>OY987194.1:3140665-3791833 GCA_963920755.1 Cartodere bifasciata | reverse complement strand
CGCGGTGCTCCAGTCAACTTTTATTTCATTCTTTCCCCATCTACATCCTGAAAAGTCTTCGCAGCTTCGTAGGTGGATGAAAGTTAAAAGCATTCTGTTTCCAGCATTTGTCTCACACTACATCGTATAGCTATACATGGGCGGCATATTTGGGCATCTTCAAGATTTTCCTGAAAACAAAAAAGATTATGATCAGAATTCTTCTACAAAATATTTACCATTGTTTTGAAATTTTATTTAAGACTTTTAGATTCAATCTGTTATCCTAGAAGCTCGTATAAGTCATCTCCGTTGAGCTCCCGCCAATTCTACTAAACAGCACATCTACATGAGGGCCCCATCGTATATTAAAACTAAATGTAGTTTTGTAAACTACAAATATAGGGCTACAAGTGTATTATGGTTTTATTTAAATCGGTTATTTCTTTGTGTTGAAAATCTGACTTCAAAAGTCATTATACTATTTGTGTTTTTTGTTTTTTCGTCTACGGATATATTTTTTGGTTTCTTTACATTACGTGGTCTATGCCAAACCGTAATACGTTAATTTACCATGGTGTTCTTAAGCTTGTAATGGTAAATGATTAAAATTGCAACTTGCTTTTTTCCCTAATATATGTGCTGTTTAAAGACTTCAATGTAGAAAGATAAACACCAAAAGTAGTATTTTACCATATTTTTATTATATCTTGGACTCAACACTACTTCTATGTATCACAAACATTATTCTAAATCATACTATGTGTAACTCCGTATTTTTACATATTTTGTAGAAATTTCGAAAATAACTGACATTCAGGGAGATGACTTTTACGAAGTTTTGAGTGCACAGAACATCCCATTTATGAATTTGAATCTATAGCCTTAAGTTTTCTCAGAAGTCCCCATCAATATCGTGAAAGCGAAACTTTTTATTCGAGGTCAAAAGACATGAAAAACCGTTTTTGACCCATAAATTCCATGTCCGTCAATGCGAAAAAAGTGTACTAATGTACCCTAGGGGGGCCCATGGTAACATTTGAAAACACTGCGAACCCAAAGTTGTTACTGTATCTTCTTAAAAACCCAAATATAAAGTTGCATGGAAAAATGTTAAAACACAACGGTATAAAAAAATAAAGTAACCGTAAAAAAAGAAGGGGGCACAGCGGGGTTCCTATCAAAATTTCGAAATGTCTCATCGAGCCAATTTTTTTTAAATGTCTTAAAGATTATATGTTATAAATTTCAGACCGTGAGCACAATTTGCAGATAGTGGCCTTTTTTCCCCCTTACCCACTGAGCTATTATTCTTTAGTAATTTTATTTCGCACTTTTTAGATTGATTTACGAATTCAAAATGAATTATATTGTTCTTCATATTACGTAGAATAATTATTTACTGCCATGATAGATGTATTTTTAATTCTGAGTTTTTAATCCTGAATGTTTCTTATATACCCTGACTCCATGAACCAAGAAGGTTTGTTTTTGCTGAAATTTAGGCAGCCAACATTACATAACCAAAGATTCTATGCTTCGTGACATTCCCCTTTAAGTTTTTTTTCTGAATTATTAAGTTAATGGGGTAATAATTGTTGGTTTTTATATCTTACAAACATAAAACAATAATTAAGTACCAAAAGACATCCAAATTAAAATCTTAACTAATAGTTACCTACTTAACCGGAAAAACGATTAATAAAATATGGTTGACTAATTTTTAATTTGGCATTTTGTGTTACCGTGCCATATTTTTCTTCATTAAATATAATTCGTAATAATTATTTATAATTTTAATAGGTTCTGAGTCAGAGCCACCTGTCTGCTAAGAATGTTATTTATTTGGCTTATATGTAATTATTTTAGCAGTAAGTTGCCATTACTGTTGACATGTGCTTAAATTGCATGTAATTTAAATTTTTTTTAAAGCAAATTACGTATGCTAAAAGTTATATTTTTGTTTAGAAAATTATACATCTAATTATAGAATTGGTGTTCGGTTGTTACACCGTTAAAATGCTGCATTTTTTTGGGCCCAATCTTTTATTTGGTAGCTCGTTTTTATAGCTTAAATTTTTTTTAAAATAGTATATTAAAACATATAGTTTTATAGTACGCGTCCAGTTTTGGAAATCGACAAGTGTTTTTATACGATTTTTTATATTGGCTTTATTTAGTTTATTAAAAAGCATTTTTGAATTAAAAACTTAACATAAAATTTTACTTTTATTGGATTGGCATCATTGAAATTTTGAAATAAAAAGTAAATTTGGTCAGACATATTGAATAATGACATTTGTAAACTTTACTCAATGAATTTGACAAAATGTTGCCGTTGATATCGTTTTTCCAATTCTTCTAGGTATTCCCTTTGCAAAAAAACTATGTCCCCTGATAGCATAAAATAGTAAATTTTGTAGTACCTTACAAGCGAAAAATTCATTTTGCATCTGGAAAACCAACCTAATAAAATAAAATTTTGGATTTAATAATGAAACAATTCAGCAACCTTAAAAAACCAAATTTCGGGTTTTATAATATGCCTATTGTAGAACGCAAATATAAAATAATCTTTTTATATTTGCGTTCTATAATATGCACATTATGAAACACAAAATTTGGTTTTTTAAAGTTTCTGAATTGCTTCATTAGTATAAACCCGAAATTTTATTTTATTGGTTGGTTTTCCTGATGCAAAAAGATGAATTCTTTTCTTGCAAGGTACTTTTTATTTACAAATTTTACTATTATAATCAATCGGGGTACATAGTTTTTTTGTAGAGGGAATAACTAGAAGAATTGGAAAAACGATATCAACGGCAACATTTTGTCAAATTCATTGAGTAAAGTTTACAAATGTCATTATTCAATATGTCTAACTTTAATTTATTTTTTACTTCAAAATGTCAATGTTATGCTATAAGGTTGGTCATAAAAGTAAAATTTCATCTTAGGTTTTTAATTCAAATTAAAAATGCTTTTTAATGAATTAAATAATGCAAATATAAAAAAGAGTATAAAAAACTCGTTTTATAAGGCCATTTTTATCACTTGTCCATAGGAAAACTCGCCGCTGCGGGGTTCTTTTTCCAAACCTGAACGCGTGCTAGAAAACGTTTCTTATAAAACTCTATGTTTTAATATACTATTTTCGTTTACCTACGTTTTTTGTTGCCTTTATTGTCTTTGCTTTTAGAAATTATTCTGACCAAATTCTGTCGTATTTTTTTACCATTTAACAATTACAATTATGCAATTCCCGGTTAAGGTCGGTATAATTTTATTCATAGGGTAAAAACAATTTGAACTAGTCAGGCACCCGTTAAAAATTGTTTATCTCAAAAGACAAAACAGTACATTTACATATTATCACAGCTACTAAATTTACAATAACGATATACCTGAGAGCTTTTGTAGTTGGAATAGCCATGGTATGCAAATGAAATAGGCTATAACGCGAACATACCATTCAAGAATTTAATTCACATCTGCCATAACAAAATAGTATCACCCCAGGTTGATTAACATTGTCCCAAGACGTACATCGGAAAAGTTTTTTATTTTTCTTCAATAACATGATATGACATATTATCTTAACCTTACCCTACTGAAGATTCTAAAAAACACTTTAATGGACTTTTTTTCAAATATTTTAGGCCAAGATAAATATTTTTTACAGCCAGAGTTTTTATATGTGTTAATATATCTATTTTGGAAGAAGCGAAATCCACAAAACGCACACAAATGATTTATATAATTGGCGTGGCAGCTTCCAAAAAACAACCCTTTAATTTGAAACCATCACAATGGGTCAGCACAAAATTTTACAAAAAGTAAGATTTTAAAAACATCCTAAGAAAAATTATTACTCCTAAATAATTCGTTCACCCCTCAAGAAATCATGCTGGATTTACACTAAAATTTTTAAACAGATGCAAAATAATTTTTTTAGCAGCTTATATTTTTTTTTGTATATTCCTCCATCAGAGTCACCTTCTCAAATGGGATAAAGATTAAAAAAAAAAAGGAGCTACTAATCTTATTTTGCATCTGTTTAGTGTACAGGGTCACCAAAAAGTGGCGCATAAACGCAATGGTACGCTCTTGGGGCATTCTTTGGGATCCCTATAAAGTTTTCAAAAAAAATTCATGTTATATTCATCGAGAAAAATGCGAACAAAGTTGCATAAATTCGACAACACAGTCTAGGAAAATACATCTATGAGTCTTGATCATACACTTTTGCATTCAATTTTATTTAAGTTGTTGTCAGCTTCATTTCATGAAAATTTTGTAAAAATAAATTGATCATAAAAATGTAATTCGGCCATTTAAAAAATAATCAAATAAAAGAACGGTTTAAGATAGACTGTAGTTTTGTTTTAAACCATTTTTTCGTGTGCTGTTATATTCAAGACATAAGCGTTTAAAGTTTCGCACTTTGAAGCAACATATCTCCGAGGGTATATGAGATTTTTTTTAACAATTTTCTGGGGCTTCCTAGACATGACTTGTAATGTTTATTAATAATCATACGAATATATATATATATATATAACGTACCATCGCGCTTATGCGCCATTTTTTGGACACCCTGTATATTCAACATGATTTAACATTACTCTTAGGAGGCAGGCCATTTAGAAGACTAATTTTTGCAAATTTTTTTTCATAACCTTATTTAGTAACTTTTTTTAAAATTTGGTGCTGATCCATCGTGATTTAATGTTGCAAATTAAAGGGGACATTTTGGAGGGCTACCACGTCAACCCTACACTTTAATTTGTGTGCTTTTTAGGAATTGATTTTTTTGAATTTTTTACTAACTATTTTGCCCAATTTTCATTTTATTTATTTGTCTGTTACTTTTACAAATTCTATCACAACAACATTGTAATAATGTCTCAAACAAATTCTTTCAGTGACATTTAGCTTATTACTTCTGCCCTTGGGGATAAGGGTCAACATTTTAGATTTAAAGGACTACAAAGCCCTTACATTACATTGACAATCATCAAAAAATATTTGCCTTAATAATGGTAATCGTAAAATAATGAACAGACTTTGCGGGCGTTTCCCTAATGAGACCCTTAGATGAGTGTTTCTTTGGACTTTAGAGGTTGGGAGATGGAAAAGAGGATCAGCCTTAAGAATTATTTTATGAATATGGAATATGAACATAGAAGAAAAGGAATAAATAACTACCCTGAACAACCATACTCATTACTTTGGGTTTTGTGTTCTTTTATTTAACGAAAATTTTTAGAGTGCTGCTTACTATCCATTCACATTTAAAAAAACAGAGCAGGCGACCCATAGGGTAATAGATTTTTTTCACTACTAGCTGTAGAAGAAGTCATTATTGATAAGGCATTAAGATTGAGAAGTCGCTTTTCTCTACTAGTGGTTAAAAATATTTCATTATAATGCAGTGGTAGATAATGGAAAAACAATTGATTTCTGTCAAAAAATTAGTTAGAATTACGCACTTTTTTCTGTAGCTGTGTCAGTCTCCTATCATTATCATTATATTTACAAATTTCTTATCAGTGACCATCATATTATTTAAACCATTTACGTGCAAATTATAAGTTATTTTAAAAACACACCCATTGGAAGAACTTTTTATTGTTTTGGTTGATGTAACGTCATTGTCATTTCCATGGAAATTTCGACTAATTTTTTGTAAAAATCATATACAGGGTTTTATAAAAATTGAACATATTTTTAAATTAACATTTTTCAAAAAAATGCTAGTATTGAAAAAAATAGTATATCAACCACGGTAGAGAAGGTCATTATTGACCTCGCGCAATTGTATCCCTCGCCGCTGCGCGGCTTGGGATACAATCTTTGCGCTAGGTCAATAATGAACCTCTTCTCTTCCTAGGATGATAATATACTATTTTCCTGTATATTGTCATTAATGTCACTTGTGTTTGTTGGCTATGTAAGAAAAGTAAAAAAAATTAAAAAATGCATTTAAAAACATGTTCAGGGCATCTGAATCAAAAACAATGGTTTCAACATATACAGAAGTATTTTTTTCATTGAATTTCTTTATAATGCACTAATCATTACACCATTTAAAAGTTTAGACAAAACTGAAATTATTTATGTAAGTACTCACTGTTAAGAAGTTCTATTAGGTATCATAGGATAAATTAGCACTTTTACAAAAATGTCTACAATTTTCTTTATAAATTGTTACATCTCAAGCACAAATTGTTTCTGTTTCACTTTTTTCGCCTGTTTTATGTAACTTTCATATTATTTTTGGCATTTTTCAATTTTTAATGTCAGTTAATTTGAAATGCAATGCCAACTTTGAGGAAAATTCAACTTTCAAAAAAAAAATATTTCAGTTTTCATAGGTGACTCTGCTTTTTTTAAACTGTGAATGGATAGTAGATGTTATTAACCTACAGGGTGTCAAAAATTTGGACTGCATACTGTATAATTTAATTTTGATTGGTCATCTAAAAACTGCTATTTTGTGCTTTTAAAATAAGTTTAGTCAATGATGTAATGTCAATGTACTATCGTGGACATGGAATTTAAAACGATTTTTTATCAGCCACCTTTGATTTTTTGAATTTTACTCTATTGTGAATAGGGTTTTACTATGTCAGTTTTTGAATGTTAGTTTGACAAAAAATGCGTTAAATGTATTTTATTAAAATAAATTATGTAAAATGTGCTGCCGGCGAGAAAAATAGTAAGAAAATATTTCCTTTTAGTTCATTTCTCTAAAGGAAATGTACTATTGTAATTGCAATTTCTGAAAATCGATGTTTTTTTGAAACTGTGCCTAAACGAAGCAAGATACGTGAATGTTAAGGGTGTTGAAAAGATGCTACAAAAAATTACCGATCTTTTGATACTAGAATCATATCGATCGGACCATCCACTGGGTTGTTATTAAAAAATATCACTTTGGTGTATGTTAGGATGGATGGATGGATGGATGGATGGATGGATGGATGGATGTACGGAGCAAAAAATTTCTTTAACCGTAATTTACTCAATTATGGTACTAGGTAGAAGGTTCAAACTTGGTACAAGTAAATACCAAAGTCTTGTGGTCAAGATGACCACAAGGTCATACTGACCACTGGTCAAGGTTAGTAGATATTGCATGCAAAAAAAAATCTAGCCCAAAATATTGTAATTTTTTTTTGCTTAAACATATTCTTTCGGAGAGCCCTTTGTGTTAAAATTTTTAAAAAAAAATTCTATGTCTAGGAAAAGTGCTATGACGTTTTCAAATGTCAATGTTTGCATGGACATAGCTCCAATACTACAATAGTTAGAGGACTCAAACTTGGAGGATGGATACACAAGAGACAGGGGTTCAAGGTCATGTCAAGGTCATATCTTTTTGAAGGTCAATAGCATTTTTATTATTAAAAATCTATGTTAAGGTAAATGCAAGGTAAATGTTGGACATGTTTTTGAAAACACAAAAGCTTGTTCTTGTGTTTCGGACTTAGTAAGCCATCTTCAGGGAATTATTTATAGTTTGACTTTAATTATCTCATACACCATAATAGTTAAAGGTCTCAAACTTGGAGGATGGATAACCAAGAGATAAGAGTTCAAGGTCATGTAAAGGTCATATTGATTAAAAGGTCAATAGCATATTTATTATTAAAAAGCTATGTTGAGGAAAATGTAAGGTAAATGTTGGATATATTTTTGAAAACACAAGAAGTTGCTCTTGTGTTTCGGACTTGGTAAGCCATCTTCAGGAAACGATTTATAGTTTGACTTCAATTATCTCATACACCTTAATAGTTAGAGGTCTCAAACTTGGAGGATGGATAACCAAAAGACAAGAGTTCAAGGTCATGTCAAGGTCATATTGATTGAAAGGTCAATAGCATTTTTATTATTGAAAACCTATGTTAAGGTAAATGCAAAGTAAATGTTGGACATATTTTTGAAAACACAAGAAGTTGATCTTGTGTTTCGGACTTGGTAAGCCATCTTCAGGAAACGATTTATAGTTTGACTTCAATTATCTTATACGCCACAATAGTTAGAGTTCTCAAACTTGGAGGATGTATAACCAAAAGATAAGAGTACAAGGTCATGTCAAGGTCATATTGATTAAAAGGTCAATAGCATTTTTATTATTATAAACCTATGTTAAGGTAAATGCAAGGTAAATGTTGGACATGCTTTTGAAAACACAAAAGGTTGTTTTTGTGTTTCGGAATTAGTAAGCCATCTTCAAGGAACGATTTATAGTTTGACTTTAATTATCTCATACACCACAATAGTTAATGGTCCCAAACTTGGAGGATGGATAACCAAAAGATAAGAGTTCAAGGTCATGTCAAGGTCATATTGTTTAAAAGGTCAATTGCATTTTAGTTCATTTCTCTAAAGGAAATGTACTATTGTAATTGCAATTTCTGAAAATCGATGTTTTTTTGAAACTGTGCCTAAACGAAGCAAGATACGTGAATGTTAAGGGTGTTGAAAAGATGCTACAAAAAATTACCGATCTTTTAACACTAGAATCATATCGATCGGACCATCCATTGGGTTGTTATTAAAAAATATCACTTTGGTGTATGTTAGGATGGATGGATGGATGGATGGATGGATGGACGGATGGATGGATGTACGGGACAAAAAATTTCTTTAACTGTAATTTACTCAATTACGGTACTAAATAGAAGGTTCAAACTTGGCATAGGTAAATACCAAAGCCTTGTGGTCAAGGTGACCTCAAGGTCAACATGACCACTGGTCAAGGTTAGAAAATATTGCATGCAAAAAAAATCTAGCCCAAAATATTGTGATTTTTTTTTGCTTAAACATATTCTTTCGAAGAGCCCTTTGTGTTAAAACTTTTTAAAAAAAATTCTATGTCTAGGAAAAAAGCTATGACGTTTTCAAATGTCAATGTTTGCATTAACATAGCTCCAATACTACAATAGTTAGAGGACTCAAACTTGGAGGATGGATACACAAGAGACAGGGGTTCAAGGTCATGTCAAGGTCATATTTTTCTAAAGGTTAATATCATTTTTATTATTAAAAAACTATGCTAAGTTAAATGCAAGGTAAATGTTGGACATGTTTTTAAAAACACATGACGTTGTTCTTATGTTTCGAACTTAGTAGGTCATCTTCAGGAAACGATTTATAGTTTGACTTCGGTTATCTCAAAGATTACAATGGTTACCGGTTTCAAACTTGGAGGATGGATAACCAAAAGACAGAAGTTCAAGGTCATGTCGAGGTCATATTATTTGAAAGGTCAATAGCATTTTTATTATTAAAAAACTATGTTAAGTTTAATGCAAGGTAAATGTTGGACATGTTTTTGAAAACATACAAGACTGTTCTTATGTTTCGGACTTAGTAGACCATCTTCAGGAAGCAATTTATAGTTTGACTTCGGTTATCTCAAAGATCACAATAGTTAGAGGTTTTAAACTTGGAGGATAGATAACCAACAGACAGGAGTTCAAAGTCATGTCAAGGTCATATTGTTTAAAAGGTCAATATCATTTTTATAACTTAAAAACTATTTTAAGTTAAATGCAAGGTAAATGTTGGACTTGTGTCTGAAAACACAAAAGGTTGTTCTTATGTTTCGGACTTAGTAGACCATCTTCAGGAAGCGATATAGTATAGTTTGACTTCGGTTATCTCAAAGATCACAATAGTTAAAGGTTTCAAACTTTGAGGATGGATAACCAAAAGACAGGAGTTCAAGGGCATTTCAAGGTCATATCGTTTAAAAGTTCAATACAATTTTTATTAATCAAAAATTATTTTCTGGTAAATGCAATGTAAATTTTGGACATGTCTTTAAAAACATAAAAGGTTGTGTTTATGTTTTGGACCTTCTGGACTATCTTCAGGAAACGCTTGGATTCTAACAAAAAAATGAATGTTACGTAAGAAATGAACTCAAGAGTCGGATCCACCGGCCTCGACTCAGCTAGTTTTAACTAATTTTGTTTTAGGATAACAATAAGGCTCTAATCTTCGTAAAACATCATAGAAATGTATCTTGTTAATGTCCACTTCGCATAAAACTTGAGATGTGTGCCACTATTTTGACCATATTTACAATGCAAAAATTAATCTTTTTAAATTCCATGTCCACGATAGTATAATTTATTAATATGGTACATTATCACACACCTACTCGTCAATAAAATGCGCTTAATATTTCACCCTCTAATGACGCTGTCCAGAACAACCACTCCCTTCGCTTTTTTTCATGGCCGACTTGAGTGCTTAAACGCATTGTTTTGAAACAAGAAGTAAGTTATCATTTTGCGCATGTGTTTTTTTATCAAAAGGGTGGCACGAGCTACATACGTTTAGGGACGCGAGAGTCAAATATAAAATAACAGGACTTTGAAACTACCAAATTTATCGAAGTATTGGAACTTTTATGACCTAAAATGTTGTTCAAAAGATATACATTAATAGTTATTTAACCAGTAAATGTATTAATAAAAGCGATTAATAAACGAGCGGTTTTAACAAGCGAGCAATCAGCGAGCTTTTTAATAAGTAAGTTTATTAATCGCCATTAAATATACGAACTGGTTACAATGCTTTTTCGCACATCGTGGATCATTATTAAATAAATTATAAAATTAAACATTTATTTCACCAACTAACAGAAACAATGCGTCGGCCATTCAAATTCATTTAAGTTAAAGAAGAAGAGCTGTCACCGAACTTTTATTAATTGTGAATAGAAAATAAATGTTATTTTCTTAAAATGTTGTAAAAGGATCTGGTTTTCATTCTTTGCAACGGTTGCTACTTTAGCATTTGTAATGTAGAAACATAGATAATAATTTTAAGCATAGAAGATCGTTACTATGGGCTCGTATCCATGCATTAATAGGGGTCATTAATCAGCGATTTGGAGGCGTTAATGAATGTCTTTAATAAACGATGTGCGAATAATAGGGTATCCGGAGAATTCACCGCCCACAATTCACCGCCGACAATTCATCGCCCACAATTCACCGATCCACAGTTCATCGATAAGACAATTCATCGACAAGTCAATTCATCGCCACACAATTGTTCGATGGGAGAATTCACCGCCAAGTATGAATATTAGTTTATTTAATGAACAAAATAAATAACAGAAATTTATTTACCTAGAATATTGCCTGCCACCAAAATAATTATAGATAATAATTACCTAATGATTTTATTGAAATTTCTTGAAAATTTATTTACCTAGAATATTGCCCGTGTCTTCTTATTTGCAGACACCCAATTTGCAGACATACCCAATTTGCAGACATACCCAATTTGCAGACTTAAATGGTCAAAAACGAAAAGGATAGAGGTAATGGAATTTTTTTACCTGGGTAAAATCCAATATGCATACTTTTTTTTTAATTTCAGGATTTTAGACTGACTTATATGAAAGCCCTGGGGGACACATTTCACTGGGGGACATTAGGTTAGGTAGGTTAGGTTAAGTTTTGCTGCTAAAACGAAAATATAAACTCTAGCTATGTCGGTGCCTAGCAGTGCGTCCAAAATTGTGTGCATTACACTGAGGGACATATTACTAGGTGTTGTTCTCGGTGTTGTTATGCTAAAAATGTATCAACACATTATCAGAAAGCATTGTAGTTTAAAATCATTTCATTTAATATTCATACTAGGCGATGAATTCTCCCATCGAGCAATTGTGTGGCGATGAATTGACTTGTCGATGAATTGTCTTATCGATGAACTGTGGATCGGTGAATTGTGGGCGATGAATTGTCGGCGGTGAATTGTGGGCGGTGAATTCTCCTAGACCCGAATAATAGTATATTAAAACATAGAGTTTTATAAGGAACGTTTTTTAGCACGCGTCCAGGTTTGGAAAAAGAGCCGCGTAGCGGCGAGTTTTCCAATGGACAAGTGATAAAAAACGCCTTATAAACCGAATTTTTTATACTATTTTTTATATTTGCTTCATTTAATTCATTAAAAATCATTTTTAATTTGAATTAACAACTTAAGATGAAATTTTATTTTTATGACCAACCTTATAGCATAACATTGACATTTTGAAGTAAAAAATAAATTTAAGTTAGATATATTGAATAATGACATTTGTAAACTTTACTCATTTAATACTAAATGAATAGGGGTTTTTGAGAAAATGTATCCATTAATATCGTTTCTCCAATTCTTCTAGTTATTTCCTCTACAAAAAAACTATGTCCCCCGGTTGATTATAATAGTAAAATTTGTAAATAAAAAGTACCTTGCAAGAAATAAATTCATCTTTTTGCATCAGGATAACCAACATATAAAATAAAATTTTGGGTGTAATAATGAAGCAATTCAAATACTTTAATAAACCAAATTTCGGGTTTTATAATGTGCATATTATAGAACGCAAATATAAAAAATTCTATTTTGTACTTACAAAAAAAGAAGTAACTACTGGAACTCGCACCAGAAGGATACTACTGAACAACTGAAGTACAAGATCTTAACTGATTTAAACATAGATGCAAACTCATATAAAATAAAATTATTTATCTAATTACCATAATGGTAGTAAGAAGTATAAATATTGGGTCTCATCCTAAAAGGGTACAATAAAATAAGATATTCCATCAGCGAATTCTTCACACATAAACCTATGCATATCCTTAAAAAGGCAAATGTGGGAACCAAACCACCCTGAGACTCCACCAAAGAAAAAATATTAATAAAAAGTATCTTCCGTATCCGATATTCAAATAAAACTCCTCATCTATATGTGAAGTTAGTCTAGGAGCCTATAAATATTCAAATTGGCCACGGCAACCGGCTTAAAGTGGCACAGGTAAGCAAAGGGTGTAAAAAGGGATTATAAACACAAGGGAATAAAAGTAAGGTGTCATGTGAAGAATAACATTGCCTAAAGAAAAACCTATCCATTCGAGACGCTCTGTTGAACTTACAGAATATAAATTGGCATTTTGTTACATGATAAATATGGTTTTGTACATGGTTCTTGTTGACTTTAGTTTATGGAGTGTTTATGTATTGTGTTCCTAAACTCTCTACTTCAAAATTTTATTTCTGACGTATTGGAATTTATTACCGATTTTTATTTACATTTATTAACTGACGCATTATTTTTGATCAATGATAATTTGTTGAATGTTGGCTTAGAAACTTTCACTAACGTTCAAATAGTATTTAAAAAAGCGAACACATCTTTCGATTTATTATAAATGTCTTGTAGAATAAGAAAATACATCTTAAAACCTATGAGTATGTATTGACAATTCCAAAAAGAGAAATGTCACATTTTTGTCAGTAAAAAAGTGATTCGTAGCAAGGCATACTTCATTTTATCAGGCCGGCGCACTCTCATGTTTATTTTTTTGAATCCTGGAGGCCTTATTTTCTAGAAGGTCCAGTGTTGTGACGTCACAAAAATTAGTTTGGCTACTCGCTAATGGTATCGCTTTAGTCATAAAAGTGAATTAAGTACCCCATATTTTGCATTTGACTTCACGAAAAACTTACTTCAATTTAGTGGCAGTGGTAAGTGACATAAAAATTTAAAAAGAAAGTGCAATTTTATGCAAAAATATGGGGTACATTAAGAGTGTTATTGACAGTCTATTCGTAAACGGTACAGTTTCTCAGAAATTTCAAGTGGTAAGAACGTTTTTACTTGAGTAGGGGTATTTAAAAAAATAAACAAAATTACAAAATTCTTAAAGGTAAGGAAATAACATGCAGTTTTTATTCACACTACCAGTGCTTAACCCATTTTAAAAGGAGCCCCAAATTTCAAAATATGTTTAAAATGACCGTTTTCATTGTGAAAATTTCATAATGGTTGGACAAATCATTTGGTTAATATTTACGATTACTTGTTTTTAGTATACCTGCTTAAAGGACATTATTTCCGAAGGGGGGCACTTTTAAAAAAACAGTTTTTACCGAATGTTTTGTATTTTTCAGCTATTTGCCACATCAAAAAAAGCAAACTATACGCGGACACCCTTTAAAAAGTCTTTATAGATAAAATACAGAAAAATACACTAAAATAGGACTCAAAAATATTTAGCCAACTTTCTTTTATTTAGTTGCCAAATGACTCAGTAAATATTTCCTGCAACCGCTCGAATGAGCCACTAATGACTCGACTGTAAAAGATATCCATCCGGAATACAATTTTAGAATGCTGAAACAAATTGTTATGATTCATTTTCTACAACTAAAAGATGGAGAAAAGTTCACAGTGAAAGATGTAACTGATATTTCCTTTGTTTCCACTACCTCTAATGTTAATGACTTGGAATTTTAAAATGGGCCTTTCTTATAGAAGCAGACATATTTAGTAAAACGTCTTTTAAAACAATCGGACCATAACAAGATGGGGCTACAATGGATTGCGTTTAAATTAAAAAGGCGTTTATTATTTTTAGTGTTGCTTTATTGTCCGAAGAAATTATTAAAATGGCCCTACATTAAGAAGGTTGGGCAATTTAATAACAGAATGCTTTACATACAATATTATACAGGGTGTTACCAAATAACTAGAAAAAAATTCAGGGAGTAATTCCTAGACACATTTTAAGTAAAAAAGTCATATAAACATGTGTCCGAAAATCCTTCTTTTCTGAGATACAGGGTGCCAAAGTTTCTGAAAAAAAACTTATTTTTTAAGATTACCAGGAAACTAAACCAGATATTTATTTAAAACTTAGCACGGGTAATTTTCTTACCATTAGGCATAAATGTGGTAGAAAAAAAGTAAAAATTATAATTGGAAGGGGCACATTTGGGGGTACCATGGGGGTTGTTCACCCCCAACTTTTGTGTGTTACTTTTTTGGTATTTTCATAAAATAATAAAAAGCCCTAGAATATGATCTTTAAAATTAATGTCTTGTTCTTTTTTCATAAAACTAACCGTTTTCGAGAAAAAAATTCATTGCCCAACGGCAACAAAATTTCTTTTTTAAATTTGGCTTTTTTATGTTAATGAAAATAAAACATAGTTAACAATGAAGGGTTAATTAATTTCTTTTTTTTATTATTATTTCAAATAAATATCTGGTTTAGCTTTTTAGTAATCTTAAGATTAACATTTTTTTTGAGAAACTTTGACACTCTGTATCTCAGAAACGAAGGATTTTCGAACACATGTTTATATAAATTTTTTTTCTTAAAATGGGTTCAGGAAGTACCCCCTGTTCGTTTCCCAGTTATTTGGTAACACCCTGTATTCGTATGATTATTTATAAAGCTAACAAGTCAAAGTAGATAAGTATCGGTAGGTATGAGAATTTTTACTTCATTGGTATAGTTACATTTTTAATTTCTATTACAAATAAAGAACTTGTATAACAAGACCGCATCGAAAAAAATGTATAAAAAATTCGTAAATGAAATTATGCTCCTAAGTGAAATAAAATGTTTACTCCAACATCAACTGACAACATCAATGCATACAAAAAGTCTAAAAGAATCAATAAGTTTGGGGTTGGCACGAAGTGTGCCGCCGGTCTTTCTTCCTATAGCATCTACAATACATTCGGATTACACTCAATACATATACAGAGATTTATTTCTTGTCTTGAAGCCAACGTTTTCTTCGGATAGTATTTTCCCTCTCGCAACCCCTTTGTAATTTGGTCCCTTCTACAGTTTGTAGGATGCTTGAAAGAACCGAGACAGTTTTCATAGAAACAAATTAACTTTTTATAGTTCTTTAGTAAAAAATATGGCGGATGCGCCGGATCAGAACCGCTTGTATTTTGGCATTTTTGTACTTTTCACAGACAAAACCGAAGATGTTGAATTTGGTCGGAATTTCTCTAAAATTGGTAATATTTTTCCTAGAACAAACGTCTTTGCATATTCGTTCGTTTCATGACTTTTTTTAATTCTTTTATTTTTTGTCCGTCTGTCTGTAACGAAACTTGTTATTACGATAACTGAAGAACGGTTTATTAAATTGACTTGAGATTTGGAAAAAAAATTTATCTTATTTGGGGGAAGAATCCTATTGTTTTTGAAAGAAATCAAATAATAAATAAAGGGTAGAAAGAAACCACACCCAAAGTTTAAAAAAAAACATTTTTCGGTTAATATCAATTTTACGAAAAAAAATATTCCAATTAAAATTTAAGACTGTATTTTTTCTATAAAAGAGCATTGAGTTATTTTTTTGTACCAAATTTACGTTTTTTTTTTTAATAAATTAAAAAATGAATCTTATTCATTTTTTTTACGAAGTATTCTTACATGAAATGTAAGTTTTATTCCTGGAAAAATGTGAAAAAAAATCCATCTGTTATGTTCATTAAGAAAAAAAAAAGTTTGGCAACACCAAGTTGGCCACCAAGTGGCAAATCAGATGGGCAAATTGTGTACACTAATTCCTAACAAATTCTCAACAAATTCTACAAATTCTCAACAAATTCATAGCAAATTCTTAAAAAATTCTTCACAAATTCTCAGTAAATTCTTAACAAATTCTAAACAAAGTCTACAAATTCTTAACCAATTCTTAAAAAAATGTACACTAATTCTTTCATTGAATTGCCCCTTGGTTTTATTAAAATAAATAGGCGGTAAAAACTACCACCAAAGTAGAAAAAAATTAAAGATTGTACTTTTCTCTACAGGGTGTCCAAAAAATAGCGCATAAACGCGATGGTACGCTCTTGGGGAATTCTCAGGGATCCCTAGAAAATTGTCAAAAAAAATCCATCTGCTATATTTATCAAGAAAAATGCGAACAAAGTTGCATAAATTTGGCAACACAGTCTAGGAAAATACATCTTAAAATCCCATCTATAAGTCTAAAAATCCCATTTATGAGTCATAATCATACACTTTTGCACTAGATTTTATTGACGTTGTTGTCAGCTTCATTTCATGAAAATTTTGTAAAATTAAATTGATTATAAAAATGTAATTAGACAATTTCATAAATAAACAAATGGTTGAATGGTTAAAAATATACCATCGCGTTTATGCGACATTTTTTGGACACCCTGTATAAATAGCACCGAGGGGGAATTCAATGACATAATTATTAGTGTACATTTTTTTAAGAATTTGTCAAGAATTTTTTAAGAATTTGTGAAGAATTTGCAGAATTTGTTAATAATTTGTAGAGTTTGTTTAGAATTTGTATAATTTGATTAAAATTTGTTAAGAATTTGTTTAAAATTTGCTAAGAATTTGTTTAGAATTTGTGATTTAGTATACACAATTTGCCCATCCGATTTGTCCCTCGGAAAACACCTTATAATATAGATTTGTCCCATTTGGGAAAAAAATTAAATTAAATTTTTAAATAAAATGAAAAATGCGTATTTTTTTATAACTTATTATTAATGCAAGAGTATCCTATAAATTTTTTTTTTTAATAATCAACCTCTGCAAATATAGTATCTTCTACCTATATACTGATCTAACCCACTCACTTATCTAACCAACTCACTGATCTAACCCACTCTTGTTGTACTTCGTTGGAGCCATCGATGTGAGTATAATTATTTTCTTTGTGAGTTTAACTATTAATTATTTTTAAACAGAGTTCTACACTTTTGTAGGTAGTTAAGTTTAACGGACTGAGATTATTATTACCTTCTTTTCTCATAATATTATTTTATCTGATATCTTGATTATCATTAAGTGAAATTTATGACTTAAGGCTGTTGTTAATTACAATAATAAAGCTACTGACATTCCTTAAATATTACTTTTTTGCATGAAAATATTTCCGAGTGCATGTTAATCGTTGTTTAATTCTCATTTTGATCGTAGAGATCGTCTTTCTACAGGGTGCTTCCAAAAGTTAAAACAATAATTTAATTTTACCCTAAAATTTCTTGAAAGAGCAATGTAATATCTTCTAGTTTATTTAGGGAATTTTGAATCGGTCTAATTACGACCTAAAAATAATTTATATTCTACCTTCCTCTGTTTTACGAATGTTCTTTATTAAGTTCAATAATAGTTTTATATTATCTAGCTTTTAAAACTTTTGTACTAAAATTTTACTTATATGAAAATCTTTAAAATTTTATTACTCTTTGTTAGAAAGAATTTCTACTAGCGCCTTTATTATTTTTCAAAACATAAATTTTCATACCCCTTTTATTACATCGAATGTCTGCAATAAAGAACTATGTACTTCGTTTCTATTCTTGTCTTCTTATTGTCAATAAACTTATGACGTTAATAATATTACATTCAAATTCAAAAAATGAAAATATTTTTTTATACTTCCACCTTTAAAATGACACTTATCACACGACTTGATTAAACATAAAACAATCCTTTAGCTATGTCTTGCAAGCCGTGGGTAATGGCACTTTACCCTCGGGGTGAAGTTGCAACAAGCTCTTTACCCACGGGCCGAAGTTAGCGTTACTCGCAGAAAATGACAGATGACATTTTTGTATTTATTTTAGTTGTCAAAAACGTATAATTTCGTGTGTTCTTTTGATAAATGTTAATTCTAATTAAAGTTACAGTGAAATATTAAGTAAATGTTTACATTTCTTAAAAATTAAAGCCATTGCAAATGTTGTTAGTGTTAGTTTTTACGGATGTCAACAAGTCTGTTAGAAAAACGCGTTGAAGCTACACCCGTGAGTTGTTTTTGAAATATTTTTATAATTTTAGACAGTATTTAGTGTAGCAGAGGTAGGATTTGGATTTAACATAACCGTTTATTAAATATTATAACATGTATCTTTATTTCTACTTCGAAAATGTTTTTTCTAATCTAACTTTCCTTCAAGTCAAATTTTTTTCTTCTAAAAAGTCCAATATTGTGTGATTTTCTGGTCGTAGAAAAGTATAGTTTGTAACACGTTTTATAAACTTCTCGTTTATAAAAGTTGGTTCGAAAATTACTATAATTATTCCTAATGTCGTGGGAAAAATTCTAGGGGATAATCCTGGACTTATTTTAAAAATATAAGTTCATATAAATAGGTGTTTGATTTTACGTCGTTACTGAGTTACAGCCTCCCAAAAAACCCCTAAAAAATAAGTTTTTTTGTTGTAATTTCGAAAATTATTTTTTTTCAAAAGATTTTATAGGACCTTTTTGATTTATCTAAATGCAAAAAATATTTTCCCCTTTGTAAAATTTTAAAAAACGTGTTTATAGTGCGGTTTCTTAGGGGGCTGTCAGAAAAATAAAAGTCAAAATCCGACATATGTTTATGGGAACTTTTTTTATTAAAATGGGTCCAGGAATTACCCCCTGAATTTTGTCCACGTTATTTGGAAACACCCTGTATTATCTGGCTATTAATTTTGACTTTTACATTAACTTTTTTGATAACTGATAAAACTGATAAACTTAGTATAATAAAAATTATGAAGAGATTTGATGAATAAATTATTTTCTTGTTTATTTTTAATATTATAAGTGTTTTGAGTTATGAAATACACAATAATACCTTGAGATAAACATCTTTTCTTTCAGAATGTAGATGCTACGTTTAAATTAAATTCTCAAATAAGCCTTCTTTATTATAAAAATGTAATAAAACACATTATCTGGCAAGCAATTCTAAAAGATGAAAATAATATGGTCGGTGGTGTAGTCTTTCAGAGATGTTAAATTATAACCTCGCTGTAGCTTTTCTCAAAATTAATACCGCGTTCTGGATAAAAATAAACGAAAACGTTTGTAGCAAGCGCCTCATAATTTATATATTTTTCAGGCATTATTACCCGCGGACATTAGCGCTCTTTCGCAATTTTCTTTTAAACATTGTACCTCAAATTTTTACTCATATTCCGAAAACATTTTAACTTATTAATTTACCTTAACGGTGAAAGAAACTATTATTTTTGTTTTAGTACATTAAATTAATTAAAAACTATACTGAGGAGGTGCAATACTAAAAAACAGTTGTCCTACGTTGTTGGGGCATGTCTAGGGGGCCCCAGAAAATTGTTGAAAAAAATTTATCTCATATACCCTCGGAGATATGTTGCCCCGAAGTGCGAAACGCTTATATCTTGAACATAACAGCACATATTATCGAAAAAAATGGTTTAATACAAAGCTACAGTCTATCTTAAACCATTCCACCATTTGGTTATATTTTAAATGGTCAAATTACATTTTTATAATCAATTTAATTCTACAAAATTTTCATGAAATGAAGCAGACAACAACGTCAATAAAATCTAATGCAAAAGTGTATGATCAAGACTCATAGATGGGATTTTTAGATGTATTTTTCTCGACTGTGTTGCCGAATTTATGCAACTTTGTTCGCATTTTTATCGATGAATAAAATAGATGGATTTTATTTGACAATTTTTTAGGGATTCCTGAGAATGCCCCAAGAGCGTACCATCGCGTTTATGCGCCATTTTTTGGACACCCTGTATTATAAATCCTCAAAAACTGTGCATTTGAAAGAAATTAAAATGAAGATGCTGCTAAGAAAGTAATTGTTTCTTGTATAAAATGACTTAACTTATGGGATGCAATTTATTATACAAATTATATTTTTGCTGCAAGCAATGTTGTATGTTAAATCTCTCGACTTACAATACAATTATCTGTTTAGGGGTAAGTTTTTGTTTACAAATCTTAGAAAACCCTTGGTAGAGATTGGTTTGGCAAAAATTTCAATATTTGCATATCCCAGAAAAGAGCTCAAAATACTCTTTTAAAAGTCAATTCATTATCACCACAAAGAATTAATTGATTTTAATGAAACCAACCTCCATTTGTGGCATTATGTTTATTGTTTACAAAACTGTATTAATAGCCCAATCATTCTAATAATGCCCCCAGAAAAAAATCCCAACCAAGATCTGCTTATGCAGATGTGTAGCCACTACCCACTACCCCCAGGAACATAAAAGTGAAAAATTCCCACAAAATTTCCGTGACGTTTAGCCCTCATCTTGCATAGACGTGAGGAGTTGGTTTTTTGATAATACCTAAACTATTCGGCACTTTTAAAAAAAGTTTTAAAAATTTTTAGGAACATTATTTTAATAAGAATACAATCATTTTTAAAAAAATAATAAATCACCAATATTAACGATTCTATAGCACTTTAAAAATGTGCTAATTTGGTCCTACAGAGAACGCTGCAATCTATGCTTCAGGACTCTATGACTAAGATAGTCGATTATGATGAAATAAGGTGATTTTCAAAGAGCTATAGAATCGTTAATATTAGTGATACATTATTTTTTTAAGAATGATTGTATTCTTATTAAAATAATGTTCCTAAAAATTTTAAAAACTTTTTTCAAAAGTGCCGAATAGTTTAGGTATTAACAAAAATCTAACTCCTCACTTCTATGCAAGATGAGGGCTAAACGTCACGGAAATTTTGTGGGAATTTTTCACTTTTATTTTCCTGGGGATAGTGCCTACAATCCTGCATAAGCAGATCTTGGTTGGGATTTTTTTCTAAGGAACCTACCAATTTTAAATATAATGATTGGGCTATAACTTTTGGGAAAATAAAATAAAAAAATTAACAATGACAGTTACGCAACGACATGCGCTATTTTACATTTTTTTAAGTTCGTGTAATAGTTCAGTGGTAAAATGAAGGCCATTAAAACTGTTAACGACTTGATGGAAATAATCGTTTGGACCTAATAAAATGCAATTTAGATGTTTTGTAAATACATTAGCGTATGTCATCACGTCACAAACAGACTTCCTTTATTGAGTTTTATTAAAAGACAGACAAGCACGATTATTGAATTCAGTTAGAACGTAAAGGACGAGATAAAAATAAATATCCAGCTTGCAGGGGGGTTGGATGTAGAGTAGAGTCTGTGTAGAATACATGAAGGAAGAGCTAGGACACTTAAGGAAAATTTAATTTAGTTCGTATGATTTATTGATTATCATTCTTAGAATGATATAGGCCTATTCCATATATAATCGACCAAAATTCGGTTTTCGAGTTGCTGCATGATTTTAAATCCTTTTGAGGTTTAGTCCAGTGCTTACTCCAGGTAACTTCTTTTTATTAAAAAATAAGCAGCTGCATATTTGCACTCCTTCCCTAAGAGTTAGCTACTGAAACTATGAAAAATGACCAAATTTAGGCCTAGACAAAGCCATGTGGGAGTGAGTAGACTTTTTTTATTTTTATGTTAAAGTGTTTACAAGGACATTGTATACAATAAAAAAAATAAACGATCTTGTGATTCGATTATGTGTAAATGTAGCATATTAGACCGTTGCTGCTCCTGAACGAAGGTAAATCACAAACCAAATTTTTTTTTTATGCGTCTCTATTACGCCTACACCATTTTAAAATTATTAAAAAAAATCCTACTCAGTCTCACATAACTTTTTTTGGTGCCATATTTGTTCACTTTCCATAGCTGCCTGGCAGATAAGTATAGTGCAAATATGCGGTTAATTTTTTTGTTATTAAATGATGTGTCCTTTGTCAACTAAAAACTACTACTAATTTTAATCTTCCAAGAATTTAAAATATGATTTGATCTTGTTAAAATTTAACGTACTCGGTAACATTTTAAAAGCATTGCTGTTTCTAAACGAAATTTAATCACAAACAATAGTACATTATTAACCAAGGTAGAGAAGAGGGTCATTATTGACCTAGCGCAAAGATTGTGTCCCGAGCCGCGCAGCGGCAAGGGACACAATTGCGCGTAGTCAATAATGACCTTCTCTACCGTGGTTTATATACTATTTTTTTCACTACTAGCATTTTCTTGAAAAATGTTAATTTAAAAATATGTTCAATTTTTATCAAAACCCTGTATATGATTTTTACAAAAAATTAATCGAAGTTTCCATGGAAATGACAATGACGGTACATCAATCAAAACAATAAAAAGTTCTTCGTATGAGTGTTTTTTCCAAAATAACTCATAATTTGCACGTAAATGGCGTAAATGATTTAAATAATATGATGGTCACTGATAAGGAATTTGTAAATATAATGATAATGATAGAACACTGACACAGCTACAGAAAAAAGTGCGACATGTTTACAACTGTACAATTTTTTTTTTTCGTTAAAATATTTGTGCAATAAAATGTTTTGAAGTATTTTAAAGTAGTCATGTTTTCAAAATAAAAAAATCTTTGTAAAAAACTCACAAAAACTGCTGTAAGTACCGTTGTATTTATGATAAAACCTTGACATATGTTTTGACATTTCATTATTGTACAGTGTACATAGACATGGAAATTATTATTGACCAAGGGAGAGAAATGTGATTTCTCTGGTCGAAGATCGGTCAAAAATTGACTTTTCTATAGGTAGTAGTGAAAAAAATTATTTTTAATATGCATCTCCAATGACACATTAAAATTTTAAAGTTATCAAAAAAAAATCTACCCAGTCCCACCATAGCTCTTTTTGGACCTAAACTTGGTCGTTTTCCATAGTTTGGGGTACTTACTAGTAGAGAAGGAGTGCAAATATGCAGCTCCTGATTTTTTAATAAAAAGAATTATCCATTGTCAACTTAAAATTACTACCAGTTTTAATCTTCAAAAACCGCAAAATTGGAAAATTTAATTTTCAGTCTAAGACAAGAAAAATTATGAACATTTAAAAAATTGTTTTTTTTTACCACCTTTACCATGGGTAGCTTAAATACATATATTAAGCTCTTGCAAGCTACCTTAATTCTTACAAGATACCAGCTAATTTTCATTGTGAATGAACCTTTAGCGATTTAAGACACTTTAACCCAGTGATTTAGGATTTCATCTGCCGAAAAATTATTTGTTAACTTTTTTTTTTACCATTATCTCTATATTGCCATAATATACAACATATCAAAAGTCCCCTAAGATCCCGTGCCGGCGTCATGCCATTTTAGAGGGTCAAAGGTCGAAGAGGACAGTTTTTGGTAAATAAATCTCTTCCTATTGGTCGGACAAAAAAAAATGTAGGATGTAAATTGCAGATTGAACAATTACCTACAAAAAAATTCATACGCACTTTTCCATCGAGCTACCGTTATCGCGTAGTAGTGTCAATTATGCATGACGTTGGTATACTTTTAACACCGGCTAAAATACAAAAACGAGGAAAATTTCTTCCAAAATTTTTCAACCAAGGTTTTAATTTAACCCCTAAGATACATAATCGGCAATAAAGGGTCTTGTAAATTATCAACTGCGTGTATACAGGCGCTCCAAAAATGAATTTGGATATGTCTGTAATTCCTCAGGTTAATAAAACCAACTAAAATTTTTACAAAGAGGTGTTAGCTCTTGTTCTTTCAATGAGTTACAAACCCCTAAAAAAGCCCCAAAGTATTTATTAATATTTAAAAAAAATAATATATAAAAATATGACAAAATTTTTAATACAAAGCAAACTATGTGTTTAAGGCCATCTTAATAAATTAAATAGAATTTTAAAGTGATGGGACCATTATTTTGGGAGCAATAGTGAACATCATCATGTTAAACACCATGTAATTCCATGCAATTTATTGAGAAGGCCTTAAATGCGTAGTTTGCTTTGTGTTAAAAATTTTGTTGCATTTTTTTGTATTATTTTTTTTTAAAGATTAATAAGTACTTTGGGGCTTTGTTAGGGGGTTGTAACTCATTGAAAGGACAAGAGCTAACACCTCTTTGTAAAAATTTTAGTTGGTTTTATTAACCTGAGGAATTACAGACATATCCAAATTCATTTTTGGAGCGCCTGTATACACGCAGTTGATAATTTACAAGACCCTTTATTGCCGATTATGTATCTTAGGGGTTAAATTATAACCCTGGTTGAAAAATTTTGGAAGAAATTTTCCTCGTTTTTGTATTTTAGCCGGTGTTAAAAGTATACCAACGTCATGCATAATTGACACTACTACGCGATAACGGTAGCTCGATGGAAAAGTGTGTATAAATTTTTTTGCAGGTAATTCTTCAATCTGCAATTTGCATCCTACATTTTTTTTGTCCAACCAATAGGAAGAGATTTATTTACCAAAAACTGTCCTCTTCGACCTTTGACCCTCTAAAATGGCATGACGCCGGCACGGGATCTTAGGGGACTTTTGATATGTTGTATATTATGACAATATAGAGATAATGGTAAAAAAAAAAGTTAACAAATAATTTTTCGGCAGATTGTATTAATTTTTGTTTTATTTTCCTGGGTTACTTTGCAACTTTGGCGGATGCGCTGGAAAACACATGTGTTAAAAAATGTCGATAAAGCATTACCTCTAAATTTAAAACACTTAAACCCCAAAATATTTAAATGCTAATGCCCTATTCAATTGCCTTTTTAATTATCTAATTCAGTGGAAAGCAACAGGCAGAGAAAAGAGTTTATGAGCTGCGGAGATGCGGTGCCTTAATTGAACAATCTTGTTTTCTGAGTAAAAACATCGCTAACTCCAATTAGATGGCTCTCCACTCTTCATTGTGGACTTATTCATTAACTCCAAGCTGTTGTAACACAATTTACATTGTAATTGTGTTTTAAATTTGTGTTACTGTTTTTTTAACAGTTTAGGAAATTCTTTAATGATTACCTCTTTTACAAATTTACTTTTTTAAACTTTTCGCAGACCGGTTATATCATACTTTCTTTATTTTTTAAGTGGGATTCACAATGAAAATTAGCTTGCAACTTGTAAGAATTAAGGTAGCTTGCAAGAGCATAAAATATGTATTTGTGATATACCATTCGCAATGAATTAGCTTGTATAAGCTTTTACAAGCTAATTCATTGTGAGTGGCATTGCCTAAATACATATTTCAAGCTCTTGCAAGCTACCTTCATTCTTACCGCATGCAAGCTAATTTACATTGTGAAGGATCCTAAGGATTAATTATTCGTAAAATATTAGAATTTTTAAAATATTTTTAAACCCAAGGATTTTTGTTAAAACAAACTTACATTATTGTACGAAGCCTCTTATCTTTTAAGAAACCAAAAATAAAGAGGGGTTTGCCTTTAATAATAAAGATCAAATAATTTTAAACTAAAATGCTTTCTGATAATGTGTTGATACATTTTTAACATGACAACACTGAGAACAACACCTAGTAATATGTTCCTCAGTGTAATGCACACAATTTTGGACGCACTGCTAGGCACCGACATAGCTAGAGTTCATATTTTTATTTTAGCAGCAAAACTTAACCTAACCTACCTAACCTAATGTCCCTCAGAGGAAAAATGTCCCCCAGTGCTTTTATAAAAGTCAGTCTAAAACCCTGAAATTCAAAAAAAAATATGCACATTGGACTTTACCCAGGTAAATAAACTCACTACCTCTAACCTTTCCGTTTTTGACCATTTATGTCTGTAAATTGAGTATGTCCGCAAATTGGGTGTTTGCAAATAAGAGGACACGGTGCAACCTCTTTGTTTTTTAAATACGCCAAAAGTTTTACGCCCTTGAAAACAAAACGTAATTATTTGAGAAACTGGGTGAGTGTGTAAATGAGTCAAATTTCTCATTAGGAAAGTGTGTCAGAAAGCGGGCAATTAAAACTTGCTGACACCATAACACTGTTAGGCAGAATTCCAATACAAGTAGACTATGGTATAGGTACGTGCGGCCTTCCTTTCCACCCCTATTCTAAATAGTCTGAGCGGGTGGAGTGTGTATATTGCTTAGAAGGGTGGGTAGCCTTGTGTAGGGTCGACGCTCGGTCGGTCGGTAGGTATACACTCGAACAAAGATATTTGTGCTCCCAACAAACACAAATTTGAATCAGATTTTTTTTAAATTTCTATGTACGTATTTATTTAAGAGTATGGTCCCAATGACAACCAATGGTCTGTGGAACATTAGGTTTTCTTTGGCTCATCTATGGTAACCGAAAAACTTCATTCACAGTGAAAATAAGCTTGCATCTTGTAAGAATTAAGATAGCTTGCAAGAGCTTGAAATATCTATATGAATTAGCTCATGCAAGTTTATTTATTGTGAATGATACCACCTATACATAGTTCAAGCTCTTGCAAGCTTAAGGTAGCTTGCAAGAGCTTGAACTATGTATTCTTACAAGATGCAAGCTAATTTTCATTGTGAATCTTACTTAATATGTGACATTCAAACACCACAAAAACAAATAAAAGATTTACAGTGGCATTACTCATTTTATAAACTAGAATACTTATACCTATAGTACCCTTAATTGGGATTCATAATGAAAATTAGCATGTATCCTGCAAGAATTAAGGTAGCGTGCAAGAGCTTTAAATATCGAGTGAGCAAATAAAAACGGCCCATAAGTAGGTCATGGGGATTGTCAAAATATTGTTAATTGACAGATTTTACATTGTTCATAGCCTACTTAGGGGCCGTTTTTATTTGCTCACCCGATATGTATCTGGGATATACCATTCACAATGAATTAGCTTGCATGAGCTCTTACAAGCTAATTCATGTGAATGGTATATCCCAAATACATATTTCAAGCTCTTACAAGCTACCTATATTCTTACCGGATGCAAGCTAATTTTAATTGTAAATGAAGCTTTACACGCAGCTTCTTTTTGCTGTCTTCTTTCTTTGCTGCTATTGGATAAATGTCACATTTACATGTCTTTAACGTCATTTTTAACGAATAGCGGCAAAGAAGTCAGCGAAGAAAAGCTGCTCGTCGGACTACCATTACAGGATACAATAAATTCTAATATTATAACATCTTTTTTCTGACAATTCACGTTCCAAGACTCTACTACGCATGATCTAACCACAGTCACCAAGCTATTTCTGCGTTCACTTTGGTTCGCTGAAACTTACGAGGTTTTTCAAGAGTGGTGTCCTGTAAAATACACTTTGGTTAGAAATCAATTCCATTCGAACTACAAAACTGAAACCTCGACTGAAACCTAGGTTAAAAACCAAGCCATTGGGACCATGGAAATAGAATAACTAGAAATGAATTGCTTATAATCATAACATTACCAGTGTGTGGGTCCAAGATCTAAAAGGCTATCATAGGTCGGTTCCATTTAAAACGTTTGTTTATTTACGTCCACTGACTCATTAGTCCATATAACTTACATTGGGTAAACAAAATGATCTTGGAACCAAACAATGAATTTTTTTACCTTCTCTATTCTAAATATATAATTTTTTTGATCGGGACATACGTATTTGTCTCGTCAAAAAATTGTTGCGAGTGTTACCGCAGCAGAGAAAATGCTGAAAATGGATCGATGCGAAGCGTGCAGGAAACACATCTCTTCCAAGATGGTGGAGACCGCCGAACAATACCTATGTGAACTCATGCGTACGAAAAATAATCTTACCGAGAAAAATGAGAAATGCAAAAAAGAACATATACAAGATGAGTTTTCTTTATTTATTGCCAGTCCCAGAACTCGCCTAGCTTCAATATTTTGTTTCCATAGCTGCCTCGGCTTATATATGAAAATAATTTCATTTTACCTTCGTAGGTTGCTTATAGGTACTTTTTATTATAACATTATTATACATTCAAAATTCCAGCTATTTCCCAGAAATAAATTTAAAAGAGGTTGTACCTTATTTTGTATTAAAAAAATATAAAATTATTTATTTTTTTTACTGTTACGTGGTATATTAAAAAGAGTAAGGACAAGTGCTAAAAAACGCCTTATAAAACGAGTTTATTATACTATTTCTTATATTTCCTTCATTTAGTTAATTAAGAAGCATTTTCAATTTGAATTAAAAAGTTAACTTTAAATTTTATTTTCATTGGATTGGCAACATTGACATTTTGAAGTAAAAAGTAAATTTAGGTCAGACATATTAAATAATGACATTTGTAAACTTTACTCACATAATACTGAATGAATAGGAGTTTTTAAGAAAATGTAACCGTTGATATCGTTTCTCCAATTCTTCTAATTATTCTCTCTACGAAAAAACTATGTCCCCCGATAGTTTATAATAGTAGAATTTGTAAATAAAAAGTATCTTGCAAGGGAAGAAATTCATCTTTTTGCATCTGGAAAACCAACCTAATAATATAAAATTTTGGGTTTAATAATGAAGCAATTCAGAAACTTAAAAAAACCAAATTTCGGGTTTCATAATGTGCCTATTATAGAACGCAAATATAAAAAGTTTTTTAAGTAAGAAGATAGTAATATAATAAGTTAATTTATATAATAAGAACAATATTTATGGTGCTATGTAATTTACAAGTATTTTATTAGTTATGTTAAAGGTCCAGCTGCCGACCTTTGTCAATCTTAAACAATTTATGTGACCCTTCGGCCTAATCATATAAAAATTATTATGGAATTTTGTATCGCAGGTGATCAATTCTCCCAAAACAGTGTTTTACTTTGTAGTTCGTTTAGGTTTGACTTTAAACAGGTGAAGTTCTATACCCATTTTAATAATTGTTATCTAGCATCACACACACATTTTCTATTAGACTGATTCCTAAAAATGTGTCGTGTTTAATATTATCGTTGTACCTTGTAATATAAGTGGGATCTTTTGATAACACTGGTAAATAAATTAATTCGTAGCATTTACACATCGCATTTTGACACTCGGATATTTTATATCAAAACACTTAATTACAGGGGCAACTGACTGTTTATCTGATTATTTTTTTATTGCCTAGTGGTCTACAAGGTATTTCCTATTTTGGAGAATGGCTGTTAATTGTTCATTTCATTTGTGGTGAGAAGTATAATTTGATACCCTAAATAAACTGGATTGTAATCCGTTTTTACAACTGTTACAAAAATTCCAACATTTGAAAAAGGAGATTAAAAACTAACTAATTTTTTATATTTGCGTTCTATAATAAGCACATTAAGAAACCCGAAATTTGGTTTTTTAAGGTTGCTGAATTGCTTCATTATTAAATTCAAAATTTGATTTTATTAGGTTGGTTTTCCAGATGCAAGAAGATGAATATTTTCCTTGCAACGTACTTTTTATTTATACAAATTTTACTATTATAAACTATCAGGGGGGACATATTTTTTTGTAGAGGGAATAACTAAAAGAATTGAAAAAACTATATCAACGGTAACATTTTCTCAAAAACTCCATTTTTACCATGGGTAAGGATTACCTACCAAATATAAAATAAAACAAATGGTCGATTTTACAGAGAATGTCCCAGATGCGATTTAAAAAAAGATTTAATATTAAATTGTGTTGCAAGAAATGACAAAATAACAAGACGACAACCTTTCGTAAATATTAGGAAAAAACACCGAGTATTTTTGCTGTAGGTTTTAATTGCCGGCCCACTTAGATATTTATGTAAATTAGCGAGTTATCATTCATTGGTGAGAGAACTGAGAAGTGTTTCTTCCAACTCGCCGAGCCACCTGTTGAAGTAGTAATTAATTTAATTTGCAGGATCAGAGCGTCTACAACGAACAACCACCCGCAACTTAATGAGCGAGTAATAAAGCAATCTGTTAAAGCAAACCTTTCAAATTAAATTAAAGACATCGTGCTTCACTGTATTCAGGGTAATTTTATTCATTTACACTGTTTTTTCCTTCCGATTTTTACCTACTACCATTTCATTAAGTTTACATTAAAGTGGAATGTCGCGAAGCATAGAAACTGTGGTTATGTAATGTTGGTTGCCCAAAATCAACAAAAACCAGCACTTTCTGGTCATTGCTCACTGGGTTTATAAGAGTTAATTTTAATTAAAAATTGTGCTTACCAACAACATAAATATACATAGCACAAGTTGGCATATTCTAAAGGTCCATCAATCAGCGTTTAAATACAGAATTTTTACAATTTAGAAGCATCATTTTTTTTGCGTTTTAAATTGTCAAAAATCTGTATTTAAACGCTTATTGATGGACCTTTAGAATATGTCAAGATGTGCTTTGTTTATTTATGTTGCTCGTAAGCACAATTTTTAATTAAAATTAACTGTTATAAACCCACTGAGCAATGACCAGAAAGTGCAGCTTTTTTTATTTTAGGCAACCAACACTACATAACTACAGTTTCTATGATTTGCGACATTCCCCATTAAACCAAAATCATAATTGCGATTATTCCGTTTCTGTCAGTTCTCCTGCGACCTAAGCTCTCATTTACTTATGGTTACACTAAAAATCATACGTTACCAAGAACGACGTGTGATTTTCAATCATGTCAATTTGAAGTTTAAAATAAAATTCATTTAAAGTGCAATAAATTTTGAAAAAAAACTTGAGTTTTTCTGTCACGAAATAATCTTTCAAATATCATACGAAGAACGAATTTTGCACGGCAATCTTAAATATTAACTTACTTAAACTTCGTTGGCATAAAGCAATTTTTATCGTCACATTGATAGAATTGCTATGCAACGGAGTTTTCGTCAAAAATTTATGATTGTCGGCAATCTTCTTTCCTCTAATGATATTACCTACGAAAAATTAATTACTTAAAGGTATTTTTATATTTGCGTTCTACAATATGCACATTATGAAACCCGAAATTTGGTTTTTTAAGTTGCTGAATTGCTTCATTATTAAACCCAAAATTTTATTTTATTAGGTTGATTTTTCAGATGCAAAAGGATGAATTCTTTTCTTGAAAGGTACTTTTTATTTAAAAATTTTACTCTTATAATCAATCGGGGGACAATTTTTTTTTGTAGAGGGAATAACTAGAAGAATTGGAGAAACGATATCAATGGTTACATTTTCTCAAAAACGCCTATTCATTCAGTATTTAATGAGTGAAGTTTACAAATGTCATTATTTAATATGTGTAACTTTAATTTATTTTTTACTTCAAAATGTGAATGTTATGCTAAAAGGTTGGTTATAAAAAACAAAATTTCATCTTAAGTTTTTAATTCAAATTAAAAATGATTTTTAATTAATTAAATGAAGCAAATATAAAAAATAGTATAAAAAACTCGTTTTATAAGGCGTTTTTTATCACCTGTCCATTGGAAAACTCGCCTGGACGCGTGCTAAAAAACGTTTCTTATAAAACTCTATGTTTTAATATACTATTTTATTGAGGTATGATCGGACTTTGAAGCAAGCTATATTATAGGTATGTTTCTATTCGATTTCTGTTAGAAAATCGAAAACACCCTGTAGTATAATGTATTCTGGCCGTATTTAAGGTAGGAGCGTATTCTCCACTAAAGTTCGAAATAAGTAGTCGTAGAGAAGGTAAAGGGATTTAGTAAAAAGTGGAAGGAAGCGGGAATTTGGACCCATTTAGCATATAAAGTGAGTCTCCATTTGGTTTAAGAAGCATGGCAGCATCACATGTGACGCCCTGCGTCCCGGCGCCCGGCCACCCTCGCCCCTGCACTGTCTGCGGCGTCTAAGGGTGGCGGAAGCGGGGCGCGGGGGCGGAAGATGGATGTGCTGCCTGCTGAGCTCATACGACTGAAAATGGCAAAGAAAGCCATCAAGGGAGCGAACCAGATAGAAAGAAAAAAATAAGATGGATTGATGAAAATGTCTTCATGATTAAATTTGTTTTGCGCTACGTGTCTTATTCTGCAACAGAGGCAGCACATCTATAACGGCTCTTTCACAAAAACGTGTTGTCAAATGCTTTGTTCCATCGAAATAAATAAAAACGTTTTTAAAAGGATGCACTATTTTTAAGGCTTTAATTTATAACTTTAACTGAATCTGCATTCCAACCTCTTTTGTCTAGAATATGACCTAAATAGTTTTTTTATTGATTTTTCTATTATATTCGGTTATTGTTAAAAAAATCCCATATATCCTTAGAGATATGAGGCCCCAAAGTGCAAAACTTTAAATGCTTAACCTTGCAAACAACAGCACATTTTAAAGGGGAATGTCCCGAAGCATAAAAACTGTGGTTATGCAATGTTGATTGCCTAAAATCAACAAAAAACAGCACTTTCTGGTCATAGCTCAGTGGGTTTATAAAAGTTAGTTTTAATTAAAATGCAAAAAAATAGTGCTTCAAAATTGCCGAAATTCTGTATTTAAACTTATTGATGGACCTTTAGAATATGTCAACTTGTGCTTTGTTTATTTATGTTATAGATATGCACAATTTTTAATTAAAGTAAACTCTTATAAATCCACTGAGCAAAGACCAAAAAGTGCTGGTTTTTGTTGATTTTGGGCTACCAACATTACATAACCACAGTTTCTATGCTTCGCGACACTCCCGTTAACGAAAGAAATGGCTGAATTTCAAGGCACACTCTATTTACAACTATTCGTTAATTCTGTAAATATTCGAATTACATTTTAAAATTAATTTTATTTTACAAAATTTGTATGAAATGCTGACAACAACTTTAAAAAAATCTTGTGCAAAAAGCTATATGATCAAAAACCATAGATGTGATTTAAATGCACTTTCCTTGACAGAGTTGCCAAATTTATCAAACCATAACTGTATTTTCCTCAGAGCTAAGAAAAGATGGATTTTGTTTAACAAGGACATCCTGTAAATGTTTCTTATTTTTGTTCACTCTAGAGCCGACAACACTGGCATACTTTTTCTTTAATATTAAAGTGTATGTATTTAAATTTAAGTAACGTTTTTACATGTCGTTCTACCGATAATTTTAAAGTTGACTTTTATGAAAACCATTCATGTTTCAATAATTTAATGATCAATCTTTTACTTGGTACTTATATTCATCAGGGGGTTATTTTTGAACACGCAAAAGTTCATTTACGTATTATACCCATTTTCCTAATGCGATACAAAAGAAAATTAGATATGCTAACGATAGAATAATAACTTTGAATTACTTTTAAAGAATATCCATAAATATAAAAATAATATTATTTTGCATAAAAGTAGTATTTATTTGCGTATACATGTGGGTATGCGTTTTTTCCTGCCCTATAATCAAGCAATTATGCAACTGGCATATGTTTAAAGCATTTATTATTACAAAGTTAACTAGATACTAAAATTATTCGTAATATATCGACTCCATAAATTATTCAGGAAAAAAAGACCTACATTAACTGTTTTTATTGTAAGCAAACCTTTAAGTTTCAAGTTTGTCTTTGTATTTAAAAGATTTTCCCCGAGTTTTCCGGCTCTTTTCATTAAGAATTTAATTCCCATCTTTTAAATTGCCACCTTGAAAAGTTTCCCTTTTCTTAAAGCTATAGAGGTTAAACGTCAGACCAATAATTTTAACAGTATTTAATTTTGTTTGTTTGGGTACTTTACTTAATTTTTACGAAAAACTGTTTAGCGTGAACTAGCAAGTACTTAGTAATGCTTTGGTTCCAGTACAGTTTAACAATTTAGTAGTAGTTTTTGTATATAATTTATTAAAAGATTCATTATTCACGAGTTTTAATTAGGTTAGGTTAAAAAAAACATTTTAAATGTAGAAATGAAGTACACTGTACATAACATAACATGTTGTAATATTCAATAAACGTTAATGTTAAATCAAAATGCTACCTCTGCTTCACTAGTTCACTAAATACTGTATCTTATTATAAAAATAACCGAAAACAACTCACGGTTTTAGCTTCAACGCGTTTATGAGCAAACTTGTTGACATCCGTAAAAACTAACACTAAAAACATTTGAAATGGCTTTAATTTTTAAGAAATGTAAACATACCTAATTGTTCACTGTAACTTTAATTAGAATTCATTTTTATTAAAAGAAGACACCAAATTGTATGTTTTTGACAACTAAAATAAATACAAAAAATGTCATCTGTCATTTTCTGCGAGCAACGCTAACATCGGCCCGTGGGTAAAGAGCTTGTTGCAACTTCACCCCGTGGGTAAAGTGCTTACTCGTGGCTTGCTAGGCAATGGCTAAAAGATTGTTTTAGGTTTAATTAAGTGTCATTTTAAAGATGGAAGTAGGAAAGGTATATTTTTTTTTAGCTTAAAATTGCAGTCTACGAAGTCTTTACAAAGTAATGTAAAAATAAAACAGTAACATATATACTATCGTGGACATGGAATTTAAAACGATTTTCTATCAGCCACCTTTGATTTTTTGAATTTTACTCTACTGTGAATGGGTTTTTTTATGTCAGTTTTCGAATGTTATTTTGACAGCAAATGCGTCAAATGTATTTTATTAAAATAAATTATGTAAAATGTGCTGCCGGTGAGAAAAATTGTAAGAAGATATTTTCTTTTTTAAATAATTTTGTTTTAGGATTTACAATAAAGCTCTAATCTACGTAAAACATCAGAAAAATGTTTCTTGTTAATGTCCACTTCGCATAAAACTTGAGAAGTTTTCGCCACTATTTTGACCATATTTACAATGCAAAAATTGATCGTTTTAAATTCCATGTCCACGATAGTACACACAACTGTTTACAAGAATTTCATTTTTTTTTTCAAAACTAGTTTTCTTAAATTGGTAAAAATACTCTGTTTCAGTTTTGTTACACAAAAAAATAACTTACTTACATGTCAAAAAAAAAAAACCAAAAACAATATCTTAATGCACTCGTCATAGCAACCAAACAACAACTGAAAAAAAAATCATATGCATCCAAGTACCAAAGGACTAAACTAAAATGCATCCATTCTTTTAGAAAATCTTGTCAGTCACACCTCTACCCTATGTTTAAGGGCCGCTATATTTAAATACAAACGTTAAAATTAATTCATAAAAGCACCCATCTACATTTGCATATAATTATCTATGTGTGTATGAAACGATGGGAAAGCGGCGGCAAGTAGAGGACTTATTTTTTAATATGCAAATGCATGCTAAAAGTATCTTGAAGGTTGCTACAATGCTTACCCTTCAGCAGGTGAGAAAACACCCCGGATCTTGTAAGACTGAAGAACAAGGAGCTGCTTGCTTGCTTGCTGGTGGCCAACATGTAATTATCGCCGTCAGTTAATTTTATGTACGAGTTGTTAAGAACAACCTATATTTACCCCTAAAGTAACGCATTATTATTATTAGGTACATTGTTTTATTTTATAAAATGCATTTGCTTTTTATTTAAGGCTGTTCTTCGATTCTACGATAACGTAATGTCAAAATTTTTAGTCTTTATGTAGGTAATTAAACATATATGGGATCACTTCAATACAAATAAAGCTATCATCAAAGTGGATTTTAATCTTAGCTTTTATCGAAACATTGCACAAAAGCATAAAAAATAGTATTTTTATTAAGATTAATTCAAAACAATAAATAATTATCTTAGCTTTTGGTTTGTTGCATTTGCTCGCCTTTGTACAATGTTTACATAAAAGCTAAAGGAGAGTTTATACAACTTCTTTAGTCCAACTTCTTTCCCCTTTACCTCATAGTCTTTACCTCCGAGTTCACCTAATTGAAAATTATGGTTTATACAACTCTAGCTCTTACCTCTAGTTTGGAACAAGATACATAACCTTTCTAGTAATATGTTTTTACTCCTCACATAATGTTGTTTAAAATTAACCTATAATCACTATTTCACCCATTTTTATTACAAAAACTTATAACAGAATTAAGCAGTTTGCTTATTTTGACATTTTTAAGGTTAGGATACATGGCCAACTTTACGCAGGCCCGCGCATTTTACACCTGCATCTACCTCGCGGTTCTTTTTAGATTGTTTGCATATTGTTTAGTATCCGTCAGACGTCAGAAAACTATTGTCTAAAACGTCAAAAAAATACTGCGAGGTAAATGGAGGTCAGGGTGTAAAGTGCGTCGGCCTGTAATAACGTTGGTCGCGTTGGAATAACATATTTTATTAGCCCAGGTAGTTCAAATGTTACTGCAAAGAAATCTTACCTTTTAGTCTGTAACCTAACCATAAAAGATAAAATAGTTGAGGTAAAGACTATGAGAGACGGAGGTAAAGACTTTCTGTTTGAACGCTAAATGATATTTACACATATTTATCTTAGAAGACTATGAGGTAAAGGGGAAAGAAGTTGGGGTAAAGAAGTTGTGTAAACCGTGCATAAGATTAGGTTCCTTTTGGATGATAGCTTTATTTGTATTGAAATTATTTCATACACTTTTAACTACATAAAAACTATTTTTTTACATATGTCAACTATAAATCGAAGCGCATTCTTAAAGGGGACTGTCGCGAAGCATAGAAACTGGGGTTATGTAATGTTGATTGTCTAAAATCGACAAAAAACAGCACTTTCTGGTCATTGCTCAGTGGGTTTATAGCGTTAATTTTAATTTAAAATTGTGCTTACCCTCAACATAAATAATCAAACCACAAGTTGATATATTATAAAGGTCTATCAATAAGCGTTTAAATACAAAATTTTGGCCATTTAACAGCATTATTTTTTTGCATTTTAAATTGTCTTATTGGCAAAAATTGAGTGTCACAATATTTCCTTGACGCTATCGATAGGAGTAATCGATTTAGCGAATAAAAAGTTTTCATGAAACATGTCCATCGTTTAAATGGTCGACGTTTCGAATAATTTCATCTACCTCAGGACACTTATGTATACCAATAAACAATGCAAATTATTATTACGTAAATTGGAACGAAATCGAAAATACATGTGTTTCTTAATTATCTTTAGGGGAGCTATGACTCCCATCAAACATTTTAGCGTACCTATTTCAAATATTTTTAAACAATTTTTATATTTGCGTTCTATAATAAGCACATTATGAAATCCAAAATTTGGTTTCTTAATATTGCTGAATTTTTTCATTATTAAACCCAACATTTTACTTTATAAGGTTGCTTTTCCAGATTCAAAAAGATTAATTCTTCCCGTGCAAGGTTCTTTTTATTTAGGTACAAATTTTACTATTAGAAACTATCGGGGGATACAGTTTCTTTGTAGAGAGAATAACTAGAGGAATTGGAGAAACGATATCAACGGTTACATTTTCTCAAAAACGCCTATTCATTCATTATTAAGTGAGTAAAGTTTATAAATGTCATTATTCAATATGTCTGACCTAAATTTACTTTTTACTTTAAAATGTCAATGTTGCCAATCCAATAAAAATAAAATTAGTTAAGTTTTTAATTCAAATTAAAAATGCTTTTTAATAAATTAAATAAAGCAAATATAAAAAATAGCATAAAAAACTACTTTTAAAAGGTGTTTTTAAGCACTTCTCCATTAAAAGACTCGCCGCTGCGCGGCTCGTTTTTCAAACCTGGACGCATGCTAAAAAACGTTCCTTATAAAAATCTATGCTTTAATATATTATTTAAGCATCCTGTATGTATTCATAAAAATAATGAATCTCTTGAATCGACCTACCTCTTAAATGCCACTCCCTTGTGTAAGCATACAATGCATACATTAAAAAAATGTGCTTTTTGTTTCCACATAATTCCATTGGCACCTATGATCAGTGAGACCGGAACCAATTCGCATTTAGCTGAAGGGTATATTTAACCGTTACCAACCCAATATAACCAGGTAAGTATGCAAATACTCTATTATGTAATTAAAACAATGATGCTTGCTCGCTAAAACATCTGCGAAAAATGTAGGTAGAGGTATTATTTAACATAGAGATAACCGTTTGACCATAGTTGTAACGCAGTAATTAAAAGTATTCATTAAAAATTAGTTATGTTTTTTATAAAATTTATTCTTGGAGTTTCTTTCTTTATTGTTAAGGCTAGGGATTTAAATTCACAGTTTTGATGCTCTGTGCTCCTAGAAGCTCGTATACAGGCGCGTATCCAGAAAGTAGTTCTGGGGGGGGCTAAATAATTCGAGGTAAGCTACGCAGGGAAAGCGGCGCCGCACACTGGGTGAAATGTGCTTTTTTGCGGTCATAAATATATATCTTTGGACATGCTACTTATACTGTAACAATTTTTTTTATCTAGGTACCCAAATAGTTGATGAATAAACTGTCCAAGTTTGGTCCAAATATTGTGACTCTGTTTATGAGAAAAAAATGTTAAAAATTAAATTTTTATAAATGAAACAATTATATTTTTTTTAATTAAATAAATCAATAAATAAGGACTTTTTTTGAAAAAAAAACACCGATATAATGTTGGGTTTCCATAAACAGGTGTAAGATTTCACGGTTACGGTCCCATATTAGAGCCCCCACTTAGGGGACATGTTTGTAAATTTTTGAAAAAAAGAAAAGCTTTTATTTAAAAAAACATTGATTTAATTTAAGATTTTTATAAACAGGTGTTGGATTTTACATTATTTCGGATTACAGCCCCCTTTGGGGCAAAAATTTTCATTTTTTGTTTTTTGAACCCCCCTGTACATGCATTTTTTTGACTAACCAAGTGGGGTTACCTTTTGTTACCCCCAAGGAACAATTTAAAACGGCTGTCAGTCTTTAACAAAGTTGTTTAGACTAGCCCGAAAAAGGGACGATTTTTATGTTTTGAAACTCCCCTATAATCTTCAAGTTTATATATTGGCCAAAGCGCACAATTCGCAGAGTTTTTCTTTTCGGTGTTATAGAGGGTACATTTGGGCACATTGTAGTATACATTACCCATTGGCGGGCGTTGGCGCAAACTTTTAAATCTAAAGTTTAAGTTAAAATGTGTCTTTAAAACATTATGACATATGAACAGCCTTCAGTATGCCACCTATGTAAATTTTAATATATAGATTAGTTTTTATTCTTTAAGACATTATAAATTATATACATTTGTAAAAAAAAATACATATAAACCCGTCCACTTAAAAGAAGCAGTCTTCTAAATATAGCTAAGTTTTCTACCCTAATATTCCACCTCTGTTTTTGGTGTTGTACTTATTTAAATAATAATTAAAGAATTTTTTCATTTTTGTATTCATGTAGCCTAAAGATTTAGTTATCACAATTCATTATCCGTTTACTCAATTTTTGCCTTTATTTATGGCCTTACAGCCGATTAATGGCCGCAAAAAAGCACATTTCACCCAGTGTGCGCCGCAGGCGATTTTTTTTTTTTGAGAATTTACTGTACTTTATGCAAAAAAATTAATAAAAATTAAGCAAATTCGTCCTTCTGGGGGGGCTTGAGCTCCCACAGCCCCCCCCTGGATACGCGCCTGCTCGTATAAGTCATCTACGTTGAGCTCCCGTCAATTCTACTAAATAGCACCTCTAAATGAGTGCCACATCGTATATTAAAACAAAACGTAGTTTTGAAAACTAGAAAAATAGGGCTACAAATGTATTATGGCTTAATATAATTAAAAACGGTTATCTCTTTCTGTCGAAAATCTGACTTCAAAAATCATTATAATATATTTTTTTTTCAACTACGGAAACATTTTAATAATAATAAAGTTTATTGACGGATATCCTTTTACAAGTAATAATAATATACAAAAATAAATAAATTAATAGTAACAACTAGGCATAAAATTAGAAGCAGAAACTTAAAATTAAAGGTATAAGGTAGGAGAAATACATAACCGCAAAATTAATTAAAAGTCTAACGATCTTTTTATTTATTTTTTTGGTATTACGTGATCTATGCCAAACCATAATACGTTAATTTACAATGGCTTTATTAAGCTTGTAAATGATTAAAATTGCAACTTAGGTTTTTCCCTAATATAGATGTGCTCGTTTAAAGATTTAAATGTACAAAGAAAACACCAAAAGTACTATTTTACCATATTTTTATTATTTCTGGCATCAGTATCACTTCTATATATCACAAACATTATCCTACATATTTTTAATCATAGTTATTGATGTATTACTCCGTATTTTTACATATTTTGTTAAAATTTCGAAAATAACTGACATTTAGGAAGATGACTTTTCACGAACTTTTGAGTGCACAGAACATCATTTATGAATTTGAAACGCCCCTCTTAATGAATTTGAATCTATAGCCTTAATTTTCACAACTTGAAAGATTGATATTTTGGGCATATTTAGGTAATTTAAAATAAAATTGTAATCGGCACAGTTACGAAAGGGTTTTCTTTTTTTGATTTTGGCAGGCTTTGTTCACCAAATATTTTATTTTAAATGTAATAAAAGTCAATTCGTCATATTAGTGTGTCATCACTGAAGCCAAAAAAGAAAAAATCGCATCGTAGTTTCCACAGTTTTGAAGTTTTAACAATTACATCAACAATTACCTTTTGACACATAGTTGTCAAAACTTCAAAACCATGGAAACTAAGATGCGATTTTGTCTTTGTTGGCTTCATATTTCGTAATCACTAATATGGCGTATGATAATCAATATTCTTGCGTAAGAACTTTTAAAGATAAGAAAAAATAGAGAAAGATACTTTACGCACTTGCAAAAATCTAAAGGTATCTTTTTAACAGATTAAAAATAAGCATTACTGGCAGCAAGCATCTCCTCAATGGCAAAGTGTTTTTTAGTAATTGATTGCGGATGGTTACAAGCGCTGATTAGCACTCTGAAAATATCACTTAGTGCGAAAATGACACCCTAGTCGACTTGATAAATGATTGCCATTTTTTCTTCCGCAAGAAAATGGCGAGGAGGAAATTTTTCGCAGGCTTCTGCTACTTGTCAAACTAATGATGTGACACAAGAACACTGCCAACTGCAGGAGCTCTGAAAAACTAATCTCGATAATAGCCCAAAACAAATTAATATTTAAAATGACTACAGGGTGCTCAAAAATTGGCGCATAAACGCAATGGTACGTTGTTGGGGCATTCTCAGGGATTGCTGGAAAAATATTTAAAAAAATCCTTCTGTTATATTCATGGAAAAAAATGCAAACTAAATTGCATAAGTTCGGCAATACTGATTGTAAAAATACTATCGTGGACATGGAATTTAAACCACCTTTGATTTTTTGAATTTTACTGTATTGTGAATGGGGTTTTTTTATGTCAGTTTTCGATGTTATTTTGACAGCAAAGGCGTCAAATGTATTTTATTAAAATAAATTCTGTAAAATGTGCTGCCGGCGAGGAAAATAGTAAGAAGATATTTCCTTTTTTAAATAATTTTGTTTTAGGATAACAATAAATCTAATCTTCGTAAAACATCAGAGAAATGTTTTTTGTTAATGTCCACTTCGCATAATACTTGAGGTGGTTAAGCCACTATTTTGACCATATTACCATGCAAAAATTGATCGTTTTAAATTCCATGTCCACGATAGTACATGAAACAAACCAAAAAAACAACATAAAAACATTCAATGTACCAGCTAAAAGGTTTTTGTTACTTTTACGGAATGTTTTACATTGTTCATTTCAGACAATTAGGTAAAAAAGTGTCCAATGACTTATTATTTACAAGAAAACTTAATCTGTTGATACAAAGTCCGTGCATAAAACAAGATGCGGGTTATTTTTACACATTTATGGAAGTTTCTTTGTAAATGAGTTATTATGCAATATTTCACCTTATGAATAGGTGGCAGTTGCGCCCAGTGGCACTTGCGCTGCGGATTAAAAAAGTGGCACTTGCGTCTCAAAAAGGTACAGGATTAAGCAGGTATAAAAATTACGGATTAAAAAGTGGCATTTGCGCTGCGTTCAAAATTCAAACTCATTAATGTAGGTATACATTTTTCATTGCAGTTTGTGACATTAGCTCATATGTTTAAATTTTCTTTTTAGCAGCAAAACTTACCCTAACCTACCTAACCTAGTGTCCCCCAGTGGAAAAATATCATCCAGTACTTTTAAAACAGTCTGTCTGAAACTATAAAACTCAAAAACACATGCATTGAGTACTTGCTGGCTTGTTTTAACAATAATGAAAGTGTGTATATATTATCCTCTGTTTTATAATTTTCTAATATTGTATCTCAATAATACATCGGATACATAAAAATAAATCTAGGCAAAAGGAAGTTAATGAGACCGCGGCCAGTACGACCAAAATATGAATCAAAAATTTTAACCAATATTATACCAAACTTGAATTATCTAACCCACTTAATGATTTGAACATTATAATCCTCTATTTAATTACTTTAATTTTATGCAGCAGCGCAAATGCCACTTTCTGAAATTTTGTTTTTATACCTGAACTTTAAAAACTCGCAAGTGCTACTATTTTAATCCGCAGCGCAAGTGCCACTGGGCGCAAGTGACACGACACCCACCTTATTACCTTAATTAAATTAACGATTAAAAACACTTTGTAAATGTTAAACAAACATTTTAGCTGGTACATTACATGTTTTAAAGCGGCATCGGCAGCTTGTTGTTTCTTGATATATTAGCATTATATTCGGAAAAATATAAAAATAATGACGTTTTGAACTTTGACACAAATCCGTGGAAACCCAGACTAATTTTTATTCTAATATGATCCATAAAAATTTTTAGAAACACAAGAAGTTATTTGTTTTTCCAGATACAAACATATTTTAAATGTTATTTAAAAAAAATGGTATAAATCAAAAAAATACAGGGTTTAACTTTTAAGTTAAGAATTTAAAACTGGGTCCCACCAAAAAAAGCAAATATGACACTAAACCAACAAATGCCCATCAAAAAGCTCAAGTCCAAGAAAAGTAGCAAACACGATTACCGTCGGAAAATAAAAGTCAACTCAATAATAAACTGATTACCTTTATTAAAAAAAGCCAATTATTATTTACCAACAATAATTAAACACTTCATCAACACCAAAGTTGTGTCTTTGTCTAAAGACTAAAGGAGTGTCTTTTTAAAATAATAATAATTAACATTACGTTTTAAAATACTAAATACCGTAAATACGCGTTTCTCTGTCTACTTTTTACTCACTGCTACCTTTAAAAGGCGATGTTTTAAATATGAACGGTAGCGACATCTAACGTTCGGAGTCTGAACTAGAGTAGGCTTGGTTACCTCCCCTCCCGCCGGTAAAGAAGAGCTTGCTTGGTACACAGGGTTGAGCAAACGGCTATCGATGGATTCTATCGATACTGCCGCGGTTGTTTTTGTTTTATTATACCAATTTTATAAGTTTAATATCACATTTGTATTTATTTTTACTGAAATTTAATTTAACTTAGAATAATTTTTAAATTAATTTAATAATAATTTGATTTGAATTTTTTAATTTTCCAATTTTTTTTTAAACAAAAAATATGGTTCTTTTTTTATGAAAAATGATTTTTCCATGCAATTTAAAGACTTTGATAGAGTTTTTCTTAGTTATAAATAAGCAAAATGAGCGATAGCAGGACGCTTTGCAAAAAAATATTTGCGAGTGCCCATTTTAGGAACTTTACGTCTTTACACACAGAATGTCCAAAAATTGGCAATGGTACATTGTTGGCCTGTTGAGGCATTCTCAGGGATCTCTAAACAATTGATGAAAAAAAATCTATCTCATATATTCTTGGAGATATACGAGGCCCCAAAGTGCGTATGTTAATTCCGCACGCGAGTGCGGAAAAGACACTTTCTGCACGTGTTAGGAACAATATTTTTTTCTACAAATGAGTGTACTTTTTCGCACGCTGGTAGAAATAGTATATTAAAACAAAAAAAATTTCAAGAATCGTTCTACCTATCACGCGTCCAGGTTTGGAAAAAGAGCCACGCAGCGGCGAGTTTTTCAATGGACAATGCTAAAAAATGGCTTATAAAACGAGTCTTTTTTACTGCTTTTTATATTTGCTTTATTTAATTCATTAAAAATCATTTTTAATTTAATTTAAAATTTAACCTAAAATTTTATTTTTATTGGATTGGCATCATTTATTTATTTATTAAGAAGATAGGAATACAAACAGGCACTAGGCCCAAAAAACAAGGCCCCATCATTGCCATTTTAAAATGAAAAGTAAATTTAGATCAAATACATTAAATAATGACATTTGTAAACTTTAATCACTTCATACTGAATGAATAGGCGTCTTTAAGAAAACGTAACCGTTGATATCGTTTCTCCAATTCTTCTAGTTATTCCCTATACAAAAAACTATATCCCCCGATAATTTTCAATAATTAAATTTGTAAATAAAAAGTACCTTGCAAGGGAAAATTTCATCTTTTTGTATCAGGAAAACCAACCAATAAAATAAAATTTTGGGTTTAATAATGAATCAATTTAGCAACCTTAAAAAACCAAATTTCGGGTATCATAATGTGCGTATTAGAGAACGCAAATACAAAAAAACTTTTATGTCTACATTTTAGAACACTGAATGAGTTCAAAAGGTTAGGAACAAATTAGGTCAACTGTCATAAAACTCACTCAGTATTATGTACAATGGCTGTGGTAAAAAGATAAGCCAAGATTATAAGTTGCAGCAGCTGTTTCAAGCAATCACTACCATTCAAAATAAAAGAGACTTTTATTTTTTGCTGTGTTTTTAATGAATGAAAGGGCACCCTTTTAGACCGGTGGGCAGTTACTAGCTTTCTCCTGACGGTGGGTTTGAATATTGGGTCAGGATCAGGTCAGCTTTAAGTTTGACGTACGGTTATGTAATACCACCTGGCTTAGGTATATTTCTATTTAGATTTCTCTTCTTTGAGCTCTTTAGACCGTACTGCTTTTTAATTGTTTTTGAAAGTTGGTAACGGCTTTGTTTTTATAATAAATTATTTTATTACTAGAATATTAAAAACTGGTTCCCTAATTTTAACCGATTTATTTGCCTCGACCCACCTGTGAGGAAAATAAAAATAGTAGTCATACAATGAGATTTACAATAATACATTCTAGACCAATCATAATCTCTCCGTGACCTCTCGGAGACAAAATGATTGGTGGAAGACGGATCATAATTTGATGGATCCTTAAAATTCTGAAAAGAAAGCAACTAGGTATTAATACTCTTTAGACTTTGATTACTTTGGCTCCCAAAAAATTTCAGTTTTGTTTTAAGATTTTCGCAAAGCCACCTTGATCAAGCCTAGGGCTTACGGGACTTAGAACTTTTTTATTACTTTGGCCTTTTTTCTTACCAACTTAACAAAAAAAACTCTCTTTCTATCTATACGATGATCTTTTACGATTTACAGTTTTGGAGTTTTTAAAACAATGACATACCTAATATTCTCCTTGTTTTCGACTTTGTTTGCAAGAGCCCAAGGCTTTAACTTTTAAACGGTTTAAGATATTGATTTAAAAAAAACTTTTGACAAATCTGCAATAAAAAAACTGCCTTTTGACAAAATTGGCTTTTTCAAAAATAATAACCCTCACATGGAGGGACTGTCAACATAATTTTTTTAAATGTAAAGAGGGGTTAAGTGATTGGAAAATTGGAAAAATGTAAATCTCAAACTTTTAACAAAAACATTCTTTTGCTTTCACCGCCTACTTAGTTACCAATATGTTCACGCTTTGTTTTAAATCTCGATATTTAGCTATTTATTACTATTTTATCTAATATAATTATAAATAATTTAAATGTTTTCAGACATGGTTGTGAATAAAATAGTATACGTACCTAAGGAAAACAGCTTCATTCCAGCCTCGGGCCCGTTGCCATGATTAAAGTTATTTTTATTTTCAAGACAAGGTGTTTACACGTTTTAGATAAATTCAGTAGTTCTTTTGTACTGTGTTTTTTAATATAAAGCACAAAAATCCTGTTGAATGTAATAAATGCAGCAATAAAAGACTTAAATGACTCCAAAGTGAGAAGGGTTGTATGTTTTTCTTTTATTTAAAAAAATAATTCACTAGATTTTTTTTTTATTAAAAAGACTGGAAATATTATACATGTTTTTTTTAAATTAAATAAAAACATGCACCATTACCTAATATTTAGTTTTAATTTTTCACTGTTGCATTTATTAAGAAAAGTGTTCTTTTTATTGAGAAACTCCTTATTAAATATATCCTAAATTTGTAAACACTATTGTGTTGGAAATTAACATTTCTTTCAAATGAGGGGTCACTTGACCCCTCTTTACATTTAGAAAAACTGGGTTGATAGTCCCTCTGTGTAGGGGTTATTATTTTTGAAAAATCCAATTCCGTCAAAAGGTAGTTTTTTAAGTGCAAATTTGCCTAGAATTTTTGATAAATCAATATCTCGAACCCTTCAATAGTTAAGGACAGGGGGAGGGGGACCATTGCCTCGCACTGTATAAAATACATGTTTTTTGGAATAATTTTTGTATGTTTGAGATTGTAAGAGAAGCAAAAAAAAGACTAGAAAACAAAGAACTCATGTTAGGCTCTTATTCGTTAATCTAAGCAATCAAAAATGTACATCTAGGAATATAATTCTAAAAGATCATCTACCAAACTAATACATATTCATACATAGTGGGTAAATAACCCTTTTAAGGGAAGCCTGATAAAAAAAACATAGCATTGACATCGTATACCTTTCACACTCTTGGCTGGAACAAAACATTATGTAAACTAGTCTGCGCTACATTTTGTTTCACTATTTTGTACTTGACAATTTCTCACGGTTTTTTTTTTTATAAATTTATATCATTTTAATTAAATGTTCCTATTGGGGACCCTCTGCATTGCGTTTAGGTTACAGTGGTGCATTTGGACAATGTAAATTAGGTTTTTATAAGAACATATTTTTCGTGACATTTGTTTTATAGCAGCTTGGCTATTTTTGGGTTTTAATTTTAATGTCGGTTTCTGGGGTGATAATAATTTACGTTAGGAGGGTTGTTTTTATATCTACATTATTCAAAAAAAAAATAGATATGGACAAATAATGAATCATGCTTAAAACTCTACTTATCAAATAAATCAGGAAATGGTATATTAAAAATGCAAGTTTCATAACACAATATTAAAACACAGTTTTATAAATAACGTATTTTAGCACGCGTCCAGGTTTTAGAAAACGAGCCGCGCAGCGGCGAGTTATATTATGCATTAATCATTAAACTATTTAAAAGTTTACACAAAATAGGAATTATTTATATAAGTACTTACTGTTAAGAAGCCCTTTTAGGTATCATAGGATAAATTAGCACTTTTACAAAAATGTCTACAATTTTCTTTATAAATTCTCACATTTCAAGCAAAAATTGCTTCGGTTTTCCAATTTTTACGCCTGTTTTATGTAACTGTCATATTATTTTTGGCATTTTTCAATTATTAATGACAGTAAATTTGTAATGTAATGCCAACTCTGTGGAAAATTAAACTTTTCAAAGAAAAAGGACCTAGTTTTCATAGGTGACACTGGTTTTTTAAAAATGTGAATGAATAGTACACTTGATTTCAAAATCTAGTAGTACCTACAAGACATAAGTTTTAATTATAATTTTTTAGGTTGTGACCCGACCATTGAAAAAAATATTTTGACAGGATGTTTGACTAAATATGAACAATAATTATTAAACACTTAATCATTTTTACACTTTTGCCAAGTGGGACTATTAAAATAATGCGAAGTTTACATCATCAAAATAGTTCTGTCCCACAACATTTTGAAATCAAGTGTATGTATATTTCACAAACCAATAATTATATCTAATTTGACTAATAGTATATTAAAACATAGAGTTTTATAAGGAACGTTTTTTAGCACGCGTCCAGGTTTGGAAAAAGAGCCGCGCAGCGGCGAGTTTTCCAATGGACAAGTGATAAAAAACGCCTTATAAAACGAGTTTTTTATACTATTTTTTATATTTGCTTTATTTAATTCATTAAAAAGCATTTTTAATTTTAATTAAAAACTTAAGCTGAAATTTTGTTTTTATGACCAACTTTATAGCATAACTTTGACATTTTGAAGTAAAAAATAAATTAAAGTTAGACATATTGAATAATGACATTTGTAAACTTTACTCATTTAATACTGAATGAATAGGCGTTTTTGAGAAAATGTAACCATTGATATCGTTTCTCCAATTCTTCTAGTTATTCCCTCTACAAAAAAAATATGTCCCCCCATTGATTATAATAGTAAAATTCGTAAATAAAAAGTACCTTGCAAGAGAAGAATTCATCTTTTTGCATCAGGAAAACCAACCAATAAAATAAAATTTTGGGTTTAATAATGAAGCAATTCAGAAACTTTAAAAAACCAAATTTCGGGTTTCATAATGTGCATATTATAGAACGCAAATATAAAATAGTATATTAAAACAAAGAGTTTTATAAGGAACGTTTTTTAGCACGCGTCCAGGTTTGGAAAAGGAGCCGCGCAGCGGCGAGTTTTCCAATGGACAAGTGATAAAAAACGCCTTATAAAACGAGTTTTTTATACTATTTTTTATATTTGCTTCATTTAATTCATTAAAAAGCATTTTTAATTTGAATTAAAAACTTAAGATGAAATTTTGTTTTTATGACCAACCTTATAGCATAACATTGACATTTTGAAGTAAAAAGTAAATTAAAGTTAGACATATTAAATAATGACATTTGTAAACTTTACTCATTTAATACTGAATGGATAGGCGTTTTTGAGAAAATGTAACCATTGATATCGTTTCTCCAATTGTTCTAGTTATTCCCTCTACAAAAAAACTATGTCCCCCGATTAATTATAATAGTAAAATTTGTAAATAAAATGTACCTTACAAGGAAAAAATTCATTTTTTTGCATCAGGATAACCAACCAATAAAATAAAATTTTGGGTTTAATAATGAAGCAATTCAGAAACTTTAAAAAACCAAATTTCGGGTTTCATAATGTGCATATTATAGAACGCAAATATAAAAAAACTATTTTTTCACTGAATCTAAAACAATCGGTTTTATAGCTTTGACGTTTTGACAATTGAACTTGTCGCCAAAATGAGAATTACCAGAATTACTTCTTGACTCGTAGTCAATAAAACCATGAATACTAGCTTCAGTGAAGTCATCACAAATATGGCGAATATGGAAATATATAATGACATTATAAAACTTTTTTATTCTGTTACTATAGCTGTTGATGACGGTAAAATTAGACTGAACGAGCTTTCCGTCTATAGCTTTTTTATCTCTACGTACCTAATGTGAGAAAACACTTTTCTTTTTAATTAATACCCTCGCAACAATCACACAATAGTTCGAATAAGAAAAAGGAACCTGTTCTGAAAAAAACCAGTCTAAAACCCATTCTTATAATTGAAAGAGAATCATTTTCTAGGTGGATAAAGAGGTAGCACCCCTTCATCTTCTCTATTATTTTTGCCTTCTCTTTTGCATATCGTGAAATGTTAATTTTGTTTCGCGTCCGCTGAGTCTTGTTTGTTTTTGAATAGAGTGCTGAAAGTGTATTTTTTGTTCATAACCCTTTCAAGTAAGCATCTTTCATTATAGGGAATGAATACCAGACCTTAAACAATAAAATCCTCTGGGAATATTTCCCTGACAAAGATACATCGCTATAGGATACAAGGGTAAATTTAAAATCCATTTTTAAATTAATTGTTTAAACATATTCATTGTTTCTCCTTGAAAATGTTTCCAATCCTTCCGGAAATATTCCTTTGTTGCTTATTAAGGGCGATTTATAGAACGTTACTTTCACTTTACTTCGGCGTAATTTCACTTCCGCGTAACTTAACAAATTTGCATAATTTATAGATTGTAAAGTTACGTGAAATTGGAAACAGTTAAGCGCATGTGTCTGAACTCGCGACTTCTGACTATTTACACCTGGACGGTAATTACGGAATATCGCTTCGTACGAAACCTACATAAGAAGACCTAAAAGGTTTCGTACGAAGCGATATTCCGTAATCACCACACTAGGCAATAAGCGTCAATATCTCATTTTGCGCATCGGCCAAGCTCGGCTTTCGACTTACAGCTAAATGAATCAGCAAAGTAGCGCTAAAGTGAAGTATAAATTTGCTAATACATTCCCATGTATTTTATTTTGTTGTCTGTAAAGTTACGCCGAAGTAAAGCGGAAGTAAAGTGAAAGTAACGTTCTATAAATTGCCCTTTTTATACTCTTCGCAGACAAAATCGAAGCGTATATTGCGATTCGTCGGAGCTTTTCTAAAAACGTTGAAATTCATCCTAAAGCTAACATTTTGGCAGATTCATTCGTTTCATGACTTTTTAAGACTTTTATTTTTTGTCCGTCTGTCTGTCCGTCTGTAACAAAACTTGTTACCACTATAACTGAAGAACGGTTTATATATTATTCAATTGATTTGAGATTTGGTGCAAAAATCAATCCTGTTTGGGGAAAGAACCTTATTGTTTTTGAAAGAAATCAGATAATAAATAGATGGTTGAAATCACCCGCAAAGTTGAAAAAAATTCATATTTCGGTTAATATCAATTTTACGAAAAAAAATATTCTTATCTTAATTAAGGATTGTACTTTTCCCTATAAAAAAGCATCTAATAATTTTTTTGTATCCCCACCCGTTTACAAAAATGATAAGTTTTACGTTGTTTTAAATAAAATAAAAAATGCACATTTTAATCAGCTACTGCGAAGAGTATCATATAGAATGTGGAACAACAACACATGGTAGGAGTATAACTTGGCAAGATCTGCAAATATTTAATTAAATTTTTAATTTATGTGTTTTTTTTCTAAAAAAATATAAAACACCTACTTTATTATTTATATTCTTATACAGGGTATCCAAAAATTGTTACATAACCGCGATGGTACGTTGTTGAGGCATTCGTGGGGATTCCTGGAAAAATGTGAAAAAAAATCCATCTGTTATGTTCATTGAGAAAAAAAAAATGACATTGTTGCCAGCTTCATTTAGAAAATTTTCAAAAAAAATCCATCTGTTGTATTCATCGAAAATAATTCGAACAAAGTTGCATAAGTTCGGAAACACAGTTTGTAAAATACATCTGAAACACTCATCTGCATTCTTGAGCATTAGCTCATATTGACATTATTGTCAGCATCATTTCATAAAATTTTGGTGAAATTAAATTGATTATAAAAATGTAGTTTGACCATTTAAAAGATAAACAAATGGGTAAAATAATTTTAGATAGATTGTGCCTTACATACAGGGTGTTGCAAATCTATGGGTCTATTAGAAGTATCTGGAGAACCGCTTTACCTAGCGCTCTGATTTTTTTTTTATTATTCTACAGCTCTAAAATATTTTGAGATTTGGGAGACTTCCGGTTATACCGGAAACTGACATCCACTTCCTTATTTTAAATGGAATACCCTATCTTTTATTACGGATTTGGATTCCTTTTTAAATTTAATGATAACTTTGTTAATATGACCATACCCCAAATTTGGGCCGTTTTCCTGGAAAAAAATATTTTCTCCAAGATTTGACTGTTTTGAAAATAATTTATTTTCAATAAATGAATAAATTTTTCGTCATAAAATTTAAACCACTTATTAACAAAGCCCAAAGAAATGTTTACCAAAAAGAAAATTAACATTTTTACTAACCGGAAATGAAAATTTTTTTGGTTAAACTTAAGAAAATTAAAAGTGATTTTTCTCAAAAAAATCAAATGCAACTAGTATTTTTTTATTAGCCCAGGGATTGCTTCATTTATTTCCTTTTGTTTGGTACTATGGTTTCCTATACCGATTCTTAACCGTTTTGGGGATACGCGCAAAATAAGGAAATTCCCAAGTAAATCTCGTGCTCTTACATTACCAGGTACTGTTATAAGTGGTATTTCCATTACGATTTAGCTTATTTTTATTTTTTAAGTTTTACAGCCCATAGAAATCTAAAACGCACCCAGAAGATGTTTTGGGAGCTTGGGGATTGGGGGAAAGTTAGATACAATTTAAAGTGGTTGCGCTTTTTAGTTGTGCATACGTGCGTTTTTTTCTTTGTAATTATGTTAAAAACATTAAAATTTCATTTTTTGGAGGTTTTGGGGACAGGAGAAAGTTAGCCAAAATCTAAAATGATTCATTTTTGTTTGCGCCATCCATTTTTTGTTCTTTTAATTATGTTAAATAATTTCAAATTTAAATATTTTTTTTTTGGAGATGTTTTGAAGGTCTAGGGGGCGGAGGGGAGTTAGCCAAAATCTGAAATAGTCCGTTTTTCTGTGCAAATGGGCATAAAAATAAGCTAAATCGTAATGGAAATACCACTTATAACAGTACCTGTTAATGTTAGAGCACGAGATTTACTTGGTAATTTCCTTATTTTGCGCGTATCCCCAAAACGGTTAAGAATCGGTATAGGGAACCATAGTACCAATCGAAAGGAAATAAAAAAAGCAATCTCTTGGGCTAATAAAAAAATACTAGTTGCATTTGATTTTTTTGAAAAAAATCACTTTTATTTTTCTTAAGCTTAACCAAAAAAATTTCCACTTCCGGTTGATAAAAATGCTAATTTTTTTTGTTAAACATTTCTTTGGGCTTTGTTAATAAGTGGTTTAAATTTAATTACGAAAAATTGATTCATTTTTTGAAAATAAATTGTTTTTAAACCAGTTGCGAAAGTCAAATCTTGGAGAAAATAATTTTTTCCAGGAAAACGGCCCAAATTTGGGGTATGGTCATATTAACAAAGTAATCATTAAATTTAAAATAAGGAAGTGGGTGTCAGTTTCCGGTATAACCGGAAGTCACCCAAATCTCAAAATATTTTAGAGCTGTAGATTTTATGTCCTAAGAATTAATAAAAAAAAATCAGAGAGCTAGGTAAAGCGGTTCTCCAGATACTTCTAATAGACCCATAGATTTGCAACACCCTGTATTTAGCCATTTCTTTCGTTAATATGTGTTGTTATCTTTAAGATATAAGCTGTTAAAGTTTCGCACTTTGGGACCTCATATCTTCGGGAATAGGAGATAAATTTTTTTAACCATTTCTTTGGGCTCCCCAGGCTTGGCCCATCAACGTACCATCGCGTTTATGCGCCATTTTTTGGACATCCTGTATTCATATATAATATACAGATAAGGCAAAAATTTTTGCATTGAAATTATTTTGTAAACTTTCTTGGATAGTTTTATATTAACGCCTCTTGTTGGGATCAAAAAAATTGTCTCCGTAAGTAAACAAGTATTGTTTTATTAAAAAATATGACAATTTGCATGTTTTTTTTTTAGAAAAAAAGAAAATTGCGTTAATTTTTTATTCATTACAACGATATATAAAAAGCTCTTGACAAACTTTCGTGCCAAAGTGTTTCTATACTTTAAAATGAGGGGATTTTTAATTACACTTTTATTAATTGCATTATTAATTGAAGATACTATTCAGATAAGTAAGTAATAATATTTTTTCTTGTATTTTTTACAGGATCCCTAATTTAAAACTTTTCTAGAAGTAGCAGATTTTTACATTCCTACTTTGTAGTGCCTAATTATAAGACTCTACATTAGCTTTTTTACCCTGATTTCTTATCCTCATAGGTACCTTCTACCTTTTGTGAATGCGCAAATGGTCAAAGTAAATTCTAATCATCCTTCTCTAAGCCGTTTTGCAACTTTAAGGTATAACAGGCTTTCAAGTCAATAAATTTCGAAGCAGTGCAAATTTGCGACGTCGCAAACGACATACTTTAGTCTAACAATGATAGTTTTCGTAAAAAAAAATTTGTTTTGATCAATTGTATTTATTAATGCGTAAATTACAATTCTATGTCAAAAAACCTTTACTTTAAAAAAAATAGTGCTGCAACCGGGTCGCAACTTTGCACTGCTTCGATATTTTTCTGACTTGAAATTAGCCTGTAAGTTAATAATTAACAGGCTAATTTCAAGTCAGAAAAATATCGAAGCAGTGCAAAATTGCGACCCGGTTGCAGCACTATTTCGTTTAAAAGTAAAGGTTTTTTGGCATAGAATTGTAATTTACGCATTAATAAATACAATTGACTAATCAAAACAGATTTTTTTTTACGAAAACTATCATTTTTAGACTAAAATATGTCGTTTGCGACGTCGCAAATTTGCAATGCTTCGAAATTTATTGACTTGAAATTAGCCTGTAAAGCTGTAGAAACAGCTATTTTTTGCATTGGTTAAGCCTTGAGTGCCTAATTAGAAGGTAATAAGGAAAGAAATCGAGGGAAAGTAATTGTTGTCTTCACCCGCCATTTATGCATACTATAATATTGTTACCTGTTTATTGTTTATCTTATGAATTTAGCAAAATCTACTAACCATTCATGTTTTAAAAAAACCGCAGTCACCTATGAAAACTAAAACCTTTTTAGTTTTTCCTTGAAAAGTTTAGTTTTCCACAAAGTTGGCATTACATTTCTAATTTACTGACACTAAAGATTCAAAAATGCCAAAATTAATATGACGATTACATAAAACACGCCTAAAAATTGGAAAGTGTACATAGCTAATGGCTGGTCACACAATTTTAATTAATTTTTCTTGTTAATTTAAGACGAAGCGTCTGTCGATGGTTCTTTAACCGAAACTAGTAACGCCAATACTAAATATACATTATTACATCCAGGAAGTAAGCTGATTATTATTTTTTATTCTACATACATTACCGGGATGATAGGTAGCTATTCCTCATTTATTTATATCTGGAAGTTAAACAATCACGAATTTAACCAAATCCATGAGTATTTCTTCACTTATTTCAATCACTTTCATTAAAAAACTAGTAAAGAACCGAATCATCCACTAAATCAACCAAAATAGTACTATTTTGTTAGTTTTTAAGGTTATATCGTTAAATACACCTAGCAGTAGTTCAAATCAATCATTGGTTATATCATAGAGTCATAGAGAATTCATGAATGAGAGCCGACGTCACGGAACGGCTTCTGATTGGTTTCCCGCAATTTTCCCACAACAACGGCTGCTCCAAAATTACATATTTGGCATCTTTTTGACTTTTGCTAAAAATTTGGGTTAATTTGTTTTCAAAACCGAAATCAAAATAGAAAGAACCCTCATATGCCGTCTCTCTTATCTACGAATTCTCTCTGGGTTATATTATCATATGGTTAAAATTATAAGATAAAATATTTCAGGTAAACAATACAAAGTGACTTATAATAAACTAAGCATTAGATAACGCTAGCGTTTAGTCAAAATCGTTGTAGTGTTGTTTTTATAGTTACCTATAGTAGAAAGTAGGGCTGTCGAGAATTTGCTTAGTCATTATTTAAAACACCCTGCGTCACTATACAATATAGAGCTTACTGTCCCAGAATTGGCGCACCATCTGTATGGTGTATGTCTGGTAATCCTCAAAGAATTGTTAAAAAAAAATCTATCTTTTCTTATTTTTGAGAAAAATAGAGTTAAAGTTCGATAAATGCGGCAACTTTAAAACCCACTTATGATTCTTGATCGTACATATTTTGCATTAGTTATATTGACATTGTTGTCAGTTTCATTTCATGAAAATTTTATAAAATTTAATTGATTATATAAATAAATTATTGAATATTTTATAGATAAACCAAAAGTAGAATTTAAGATAGATTGTGCTTTTGTATTTAGCCATATTTTTTTTAGGACGGGCGTTTTAAATTCATAAATGATGTTCTGTGCACTCAAAAGTTCGTGAAAAGTCATCTTCCTGAATGTCAGTTATTTTCGAAATTTAAACAAAATATGTAAAAATACGGAGTAATACATCAATAACTATGTTTAAAAATATGTAGGATAATGTTTGTGATACATAGAAGTAATACTGAGTGCAAGAAATAATAAAAATATGGTAAAATAGTACTTCTGGAGTTGTTTTTTGTACATTTAAATCTTTGAACGAGCACATCTATATTAGGGAAAAACGTAAGTTGCAATTTTAATCATTTACAAGCTTAAAAAAACCATGATAAATAAACCTATTATGGTTTGGTTACACCAAAAAGTGTATCCGTAGTTGAAAAAAAACTCAAAAATAGTATAATGATTTTTGAAGTCAGATTTCCCATACAAAGAAATAACCGATTTAAATGAAACCATAATACGTTTGTAGCCCAATTTTTGTAGTTTTCAAAACTATGCTTAGTTTTAATATACGATGGGGCCCTCATGTAGATGTGCTACTTAGTAGAATTTGCGGGAGCTCAACGGAGATGCCTTATACGAGCTTCTACGAGCACAGATTCGAAGATTTGTGAATTTGAAACCCTCCTCTTAATATGTGCTGTTGTGATTAAGGTACAAGCGTTTAACGTTTTGCACTTTGAGGCCTCATATCTCCGAGAGTATATGAGATAGGTGTTTTTTTATAATTTTCTGGGGATCCCTAGGCATGCCCCAATAACGTGTTATACAGATGGAGGGCCAATAGTTCTGGGACATCCTGTATTTTTCTTCTTAGAGCCGAAGAGACGTACCCCAGGACACGCTCCTGAGGGTTCTTCTATTTCAACTACACCAAAAGTTATAATTCCTCAAAAACAATTAGAATTAACCCCACAGGTGGAAAAAATGGTGGTTAGTTATGAAATTGCTGAGAAAACGATCTGCTTCTATGTTAACTCAAAACCATGTAAGTAACTACATCAATTTATTTGAATACATTAAGGGCATGGTCCGAATGGTAATCTTTTTAACGATACAAGAGAGAAAGAAATATACAAACCTGTATGACAGACAAAGTTACCGATAACCATAATTAAAAACCAAACGATTCAGACTATACCCTAAAAAACACCCTTTACAATCACACACGGTCAACTCCTACGTCACAGATCACAGATCCACATTAAAAACTGTCTGTAGTAGAAGTAGAATTTAGCCACTTTTTTAGAACAATATTTTGTGAAAATAAAAGGCCGTCTTAGAAAAACCTTGGTATTAAAATGTGCTATAATTCGATAGTTCAAATTTAGTTCATTGTAAAACTCTATAATATATAGTAACTGTTTATGTGTTAATGTTGTGCATTCTCCAAGATGTGAATTTTAAACGAAAATTGCTTGAGAAAGCAGCCATACCAAGAGGTCTGATAAGTACCATTGTAAAATTATTATTCTTTTCTATTATCTACTACAAACCATACTTCTTGATATGGTTGCTTTCTTAAGCATTTTGCGTTTAAAGCTGACATCTTGGTGGGTGATCATCATCATCAGATTAAAAAGGGATTTTTTAATTCTTACGGTAGATTCTTGTGTAATTTTAAATTAAAGTATCGTAAACAAGATATAAAGGAACATTTTTACACCAATGGGACCTAAAAAACTCTCTTATTTTTCCTTAAATAATGTTTTAAAAAGACCAATGTTGAAAACACAGAATAAGAAAAAAATGACCATTTTCTTTGGTTCGTAATGTTGGTTGCCTAAAAAAATTTCACAGATAGTATTTTAATGCACTTCTGTGAACTGTGACGTAGGGCTTAAAATATTATAAGTAGGAGTATGATTGCAAGGTCTGCAAAGTTTTAATTAAAATTTTGATCTAAGTGTTTTTTTTTTTCTAAAAAAAATTAAAACACCAACATCAATCTGATTATTTTAGTTCTTCTAAACACGATGGTACGTGGTTAAGGCATTCGTCCTGATTGTTAAAATTTTTTTAAAAGAAATCCATCTGTTATTGTTCATTGGGGAAAATACGAACAAAGTTGTATAAGTTGTGGCAACACAGTTTAGGAAAATACATCTTAATTTGCCCATTTAAAAAATAAATGGGCAAATTAATGGTTAAAGATGGATGTAGCTTTGTAATAAAAAAAAATTTTCGTTGATATGTGCTGTTATCTTCAAAGTATAAGCGTTCCAAGTTTTGCACTTTGACACCTTATATTTTTTGTAGGATATATGTATGAGATGGATTTTTTCAACATTTTTTAGGTATCCCTTGACATGCCCCAATAACGTACTGTCGCCTTAATGTGCCAAATTTTGGGCACCCTTACCCTATAGTATTATTAAATTTGACCTTTTTGCAAAAGAAGACACAACAATAATTTAAATAGCAAAATTATTAAAAAAAAATTGTAATACATAAGATGTGGTTTGTATAAACAAAACTTCATCTCTGATATTTATCAAGAAAAATGCAAACAAAGTTGCATAAGTTCGGATACACAGTTTGTAAAATACATCTTAAAAATCTATCTAGATTCTTGAGCATACATTTTTGCATTAGATCATATTGACATTGTTGTCAGCTTCATTTCATAACATTTTGATAAAATTAAATTGATTATAAAAATGGTCAACCATCTAAAAGATAAAAAAAAATGGTAAAATAATTTTAGATAGATTGTGCCTTTATATTTAGCCATTTCTTTTGTCAATATGTGCTGTTATCTTTAAGATATATGCGTTTAAAGTTTCGTACTTTGGTACCTTATATCTCCAAGGGAATATAAGATAATTTTTTTTTAACAATTTTCTGGGGCTCCCTAGACATGAACCAACAACGTATCATCGGGTTTATGCGCCATTTTTTTGGACACCCTGTATTCATATTGTCACGAAGCGTTTTCAGCTTCTCCACCATATGTCACGACGTGTTTTTTGGTGACTTTAGGAGACTTTTATGATTTCAAAAAAATAATGAATAATATAAAAAGAAGTTAAACACAATTTATTTTCGGCATTACAAAAATAGATGTTAAACAAAGTTGTACTTACATTTTTACCTAACTAGAAGGGCCCCACATTGAGCCCCCCAAGCTAGAGGTGTTACCACTCTTAATCGCCAGGGAAGACTGCCTTTTGCAGATCCTAATTAAAGAAGCTACGTTAAAATCTTGTCAGCATTTTTACTATAACTCTAGGAAGCGCTAGTTCCTAGGCTAGATAGCAAAACTGTTGCCAAGTCGAACTCAAATGTACTTTTGCAAATTAACTAAAAATGTTACTCGTAACAATATAATATACAGATAAGGCAGAAATCTTGCATGCATTGAAATTATTCTGTAAACTTTGTTGGATAGGTTTATTAACGTCTCTTGTTGGGACCAGAAATGTGGTTTTTTTCTTTTGCTTAAGTCTCCGTAAGTAAAAAAAGTTTTGCTGAATTAAAAAATATGACAATTTGCTTTTTAGAAAAAAAGAAAATTGCGCTAATTTTTTATTTATTGCAACGGAATATAAAAAGCTCCTGACAAACGTGCGAAAGTGTTTCTATACTTCAAAATGAGGCGATTTTTAATTCCACTTTTATTAACTGCATTATTTATTGAAGATAATATTCAGAAACGTAAGTAATAATATTATTAATTGATGATACTATTCAGAGAAGTAGGTAATAATATTTCTTCTTGTATTTTTTACAGTGTCCTTAATTGAAAACCGAGGGGGAATTCACATACCCAAATAGTGTACACCACTTCCCCCAAGAGGAATTCTTTGTAAAAAATAATTGAACCAATGTTGCCATAACCACCTTAACCTTAAAATGTTTCCAATCCTTCCGGAAATATTCCTTTGTTGCTTATTAAGGGCGATTTATAGAACGTTACTTTCACTTTACTTCGGCGTAACTTCACTTCCGCGTAACTTAACAAATTTGCTTAATTTATAGATTGTAAAGTTACGTGAAATGGGAAACAGTTAAGCGCATGTGTCTGAACTTGCGACTTCTGACTATTTACACCTGGCGGTAATTACGGGATATCGCTTCGTACGAAACCTACATAAGAAGACCTAAAAGGTTTCGTACGAAGCGATATTCCGTAATCACCACCCTAGGCAATAAGCATCAATATCTCATTTTGCACATCGGCCAAGCTCGGCTTTCGACTTACAGCTAAATGAATCAGCAAAGTAGCGCTAAAGTGAAGTATAAATTTGCTAATACATTCCCATGTATTTTATTTTGTTTTCTGTAAAGTTACGCCGAAGTAAAGTGAAAGGAACGTTCTATAAATTGCCCTTTTTATACTCTTCGCAGACAAAATCGAAGCGTATATTGCGATTCGTCGGAGCTTTTCTAAAAACGTTGAAATTCATCCTAAAGCTAACATTTTTGCAGATTCATTCGTTTCATGACTTTTTAAGACTTTTATTTTTTGTCCGTCTGTCTGTCCGTCTGTAACAAAACTTGTTACCACTATAACTGAAGAACGGTTTATTCAATTGACTTGAGATTTGGTGCAAAAATCAATCCCGTTTGGGGAAAGAACCCTATTGTTTTTGAAAGAAATCAGATAATAAATAGTGGGTTGAAATCACCCGCAAAGTTGAAAAAAATTCATATTTCGGTTAATATCAATTTTACGAAAAAAAATATTCTTATCTAAATTAAGGATTGTACTTTTCCCTATAAAAAAGCATCTAGTAATTTTTTTTGTATCCCCACCCGTTTACAAAAATGATAAGTTTTACGTTGCTTTAAATAAAATAAAAAATGCACATTTTAATCAGCTACTGCGAAGAGTATCATATAGAATGTGGAACAACAACACATGGTAGGAGTATAACTTGGCAAGATCTGCAAATATTTAATTAAATTTTTAATTTATGTGTTTTTTTTCTAAAAAAATATAAAACACCTACTTTATTATTTATATTCTTATACAGGGTATCCAAAAATTGTTACATAACCGCGATGCTACGTTGTTGAGGCATTCGTGGTGATTCCTGGAAAAATGTGAAAAAAAATCCATCTGTTATGTTCATTGAGAAAAAAAAATTGACATTGTTGCCAGCTTCATTTAGAAAATTTTCAAAAAAAATCCATCTGTTGTATTCATCGAAAATAATTCGAACAAAGTTGCATAAGTTCGGAAACACAGTTTGTAAAATACATCTGAAACACTCATCTGCATTCTTGAGCATTAGCTCATATTGACATTATTGTCAGCATCATTTCATAAAATTTTGGTGAAATTAAATTGATTATAAAAATGTAGTTTGACCATTTAAAAGATAAACAAATGGGTAAAATAATTTTAGATAGATTGTGCCTTTATATTTAGCCATTTCTTTCGTTAATATGTGTTATTATCTTTAAGATATAAGCTGTTAAAGTTTCGCACTTTGGGACCTCATATCTCCGGGAATAGGAGATAAATTTTTTTAACCATTTCTTTGGGCTCCCCAGGCGTGGCCCATCAACGTACCATCGCGTTTATGCGCCATTTTTTGGACATCCTGTATTCATATATAATATACAGATAAGACAAAAAATTTTGCATTGAAATTATTTTGTAAACTTTCTTGGATAGTTTTATATTAACGCCTTGTTGGGATCAAAAAAATTGTCTCCGTAAGTAAACAAGTATTGTTTTATTAAAAAATATGACAATTTGCATGTTTTTTTTTTAGAAAAAAAGAAAATTGCGTAAATTTTTTATTTATTACAACGGTATATAAAAAGCTCTTGACAAACTTTCGTGCCAAAGTGTTTCTATACTTTAAAATGAGGGGATTTTTAATTACACTTTTATTAATTGCATTATTAATTGAAGATACTATTCAGAAACGTAAGTAATAATATTTTTTTTTGTATTTTTTACAGGGTCCTTAATTTAAAACTTTTCTAGAAGTAGCAGATTTTTACATTCCTACTTTGTAGTGCCTAATTATAAGACTCTACATTAGCTTTTTTACCCTTCGATATTTTTCTGACTTGAAATTAGCCTGTAAGTTAATAATTAAAGCTGTAGAAACAGCTATTTTTTGCATTGGTTAAGCCTTGAGTGCCTAATTAGAAGGTAATAAGGAAAGAAATCGAGGGAAAGTAATTGTTGTCTTCACCCGCCATTTATATCTACTTTATTATTGTTACCTGTTTATTGTTTATCTTATGAATTTAGCAAAATCTACTAACCATTCATGTTTTAAAAAAACCGCAGTCACCTATAAAAACTAAAACCTTTTTAGTTTTTCCTTGAAAAGTTTAGTTTTCCACAAAGTTGGCATTACATTTCTAATTTACTGACACTAAAGATTCAAAAATGCCAAAATTAATATGACGATTACATAAAACACGCGTAAAAATTGGAAAGTGTACATAGCTAATGGCTGGTCACACAATTTTAATTAATTTTTCTTGTTAATTTAAGACGAAGCGTCTGTCGATGGTTCTTTAACCGAAACTAGTAACGCCAATACTAAATATACAGGGTGTCCGCGATCAATGTGCTTTTTTTTTTAATGGGAGATAGCTGGGAAAGAACTAAGACATTTGGTAAAACCAGTTTTTTGAAAAAGTGTCCCCCTTCGAAAATAATGGCCTTCAAAGAGGTAGACTAAAAACACTTAATCGTAAATATTTACCAAAGGATTTTCTCAATCATCATGAAAGTTGTACTATCAATAAAGGTAATAAAATCGGTCATTTTAAACCCATTTTGAAATTTGGGGCCCGCTTTAAAATGGGTTAAACACTGGTAGTGTTGATAAAAACTGCATGTAATTTCTTTACCTTTGGAAATTTTGTAATTTTATTTATTTTTTTTAACACCCCAATTTAAGTAAAAACTTTTTTACCATTTGAAATTTCTGAGAAAGTGTACCTTTTACAAATAAACTACCAAAAACACCTTTGATGCACCCCATATTTTTGCATAAGACTAGACTTTCATTTGAAATTTGTATGTCACTGACCACTGTCACTACATCGAAGTAAGTTTTTTGTCAAGTCAACGCAAAATATTGGGTACATCAAAGGTGTTTTTGGTAGTTTATTTGTAAAATGGGTTTAAAATTACCGTTTTTATTACCTTTATTGATAGTCTACCTTTTAGTCTACCTTTTTGAAGGCCATTATTTCCAAAGGAGGGCACTTTTTCAAAAAACTGTTTTTACCGAATGTCTTTGATTTTTCCCAGCTATCTCCCATTAAAAAAAAAGCACATTAATCGCGGACACCCTGTACATTACATCCAGGAAGTAAGCTGATTATTATTTTTTACTCTACATACATTACCGGGATGATGGCTATTCCTCATTTATTTATATCTGGAAGTTAAACAATGACGAATTTAACCAAATCCATGAGTATTTCTTCACTTATTTCAATCACTTTCATTAAAAAACTAGTAAAGAACCGAATCATCCACTAAATCAACCAAAATAGTACTATTTTGTTAGTTTTTAAGGTTATATCGTTAAATACACCTAGCAGTAGTTCAAATCAATCATTGGTTATATCATAGAGTCATAGAGAATTCATGAATGAGAGCCGACGTCACGGAACGGCTTCTGATTGGTTTCCCGCAATTTTTCCACAACAACGGCTGCTCCAAAATTACATATTTGGCATCTTTTTGACTTTTGCTAAAAATTTGGGTCAATTTGTTTTCAAAACCGAAATCAAAATAGAAAGAACCCTCATATGCCGTCTCTCTTATCTACGAATTCTCTCTGGGTTATATTATCATATGGTTAAAATTATAAGATAAAATATTTGAGGTAAACAATACAAAGTGACTTATAATAAACTAAGCATTAGATAACGCTAGCGTTTAGTCAAAATCGTTGTAGTGTTGTTTTTATAGTTACCTATAGTAGAAAGTAGGGCTGTCGAGAATTTGCTTAGTCATTTTTTAAAACACCCTGCGTCACTATACAATATAGAGCTGTCCCAGAATTGGCGCACCATCTGTATGGTGTATGTCTGGTAATCCTCAAAGAATTGTTAAAAAAAAATCTATCTTTTCTTATTTTTGAGAAAAATAGAGTTAAAGTTCGATAAATGCGGCAACTTTAAAACCCACTTATGATTCTTGATCGTACATATTTTGCATTAGTTATGTTGACATTGTTGTCAGTTTCATTTCATGAAAATTTTATAAAATTTAATTGATTATAAAAATAAATTATTAAATATTTTATAGATAAACCAAAAGTAGAATTTAAGATAGATTGTGCTTTTGTATTTAGCAGGGTTGGCAAAAATCATGATTTTTTTAAAAAAATCAAAAATCATGATTTAAATCAAAAAAATCATGATTTTTTTGATTTATTTGATTTTTTCGATTTTTTTACCTAAAAAGTGATATCTACGATTTTTAATGTTAGTATTTTAATTCCAATAGGATTTTAGACTGGGTTTAACTTATCAGAATCAAAAAAATCGCAATTTTTTTATTAAAAAAAAATTTAAGATTTTTTTAAAAAAGATAGAAAAACTAAAAAAATACCCAATAAAATGCATAATTCAAGATTTACCTAAAAAACTCTTTTTGAATTTAATAAGTCTAAATTACCTACTCCAAAATCTTATTGGAATTGGAGTAATAGCATTAAAAATGGTATGTAGGTATGTACCTATTACTTGCAAGCTGATGCAAATGACGAAAAATGAGATGGTTTGAGTATTTTAATTACAAAATTTAACAAAAATATACCTGTTCTTAGCGGGTGGTTTAAAAAGGGATTACCCTTCTATTGTAATATTGTCGGCTTAACTACCTATTTGGTCAATGTTCAATAACAATTTGATAAATATTTAGGCTTTTTAATTTTTGATTTAAATCAATGATTTTTTTAAAAAAATCACTTGATTTAAATCATGATTTAAATCGTGATTTAAATCAATTGATTTAAATCAAGCCAACCCTGGTATTTAGCCATATTTTTTTTAAGACGGGCGTTTTAAATTCATAAATGATGTTCTGTGCACTCAAAAGTTCGTGAAAAGTCATCTTCCTGAATGTCAGATATTTTCGAAATTTCAACAAAATATGTAAAAATACGGAGTAATACATCAATAATTATGATTAAAAATATGTAGGATAATGTTTGTGATACATAGAAGTAATACTGAGTGCAAGAAATAATAAAAATATGGTAAAATAGTACTTCTGGAGTTGTTTTTTGTACATTTAAATCTTTGAACGAGCACATCTATATTAGGGAAAAACGTAAGTTGCAATTTTAATCATTTACAAGCTTAAAAAAACCATGGTAAATAAACGTATTATGGTTTGGCATAGACCACGTAATGTATATAAACCAAAAAGTGTATCCGTAGTTGAAAAAAAAATCAAAAATAGTATAATGATTTTTGAAGTCAGATTTCCCATACAAAGAAATAACCGATTTAAATGAAACCATAATACGTTTGTAGCCCAATTTTTGTAGTTTTCAAAACTATGCTTAGTTTTAATATACGATGGGGCCCTCATGTAGATGTGCTACTTAGTAGAATTTGCGGGAGCTCAACGGAGATGCCTTATACGAGCTTCTACGAGCACAGATTCGAAGATTTGTGAATTTGAAACCCTCCTCTTAATATGTGCTGTTGTGATTAAGGTACAAGCGTTTAAAGTTTTGCACTTTGAGGCCTCATATCTCCGAGAGTATACATATGAGATAGGTGTTTTTTTATAATTTTCTGGGGATCCCTAGGCATGCCCCAATAACGTGTTATACGAATGGAGGGCCAATAGTTCTGGGACATCCTGTATTTTTCTTCTTAGAGCCGAGGAGGAAACATACCCCAGGACACGCTCCTGAGGGTTCTTCTATTTCAACTACACCAAAAGTTTTAATTCCTCAAAAACAATTGGAATTAACCCCACAGGTGGAAAAAATGGTGGTTAGTTATAAAATTGCTGAGAAAACTATCTGCTTCTATGTTAACTCAAAACCATGTAAGTAACTACATCAATTTATTTGAATACATTAAGGGCATGGCCCGAATGGTCATCTTTTTACCGATACAAGAGAGAAAGAAATATACAAACCTGTATGACAGACAAGGTTACCGATAACCATAATTACAAACCAAACGATTCAGACTATACCCTAAAAAACACCCTTTACAATCACACACGGTCAACTCCTACGTCACAGATCACAGATCCACATTAAAAACTGTCTGTAGTAGAAGTAGAATTTAGCCACTTTTTTAGAACAATATTTTGTGAAAATAAAAGGCCGTCTTAGAAAAACCTTGGTATTAAAATGTGCTATAATTCGATAGTTCAAATTTACTTCATTGTAAAACTCTATAATATATAGTAACTGTTTATGTGTTAATGTTGTGCATTCTCCAAGATGTGAATTTTAAACGAAAATTGCTTGAGAAAGCAGCCATACCAAGAGGTCTGATAAGTACCTTTGTAAAATTAACATTTTTTTCTATTATCTAGTACAAACCATACTTCTTGATATGGTTGCTTTCTTAAGCATTTTGCGTTTAAAGCTGACATCTTGGTGGGTGATCATCATCATCAGATTAAAAGGGGATTTTTTAATTCTTGCGGTAGATTCTTGTGTAATTTTAAATTAAAGTATGGTTAACAAGATATAAAGGAATATTTTTACACCAATGGGAGCTAGAATACTCTCTTATTTTTCCTTAAATAATGTTTTAAAAAGACCAATGTTGAAAACACAGAATAAGAAAAAAATGACCATTTTCTTTGGTCGGTAATGTTGGTTGCCTAAAAAAATTTCACAGATAGTATTTTAATGCACTTCTGTGAAATGTGACGTAGGGCTTAAAATATTATAAGTAGGAGTATGATTGCAAGGTCTGCAAAGTTTTAATTAAAATTTTGATTTAAGTGTTTTTTTTTTTCTAGAAAAAATTAAAACACCAACATCAATCTGATTATTTAAGTTCTTATACAGGATGTCCAAAAATTAGCGCATAAACACGATGGTACGTTGTTAAAGCCTGCCCTAGACCATGCTATCCGACTGATACGACCGTCTGAAACGACGTACTGTTCAGACCGATCGAAGCGTCTGGGGCAGAAATCGTAGTAAAAGTTGATCTGAACAGTACGTCGTTGGTCGTACGCCCGCTCCAGACCATGCAATGAAAGTATGTATTTTGAACTGAACTGCTGGTCTGAAACGATCGTCTGAACGTGTGGGGAGAGGATCGCTGTAAACTGTGGTCGTATCAGTCCATCGAAGAGAAATACCGACGTGTCAGAATTCCAATCCGACCAAATATATTTTAATTTTTTATTTATTTATTTACTGAGGGTTTCTGTATATTTTGGTGATTTATGATAAGAATAAAAATTATTTTGTAAAGAGTGTTAAGATTTGTAAAAATTCTTGTAAACAAAATTTGCTTTTAGCTTTTTTTTAAAAAAATAATTCATATTATGTCAAGAAAAGTAAATTAAACTCCTATTATTTTTTATAGTCCATTAAAATGAATTAATAATAATCATTTTTAAATTGTTCCATTTGCAAAAAATTGCATATTTCTTAATTGAGGGTTCTTAATAAATAGGTACTTTCTTTTTAGGGTGACGTTGACAACAATAAAATCCGAAACGTAAAGTGGATGTTTTTTTAATATCACAAAATTGTTTTTTTATACATATATTCGTAATAAATATTAGTTTTACCTTTTAAGTCCCATTATTTTTTAGCAATGGATTGTGTATGTACATTTTAAATTTTACGGGAGTTACCTCAATATACAGGCTGACGCAAATTTAAGGGCCACCGTTCGGATCTTAAAACATACAAGGTCGGTTAAATAGGGACAAAGTTGCCAATAATAAAAAAAATAGACATCATTATTTTAATGCATTTCTGTGAACTGTGACGCAGGGGCCCATTTCATAAAAGTTACAAGCCTCGAATGGCAGAAGACAGCGTTATTGACGTCTCCTGCCATTTGGGACTTGTAAACTTGCAATATTTATGAAATGGGCCCAAGATCTATTATATTGTAGAATCTAGAATAGCATAAACAGATCTCCCGTACAATTTAAAAACCTAGTAACTCTATTTTGACAGTTCGTGTTTAAACGAAGATTGTGCCAAAACTGGAGGTCCAAGATAAGAACCAAAGCCATTATTATAAAGTTTAAAAATGTTGCTATTTAAAAATGGCTTTGGTTTTAACCTTGGACCAGTTTTGGCACAATCTTCGTTTAAACACAAACTGCCTAACTCAAGTTACTAGGTTTTTGAATTGTACGGGAGAGATAACAATTCACCTGCTGCAAGGATTTAACTAGTCGGTATAAGTTTTGATTTCATTTCTAAGTGCAAAAAAACGCCATGCATAAATTGATACAATAAATTACACCTCCACTACTCGCGATTGGTAAACACAGCACTTGGCCAATTATAGGCAATTTTATCTCGCGCAAAAAAAAAAACGGCAATAAGAAATAGGAAAAACAATAGCAAACTTTTTTTAAAAGGTCAAATTATGTTTGACACAATATTTCAAAACAACAAAAGTGCCAACTTAATTAATTTTGTAACAGCTCGTCGTATACTCTAGAAAGTAGTGGGGAATGTTTTTAGTTTACACAAATGTTTAAAAATTAATTAAAAAATAGTGGCTGGCTTAAACAAATCAAAATATGCAATAACGTATTCTGACAGATATCCTCTTTAGCTAAAATGCAATATTTGGTCAAAATCTTTTACGTTCATATTCCCTATTGTGTATCAAAATTTGTACTTTCTACATAAATTGTAATAATTTTAACAATAAATAACCTTTGAACATAATCCAATTATTGAAAAATATGAATAGGTATTTCTGTAAATTTATAAATTAAATAATACATTTTAAATCCTTCTTTTATTTATGGTCTTGACATTGAAACAATAAATAGTAAAGTTGTAAAATACCTACCCTTTCATTCATCAAACAGGTAAGATTAGGTATTTGGCTATTTTTAGACATAATGCGGTCGGAAGCAGTTGGCAGTTACAGTTGAACTGAGTGTCTGGAAGCACCAAAAAAATTGCACAGATCGTCGTTTCGATCGGTCGTACGATCAAACTGTAGGGCAGGCATAAGGCATTCGTCCTGATTGTTAAAATTTTTTTAAAAGAAATCCATCTGTTATTGTTCATTGGGGAAAATACGAACAAAGTTGTATAAGTTGTGGCAACACAGTTTAGGAAAATACATCTTAATTTGCCCATTTAAAAAATAATCAAATGGTTAAAGATGGATGTAGCTTTGTAATAAACCATTTTTTTCGTTGATATGTGCTGTTATCTTCAAAGTATAAGCGTTCCAAGTTTTGCACTTTGACACCTTATATTTTTTGTAGGATATATGTATGAGATGGATTTTTTCAACATTTTTTAGGTATCCCTTGACATGCCCCAATAACGTACTGTCGCCTTAATGTGTCAAAATTAAATTTGACCTTTTTGCAAAAGAAGACAAAACAAAAATTTAAATAGCAAAATTATAAAAAAAAATTGTAATACATAAGATCTAGTTTGTATAAACAAAACTCCATCTCTGATATTCATCAAGAAAAATGCAAAAAAAGTTGCATAAGTTCGGATACACAGTTTGTAAAATACATCTTAAAAATCTATCTAGATTCTTGAGCATACATTTTTGCATTAGATCATATTGACATTGTTGTCAGCTTCATTTCATAACATTTTGATAAAATTAAATTGATTATACAAATGTATAAAAATGGTCAACCATCTAAAAGATAAAAAAAAATGGTAAAATAATTGATAGATTGTGCCTTTATATTTAGCCATTTCTTTTGTCAATATGTGCTGTTATCTTTAAGATATATGCGTTTAAAGTTTCGTACTTTGGGACCTTATATCTCCAAGGGAATATAAGATAATTTTTTTTTAACAATTTTCTGGGGCTCCCTAGACATGAACCAACAACGTACCATCGCGTTTATGCGCCATTTTTTTGGACACCCTGTATTCATATTGTCACGAAGCGTTTTCAGCTTCTCCACCATATGTCACGACGTATTTTTTGGTGACTTTTATGATTTCAAAAAAATAATGAATAATATAAAAAGAAGTTAAACACAATTTATTTTCGGCATTACAAAAATAGATGTTAAACAAAGTTGTACTTACATTTTTACCTAACTAGAAGGGCCCCACATTGAGCCCCCCAAGCTAGAGGTTACCACTCTTAATCGCCAGGGAAGACTGCCTTTTGCAGATCATAATTAAAGAAGCTACGTTAAAATCTTGTCAGCATTTTTACTATAACTGTAGGAAGCGCTAGTACCTAGGCTAGATAGCAAAACTGTTGCCAAGTCGAACTCAAATGTACTTTTGTAAATTAACTAAAAATGTTACTCGTAACAATATAATATACAGATAAGGGTATCCGGAGAATTCACCACCCACAATTCACCGCCGACAATTCATCACCCACAATTCACCGATCCACAGTTCATCGATAAGACAATTCATCGACAAGTCAATTCATCGCCACACAATTGTTCGATGGGAGAATTCATCGCCTAGTATAAATATTAGTTTATTTAATCAACAAAATAAATAATAGAAATTTATTTACCTAGAACATTGCCTGCCACCAAAATAATTATAGATAATAATTACCTAATGATTTTATTGAAATTTCTTGTTTACCTAGAATATTGCCCGTGTCCTCTTATTTGCAGACACCCAATTTGCAGACATACCCAATTTGCAGACTTAAATGGTCAAAAACGAAAAGGATAGAGGTAATGGAATTTTTTTACCTGGGTAAAGTCCAATATGCATACTTTTTTTTGAATTGCAGGATTTTGGACTGACTTATATAAAAGCCCTGGGGGACACGTTTTACTGGGGGACATTAGGTTAGGTAGGTTAGGTTAAGTTTTGCTGCTAAAATGAAAATATAAACTCTAGCTATATCGGTGCCTAACAGTGCGTCCAAAATTGTGTGCATTACACTGAGGGACATATTACTAGGTGTTGTTCTCGGTGTTGTTATGCTAAAAATGTATCAACACATTATCAGAAAGCATTGTAGTTTAAAATCATTTCATTTAATATTCATACTAGGCGATAAATTCTCCCATCGAACAATTGTGTGGCGATGAATTGACTTGTCGATGAATTGTCTTATCGATGAACTGTGGATCGGTGAATTGTGGGCGATGAATTGTCGGCGGTGAATTGTGGGCGGTGAATTCTCCTAGACCCTACAGATAAGGCAGAAATCTTTGCATTGAAATTATTCTGTAAACTTTGTTGGATAGTTTTATTAACGTCTCTTGTTGGGACCAAAAAAGTTGTTTTGTTTCTTTTGCTTAAGTCTCCGTAAGTAAAAAAGTTTTGCTTTATTAAAAAATATGACAATTTGCTTTTTAGAAAAAAAGAAAATTGCGCTAATTTTTTATTTATTGCAACGGAAATTAAAAAGCTCCTGACAAACGTGCGAAAGTGTTTCTATACTTCAAAATGAGGCGATTTTTAATTCCACTTTTATTAATTGCATTATTTATTGAAGATACTATTCAGAAACGTAAGTAATAATATTATTAATTGATGATACTATTCAGAGAAGTAGGTAATAATATTTCTTCTTGTATTTTTTACAGTGTCCTTAATTGAAAACCGAGGGGGAATTCACATTCTGAACTTGCGACTTCTGACTATTTACACCTGGCGGTAATTACGGAATGTCGCTTCGTACGAAACCTACATAAGAAGACCTAAAAGGTTTCGTACGAAGCGATATTCCGTAATCACCACCCTAGGCAATAAGCATCAATATCTCATTTTGCGCATCGGCCAAGCTCGGCTTTCGACTTACAGCTAAATGAATCAGCAAAGTAGCGCTAAAGTGAAGTATAAATTGGCTAATACATTCCCATGTATTTTATTTTGTTTTCTGTAAAGTTACGCCGAAGTAAAGTGAAAGTAACGTTCTATAAATTGCCCTTTTTATACTCTTCGCAGACAAAATCGAAGCGTATATTGCGATTCGTCGGAGCTTTTCTAAAAACGTTGAAATTCATCCTAAAGCTAACATTTTTGCAGATTCATTCGTTTCATGACTTTTTAAGACTTTTATTTTTTGTCCGTCTGTCTGTCCGTCTGTAACAAAACTTGTTACCACTATAACAGAAGAACGGTTTATTCAATTGATTTGAGATTTGGTGCAAAAATCAATCCCGTTTGGGGAAAGAACCCTATTGTTTTTGAAAGAAATCAGATAATAAATAGAGGGTTGAAATCACCCGCAAAGTTGAAAAAAATTCATATTTCGGTTAATATCAATTTTACGAAAAAAAATATTCTTATCTAAATTAAGGATTGTACTTTTCCCTATAAAAAAGCATCTAGTAATTTTTTTTGTATCCCCACCCGTTTACAAAAATGATAAGTTTTACGTTGCTTTAAATAAAATAAAAAATGCACATTTTAATCAGCTACTGCGAAGAGTATCATATAGAATGTGGAACAACAACACATGGTAGGAGTATAACTTGGCAAGATCTGCAAATATTTAATTAAATTTTTAATTTATGTGTTTTTTTTCTAAAAAAATATAAAACACCTACTTTATTATTTATATTCTTATACAGGGTATCCAAAAATTGTTACATAACCGCGATGCTACGTTGTTGAGGCATTCGTGGTGATTCCTGGAAAAATGTGAAAAAAAATCCATCTGTTATGTTCATTGAGAAAAAAAAATTGACATTGTTGCTAGCTTCATTTAGAAAATTTTCAAAAAAAATCCATCTGTTGTATTCATCGAAAATAATTCGAAAAAAGTTGCATAAGTTCGGAAACACAGTTTGTTAAATACATCTAAAACACTCATCTGCATTCTTGAGCATTAGCTCATATTGACATTATTGTCAGCATCATTTCATAAAATTTTGGTGAAATTAAATTGATTATAAAAATGTAGTTTGACCATTTAAAAGATAAACAAATGGGTAAAATAATTTTAGATAGATTGTGCCTTTATATTTAGCCATTTCTTTCGTTAATATGTGTTGTTATCTTTAAGATATAAGCTGTTAAAGTTTCGCACTTTGGGACCTCATATCTCCGGGAATAGGAGATAAATTTTTTTAACCATTTCTTTGGGCTCCCCAGACATGGCCCATCAACGTACCATCGCGTTTATGCGCCATTTTTTGGACATCCTGTATTCATATATAATATACAGATAAGGCAAAAATTTTTGCATTGAAATTATTTTGTAAACTTTCTTGGATAGTTTTATATTAACGCCTCTTGTTGGGATCAAAAAAATTGTCTCCGTAAGTAAACAAGTATTGTTTTATTAAAAAATATGACAATTTGCATGTTTTTTTTTAGAAAAAAAGAAAATTGCGCTAATTTTTTATTTATTACAACGGTATATAAAAAGCTCTTGACAAACTTTCGTGCCAAAGTGTTTCTATACTTTAAAATGAGGGGATTTTTAATTACACTTTTATTAATTGCATTATTAATTGAAGATACTATTCAGAAACGTAAGTAATAATATTTCTTCTTGTATTTTTTACAGGGTCCTTAATTTAAAACTTTTCTAGAAGTAGCAGATTTTTACATTCCTACTTTGTAGTGCCTAATTATAAGACTCTACATTAGCTTTTTTACCCTGATTTCTTATCCTCATAGGTACCTTCTACCTTTTATGAGTGCGCAAATGATCAAAGTAAATTCTAATCATCCTTCTCTAAGCCTTTTTGCAACTTTAAGGTATAAGTTAATAATTAAAGCTGTATAAACAGCTATTTTTTGCATTGGTTAAGCCTTGAGTGCCTAATTAGAAGGTAATAAGGAAAGAAGTCGAGGGAAAGTAATTGTTGTCTTCACCCGCCATTTATATCTACTTTATTATTGTTACCTGTTTATTGTTTATCTTATGAATTTAGCAAAATCTACTAACCATTCATGTTTTAAAAAAACCGCAGTCACCTATGAAAACTAAAACCTTTTTAGTTTTTCCTTGAAAAGTTTAGTTTTCCACAAAGTTGGCATTACATTTCTAATTTACTGACACTAAAGATTCAAAAATGCCAAAATTAATATGACGATTACATAAAACACGCGTAAAAATTGGAAAGTGTACATAGCTAATGGCTGGTCACACAATTTTAATTAATTTTTCTTGTTAATTTAAGACGAAGCGTCTGTCGATGGTTCTTTAACCGAAACTAGTAACGCCAATACTAAATATACAGGGTGTCCGCGATCAATGTGCTTTTTTTTTTAATGGGAGATAGCTGGGAAAGAACTAAGACATTTGGTAAAACCAGTTTTTTGAAAAAGTGTCCCCCTTCGAAAATAATGTCCTTCAAAGAGGTAGACTAAAAACACTTAATCGTAAATATTTACCAAAGGATTTTCTCAATCATCATGAAAGTTGTACTATCAATAAAGGTAATAAAATCGGTCATTTTAAACCCATTTTGAAATTTGGGGCCCGCTTTAAAATGGGTTAAACACTGGTAGTGTTGATAAAAACTGCATGTAATTTCTTTACCTTTGGAAATTTTGTAATTTTATTTATTTTTTTTAACACCCCAATTTAAGTAAAAACTTTTTTACCATTTGAAATTTCTGAGAAAGTGTACCTTTTACAAATAAACTACCAAAAACACCTTTGATGTACCCCATATTTTTGCATAAGACTAGACTTTCATTTGAAATTTGTATGTCACTGAAAGTAGGGCTGTCGAGAATTTGCTTAGTCATTTTTTAAAACACCCTGCGTCACTATACAATATAGAGCTGTCCCAGAATTGGCGCACCATCTGTATGGTGTATGTCTGGTAATCCTCAAAGAATTGTTAAAAAAAAATCTATCTTTTCTTATTTTTGAGAAAAATAGAGTTAAAGTTCGATAAATGCGGCAACTTTAAAACCCACTTATGATTCTTGATCGTACATATTTTGCATTAGTTATATTGACATTGTTGTCAGTTTCATTTCATGAAAATTTTATAAAATTAAATTGATTATAAAAATAAATTATTAAATATTTTATAGATAAACCAAAAGTAGAATTTAAGATAGATTGTGCTTTTGTATTTAGCCATATTTTTTTTAAGACGGGCGTTTTAAATTCATAAATGATGTTCTGTGCACTCAAAAGTTCGTGAAAAGTCATCTTCCTGAATGTCAGTTATTTTCGAAATTTCAACAAAATATGTAAAAATACGGAGTAATACATCAATAACTATGATTAAAAATATGTAGGATAATGTTTGTGATACATAGAAGTGATACTGAGTGCAAGAAATAATAAAAATATGGTAAAATAGTACTTCTGGAGTTGTTTTTTGTACATTTAAATCTTTGAACGAGCACATCTATATTAGGGAAAAACATAAGTTGCAATTTTAATCATTTACAAGCTTAAAAAACCATGGTAAATAAACGTATTATGGTTTGGCATAGACCACGTAATGTATATAAACCAAAAAGTGTATCCGTAGTTGAAAAAAAAATCAAAAATAGTATAATGATTTTTGAAGTCAGATTTCCCATACAATGAAATAACCGATTTAAATGAAACCATAATACGTTTGTAGCCCAATTTTTGTAGTTTTCAAAACTATGCTTAGTTTTAATATACGATGGGGCCCTCATGTAGATGTGCTACTTAGTAGAATTTGCGGGAGCTCAACGGAGATGCCTTATACGAGCTTCTACGAGCACAGATTCGAAGATTTGTGAATTTGAAACCCTCCTCTTAATATGTGCTGTTGTGATTAAGGTATGTACAAGCGTTTAAAGTTTTGCACTTTGAGGCCTCATATCTCCGAGAGTATATGAGATAGGTGTTTTTTTATAATTTTCTGGGGATTCCTAGGCATGCCCCAATAACGTGTTATACAGATGGAGGGCCAATAGTTCTGGGACATCCTGTATTTTTCATACAGGACATACCCCAAAACAAGTTCCTGAGGGTTCTTCTATTTCAACTACACCAAAAGTTATAATTGGTAATCCTAAAACACCAATAGAATTAACCCCACAGGTGGAAAAAATGGTGGTTAGTTATGAAATTGCTGAGAAAACGATCTGCTTCTATGTTAACTCAAAACCATGTAAGTAACTACATCAATTTATTTGAATACATTAAGGGCATGGTCCGAATGGTAATCTTATTACCGATACAAGAGAGAAAGAAATATACAAACCTGTATGACAGACAAAGTTACCGATAACCATAATTAAAAACCAAACGATTCAGACTATACCCTAAAAAACACCCTTTACAATCACACACGGTCAACTCCTACGTCACAGATCACAGATCCACATTAAAAACTGTCTGTAGTAGAAGTAGAATTTAGCCACTTTTTTAGAACAATATTTTGTGAAAATAAAAGGCCGTCTTAGAAAAACCTTGGTATTAAAATGTGCTATAATTCGATAGTTCAAATTTACTTCATTGTAAAACTCTATAATATATAGTAACTGTTTATGTGTTAATGTTGTGCATCCTCCAAAATGTGAATTTTAAACGAAAATTGTTTGAGAAAGCAGCCATACCAAGAGGTCTGATAAGTACCTTTGTAAAATTAACATTTTTTTCTATTATCTAGTACAAACCATACTTCTTGATATGGTTGCTTTCTTAAGCATTTTGCGTTTAAAGCTGACATCTTGGTGGGTGATCATCATCATCAGATTAAAAAGAGATTTTTTAATTCTTGCGGTAGATTCTTGTGTAATTTTAAATTAAAGTATCGCTAACAAGATATAAAAGAACATTTTTACACCAATGGGAGCTAGAAAACTCTCTTATTTTTTCTTAAATAATGTTTTAAAAAGACCAATGTTGAAAACACAGAATAAGAAAAAAATGACCATTTTCTTTGGTCGGTAATGTTGGTTGCCTAAAAAAATTTCACAGATAGTATTTTAATGCACTTCTGTGAACTGTGACGTAGGGCTTAAAATATTATAAGTAGGAGTATGATTGCAAGGTCTGCAAAGTTTTAATTAAAATTTTGATTTAAGTGTTTTTTTTTTCTAGAAAAAATTAAAACACCAACATCAATCTGATTATTTAAGTTCTTATACAGGATGTCCAAAAATTAGCGCATAAACACGATGGTACGTTGTTAAGGCATTCGTCCTGATTGTTAAAATTTTTTTAAAAGAAATCCATCTGTTATTGTTCATTGGGGAAAATACGAACAAAGTTGTATAAGTTGTGGCAACACAGTTTAGGAAAATACATCTTAATTTACCCATTTAAAAAATAATCAAATGGTTAAAGATGGATGTAGCTTTGTAATAAACCATTTTTTTCATTGATATGTGCTGTTATCTTCAAAGTATAAGCGTTCCAAGTTTTGCACTTTGACACCTTATATTTTTTGTAGGATATATGTATGAGATGGATTTTTTCAACATTTTTTAGGTATCCCTTGACATGCCCCAATAACGTACTGTCGCCTTAATGTGTCAAAATTAAATTTGACCTTTTTGCAAAAGAAGACAAAACAAAAATTTAAATAGCAAAATTATTAAAAAAAAATTGTAATACATAAGATGTAGTTTGTATAAACAAAACTCCATCTCTGATATTCATCAAGAAAAATGCAAATAAAGTTGCATAAGTTCGGCAACACAGTTTGTAAAATACATCTTAAAAATCTATCTAGATTCTTGAGCATACATTTTTGCATTAGATCATATTGACATTGTTGTCAGCTTCATTTCATAACATTTTGATAAAATTAAATTGATTATAAAAATGTATAAAAATGGTCAACCATCTAAAAGATAAAAAAAAATGGTAAAATAATTTTAGATAGATTGTGCCTTTATATTTAGCCATTTCTTTTGTCAATATGTGCTGTTATCTTTAAGATATATGCGTTTAAAGTTTTGTACTTTGGGACCTTATATCTCCAAGGGAATATAAGATAATTTTTTTTTAACAATTTTCTGGGGCCCCCTAGACATGAACCAACAACGTACCATCACGTTTATGCGCTATTTTTTGGACACCCTGTATTCATATTGTCACGAAGCGTTTTCAGCTTCTCCACCATATGTCACGACGTGTTTTTTGGTGACTTTAGGAGACTTTTATGATTTCAAAAAAATAATGAATAATATAAAAAGAAGTTAAACACAATTTATTTTCGGCATTACAAAAATAGATGTTAAACAAAGTTGTACTTACATTTTTACCTAACTAGAAGGGCCCCACATTGAGCCCCCCAAGCTAGAGGTGTTACCACTCTTAACCGCCAGGGAAGACTGCCTTTTGCAGATCATAATTAAAGAAGCTACCCTAAAATCTTGTCAGCATTTTTACTATAACTCTAGGAAGCGCTAGTACCTAGGCTAGATAGCAAAACTGTTGCCAAGTCGAACTCAAATGTACTTTTTCAAATTAACTAAAAATGTTTCTCGTAACAATATAATATACAGATTGCGCAAATTTTGTATTTATTAGTAAGGCAGAAATCTTTGCATTGAAATTATTCTGTAAACTTTGTTGGATAGTTTTATTAACGTCTCTTGTTGGGACCAGAAAGGTTGTTTTTTTCTTTTGCTTAAGTCTCCGTAAGTAAAAAAGTTTTGCTGAATTAAAAAATATGACAATTTGCTTTTTAGAAAAAAAGAAAATTGCGCTAATTTTTTATTTATTGCAACGGAATATAAAAAGCTCCTGACAAACGTGCGAAAGTGTTTCTATACTTCAAAATAAGGGGATTTTTAATTTCACTTTTATTAATTGCATTATTTATTGAAGATACTATTCAGAAACGTAAGTAATAATATTATTAATTGATGATACTATTCAGAGAAGTAAGTAATAATATTTCTTCTTGTATTTTTTACAGTGTCCTTAATTGAAAACCGAGGGGGAATTCACATACCCAAATAGTGTACACCACTTCCCCCAAGAGGAATTCTTTGTAAAAAATTCCACAAATTCCCCCAATTTCCAAAAAATTCCTCCAATTCCCCGAATAAATTTCACAGAATTTATCTTAAAAATGCATTACATTTTAAATCTTCAGAGTTTTTGACGTAAAATTTAAACTTGTGGTTATTTTTGGCAAGAAATTCAAAAACATTAATAAGTTTTGGCGGTAAATTTCAAATTTTTGGCGCAAAATTTAAATTTATTTTTAATTTTGGCGCGAAATTCAAAAAGATTAAAAAGTTTTCGCGGGAAATTTTAAATTTATGGCACAATATTTTAATTTATTGTTAATTTTGGCGCGAAGTTCAAATTTTTAAATAAAAAATAATCGATTACTGGAAACTCTGATCACAATTGCATTAAATATTTAAAAAAATGCAATCGATTACTCTTGGAAGTAATTATTCCCAATCTTGTATAGATAAATCCGAATATCTTAGCAAAATTTCAAAGGAAAATGAAGTAGATGTCATTCTTCTCCAAGAAACGCATACTGCTAATGACCAACAACTTCAGGCAAGGGGAGATATTTCTGGATTTATCCTTTTGGAAAGCATCAATAGTCCAATACATGGTTTGGCCACTTATATTAGAGACAATATTACCGATTTTGACGTTGTACTTAAACAAACTGTAAATGATATTTATATCATTGTTGTTAAAGTACAAAACACTTACATAATTAATATTTATAAACCACCAAATATAGATTGGCCAGAGGACATCAATATTCATCAACCACATCCCGCAGTTTATGCAGGCGACTTCAACAGTCATCATAATTTATGGGGATATGCAGATAATGATAGGAATGGCACATCTTTGGTTACTTGGATGGATATTAACAACTTACATTTAATTTTTGATGCTAAAGATAGGAAAAGTTTTCATTCTGCAAGATGGAGAAGAGATTACAATCCTGATTTGTGCTTTGTTTCTGAGAATAACAATTCCAGACCTCTTGAAACAACTCGTTCAGTGTTAAGTGATTTTCCTCATAGTCAACATAGGCCAGTTTTAATTTGTGTAGGTATTCAAATTCCTCTAGCAACATCTCTAGAAAAGCCTCGTTGGAATTTTCAAAGGGCAAATTGGTTACAATTTAAACAACAGGTGGATACTAATTTACGTTGGATTCCCCCAGAAGTGAAAAATTACTCTAGGTTTGTGGGCGTTTTAAAGGGTGCAGCGAAGAGAACAATTCCTAGAGGTTATCGTAAAGAATATATTCCAGGTTGGTCTAATGAAACAGAAAATCTGTTTAATACTTATCAAAATGACCCAAATCCAGACAATGCGGATGCAATATTAAATTCTTTAAATAATTCTAGGAAAGAAAAGTGGAATTCGTTAATGGAACAAATGAATTTTACACATTCCAGTCGCAGTAGTTGGGCATTATTGAGAAAATTGGGGGCCGCCAAAGGTACTAAAAAATCGGTATCAAATGTGAATCCAAATTCCATTGCAACTCGCTTGGTGAATGTGTCAAATTCAGTTAAATTAACAAATTCCACTATTGTACAAATGAAACGTTCATTAAAGAAAAAGAGGCAAATTACACTTCCCTCAGACGAATTCTCCAGTCCATTTACTATTGAAGAACTTAAAGCAGCTATTACTTTAACAAAAAATCGGAAAGCAGCAGGTTTTGATGGAATTTTTCCTGAGTTTGTTAAACATCTTGGAAATAGGGCGTTACAATGGTTACTTTCTTTTTATAATAATATTTTAGCATCAGGTAATATTCCATCGGATTTCAAGAAAGCCAAAGTTATTGCCATCTTGAAACCAGGAAAACCAGCTGAAGAAGCATCAAGCTATAGACCGATTTCGTTGTTGAGTGTACTGTATAAGGTTTTAGAAAGGTTACTTTATCAAAGAATTTACCCATGTATTGAGGAGGTTCTTCCAATTGAGCAGGCTGGATTTAGAAAAAATAGAAACTGTTGTGATCAGGTTTTGGCACTAACTTCTCATATTGAAGCAGGTTTTCAAAATCGATTAAAAACAGGAGTAGCTTTTGTAGATCTAACTGCTGCATATGACACGGTTTGGAAGGATGGTTTAATTCATAAACTATATAATACTATTCCATGTGGTAAAATTGTAGGCCTTATAGAAAATATGTTAATAAACAGGAGATTTAGAGTTTTTATTGGGGAAAAAAGTAGTAAATTTAAAACATTGAACAATGGTTTACCCCAGGGTTCAGTTTTAGCACCACTTTTGTTTAATTTATATACTAGTGATTTACCCCAGACTACTTCCCGTAAATTTATTTATGCTGATGATTTGGCATTAACTTTTCAACATAGTGATTTTCAAACAATAGAGGCTTCCTTATCTACTGATTTGGACATAATGTTTAATTACTTTAAAAAGTGGAGACTATGTCCAAATCCATCTAAAACAGAAGTTTCATGTTTTCATCTTAATAATCATCAAAAACTTAGACAACTTCAAATTAACTGTAATGGAGTATTATTAAAACATAATTTCTATCCTACTTATCTTGGAGTTACATTGGACAGCTCTTTGTTGTATAATAATCACCTGGAAAAAGTGAGACAAAAAATTAAAACTAGAAATAATATTTTAAGTAAATTGGCGGGAACTAGTTGGGGTGCAAATGCTCATACTTTAAGAACAGCGGGATTGGCACTTGTTTATTCAACAGCGGAGTATTGCTGTCCTGTTTGGCTTAACAGCTGCCATGTTCCTAAAATTGACACCCAATTAAATTTAACCATGAGAATAATTTCAGGTACAATGAAGTCAACACCTACGCCTTGGTTGCCAGTCTTGTCAAACATAGCACCCCCTGACATAAGAAGAAGACATGCGACTAAAAGAGAGTGGGACAAGATACATTTCGAGTTGGACAAATTTCCCATAAACCAAGATTTGCAGAGGTTGCCCCCCAACCGGTTAAAATCGAGGAAGCCCTTATGGCAAGAGGAATATATACATGAGCCCTATTCAGTATCCGATGCTTGGAAACTCATTTGGCAAAATGTTGATGTGTCCAATAAGGAATTAATCGATGATCCTACTCAAGAGGTTCCAGGTTTTGATCAGCCGAGGAAGATTTGGAGTGCTGTTAATCGTCTAAGAACGTGTCACGGACGTTGCAATGATATGTTATATAAGTGGAATGCACTACCTAGTCCATTATGTGAATGTGGTGAATCTCCAGAAACTATTAAACATATTGTAGAGGACTGTCCAAACACCAATTTTGAAGGCGGTTTTTATGAATTACATAATCTGACTCCAAATGCATTAAATTGGATATCAACCTTAAAACCTCTGTAATTTTTTGGCAATTTATTGTACCTTGTAATTTAACTGGAATGTGACCCTGGTATGCTGGAGTTATTTTTCCCATGGTTTTTCCTCTGGCCCCTCCCCCCGAAGCAGATGCTTTATCAGTATATGAACATTGTCCATGGGCATCCCAAAAAGAACATTATTTGTACTTTTTTATATTATTTACAACTTTATTATATTCTTGAATGTTCATATTTGTCACATACCAATCCTTATACCTACTATGACTTGTAATGTTTATTAATAATCATACGAATATATATATATATATATTGACCCTTTCCGTTGAGGTACATCTTCGCGGTCGTTTTACTTGGGAATAGGGTGACCATCTGGAGCCGCATAAACGTACTTTGCATAGCACTCTCTTACTGTTAGAATGGTGATGCTCATTTTAAGTCATTTAAAGAATAAGAATATTGTCACATTCTACCAGTGGAAGAGTCGGAAGCGATGGACTTTGTTCTGAATTACTACTCGGGTATAAACGACAAAAACAAATGGATTTTATTTCTAAGAAGAATAAAAGTTATTCGAGTAGTGCCCGGGTAAAAAAAAAATCTTGTAAAAATAGTATTTTTCAAAATACCTTTGCTACCAATTTTTAAAAGTTTAATGAACTCGTTCATTGCCTAACTGGTGCTACCACAATAAATTTAATTAGACCGTATGCTTTGTATATTACCTAGAAATTTCTTAAAAAATAGCTTTTATTTTCTAAAAAATATCTCTAATTTCCTAAAAAATTCATCCAATTCCTAAAAAATTTCCCCAATTGCCAAAAAATTCCCCCAATTCCCCAAAAATTCCTCCAATTCCTAAAAAATTCCTCCAATTCCCCTAGCGAAACCCCCCGAGGGGGATTTCACATACCCAAATAGTGTACACCACTTCCCCCAAGAGGAATTCTTTGTAAAAAATTCCTCCAATTCCCCTAAAATTCATCCAATTCCTAAAAAATTCCTCCAATTGTGAACACCAATTCCTCTAGTGAAAACCCCCTCGGGTCGTTCAAATACAAATACCTATTCTTACCTGTCGATACATAGGATAAATTAAGTACTTCCAATGAATTATTTTTTATAGGGTGCAGGTATAGAATGAAGAATAAAGATTTGTGGGGTGAAATAAATTTGACGTTAAATATCACAATTCAGAAACAGCCACGCGCCGTCAATTTAAAGATCTTTCAGTAGGTTTTGTACCTGCTAAGTTCTTAAATAATCAATGGGGAACATGAATGATTTTTTTTTATTTTTTATATCGATTCTCCATGAAAAACCAATATTATTTGTGTTTAAATATGATCCCAGAAATTAATATTTGTGCAAAAAAAAAATATTTAAAATCGTTTAAAATTGGTAGTTCAAAAACACTTCGTACGTGATGACGTCAGCTCGTACCCTTCAGAAAAAAAAATTTGTTGGTAACGTTTGTGGCTGTCATCAGTTGTCATTTTTGACTTAAATTTAAAAAATAATAAAAAAGACCATTTTACTTGCAAGTTTTGTCCAAAATGTGCTTACTCCAAAATGAATTGCAAAAAGTTTATTTTGCTTCCTCAAAAATAAATTTAAATTGATGCGTCAAGCTGCTTACAATTATTTGTATCATTATTGCAATAATAAACGTCAGAAAATAATGTGCCGAAGTGGTGAAGAATTCAAATTATATTTTTTCAAAACTCATCAATGATGAAAATAAGGTACTAAATAACATAATCAGATTACAATTATCCTTCCGCATGGGTTCAACTAGTCGTCATAATTTTTGATTTCGTTTTTAAGTGCAAAAAAACGCCAAGTAAAAATTGACACAATAAATCACACCGCTACTACTCGCGATTGTTAAACACTGCACTAGTCCAACTGGGCAATTTTATCACATGCCTAAAAAACGGTAACAAGAAATAAAAATATTAAACAATGCAAAATTAAAACTACTTTTTTTAAAACGTCAAATTATGTTTGACACCAGATTTCAAAACAACGAAAGTGCCAACATAATCAAGTTTGTGACGTCAGCTCGTACCCTAAAAAGTAGTGGGGGGTGTTTTTATGTACCCCAAAGTTTAAAAATTAATTTAAAAATAGTGGCTGGCTTAAATAAATTAAAATATGCAATAACGTACTCCAACCATGTACCCCTTTAGCTAAAATGCAATATTTGGCCAAAATCTTTTACGTTCATGTTCCCTAATATGGTAATGTGCAAGCTGTTTTCTTTCTTGATTCTTATGGCTGGTGTCGTATTTTTTTGTTACCTTTGTACCGATGTGCAATAAATATAGAGACTGTCAAGTCCTACGTCACAGATCATAGATCCACATTAAAAAACTGTCTGTGGGATAGAATTTTAATTCTGTCAGATTTAGCCACTTTTTTAGAACAATATTTTGTGAAAATAAAAGCCGTTCTTAGGGAACCCTTGGTATAAAAATGTGCTATAATGTCTTAAATTCTATATTTCAAGTTAGTTCATTGTAAAACTCTATACCTAATATACATGTCGTCCGTAATGTTGGTTTCCTAAAAATATTTCACAGAAAATATTTTAATGCACTTCTGTGAACTGTGACGTAGAATTTGACCGTGTATATTGAATCAATAAAATTACTAATTAAAGTTTATTAAATGATTTGTCTATAACCATCATGAAACTTGTACAATTAATAAGAACGGTCATTTTAAACTTATTTTAAAATTTGGGGCCACTTTTAAAATGGGCTAAGCATTGTGCGACCCTCCAATAGTATGTTTATGTTCGCATTTAATCAAGTCATTATTATACTCTTCACAAGAGTATATTGCAATCGATCAGAAAATCCTAAAATCGTCAATTTTCGTCGTAGAGCAAAAATTTTGCAGATTCGTGCGTTTCATGACTTTTTAAGATTTTTATTTTTTGTCCGTCCGTCGGTCGGTCGGTGTGTATGTATGTCACGTTTCTTGTAAACACGCTATCTTAAGAACCAAAATTCCAATCCAATCAAATTTTAAGGAAAAATCGATCCCTATAAGAGGAAGATCCCTATTGTTTTTGACAAGAATCCGAGTACTACAAAGCCCCCTTTTCAGACCCCCAAATGAAAAAAAAATCGTAGCTTAACTATTATTGAATTTACAAAAAAAATTATTTGACATAGAATATAGACAATTTCATTCTTTACCAAAAAGTATTCGTTAGTTTTTTTGTCTGACCCCCCAATTACCCCCCACCACAAAAAAACTTCCTATCTCCGTTATTATTCAATCTACAAAAAAAATATTTCCTGTAAAATTAATGAAAATTTTATTTTCTATTAAAAATGTTGGTTTATTTTTGTTAAGTTAACCAGTAAGGTTAAAAAACAAAAAATAAACGATTTCAAGTAGCAAAAAGTCCTAATTGCGTCACGAGTCGGTCAAGAAGGCCATGCGAAAAATATTTCAACCAACAAAACAAAAGCAGCTGTCAGAACAAATAACCTCACATAAGTATATTAAACGTCAAAACTGACGTTTATCCACTTCGTTAATGAAATTCTTCGTGTTTTCTGTTAATAGTTTGCACTCTTCGCAGATTTTTTTAAATAAAATTTGTTTTATTAAACAAAAACTATTATCCTTCAATAGTTTTCTTGCGAAGAGTATGCTATAGAATGTGTAGCAATTATATAAAATACTGATTTAGCTTTGATTTAAAGAATATAAAACTACACTTCTACCGAATCCGAATTCTACTTGAGCTACTCATTTGCGAAGCGTAATTTCTACGCGTTTCGGCTTCTACCGATTCCAACTTCTACCCATTCTAGTTAATTTAATAATGACGACTTTTTAAATGCTGCTTTTAAATTTAGAAAAAGTATTAAAAAGGAGAAGGGAGAATGAATGCTCTTACATTTTGCATGATTATAAAAAATAAGGGTAAAAATGTCAACTGCAATATCAGCACTCTCTGTGCGGGTGATAAACATGGGGGAAGATAAGAATAAGGGTGTGACAGGCGAACAAGAAAAAATCTGATTAATTTTCAGGATGAAATGAAGCAATACTTGTAGCAATGGCAACGGGTGCAACAAAACTTCCTTTCTTTCCAAACTATTTAAGTTGTCATTCCTTACTTCTAAAACATATTTCTTTATATTGTTACGAGTAACATTTTTAGTTAATTTGCAAAAGTACATTTGAGTACGACTTGGCAACAGTTTTGCTATCTAGCCTAGGTACTAGCGCTTCCTAGAGTTATAGTAAAAATGCTGACAAGATTTCACGTAGCTTATTTAATTATGATTTGCAAAAGGCAGTCTTCCCTGGCGATTAAGAGTGGTAACACCTCTAGCTTGGGGGGCTCAATGTGGGGCCCTTCTAGTTAGGTAAAAATGTAAGTACAACTTTTGTTTAACTTCTGTTTGTGTAATGCCGATAATAAATTGTATTAACTTCATTTTACGTTATTATTATACTCCTCGCAGACAAAGTCAAAAACGAGGAGTATATTGTGATTGTTTTGAAAATTCTAAAATCGTAAAAAATCATCGTTGAGCAAAAATTTTTGCAGATTCGTGCGTTTCATCGAATTTTGAACAACTTTCAAAAAATCCGTCTGTCCGTCTGTCCGTCTGTCCGTCTGTCCGTCTGTCCGTCTGTCCGTCTGTCCGTCTGTCCGTCTGTCTGTACTCTGTCACGTTTTTTGTAAACACGATAACTTAAGAACGAAAATCCTAATCATGTTCAAATTTTCAGGAAAAATCGTTCCTATTAAAATCTTGGTAGGGATTGTTTTTGAGAGAAATCAGATAATGACAAAGGGGGCTCCAGGGCCCCCTAACTGGAAAAAAATTTATATTTCGGTTATTATAAAATTTATAAAAATTTTTTTTTGGTAATATACAAGCCTTTCCAATTCTTTACAAAAAGTAATCGAAAGTTTATTTTGTCCGACCCCACATAAGTCCCCCAATTAATAAAAATGCCGTATCTTGGTTATTTTTCAATTTACAAAAAATAATGAAGTTATAAAAATGGAAGAAAATTAAATTCTGTATTAAAAAGTATTTTTTGTTTTTTTTCTATTAAGTTTCTAAGACAAAAATGTCCAAAAGAATGATTTTTAGTCATAAAAAAGTTCTAAGTCCCGAAAGTCAAGGATCGGTCAAGGTGGCTTTGCAAAAAAAAATCAAAACAAAAGCATCTTTCCTCAGCCAAATTAAATCATAAACGTCAGTGTCAGAATTGATACCTATTTATTCTCTTCGCGAAAAAAAAGTATTTTTTTTGTTTATTGGAGTGTAAATAGTTTGACCTCTTCGCAGATTTTTTTAAATAATTTTAAAAAAAAAATTTTTTTCAATTTTATGTCTGATTACTGCGAGGAGTATCCTATTAAATGTTGTCATTTTATAAAAAACTCAACCCGCTCACTGATCTAACCCACTCGCTGACCTAGCCCATTTCTAGTTTATTTTTTTGAAATCATAAAAGTATCCTCAAGTCACCAAAAAACACGTCGTGACAATATCAAATAAATATTTTTTCGTAAACAGGGTGTCGCATCACCTGTATGGTACTATCGTGGACATGGAATTTAAAACGATCAATTTTTGCATTGTAAATATGGTCAAATTAGTGGCTTAAACATCTCAACTTTTATGCGAAGTGGACATTAACAATAAACATTTCTCTGATGTTTTACGAAGATTAGAGTCTTATTGTTATCCTAAAACAAAATTATTTAAAAGAGGAAACATCTTCTTACTATTTTTCTCGCAGGCAGCACATTTTACATAATTTATTTTAATAAAATACATTTGACGCATTTGTTGTCAAAATAACATTCAAAAACTGACATAAAAAACCCCATTCACAATAAAGTAAAATTCAAAAAATCAAAGGTGGCTGATAAAAAATCGTTTTAAATTCCATGTCCACGATAGTACGTTGTTGGGGCATGCCTAGAGATCCCAAGAAAATTGTCAAAAAAATCTATCTCATATACCCTAGGAGAATTATGAGACCCCAAAGTACGAAACTTTAAAACCTTGAAGGTAACAGGACATATTAGCGAAAGAAATGGCTAAATATAAAGGCATAATCTATCTTAAATTATTTTACTATTGGTTTATCTTTTAAATGGTCAAATTACATTTTTATAATTAATTTATTTTACCAAAATTTTCAAGAAGTGAAGCTGACAACAATGTCGATATAATCGATGCAAAAAGGTATGATCAAGTACCATAGATAGATTTTAAAGTGCCCTTTTCTTAACATAGTTGTAGTGAAAGATAAACAGTGCGAAGTTGGTTTTTTGGTAAGTATTGCTTTAGTTGTTTAAATTTATAAAGTATATTCACCTCAGCTTTTTTATGATATTTTTTTTTGTTCCATCCATTTTAGCTGTCGATCATAATACCTAGTAGATATTTTATTTTCCATCAAATTATTATGTTCGAAGAGAAGAAGGTAAAATTTGGCATTCCTGAGGAGTACAGTGTAAAAACGACAAGAATTTGATTTTGTTTAAGACGTGCGTTTCAAATTCACAAATCTTAGAATCTGTGCTCCTAGAAGCTCGTATAAGGCATCTCCGTTGAGCTCCCGCAAATTCTACTAAGTAGCACATAAGGGCCCCATCGTATATTAAAACTAAGCGTAGTTTTGAAAACTACAAAAATGGGGCTACAAATGTATTATGGTTTCATTTAAATCGTTTATTTCTTTGTATCGAAAATCTGACTTCAAAAATCATTGTACTATTTTTTGATTTTTTTTTCGACTACGGATACATTTTTTGGTTTATATGCATTACGTGGTCTATGCCAAAATATAATACGTTTATTAACCATGGTTTTTTAAGCTTGTAAATGATTAAAATTGCAACTTACGTTTTTCCCTAATATAGATGTGCTCGTTTAAAGATTTAAATGTACAAAGAAATCACCAAAAGTACTATTTTACCATATTTTTATTATTTCTGGCATCAGTACCACTTCTATATATCACAAACATTATCCTACATATTTTTAATAGTTATTGATGTATTACTCCGTATTTTTACATATTTTGTTAAAATTTTGAAAATAACTGACATTTAGGAAGATGACTTTTCACGAACTTTTGAGAGCACAGAACATCATTTATGAATTTGATACGCCCCTCTTAACTTAACGGTAAGTAATTAATCATTAAACTGTTGTAGATCTGACTCAACTTTTTGATTTGATGTAATTCCACCGTGATGAATTGAAGGGGGCCCTTCGGGGAGTCATAACTCCGTTTCTGCAATAGGTAGATATACGCCAATTTGGGGTTTTACTCTTAGGACATCCAGTTACATCACATAAAAAAGGCAGTCCTACCCGGAATTTTGTCGATGTCCAAATACGTATTGATAGTCCGAGAAAATCTTACAAAAAACCCTTATTTTTCAGAAATTTTTCGGGCATTACAATTTTCGTAGAAAAGTGTAGTATTTTATATCTAGAATCATAATTACTATGTGCGCACTCATGCGAATATTAGCGTTTTGTGCTAGAGCCCCCCAAAGAGCCCCCTTTAATTCGTAATACTACATCATGGTGGATCTGCACCAAATTTGGCAAATAGACACCAAATAAGGTTCTAAAATGATATTCAGGAAAAAAATTCTTCCAAAAAATTCCTTCACCCCCTAAATGGCCCCAAAATGAGTAATATTTACACCAAATTTTACAAACAGATGCAAAATTAGGTTCTAAAAACCATTTTTGAAATATATTTTTGAAAAAAAAATTGTTGCCCCTTCTGGGGGCTATTTTTCATAGGGGGCGAAGAAATTTTTGTACAGAATTTTTTTTTCAAAAATGTTTTTTAGAACCTTATTATGAAACTATTTTCAAAATTTGGTGTAAATCCAACGTGATAAATATTACTTATTTTGGGGCCACTTGGGGGGTGAAGAAATTTTTTTACGAAAAAAATGTTTACGAAAATCATTTTAGAACCTTGTTTAGTGTCTATTTCCAAAATTTGGAGTAAACCCTCCATGATCTAGTATTACCAAGTAAAGGGGGCTCTTTGGGGGGCTCTAGCACAAAATGCTAATATGCGCATGAATGCGCACATGGTAATTATGTTTCTAAATATTAAATACTACAATTTCCCATAAAAATTGTGCTGCCCGGAAAATTTCTTGACCAAATGTAAGATTTTCTCGGACTATGACTGTAGTGTTACCTTTAGTCAATACTTGAGGAATTTTGTTGGCCAACTCCTTTCGAACGTCTGTAAAAAAATTGACACATTTATTGGCGATCTCAATTCGTATTCGTATAAAAATTGGTTGGGGTAAAAAAAAAAAAATAAAAAAAAAATATATAAAGCTTATATACCATCAAACAACAATCTGCCTGTTTAAAACATTCTGTGTACCATCTAAAAGGTTTGTATAACATGTAAAGAGTGCTTTACATCTTTAATTCTTTATAATTAGGTAAAAAAAGAAATTATGTCTCATTTTCAAAAGGATTTCGGACAATGATTAAAATAATCCGCATTTTTTGGATGCACGGCCTTTGCATTGAAAGTACATTTGTAAATTAGTCATAATACTCTTTTTTAGCTAATTATGAAGAATTAAAGTTGTAAAACACTCCATTAATGTTATCCAAACCTTTTAGCTGGTACGTAGAATTTTAAACCGGCAGTTTGTTGTTTTTTGGTATATTAGCTTTATATTTGATAAAAATATATAATTTAGAAGTAATGTCAGTTAGCATCTGAAACGACGGGTGGTATGACAGATCTTCTAGGTTACCCCAACCAATTTTTGTATGAATCCGCTCCATTGTTGCATCAGTAAATTCGTCCGTTTTAAGGGTATGTTCCATTAATCGAATGGCTAACCAAAATGTTGGTTAACCAGGTTCATGAGGTTGGCAGCTGCTGGTTGCTCAGTTATGTCATATTAATGGAACGCTGAAATATATACGGTTGACAGCTTATCAAAATAATATGTTTTAAAAACATATGAAAATGAAAACAATTAAAATTTGTATTTACTTTCCTGTATTCATTTAGCGGCTTTTAATGACTAGTTAATAAATAAAAGTGACAGTATATTGCATATTAAAATGAAAAAGGCTGCCGGTCACACGTTTAGTGGAGAGATATTTGTATCTCAGGACACCTTCGTTCGAAAGCAAAGTAAAGCCGGTGGTTCCGTGTGCGTATATTTGTGCACGTTAAAGATCCGAACCTGAGGCTGGAATTGTCTCGGGTCTCGTTGGAGGCGTGTACAATGGGCCCAATTAAGAGGTCTAAGTGCATCAACCTACTACCAAATGAAATTAAAGAAATTACCAATTTTAAAAAATACAAGCAGAAGGTAAACATTATTTACTACTAACCCATATTATTCTCTTAACTAATTCTTTTGCCCTTCAAGCTAGTTCATTTAAATTCTATTTTAAATGTTCATTTTTATGAGTTTTTTAATTGTTTCTACTCTGACCTGTCCATGAGATGTTAATCTTAATAAGGATCTAAATAAATAAACTAAATTGAAACTAAACTAAACTAAACAACCCATCCAACCATAAATGACTAATGACAGACAAACGATGGAACGACGAACCGGGATTCTGGTTAACCAAAATGATTAATGGAACATACCCTAAGTCTGAGTTCGTTAATTAGTAGTACTTCTTGATTTACTTGTTATTGAATGTATAGGGTTCCATAAACCTTTAGGGTTGTCTTTATTATTTTTTATTAAATTGTTGCAGTAATCTAATTTTGTTTGTTTTATTATTATTATTTTCTTTTTATAAACTGAATATTAATTTTTTAAATTTTGATTTTAAAGATGTACTCATCATCTTGGCACATTCAACTCCGGTTATTCCGCCTTACTACGTTATCTTGATTGGAGACGCTGACAACACGAAAACATCAGTTTGGAAAGACAAAGACAGTATATTGCAAGCACCTTTACAAAGCGTAAGCACTCCAAATATTATGAAGAATCAATTACAATATTTTTGCATTTATGTTAATGCAAGCAAGATTAGTGTAAATGAAATGAATCAGGGGGCTGTCAACACGAAAGGTAATTTGCTTCTCTCCATTCCAAATACTCAAGCTGACACAGCGTTGAACTTTATATCATTTGGCACTTTGGTTAGTGATAAAGTAGCTTGTCTGGAATGTGGAATGATGGCTAATGTTAGGTTATTTTGGAACTGGCACATAACTGAAGGTAAGTCGAAGCAAACAAACGAGCATATACGAGCTGGCCGCGCCATAAAATTTAATGAGGGATGATTAGGTGGAGCTGGCCGCATTTTACTGCATGGGTCATGGTGGAGCTGGCCGCGGTACCTTTTCTACCTGCTTCCATGTTTAGCAGGTAGAAACGGAGCTGTCTCAGAAGTTTTGTAGAAGAATGAGTATAAACACCAAACGAATTTTAATTTTATAAAATAACAACGATAACTATCAATATTTTATACAAAAAATGTTTTACATTGCAGTTTGGTGACATATGCACATTTGCTTAAATATTATTTTTAGAAGCAAAATTTACCCTAACCTACCTAACCTAGTGTCGCCCAGTGGATGTGTCCTCCAGTGCTTTTAAAAAAGTCTGTCGGTAACAATCAAATTTAAAACACATGCATTGAGTACTTTCAACGTTGCTTGCTTGTTTTAATGATAATAAAAGTCTGTATATTATCCAAAAGATTCTCTTTTTTTATAATTTTCTAATATCATAACTCAATAAAACATCGGATACAGAAAAATAAATCCAGGTAAAAGGAAGTTAATTAGTCGCGGCCAGTACGACCAAACCAGAAATATCGCGCGGCCACTTCGAACATGCACCCTGCATTTAGGCGCGGCCAGCTAGTAGTCTTTTCAGGTAGATGCGGCCAGTTGGTATTCTCCCTTTGCATTGCGTCGGTGATTAAGAAAACACTTGCTGTTGCGCCGATTTGGTCATACAGAAATAGTTTGTATTGCGCCGCTATTGCTTATAAAAGGTCTATTGTTATACCAGGGGCTAAGAAGACCCAGGTAAAAAGGATTAAGTAAACTCGATTTAAATACATTTTCAGGTATATTCTAACTATCGCGAATAAACTTTGGGGCTTGTTGAATTTCCGGTCTTACAATTTTTGCTGGCATTTCGGTGATATTATCAGTAGCTTTCCGTTTTCCGCTGTTAGACATGTATTGTCTTGGTAGGTAATGTGCTATCAAGGATTCTTAATTTTTCACTAGTTTGTTTTTTTAAATTTCAGGGCTTTAGATAGAATTTTATAAAGCACTGGGGGACCTTTTTCCATTGGGGGACACTAGGTTAGGTAGGTTAGGTTAAGTTTTGCTGCTAAAATGAAAACTAGTCACTAATTTGTTGGGGTGGCAAAGAAAGAATTAAACAGATGCAAACCAGGTATAGGAAATGACCCAAAACAATAGGTATCATAAAACTGGCGCAATACACAATATTTTTGTATATTCAATTATGAACATCGGCGCAACAGGCATATATCCATCTACATGAGGGCCACATCGTATATTAAAACTAAATGTACTTTTAAAAACTACAAAAATAGAGGGCTACAAACATATTATGGTTTCATTTAAATCGGTTATTTCTTTGTGTCAAAAATTTGACTTCAAAAATCATCATACTATTTTCGTTTTTTTCTTTTCTACTACGGATATATTTTTTGGCTTATATACCTTACGTGGTCTAAGCCATAATACGTTAATTAACCATGGTTTTTTAAAGCTTGTAAATGATTACGTTTTGGAAAAGTCCTGTTTTAATTAATCTACACAAGAAATTCCTAGTCAAATCAAGCCTATATTATAAAGTCCTCTTATTTGCGGACTTCCAATATGCGGACATTCCGAAATACTCTCCAATTTGCAGACATAGTCATTAAGTAAAAGTTAATCCGTATACCTGCAGTAAGAAAAGGATTATCCTTTAATTTGAGATGTTTATGTGCAGAAGTCATTAATAATATTTTATGCTTTTATTTAGTAGGAAAGATCAAATAATTTTAAACTACAATGCTTTCTGATAATGAGTTGATACATTTTTTACATAACAACACTGAGAACAACACCTAGTAATATGCCCTTCAGTGTAATGCACACAATTTTGGACGCACTGCTAGGCACCGACATAGCTAGAGTTAATATTTTCATTTTAGCAGCAAAACTTAACCTAACCTTTCCCAGTGGAAAAATGTCCCCCAGTGCTTTCATAAAAGTCATTCTAAAACCCTGAAATTCAAAAATAAATATAAATATGCATATTGGACTTTACCCAGGTAAAAAACTTACTACCTCTAACCTTTCCGTTTTTGACCATTTATGTCTGCAAATTGGGTATGTCCGCAAATTGGGTGTCCGCAAATAAGAGGACACGCCATATTATTTCATTGTGCACTTAGCAACTGTTTTCCTATAATAATTATCTTAATCTCATTTTTATTTGGTCCAAAAGGTCCCAATTATATTTCTTATTTATTTTAGATGCTTCTTGCTCAGATTTTTGCGGAATTTCGGAAACTGGAACAGAAATTATACTGATAAGAGTTGGGCAATATCAATCATTACAAATGCAGCCAAGAGGAGAAGTTATGCAAGAAGCTCCTTGGCTTACCTGGAAAAATATATGCTTAATTAAATTAAGTTGTTACAAGCCTACTTCATATATAATCGACCAAAGTTCGGTTATCGAGTTGCTGCATGATAAATCTTTTTGAGGTTTTGTCCAGTGCTTACTCCTGGTAACTTCTTTCTATTAAAAAATAAGCAGCTGCATATTTGCACTCCTTCCCTAAGAGTTAGCACCTTAAACTATGAAAAATGACCAAATTTAGGCCTAGAAAAAGCCATGTGGGAGTGAGTAGACTTTTTTTATTTTTATGTTAAAGTGTTACCAAGGACATAGTATACAATAAAAAAAATAAACGATCTTGTGATTCGATTATGTGTAAATGTAGCATATTAAAACCGTTGCTGCTTCTGAACGAAGCAAAATCACAAACCAATTTTTTTTCTTCATGCGCCTCTATTACTCCTACAACATTTTAAAATTATCAAAAAAAAAATCTACCCAGTCCCACATAACTTTTTTTAGTGTCATATTTGGTCATTTTCCATAGCTGCTCGGTAGAGAAAGAGTGCAGGTTCATATTTTTTTTATAAAAAGATGTGTTCTTTGTCTACTAAAAATTACTACTAATTTTAATCTTCTAAGAATTTAAAATATGATTTGATCTTATTTAAATTTAACGTACTCGGTAAAATTTTCAAAGCATTGCTGTTTCTAAACGAAGTTTAATCACAAACAAAAAAATTTTATGCATCTCCATTGACACATTAACATTTTAAAGTTAACAAAAAAAAAATCTACCCAGTCCCACATGGCTTTTTTTAGACCCAAACTTGGTCATTCTTCATAGTTTGAGGTACTTACTAGTAGAGAAGGAGTGCAAATATGCAGCTTATGATTTTTTAATAAAAAGAAGTGTCCATTGTCAACTTAAAATTAATACCAATTTTAATCTTCAAAAATCGGAAAATTCAATTTTTGGTCTAAGACAAGAAAAAATATAAAAATTCAAAAAATAAAAATGTTTACAACCTTTACCATGGTTAAGGATTGTACCTACCAAATATAAAACAAATCAAATAATAGCAACTATGATTGCTCGATTTTATATGGAATGTCCCTATACTCTTCGCAGACAAAGTCGAAGAGTATAATTTCGATTGGTCGGAGCTTTTCTAAAAACGTTAATATTCATCCTAAAGCTAACATTTTTGCAGATTCGTTTGTTTCATGACTTTTTAAGACTTTTATTTTTTGTCCGTCTGTCTGTCCGTCTGTAACAAAACTTGTTACCACTATAACCGAAGAACGGTTTATTCAATTGACTTGAGATTTGGTGCAAAAATCAATCCCGTTTGGGGAAAGAACCCTATTGTTTTTGAAAGAAATCAGATAATAAATAGTGGGTTGAAATCACCCGCAAAGTTGAAAAAAATTCATATTTCGGTTAATATCAATTTTACGAAAAAAAATATTCTTATCTAAATTAAGAATTGTACTTTTCCCTATAAAAAAGCATCTAGTAATTTTTTTGTATCCCCACCCGTTTACAAAAATAATAAGTTTTACGTTGCTTTAAATAAAATAAAAAATGCACATTTTAATCAGCTACTGCGAAGAGTATCATATAGAATGTGGAACAACAACACAAAGCGTAGCATACAGGTGGTGCGCCAATTCTGGGACACGTGGATAAAGTAGGAGTATAACTTGGCAAGATCTGCAAATATTTAATTAAATTTTCAATTTATGTGTTTTTTTTTTCTAAAAAAAAATAAAACACCTACTTTATTATTTATATTCTTATACAGGGTATCCAAAAATTGTTACATAACCGCGATGGTACGTTGTTGAGGCATTCGTGGTGATTCCTGGAAAAATGTGAAAAAAAATCCATCTGTTATGTTCATTAAGAAAAAAAAAATTGACATTGTTGCCAGCTTCATTTCATAAAAGCTTTGTAAAATTTGTATTAAACCATTTTTTTTCTTGATATGTGCTGTAATCTTCAAGTTTTGCACTTCGGGACCTTATATCTCCAAGGATATACAGGGTGTCCAAAAAATGACGCATAAACGCTATGGTACGCTCTTGGGACATTCTCAGGGATCCCTAGAAAATTTTCAAAAAAAATCCATCTGTTGTATTCATCGAAAATAATTCGAACTAAGTTGCATAAATTCGGAAACACAGTTTGTAAAATACATCTGAAACACTCATCTGCATTCTTGAGCATTAGCTCATATTGACATTATTGTCAGCATCATGTCATAAAATTTTGGTGAAATTAAATTGATTATAAAAATGTAGTTTGACCATTTAAAAGATAAACAAATGGGTCAAATAATTTTAGATATATTGTGCCTTTATATTTAGCCATTTCTTTCGTTAATATGTGCTGTTATCTTTAAGATATAAGCCGTTAAAGTTTCGCACTTTGGGACCTCATATCTCTAAGGGAATATGAGATAAACTTTTTTAACCATTTTTTTGGGCTCCCTAGGCATGCCCCAACAACGTACCATCGCGTTTATGCGCCATTTTTTGGACATCCTGTATTCATATAATATACAGATAAGGCAAAAATCTTTGCATTGAAATTATTTTGTAAACTTTGTTTGATAGTTTTATATTAACACCTCTTGTTGGGACCAAAAAAGTTGTTTTATTTCTTTTGCTTAAGTCTCCGTAAGTAAAAAAGTTTTGCTTTATTAAATATGACAATTTGCATGTTTTCTTTAGAAAAAAAAAAGAAAATTGCGCTAATTTTTTATTTATTACTACTACTACAGTCAATCTGTCGTAAATAATGGGGGTACATCGACAAAATTCCTGGTAGGGCCGCCTTTTTTATATGATGTAACTGGATGTCCAATGAGTAAAACCCCAAATTGGCGTATATCTACCTATTGCAGAAACGGAGGTATGGCCCCCCAAAGGGCCCCCTTTAATTCATCCCGATGGAACTGCACCAAATTCTGCAAATAGATGTCAAATAAGGTTTTAAAAAGATTTTTCTAAAATCATTACCTCTGCAAAAATTTCTTCACCCCCTAAATAGCCCCCAAAGAGTAATAACCAATCACGTTGGATTTACACCAAATGAGATGCTTAAAAATATTTCCTTATAACTTTTTTTCAAAAAATAATTCCTTCGCCCCATAAACGAAGGGGGCTTTTAAGGGGGGCATAAAGTTTTTTTTTCAAAAAAAGTTATAAGTAAATATTTTTTAGCATCTCATTTTACATCTATCTGAAAATTTGGTGTAAATACAACGTGATTGGTTATTACTTTTTGGGGGCTATTTAGGGGGTGAAGGAATTTTTTTAGAGATTTTTATTTTATAAAAATCTTTTTAAAACCTTATTTACCATCTATTTGCAAAATTTGGTGCAGTTCCACCGTGATGAATTAAAGGGGGCTCTTGGGGGGACCATAATTCCGTTTCTGCAATAGGTAGATATACGCCAATTTGGGGTTTTACTCTTTGGACATCCAGTTACATCATATAAAAAAGGCGGCCCTACCAGGAATTTTGTCGATGTCCACATACGGATTGACTGTACTAATAAGGCAGAAATCTTTGCATTTAAATTATTCTGTAAAGTTTGTTGGATAGTTTTATTAACGTCTCGTGTTGGGACCAGAAAAGTTGTTTTTTTTTTGCTTAACTCTCCGTAAGTAAAAAAGTTTTGTTTTATTAAAAAAATATGACAATTTGCATATTTTTTTTAGCAAAAAAAAGAAAATTGCACTAATTTTTTATTTATTGCAACGGAATATACAAAACTCCTGACAAACGTTCGTGCCAAAGTGTTTCTATACTTCAAAATGAGATTTTTAATTCCACTTTTATTAATTGCATTATTAATTGAAGATACTATTCAGAGAAGTAAGTAATAATATTTCTTCTTGTATTTTTTTAGGGTCCTTAATTTAAAACTTTTCTAGCAGTTGCAGATTTTTACATTCCTACTTGGTAGTGCCTAATTGTATAGTACAGTCAATCCGTATGTGGACATTAACAAAATTCCTGGTAGGGCCGCCTTTTTTATATGATGTAACTGGATGTCCAAAGAGTAAAACTCCAAATTGGCGTATATCTACCTATTGCAGAAACGGAGTTATGGCCCCCCAAAGGGTCCCCTTTACTTCACTACGGTGGAACTGCACCAAATTTTGCAAATAGATGTCAAATAAGGTTTTAAAAAGATTTAAAAAAAAATCTCTTAAAAAATTCCTTCACCCCCTAAATAGCCCCTAAAGAGTAATAACCAATCACGTTGGATTTACACCAAATTTTGCAGATAAATGCATAATAAGATGCTTAAAAATATTTCCTTATAACTTTTTTTCAAAAAATAATTTCTTCGCCACATAAACAGAGGGAGCTTTTAAGGGGGGCATTATTAATAAATATTTTTTACCATCTCATATTACATCTATCTGCAAAACTTGCTGTAAATCCAACGTGATTGGTTATTACTCTTTGGGGGCTATTTAGGGGGTGAAGAAATTTTTGCAGAGGTAATGATTTTAGAAAAAAATTTTTAAAACCTTATTTGACATCTATTTGCAAAATTTGGTGCAGTTCCACTGTGATAAATTAAAGGGGGCCCTTTGGGGGGCCATAACTCCGTTTCTGCAATAGGTAGATATACGCCAATTTGGGGTTTTACTCTTTGGACATCCAGTTGCATCATATAAAAAAGGCGGCCCTACCAGGAATTTGGTTGATGTACCCTCATTATTTGGGACAGATTGACTGTACTAATAAGACTCTACATATTTAAGCTTTTTTACCCTGGTTTCTTTTTCTGATATCTTCTACTACATAGGGGTAGAAGGCCCAGTGAGTGACCGCTTCGGTATAAAAATTAAAATAACTAAAAACTAGGAAATATTTTGGCCAAATCTGATGTTTTTTTTGTTGTAAAATATATTTTTTTATTAAATGCATAAATAATTCATGGTCCATATGCTTTAAAATATTAGAAATTATTAAAAATAAAAATTGTTCTCGTGGTCGTGACAAAAATAAGCAAACAAAAAGTCGCGCTTAAAAAAGTCAACTTCACAAAAAATATTCGTTATTTGTAAAGCCAATGGGTGAAAAACATATTTGATGGATGTAAATAATTGATAAATCTTTATTTTAATCGTAGAGCATTAACAAATATCATTTTAATATATTTTTATCGAAAAATAAGCCGGTCAACTACTGGTACCCTCGATTTGAAAATTCACCAGTGAGTGACCGCCTTTGCTGTCAAAGTATCTGTTGTCAAAAAAAATTTAATTTCCATTAAATTATTGAAAAAAAGAACTATTTCCAACAATAAATCACAGTCACAGTTCTTCGTACTATTTTAGCTGATGATGGGAAGGTTTAATATCCTCTAATTGTGTACCCTTATAAAAAAATCCACTTATAAATCATTTGAAGAATGAGAGTTTGCTCGCAAATTTTTTAGTAAGGTAGGTAAATTTTAAAAATATTATAATAGCAATAGGTTGTTTTAATAAACAATAAGGTAGTTAAAAAATACGTAAATTTGTGGTTTTAATTAATTTTTCCGATATTTTGGATAAGTTAGAGATGTATAAATTTTTTGCAATTTTTTTTTACTCTTTTGCCTATTTTTTTGTTACTTACATTTACCATGCATGTAATGTAGCTAAAAACTTTATAATAATTCTCGTGATAATTAATAAATAACATAAATACCCGAACTTATCCAAAAATTTGAAGCGGTCACTCACTGGGGCAAATGCCGGTCACTCACTGGTGAAATCGGTCACTTACTGGGGCATTTGGTTGTTTTCAATAAAATTGTGTTTAAAATAGTTTCTGATTGTATATTTTGCATAAAAATCATTTTAAACTGTTCTTTAATTCCATTTTATTCAAACTATTAAGTTAATTGTAAAAAATATTCGCTTAAACATACTTTTTTCTCCATTATAAAATGACAACTTCAGTCCGTCTACCCCTAGTATATTTTCCTTCTTAGAACGACCCAAACGTACCCCAAAACGCCTTCCTGAGGCTTTAATGGGTAGAAGTAGAAACAAAGTGATACTTCCTGATACTCAAGTACAAGTAGAATTAACCCCACAGGTGGAAAAGATGGTAGTTAGTTACAAAATGGGTCAGCAAAGGTACTGCTTCTATGTTAACTCAAAACCATGTAAGTAACATAGACATAGTATTCTATAGACAGGTCTTTAATCTGACCGTTTGTCCCAATTTTCGATCCGACATTTTCATCTACGATTGTTGGCGCGAATTTTATAACTTAGTATATACTATTATAATGTTTTATTAATTTATTAAGTTTACTTTTATACACTAATTATTAATTTTTTAAATTTTGATTTTAAAGATGTTCTCATCATCTTGGCACATTCAACTCCAGTTGTTCCGCCTTACTACGTTATCTTGATTGGAGACGCTGACAACACGAAAACATCAGTTTGGAAAGACAAAGACAGTATATTGCGACCACCTTTACAAAGCGTAAGCACTCCAAATATTATGAAGAATCAATTACAATATTTTTGCATTTATGTTAATGCAAGCAAGATTAGTGTAAATGAAATGAATCAGGGGGCTGTCAACACGAAAGGTAATTTGCTTCTCTCCATTCCAAATACTCAAGCTGACACAGCGTTGAACTTTATATCATTTGGCACTTTAGTTAGTGATAAAGTAGCTTGTAAGGAATGTGGAATGATGGCTGATGTTAGGCTATTTTGGAACACCCACATAACTGCAGGTAAGTCGAGCAAACAAACGGGAGAATACATGAGGGCCACATAGTAACGCGCGATCCACAAAATTTGACGTCGACTCTGGCTGTGGAACGTCAAAAATATGACAACCAACAATGTTTTAACAATGAAAAAAATTTAAATTTTACAAATGCATGGCAAGAGTCGACGTCAAATTTTGTGGATCGCACGATAAAAACTAAGGATATGCTCCATAAGCCATTCTGGTAAACCAAGGTGACAGAAAACGACTTGTTACACAATGCGTGGTCATAGAAAATGATTGGTACAACTGTCATTTTGGTTTACCAAAATGACTTACGGACTATACCCTAAATGTAGTTTTGAAAACTACAAAAATAGGGCTACAAACATATTATGGTTTCATTAAAATCGGTTATTTCTTTGTCTCGAAAATCTGACTTCAAAAATCATCATACTTCGACTACGGATACATTTTTTGATTTTTTTGGCTTATATGCATTACGTGGTCTAAGCCAAACCATAATACGTTAATTTACCATGGTTTTTTAAAGCTTGTAAATGATTACGTTTGGAAAAAGTCCTGTTTTAATTAATCTACACAAGAAATTCCTAGTCAAATCAAGCCTATATTATGAAGCCCTCTTATTTGCGGACATCCAATATGCGGACATTCCAAAATACTCTCCAATTTGCAGACATAGTCATTAAGTAAGAGTTAATCCGTTTACCTGCAGTAAGAAAAAGATTATCCTTTAATTTGAGATGTTTATGTGCAGAAGTCATTAATAATATTTTATGCTTTTATTTAGTATAAAGATCAAATAATTTTAAACTACAATGCTTTCTGATAATGAGTTGATACATTTTTTACATAACACTGAGAACAACACCTAGTAATATGTCCTTCAGTGTAATACATACAATTTTGGACGCACTGCTAGGCACCGACATAGCTAGAGTTTATATTTTCATTTTAGCAGCAAAACTTAACCTAACCTAATGTCCCCCAGTGGAAAAATGTCACCCAGTGCTTTCATAAAAGTCATTCCAAAACCCTGAAATTCAAAAATAAATATGCATATTGGACTTTACCCAGGTAAAAAAACTCACTACCTCTAACCTTTCCGTTTTTGACCATTTATGTCTGCAAATTGGGTATGTCCGCAAATTGGGTGTCCGCAAATAAAAGAACACGCCATATTATTCCATTGTGCACTTAGCAACTGTTTTCCTATATAGACCAAACAAATTAAACATCAACCTCGGAATTTTTTGGAGCTGGCGGGACTTTCGTGATAAACCTTTTTTTTGATGTTATAAATGTTGTCTCAAAAGTCACCATCGATATCGTGTGAGCGTAACTTTTTACGCGGGGTCAAAGGTCATGAAAAACCGTTTTTGGCCCATAATGGCTTTAATATGCTTCTAATGACTTTTGGAGTTATTACATTACATAAAATGTAGATCGAGAAATTCTCTTTAAGTTTAATTCTGAACGTTTTACAAAAAAAATGAAGTCAATCCATTGAGTTTCCCCAAAGTTAGAGATTTTAAGGTTTTTCATGCTAGTTTGACGCCACTAATAGATTTTTACCATAATTGAAAAAAAACCACCCCTTTTCTTCCACCCCCTTCAACATTAGTTGAATATAATACATTTTTATTGCCAAAAATGCCTTTCTTGACCCAAAATTATCTGAAAATCATACCATGGATGAATTTATACCCTTATAAAAAAAAACTACCCCTTTACCGTCACCCCTTTAAAAAATAATTAAAAACTATATCTTATTAATGATATAAATAACAAGAGTTATGTTAAAATCTTGCTATAAACGTAACTTTGACATAGTAATAAAAATGGAAATGCAACTTTTTTTTAAATCATCCCTCCTGGATAAAATATCAACCCAATGGGGCTGTTTTTGTCAAAAATGGGTTTAAATATAATCAATTAATAGGAAACGACACTTTTTTTAATCATGTAGCTGAAAATCGTTTCATAAAAAAATGTTTAATTTTTGGAAAGATGGGGGTGGATTTTAGCCCCTAGGGGATTATTTGAGAAGTTGTCTTTCTCAAATTGTTTAATGGAACCTAAGGAATAAATTTACGAATGGACATCTCTTAATCATTAAATGCCACCATTTTATCGGTGTTTGAAATATGGGGTACGCACTTCAGTCTACAGCCCCTAGGTGGGTAAGGGTTGATTAAAAAATGTCCACCCAAGATCAAATATGTAGAGAATTTCTCGATCTACATTTTATGTAATAACTCCAAAAGTCATTAGAAGCATATTAAAGCCATTATGGGCCAAAAACGGTTTTTCATGACCTTTGACCCCGCGTAAAAAGTTACGCTCACACGATATCGATGGTGACTTTTGAGACAACATTTATAACATCAAAACAAAGGTTTATCACGAAAGTCCCGCCAGCTCCAAAAAATTCCGAGGTTGACGCTTTATTTTGTATATCTTTCCTGGGTTAATAATAATTATCTTAATCTCATTTTTATTTGGTCCAAAAGGTCCCACTTATATTTCTTATTTATTTTAGATGCTTCTTGCTCAGATTTGTGCGGAATTTCGGAAACTGGAACAGAAATTATACTGATAAGAGTTGGGCAATATCAATCATTACAAATGCAGCAAAGAGGAGAAGTTATGCAAGAAGCTCCTTGGCTTACCTGGAAAAATATATGTTTAATTAAATTAAGTTGTTACAAACTTTAGCATTATCGTTTGATTAAACTATTTAAACTTAAAACTAGATATGGGTTAGGTCAGTAAGCCTGTTAGATTTTTTTATAAAATGTCGACATTTAATAGGATACTCCTCGCAGTTATCAGATAACAATAAATTGAAAAAAAAAAACAATAACTTTTAAATATTATTAAAAAAAATCTGCGAAGAAGCTATTTACTATTTACACCCCTATGAACAAAAAAAATAATTGTATTCAGGTAAAAAAAAATTCTGACACTGACGTTTATGATTTAGGATATAGTCCATATGTCATTTTGGTAAACCAAAGTGACAGTTGTAACAATCATTTTCTATGACAACGAATTGTGTCGTTTTCTGTCACTTGGTTTACCAAAATGACTTACGGACTATACCCTTAGTTTGCCTTAAAGACGTGTTTTTTTATTCGATCTGATTTACGTCAGATATTTCTGTCAATTGTTTTTGGTAGAATTTATTTTGTAACAAAAAATTTCAACAAACAAATTTTACTAAAAACAGTACCCAAAAATATCTTACGTTAATCATATCGAATAAAAAAACACGTCTTAAGAAAGATGCTTTTGTTTTCATTTTTTTTTTTGCAAAGCCACCCTGACCGATCTTAGACTTATGCACGGTTTACACAACTTCTTTACCCCAACTTCTTTCCCCTTTACCTCATAGTCTTCTAAGATATGTGTAAATATCATTTAGCGTTCAAACAGAAAATCTTTACCTCCGTCTCTTATAGTCTTTACCTCAACTATTTTATCTTTTATGGTTAGGTTACAGACTAAAAGGTAAGATTTCTTTGCAGTAACACTTGAACTACGCAATCAACATTTGAAGTACCTGGGCTAATAAAATATGTTATTCTAACGGGACCAACGTTATTACAGGCCGACGCACTTTACACCTTGACCTCCATTAACCTCGCAGTATTTTTTTGACGTTTTAGACAATAGTTTTCTGACGTCTGACGGATATTAAACAATATGCAAACAATCTAAAAAGAACCGCGAGGTAGATGCAGGTGTAAAATGCGCGGGCCTGCATAAAGTTGGCCATGTATCCTATAACCTTAAAAATGTCAAAATAAACAAACTGCTTAATTCTGTTATAAGTTTTTGAAATAAAAATGGGTGAAATAGTGATTATAGATCAATTTTAAACAACAAATTATGTGAGGAGTAAAAACATATTACTAGAAAGGTTATGTATCTTGTTCCAAACTAGAGGTAAGAGCTAGAGTTGTATAAACCATAATTTTCAATTAGGTGAACTCGGAGGTAAAGACTATGAGGTAAAGGGGAAAGAAGTTGGACTAAAGAAGTTGTATAAACTCTCCATTACGGGACTTAGAACTTTTGTAGTTCTAAAAACCTTTCTTCTCGCCTTTTTTGTCTTACAAACTTGACAGAAAAAAAACAAAATTTTTTTTTTATGCAAAATTTAATTTTTTTTTATTTTCATTACCTATGTTTTTTTTTGTAAATTGAAAAATAACGAATATACGGCTTTTTTTTTAATTGGGGGGCCTATGTGGGGCCGGACAAAAAAAACTTAAATATACTTTTAGTGAAGAATTAAGAGGGCTTTAAAGTTACCAGAAAAAAAAATCTGTAAATTTTATGATGATTTTTCTTCAGTTGGGGGTTACCGGAGCCCCCTTTGTTATTATACGATTTTTTCCAATAACAATCCCAACCAAGATTTTAATAAGAACGATTTCTCCTGAACATTTGAACATGATTGGACCATTCGTTCTTAAGTTATCGTGTTTACAAAAAAGTGACTGACGGACAGACGGACGGATTTTTTGAAAGTTGTTTAAAATTCGACGAAACGCACGAATCTGCAAGAATTGCTCTACGACGATTTTTTACGATTTTAGAATTTTCAAAACAATCACAATATACTCCTCGTTTTTGACTTTGTCTGCGAGGAGTATAATAAATATTAATTACATGAAAAATGTAAAAAAATGCTAGTACTACAGTCAATCTGTCCTAAATAAGGGGGGTACATCGACAAAATTCCTCGTAGGGCCGCCTTTTTTATATGATGCAACTGGATGTCCAAAGAGTAAAACCCCAAATTGGCGTATATCTACCTATTGCAGAAACGGAGTTATGGCCCCCCAAAGGGCCCCCTTTAATTCATCACGGTGGAAGTGCACCAAATTTTGGAAATAGGGGTCAAATGAGCTTTTAAATAAATTTTTATAAAAAAAAATCTTTAAAAAAATTTCTTCACCCCCTAAATAGTCCCCAAAGAGTAATAACCAATCACGTTAGATTTACACCAAATCTTGCAGATAGATGCATAATAAGATGCTTAAAAATATTTCCTTATAACTTTTTTTCTAAAAATAATTCCTTCGCCCCATAAACGAAGGGGGCTTCTATTCTATGCCCCCCTTGGACGTAGAATTTTTTTTTCAAAAAAAGTTATTAATAAATATTTTTTAGCATCTCATTTTACATATATCTGCAAAATTTGGTGTAAATCCAACGTGATTGGTTTTTACTCTTTGGGGGCTATTTAGGGGGTGAAGGAATTTTTTTAAAGATTTTTTTTCATAATTTTTTTTTAAAAACCTTATTTGACATTTATTTCCAAAATTTGGTGCACTTCCACCGTGATGAATTAAAGGGGGCCCTTTGGGGGGCCATAACTCCGTTTCTGCAATAAGTAGATATACGCCAATTTGGGGTTTTACTCTTTGGACATCCAGTTACATCATATAAAAAAGGCGGCTCTACCAGGAATTTTGTCGATGTCCACATACGGATTGACTGTACTATAGTGACTGTCGTTTTCTGCGAAACTAATAAACCAATTGAAATTTTGTATTTGCCAGTCGCAAGCACAGGTCTTAAGAGCCTCATATCTCCTCCGACTACCATGGTGAGAGGCGAATCGGTGCGGGGAACGCTTGCATGAGAAGGCCTACCGTGGAATGGAAAAAAATGTAAGTGCCAAAAAAAAGGATTTTGAAATAATACGTTTTATTCAATATGCTTCATTGAACTGCAGGTACACCTTCAGACGTATTAATATCTAAATATTTATCAATAAAATAATGTTTAAAGTATGATTATCGTTTTCGCATGGTCCAAAAACCGTATAAATCAGTAAACATGTCAAAATCAGATACATTCTTTTTCCATTGTACAGTAGATGCTGGCGGAGGGGAGCACTTTCCTATGTAAATATTCACGTAATTTAGACTTCAAATATCTTTGCTAATTCTTATCGGATTTTGAAAAACTTGGTGTCATTGGAAAGCTTATTAAATTTGTAATACTTATTGTTTTTTTAAATTTGTTTTTGAGCGCTAAATTTCTAAAAAAAAATAGTTGTTGTTTTTGGCATGGTTTATCCACCTTTAAATTGTTATTTTTGCTAAACTAGGGACCCAAATCAAAATGTGCCAAACAATAAGTATTTTAAAAGAAGTTAAGGTAATACTATCAAAATTTCAAAGACATTGCGTTAATCATAACTCTAAAAACTGCGGTCTAAGTTGTACACAAGTTTGCATAAGAGAAGGTGGGATATCGGGCTCTTTTTTTATGGAAATCAATTTGCTAAAGCTAAAAAAACGCTAGTAAAGTCTACAAAAAAACACCTTGTATATGGAATAGGCCTTAATTAAACGTGAAAGTCAACAAGCAGAACATTAAAATCTGCTAAATATCTTCAAACAAAAGCTTAAAGTTATTGAAAAATGCAAATTCACCCTAAGCTAAAAGAAATCTTAGCTAATTCAAGCAGCGCTAGCGTCGTTTTGTCTCTCTAAATGACGAGATGGGGGATTTTTTTGTAAGCTAATAAATAAGAACGTGAATAAGGTACAAATGAAAGGAAAAATAAAAAGCCTTGTGATTAATTTAATTTATGGTACACACTGCATTAACTACACTAATAGAGCGTTTATCGTTTGGTACATAAAACATTTTTATAAAACGACTCACAAGGGAAAGAATCCATATTACCTTTTGTAGTGGGTGTTCAAAAATTGGCGTACAAATAGTATAGGAGCTATCAACATGAAAATCCACATCATAAACGGTGTCATGATTTTTTGATATTACATAATATTTTACATTACTTTTCTTAATCCAAAAAAATGGCAGGCCAAACAGGTAGCGATTTTTTTTAAAGGTAAAAACACCATAAGTGTGATTCTTTTTTTCGTCAACAAAATTGATTTTTGCACCTTCGAGCTATAACCCTGCCAACCCGTTATGATGGGTTAATCGTTTTTCAAATGTGCTTTCCAAGGACAGAAAACCCTGTAATAGAAATTTCTTATTTTAGCCATAAAAATCCACAGATTACATAAAATTAAAAATGTTTACTTCATAAATGTCTGGCAGTGTTAAGGCTCATATTTGCACATATTATTTTATTTCTTCAAAAAAATATCCCACTTATGATGTTTAAAAAAAACGCTACCTGTTAGCGCCTCCAGTGTATTGGACAAAAGTTAAGAAATATCAAATATAATGCAAAGCACAAAAAATCATGACAACGTTCGATGATGTGTGTTTGTGGTTGCCAGCTCTCGTACTAAAACGTAATTTGTTATTTCAGATATAAAGCAATACTAAAAGTTTTTATAAACATGTAGATTTTGTTAAAGTCACTCAAAGATAAACAGTAAATAATAAACATGTAACAATAATAAAATCGATGTCATTTATAAATCGAACCCCTTTTATTTGCAGACATCCAATATGCTGACATTTCAAAATACTCTTCAACTTGCAGACATTGTCATTAAGTAAGAGTTAATCCATTAACCTGCAGTAAGAAAAGGATTATCCCTTAATTTGAGATGTTTATTTTAAACTACAATGCTTTCTGATAATGACGTGTTGATACATGTTTTTAGCATAACAACACCAAGAACAACACATAGTAATATGTCCTTCGGTGTAACGTACACAATTTTGGACGCACTGCTAGGCACCGACATAGCTGTAGTTTATATTTATATTTTAGCAGCAAAACTTAACCTAACCTTCCCAACCTAATGTCCCCAAGTGGAAAAATGTGCTTTCATAAAAGTCAGTCTAAAACCCTGAAATTCAAAAAAAAATATGCATATTGGACTTTACCCAGGTAAAAAATCTCACTACCTCTAACCTTTCCGTTTTTAACCATTTAGGTACGCAAATTGAGTATGTACGCAAATTGGGTGTACGCAAATAAGAGGACACGTCATAGATTTGGTTAAATGTGCCCTTGTCCCAACTTCGAGGTAAAAGATATTAGTTAAAAGGGAAATACGTAGAGGTAAAGGTAAAGAAGCCCTAAAAACTATGAATCTGAGTTACTAATAGTTCCAAGCACTTATTGATGGCTAGAAATTCAATTTCCAAGATATAGTCGGCAATTCAGAATCAAATTAATTTATTTCATTGCCGTAAAAAAGTAAAAAGAGTAATATCTTGAGAAGTTGAGAAATACGAGTTTCCAATAATACGACAAAAATAAGTATATTGCACAATAAAAAGAAAGATGGCGTTGGCGAAAAGGGCGCGGTTGGTCGAGTTTCCCTTAATAATAGCGATACCAACTGCGCCTCCTACAATCTTATAAAAAGCTAGCACCCCTGCTGCTCGCTGTTGCTATGGTTATTCTTTTAACTTGGCGGGCGTCCCGACGCTCTCTCTACTGATGGGGGTTTCAGGTGACGCCGTTTATGCGCCCCTTCTTTTTACATCATCAATGTCAAAATATATTTCGTATCTTAATGGCAATTTCAATTTAATATTTCAAACCCTCCGGAAAATTGTACATAACTAAGTTACCTATTACTTTGCCATTTTCTGTTATCTTGAATATACGGGTGGTAAATCTTTCAGCATACACATTTTTTACACTAACAAGATTTGCAATGGCTTTAATTTTAATATGTTCGTTAATATTCATTTTTATTAATAAAAGACACCAAACTATACGTTTTTGAAGACTAAAACAAATACAAGAAGAATGTCATTTGTCATTTTCTGCAAGCAACGCTAACTTCAGCCAGTTGGTAAAGAGGTTACTGCAACTTCACCCTGTGGGTAAAGTGACACTTTACTTACTGCTTGCATAAGACGTAGCTAAAGGATTGCTTTAGGTTTAATCAAGTCGTAACATAAGTGTCATTTTATAGGTGAATGTATAAAAAACTAAAATAAGTAGAAGTTAAAACGCGTAGAAGTTACTCTTCGCAGATGAGTAGCGCGAGTAGAATTCAAAATATGTATAGAAATGTAATTTTATATTTTTGAAGTAAAAGCTAACTCAATATTTTATCTTATGCTACACTCTATAGTATACTCTTCGCAAGAAAACTATTGCAGGATAATAGTTTTTTTTATAAAACAAATTTTATGTAAAAAAATCTGCGAAGAGTGCAAACTATTAACAGAAAACATAAAGAATTTTGTTAACGAATGATAAATATCAGATCTGACGTTTAAAACATATTTGAGGTTATTTGTTTTGACAGCTGCTGGATTTATTTCTTTGTTTGAAATATTTTTGGCATGGTCTTCTTAACCGACGCGTGACTCGATTTGGACTTAGAAGATTTTTTTTTGCTACTGAAATAATTTATTTTTTGTTCTTTAACCTACCCTAACTTTAAAAAAAATAAACCAACATTTTCCTTAATTTTTTAAAAAATTAAATTTTTTTTAATTTTTCTAAGAAATTTTTTTCTGAAGATGAAAAAATAACAGAGATATAGTTTTTTTTGGGCTGGGAGGTTTGTTGGGGGGTCGGACAAAAAAAATTTAAAAATACGTTTTTGCGAATTTAATTTCCCGTGTTTTATGTCTAATAATTTAATAATAGTCGAACTACGATTGTTTTTTCATTGTGGGGGATTAAAAGGAGGCTTTGTAGTAATCGAATTCTTGTTAAAAACAAGGGTTCTTTATCTTACATAGTTTGATTTTTCCTTAAAAATTGAGTTTGTTATCACTTTTGGCTTTTGAGATAGCGTCTACAAGAAGCGTGACATTCAGACAGAAAGACGGACGGATTTTTTCAAAGTTGTTCAAAATTCGATGGAACTCACAAATCTACAAATTTTTGCTTTACGATGAAAATTGACGATTTTAAGATTTTCGATCGATTGCAATATACTCTTCGGACATAGTCTTGCGAAAAGTATAATAATATTAAATACGTAGGTGGAAAAATACATATTTTCAACTTTTCTATAAAATATCTATGCCATTGTTAAAAAACTGCGGATACTCTTTTGTCGTCCGATTTCAGACTGTTTTTGACCATCTCCAATGTACTAACATTTTATTAATATTTTAAGCCACAATTTTGTTGCAAGATTTATTTTTAACCTAAAATCACGGCATAAATTATTTCCGACATCAAATTTCAATTTGCCAATGAGTAACAATAATGAATTCCATCTTCGTTGCCTCGCTAAACTCTGGGCATAGCTTTCAATTTGCAACTTCATCAAGTCGTCTGTCGAATGGATGGCGTGACTGCATTAACTTTTCAATTTTTCCTATTTCTCCATTTTATAATTATTCCATATCTGCACTTTGATGGTTTCTTATTTACTTTGTTTGACTTGTTTAAATCACCCCAACGTCTTTCACCCTCTTCCTTTTCAAATAACGAAGCCAAAAGTTTTTTAATCAGCTCGGAATTTAATTGGAAAGACGACGGAGTGATGACAAGCATCACCAAAAGCTAAAAAATAACATGGGCACAATTTTTCAAATGTAAATAATGTAAAAAAATAACTTCTACCATGTTTGTTATACAGACTGTCCCCTATGGTAGGTTGTTTGGACCTGCCTAGGGATCTTTGAAAAATTGTTGAAAAGAAAATCCATCTTTTGTTATCTCTGAGAAAACTGAGGTAAAAGTTCGGTAATGTAGGCATTTCTGTTAAAGGGTCAACAAAAAACAGCACTTTCTGGTCATTGCTCAGTGCTCAGTGGGTTTATGAGGGTTAATTTTAATTAAAAATTGTGCCTACCATGCAACATAAATAAACAAAGCACAAGTTGACATATTCTAAAGATCCATTAATAAGCGTTTAAATACAGAATCTTGACAATTTAGAAGCACTATGCATTTTAAATTGCCAAAATTATGTATTTAAACGCTTTGATGGACCTTTAGAATATGTCAACTTGTGCTTTGTCTATTTATGTTGCTGGTGAGCACAATGTTTAATTAAAATGAACTCTTATAAAGCCATTGAGCAATGACCAGAAAGTGCTGCTTTTTGTTGATTTTAGGCAACCAAAATTACATAACCACAGTCTCTAATAGGTATTTGGCAATTAAATGGTCCATAATAAAAACAAAACATAAAAACGAAATTTAAAAAAAATATACGAAACGATTTTTTTAAAATACTCACGGTATTTTAAAAGAAAAGGAAGGGTCCTAAATTAAATACCTAAGTATCCTCTTGTTTATTTGTAAAGTAAAGAGATGCTTCCAGGCTTTTCATTATAATTGAATCCTTAAGAAGTAAACTTTAGGAATCATTAAGAAAAAGATTTTAAAAGTTTTCCTTCATTAAAATTACGTTTCTTTGCTGTACCTTAGTTTCAAGTTTATTTTTAAATAACTTCAAAAAAATTAAAGTTTTAATTAAAGGGCAAAGTTCAACTTTCATAAAACATTTTCAGATACTCGCAGATCAAGTCGAAAACCAAGTTTACCTGTATTTTTTAAAATCCTAAAATTGCTAATAGTTATTTAACCAGTAAGTATGTCAATAACGGCAATTAATAAACGAGCGGTTTTAACAAGCGAGCGATCAGCGAGCTTGTAAATAAGTAAGTTTATTAATCGCCATTGAACATACGAACTGGTTACAATGCTTTTTCGCACATCGTAGACCATTACTAAATAAATTATAAAATAAAACAGTTATTTCACCAACTAACAGAAACAATGCTTCGGCCATTCAAATTTATTAAAGTTGAAGAAGAAGAAGTCAAGCTGTCGACACCAAACTTTTATTAATTGTAAATAGAAAATGAATGTTATTTCCTTAAAATGTGGTAAAAGGATCTGCTTCTCATTGTTTTCACAGGTAAATATTTAAAATCTTTTGGTTTTTGTTGCTTGAACCGTAATTAAAGCTAATTTAACCTTTGTAATGTAGGAACATAAATAGTAATTTTAACATGGAAGAGCGTTATTATGGGCTCTTGTAACCATGCATTAATAGAGGTCATAAATCAACGATTTGGAGTGCGTTAATGAATGTCTTCAATAAACGATGTGCGAAAAAAATTGTTACTTTGAGAAATCTTAATATTTTGTTTAACCTTCATGATTTCAAAGTTTCAGAGAGTTTTCAAGTGAAAACTCTATGTTAAAAAGGGTGAAACTTTTCTTTACGTATAGTATTGATCAGAGACAAGCAAACAGGGGTAGAATAAAAAGGGGAAGGAAAGGGTTAAAAAAGATTAAAGAAGCTGCAAGATGGATTTTTTACCCTAACATTTCCTGCTGAAAATTCCTGCAATACAAGCAAAGGGTTATGTGCTTTCTTGTTTACTTTTACTTTGCAAGGAAAATGATTTTACTTGAAGGGTGCAGCAACTCACCAAGTACTTGTCGATAATTTGCAGACTTATTTTTCTTTTTTTTCTGCAATCCACATCATTAACGTTGTCATGATTTTTTGATATTACATAATAATTAATATTACTTTTCTTAATCCAACAAACAGGTAGCGTTTTTTTTTTAAGGTAAAAACATCATAAGTGGGATCGTTTTCTTCGTACAACAAAATTGATTTTTGCACCTTCACGCTATATCCCTGCCAACCCTTTATAATGGGTTAATCGCCTTTCAAATGTGCTTTCCAAGGACAAAAAACCCTGTAATAGAAATTTCTTATTGTAGGCATTAAACGCCTACATATTACACAAAATTAAAAATGTTTACTTCATAAATGTCTGGCAGTGTTAAGGTCACATTTGCACATATTATTTTATTTCTTCAAAAAAAAAAAAATATCCCACCTATGATGTTTAAATAAACGCTACCTGTTAGCGCTGCCAGTGTAATGGACAAAAATTAAGAAATATTAAATATGTACTATCGTGGAGATGAAATTTAAAACGATTTTTTATCAACCACCTTTGATTTTTTAAATTTTACTCTACTGTGAATGAGGTTTTTTTATGTCAGTTTTCGATGTTATTTTGACAACAAATGCGTCAAATGTATTTTATTAAAATAAATTATCTAAAATGTGCTGCCGGCGAGAAATATAGTAAGATGATATTTCCCTTTTTAAATAATTTTGTTTTAGGATACCAATAAGGGTCTAATCTTCGTAAAACATCAGAGAAATGTTTCTTGTTAATGTCCACTTCGCATAAAACTTGAGATGTTTAAGCCACTATTTTGACCATAATTACACTGCAAAAATTGATCGTTTTAAATTCCATGTCCACGATATTATTATGTAAGCACAAAAAATCATAACAACGTTAGATGATGTGTGTTTTTGATTGCCAGCTCTCGTACTATCGTGGACACGGAATTTAAAACGATCAATTTTTGCATTGTAAATATGGTCAACATAGTGCCTTAAAAATCTCACATGTTTTGGGAAGATTAGAGCCTTATTGTTATCCTAAAACAAAATTATTTAAAAAGGAAATATCTTCTTACAATTTTTCTCACCGGTAGCACATTTTACATAATTTATTTTAATAAAATACATTTGACGCATTTGTTGTCAAAATAACATTCGAAAACTGACATAAAAAAAACCCCATTCACAATAAGGTAAAATTCAAAAAATCAAAGGTGGCTGATAAAAAATCTTTTTAAATTCCATGTCCACGATAGTACATACCTATTTAAACAGTTTAGGAACACTCTTTTTCCTATGTCAAACTTAAGTTTAACACCCTGTATAGGCAGTCACCTAATTATAAGCCTTATTATAATCTAGAGGGCAGTATACAAAACCTAAAAAGCTCAGGTAGATAAATATATCGTTGACCCTTTATTATAAAAAGTTTGGACCATATTGTGTCCCGGCATTAAGGTCCCGACCTAGTTATTTAAATATTTATCCCTTAGTAAACCGTAGGTACTCAAATCCTGTGAGCTGGACACATTCATAAATCTTGCATTCAATTGTTTCGGGCAATAAGGGTCGTGCAGTCTTACTTTTGTTTCACCCCGTTCTGTGATGTCCACCCTTTCTATAGTTTCTATTCCCTACCTTAATTCGCTATGCATGTTATGCAAATGAGAGCCAGTTTTTTTTGCTCAGTTATAACTGATTTTAATTTTTTTATGAATACCTTGCGCCGAGTGACAATTATTGTTTCATGTTATAGTGTTGCAACTGCTTTAGTCTTTGAAATAATATTACGTTACATTTACCTACTTTGGGTATGCAATTATATCGAAAAGGGTTTCATTCAATGGTTTGAAACAATGAGGATCCAGTTTTGTTTCTTATAAAAAAATTATAGTTTAGACAAAAGGAATCTAGTTTTGTTTTTGAATCGTGAGCACGTATGATTTTTTGAACCGTTAAGAATATACCAGAGTGGGTTAGATCAGTGAATGAGTTAGAAGATACCATTTGCAGAAGTTTATTATTTTAACTGTTTTTTTACGTAAACATTTTATAAATCTTTGCAAAAATAATATAATGCATTATTATTTGCAAAAAAATGAGCATTTTTTATTCCAATACCAAGTAGTTAAAATTTAGTTAAAAAAAATGAAAAAAAAATTTCAAACTGACGAGGTGAAAAAGTTTGTAAAATTAGTTTTTATAAATAAAAATAAATTAATTTGAAGCAAAATATTTTTTTACAAAATTAATGTTGACCAAGATAGGGTATGATTTTTTTTTTGCATTTTGTAAATGCTTTTTTCTCCCATTTATTATTTGATCCCTAAATGAGGTTGATTTCTGTAAAACAAAGATTCTCTCCAAACACTTTATTTAGAAAAATCTAAATACGCATTTTGACAGCTAAGCTGTCATCTTTAGCAGAAAATAGAATGTTCTATCTTCTGCTGAAGATGAAAGCTTAGCTGTCGAAATACGTATTTACATTTTTCTAAATAAAGTGTGGTTTGGGGAGAATATTTGTTTTATATTAAATATTTGCCACAGAAATCATTAAATATGCATTGATTTCTGTATAAAAGTTTAGGTCCATCCGATTAACCATTCTTTTTTTATTAACAAATTTCGTTACAGACGGACAGACGCACAAAAAGTATATAAAATATAAGTCTTAAGGCTAGAGTTTCAAATTCACAGATTCGAAGATCTGTGCTCCTAGAAGCTCGTATAAGTCATCTTCGTTGACCTCCCGTCAATTTTATTTAGTTTTGTTAAAAATCATTATATTATATTTTTGTTTTTTTTTTTCGAGTCAGATTTTCAACACAAAGAAATAACCAATTTAAATGAAATCATAATAGTTTGTAGGCCTATTTTTATAGTTTTCAAACTACATTTAATTTTAATATACAATGGGGCCCTCATTGTAGATGTGCTATTTAGTAGAATTAACGCGAGCTCAACGGAGATAACTTATACGAGCTTAGAGTAGTACAAATCTTCGAATTTGTGAATTTTAAACTGTCTTAAAAGTCATGAAAGAAACGAATCTGCAGAAATTTTTGCTTTAGTATAAATATTAATGATTCTGAAGAAGTTTCTACTAAACGTAATATACTCTTTGATATTTTTCTGCAAAAAGTAAAGTGATTGGTAGAACAGAATCAAAAAATCATAGAAATAGAATAACTAGAAATGAATTGCTTATAATCATAATATTACCAGTGTGTGGGTCCGAGATCTAAAAGGCTAGCATAGGTCGGTTTCATTGAATACGTTTGTTTATTTACGTCCACTTACTCATTAGTCCATATAACTTACATTATGCAAACAAAAAGATCTTGGAACCAAACAATGAATTTTTATACCTTCTCTATTGTAAATATATAATATCTTTGCAAAAAAACAATTGAATTCTCTTGCTGACTAAAGAGAAACTGTTGGCGAGTAGACAAACTAACTGTTATGACAGACAGTAGGGATACCTCCTAGATAACTAGGCCTGAAACGTTTATAATGACAAATATAAAACATGCGTCTACCTGAAATGAAGTATGCCATGAAACAAAGTTATCCCTACTTTCTGTCAAAAAAAGTGACGTTTGTCTTATTGGAGAAGTCAATAGAAGTCTGCTTTTAAATTAGTCTAAGTTTCGAGATTAATTTTCCATCATTTGCAGGCGGATACTACAAAAATGTACATCGATTTTTAAAATTCCATAACGTAAAAATACTAATTTGAATTACTTATAGGGTCATAAGTATGTAAATTAAAAATAAAATATAATTATTCAGCGATTTTTTTAAGATATGTCTAAAAATTAGTATACTCTGTATACCAACACAAAAATTTCCATTTGCAATACCTACTTTAGAACTTATTTGAAAATTAAAATTTCAGTCTTGTTCATCAAAATGAAGCGAAGGGAAGTGAATTTTGTATTAATTTTTTTCCACACCCACTACTTATAATGTAGATTGCAAATCCATTGTATTATGTTAAACACTCCTCCTTGGGCAGGAAAGTCAGCCAGGCAGCCAGCAGTAAGAGTCAAAGTCCTTATTTGCATGCATTTTTCTATTCCCCTTGAGTTTGCTCATCGACGCTCCGTCCGCCGGCCGGAGCCAATGGGGCCTATTTCCGTGCCAACGACGCCCTGACTGAGGGTGCCCTTCCAAGTAATAAGGCAGTCATTTCAAATTTAAAATTTTTAAAAATAACGCATTTAAGGCCCGCTACGAAGAAGTTTATTGGAAATATTACATTGTTTGCCTTAAGCGCAAATTCCATAGAAATATAAATGCATTAAGGCGATTTATAAAACGTTACTTTCACTTTACTTCGGCGTAACTTCACTTCCGCGTAACTTAACAAATTTGCTTAATTTATAGATTGTAAAGTTACGTGAAATTGGGAAAAGGTAAGCGCATGTGTCTGAACTCGCGACTTCTGACTATTTACACCTGGGCCGTAATTACGGAATATCGCTTCGTACGAAACCTACATAAGAAGACCAGCAGGTTTCGTACGAAGCGATATTCCGTAATCACCACCCTTGACAATAAGGGTGAATATCTCATTTTTGCAAATTTTGCGCATGATCGGCCAAGCTCGGCTTTTGACAGTACTACTTACAGCTAAATGAGTCAGCAAAGTAGCGCTAAAGTGAAGTATAGTATTTGCTAGTACATTCCCATGTATTTTATTTGATTTTCTGTAAAGTTACGCCGAAGTAAAGCGGAAGTAAAGTGAAAGTAACGTTCTATAAATCGGCCTTTAATGTCTAAGTGGCTAGTTACCTAAAGACACCCAGCAAATTAGATATTTGATAATTTCTGTGGCGAATGTTTAATATAAAAAAAAGATTTAAACCACACTTTGTTTAGAACAATCTGAATGCGTATTTCGACAGCATTCTATCTTCTGCTGAAGATGACAGCTTAGCTGTCGAAATACTTATTCAGATTTTTCTAAATAAAGTGTGGTTTGGAGAAAATCTTTGTTTTATACCCAGCGAATTGTTAAAAAAAAATGTCCTTAAAGATACAGGGTGTTCAAAAAATGGCGCATAAACGCGATGGTACGCTATTAAGACAATCTCAGGGATCCCTAGAAAATTGACCAAAAAAAATCCATGTGTATATTCATCGAGAAAAATGCGAACAAAGTTGCATAAGTTCGGCAACACAGTTTGTAAAATACATCTTAAAAACTCATCTACATTCTTGATCATACATTTTTGCATTAGATCTTGACATTGTTGTCAGCTTCATTTCATAAAATTTTTGTAAACTTAAATTGATTATAAGAATGTAATTTGACCGTTTAAAAGATAAACAAATGGTAAATACTTTTAGATAGATTGTGCCTTTATATTTAGCCATTTCTTTCGATAATATGTGCTGTTATCTTCAAGATATAAGCCTTTAAAGTTTTGCACTTTGAGGCCCCATATCTCCGAGGGTATTAGAGATTTTTTTTAACAATTTTCTAAAGCTCCCTAGACGTACTCCAAGAACGTACCATCGCATTTATTGGACACCATGTATAAGATAGATTTTTTTGAGAAACTTTCTGGGAGTCCCTGCGCCAGCCGCCATGTTTATGCGCCAATTTTTGATACCTTGTATGTAATTCTGGTGCCAAAAAGTCAATTTTGGAAAAAATGTTACTTACCACCTTTTTACTTGCGATGGCATTTTACTGTGCATCGATTCGTGCCCAGCACCGCTCCATTATATTATTGTCATATTAAATTCTTTAAATTTGAAATATATTGCCTTCTTTTGCGTGCTTCGAGAATATAAATCTGCGCTATCTCTCGAAAAACTATTAATTCAATCCGTTATTTGAAAACTATTTACTTTTACAAACTCGTAAATTGTAAAATTTACATTTTAAATTGAATTGCCATTGGATTGGGTATTTTTTAGTTCGTTTCTTGGAGAAATTTAATGTCTGCGATTAATCTACAAAATGTATTTGCCACATTCAAAAAAACCTATTTATTGAAAATACAAATTTTATTTAATTTATTTATAATATAAGTATGGGTTGTTTCTGATTTTATTAGAAACTTATGGGACCTAAAAAGTTATTAGCAATGTTGTATTAACTGTAAAGTTAATGGTCCATAATGGACCGCAGCAGCGGTCGCATGTAAATTTAGTTCCGCATTTGTATCCCCCATTTAACTTTGCTTATAATGAAGATTACAGAGTCAAATATCCTGAAAATTAATACAATTTGTAGGTGGGTACCTACTAGATATTTATTACTCCATCTCCCTTAATATTACCTAATAAGAACGAAAATTTATAAGTAAAAATTGGCGCATCACCTGTATGGTAAACTGTGTAAAAATCTGATTTCTTTTATCTCTGAGAAAAATATCCTTAAAGTTTGATAAATTTGGCAACTTTGTTAAGGAAAGTGCATTTAAAAACTTTGCGCCAATTTTGGGCACCCTATCTAAAATAATTGAAATAAGATTTATTTTATTAGAAAGCAACTAAAAATCTAAGAACTATAGCCCAATTATTCTAATTAAAATTTGTAGGTTCATTAGAAAAAAATCCCAACCAAGATCTGCATTTGCAGGATTGTAGGCACTACCCCCAGGAATATAAAAAGGAAAAATTCTCACAAATTTTCTGTGACGTTAAGCCCCCATCTTGCATATAAGTGAGGAGTTTTTTGTTAATACCTAAACAATTCACTTTTGAAAAAAGTTTTAAAAATTTTTAGGAACATTATTTTAATAAGAATACAATCATTTTTAAAAAAATAATAAATCACCAATATTAACGATTCTATAGCTCTTTGAAAATCACCTTATTTCATCATAATCGTCTATCTTAGTCATAGAGTCCTGAAGCATAGACTGCAGCGTTCTCTGTAGGACCAAATTAGCACATTTTCAAAGTGCATATTGGTGATTTATTGTTTTTTTTTTAAATGATTGTATATCTTATTAAAATAATGTTCCTAAAAATTTTTATAACTTTTTTCAGAAGTGCCAAATAGTTTAGGTATTAACAACAAACTAACTCCTCACTTCTATGCAAGATGGGGGCTAAACGTCACGAAAATTTTGTGGGAATTTTTCACTTTTATGTTCCTGGGAGTAGTGGCTATAAACTTGCATAAGCAGATCTTGGTTGGGATTTTTTTCTGGAGGCATTATTAGAATGATTGGGCTACTAATGCCAAGTTTATAAACATTGATCTATGTAGAATCAAGAATCATTAAAAGTGAGAAATTTAAGGCAGTTCATGGGTCAATTTCAATTTGAGTGACAAATGACAAACATTAGTGTGAAGTGAATCAAAAAAGTGGTGCAAATTTATACTTTTTTCTTTTAAAAAATAAAATCTTACAGCTTCCTTTAATAAATCTGTCAGTTTTTTAACAAACAACATAATTGGAGGTATTCACGATCCCCATCAGTATCATTAAAATACTGATTATCATTATTTTGACAGATTATACAATATAATATCATTGTATAATCTGTCAAAATAATGATAATCAGTATTTTAATGATACTGATGGCGATCGTAAATACCTCCAATTATAGGAATAGTTGTAAATGATTCCTAGATGAAAGTTCGACATAAGTTCCAAATGATATACTATGTAGTATTGTAGAGTTTAATAACTCTAGTAGAGTTATTAACGTATTTTAAAGACTAAAACCTGTATTTGTTTTTATTTTCCAAAAAGAAAAAAACAAATGATTAGCCTTAAGTGGTAATAAATAAAAATGTTTATTAACCGGACGTAAAAACCATAATTCAACTTCCTAGACATACAATATGCAACCAATTGAGAAATAAAACTCCTTAAAGTCCGGAAGCAATTTGCCAAAAGACAGGTTTAGCATGCATATAATTATGATGCTCTTTTGTTCCTGCTAACAAAAACGGCGACCTTTCTTTTTTTTTTGTTTTTGTCTCGGCCACTTTAGTCCATAGTTCTCAACAGACTATGGTTTTAAATGCCTCGGATGACACAAAGAAGGGATATTATTAGGCTGGCATCTTCGCAGGTACTTTTTATAAAGCTTATTTGCATAAACCAAAGGATGCTAAAAGAATATAGCCATACAATTAATCTTTATCTCACTGTGTTTAATTTACGACAACCAATGTTTAATTATGACATTTCGTTCATTTGTTTCGGAGCTATGAAGCAGAAAATATTTACTTTAGGTGTTTCGGCTCTTTGATCTGATTTTTTTTATTTATTTTTGAGTGAAATAAGTAGTTTTTATTAATTATACAGGATGTTCTCGTATAGTTTGCATTTTTTTGATATAGCAAATAGCTGGGAAAAATCCAAGACATTCGGTAAAAACAGTTTTTAAAAAAGTGCCCCCCTTTGGAAATACTAGCCTTTAAGCAGGTAGACTAAAAACACGTAATCGTAAATATTTATCAAATGATTTGTCTAACCGTCATCAAATTTGTACAATCAATAAAGGGAATAAAAACGGTCTTTTAAAAACCGTTTTAAAATTCTGGGCCTTTCTTTAAATGGGCTAAACACTGGTAGTGTTAATAAAAACTGCATGTAATTTTTTTACCTTTTAAGAATTTTGTAATTTTGTTTATATTTTTGAATAGCCCAATGAACACTTTCTTTATTCTTAAAATTTCTGGGAAACTGTACCGTTTTTAGTAAACTTTCAAAATCTCTCTTAATGTACTTCATTTTGCATTTACCTTAACAAAAAACTACTTCAATTTAGGGACAGTGGTCAGTGACATGGAAATTTTAAAAGAAAGTTAAGCCTCATGCAAGAATGTGAGGTACATCAAGAGTATTTTTGGCACTTTATTCGTAAACGGCACACTTTTTTAGAAATTTCAAATGGTAAAAAAGTTTTAACTTGAATAGGGATTTTTAAAAAAATTACAAAATTCTTAAAGGTAAAGGATTTAAATGCAGTATTTATTTACACTACCAGTGTTAAACCCATTTTTAAAGGGGCCTCAAATTTTAAAATGGGTTTAAAACTTTAAAATGACCGTTTATATTAACTTTATTGATTGTACAAATTTCATGATGATTAGACAAATCATTTGGTAAATATTTACGATTACGTGCTTTTAGTCTACCTGCTTAAAGGCCCTTATTTCCTAAGAGGGTCACATTTTCAAAAAACTGATTTTACCGAATGTCTTGGATTATTCCCAACTATTTGCCATTTCAAAAAAGCAAACTATACGCGAACACCCTGTATTTTAAGTTGACAATCCGAAACAACTTTAACTAAGGTTTTTAAAAAGATAATAATGAGCAACAGTCGACATTTTGGGTCCACATGGCCATCTTTTCGATTTTTCGCATGCCGACTTTTTTTTTAAGAAACTTTTGTTACGAATCCATTTTGATCTGATATTATCAAAGTGCTATTTTACTCACAGCTTGCAAGACTTGGCTAAAGGATTGTTTAAGGTTTAATCACGTCGTGCGATAAGTGACATTTTAAAGGCGGAAGTAGAAAAAGTTACATTACGTATTTACTTAACTAGAAACATAAATAACTATCAAGTTAAAAAACATCCCTCTATCTTGGTTCAATTAACATCCACGCAAAGCTTGCACACGCTTTTGATCTTTAAAATAAAATATTTAAGTAAGGGGAATAAAAAGAAACGTCGTTTAATGAAAAAAAACTAAAGACTAAAGAGCTTTAAGAAATAACAAGATGGGAATTTGATCGTGAATAAAGCAGTGAAAAGGACTATTACGGGACAAAAATGGAAATGAGTGTAATTAAAATGGGACCCCTGCGAGCAATATTAGAGTAAAAAGCCTTTTCAAACAGGAACTTAATTTTCTTCTGGATAAGAAATTAGAGAGTGCTTTGACATAGGGTCGGCGAGGGAAAAATAAAATATATAGATTTGATATTTAATTTACAAGCAGCTTTTTTGTAAAAAACAACTCGAAAGAAAAGAATGCAAGTAATAAAAATATTTGCTTTTTAATAAAGCAGTCAAGTGTAATGGTGATTCATATTCCAGAAATATTCAGCGGCATATTTAAGTAGAAAATTAAAATATTTTTTTGAAAATAAATAACCTATGCCTGATTTCTTTATTTCATTATTTGAGTTCATACGTAGGTTTAAATTGTATTATTATACTCTTCGCAGACAAAGTTGAAGAGTATATTGCATTTGGACCTTCTCTAAAATCGTTAATATTCATCTTAGAGCAAGCTTTTGCAAATTCGTTCGTTTCATGACTTTTTATCACTTTTTTTTTTTGTCGCTCTGTCTGTAACGAAATTTGTTATCACGATAACTGAAGAACGGTTTATTCAATTGACTTGGTATGAGCCACCCCCAAAGTTGAAAATCATTCATATTTCGGTTAATATCAATTTTACAAAAAATATATTCCTAATAAAATTAAAGATTGTACTTGTCCTATTCCCATCGTATATTAAAACTAAATGTAGTTTTGAGTACTAAAAAAATAGGGCTACAAACGTATTATGATTTTACAGGGTGGCCACTCATAGTTAATTATTGGATTCCCTGACTTTCCCTGACTTTTTTTTTAACTTTTCCCTGACTTTCCCTTACTTTTTTAAGATTTACAAACTAACAAATTTCTCTAGGTTATTTTTTTTGTAAAATAAGTTAAAAATTTTCCCTGACCAAACATATATTTTCCCTGACATTTTCTTAAAATTTGATTAATTCCCTGACTTTCCCTGACTTTATTAGGCACTTTTACGATTCCCTGACTTTCCAGGTTTTCCAGGTAGAGTGGCCATCCTGTTTTATACAAATCGCATATTTGTTTGTGTCGAAAATCTGACTTCAAAAATCATAATATTTTTGTTTTTTGAAGTAAGATTTTCGACACAAAAAAAAATTTGTATGAAATCATAATACGTTTGTAGTCCTATTTTTCTAATTTTTAAAACTACATTTAGTATAAATATAGAATGGGGCCATGGGCGCCCGCAGAAATTTTTTTAGACAGGGGCAAAATGTCATAAAAGTGTTTTTTGCTACATAATTTTTTTTTGTTTGGTTATTTTAGTAGGAAGGAAGGAAAATAATCATCCTCTAGACAGGGACAAGTGCCCCGGTTGCCCCACCCCCCTGCGGGCGCTTATGAATGGGGCCCTCACGTAGATAAACTATTTAGTAGAATTGACGGGAGCTCAACGGAGATGACTTCTACGAGCTTCTAGGAGCACAGAGCATCGAAACTGTGAATTTTAATATCTAGCCCTAATTTTGCTTAATTTTGGTAAAATTAAAGACCTTGTCATCTAATTTATAATAGCTGATTGGTTGAATTGACATTGACATTAAAGTTTCTCATTTGTCAATGTCAAGTGAGCCAATCAGCTGCTGTAGATTTCTTAAATTAAATGTTAATTGTTAAATGAAGTGTTATGAATCCGCTATAAATGATTCTTAGATGAAAGGTTATGAACTGAGCATTAACAGGGTTACCTACAATTTTGTTTCATACTATAAAATGTAGAATAAAATAAAAATATCTAAGATTGTCGGTATAAAAAAGTATTCTGTAAATATGCACGCACCCTCGTACATGTTAAGTTTATCTGCTTCCGGCATGCTATCCCAAGATCAAGTAAGGGTAGAGGGTGAGTAGCCCCGCCCTTTATAAAAGTAAACGCCTCTCTCTTCCGTCGGGACGCACCGACCGACTAAAGACACTAAAATAAAAGACTAGCCAGTTTGATGTTATTCTATGGTATCATCAAAATTCATAGAACTGCCGCCCATTCCATAGGAGGATCCAAAAGACTTTTTAAATTTTTATTTGTGGTCAAACATAGATTTTATTTATTTAGCAAGTAAGCATGCTTTAATTTTTTTATACTTTTTAATAATAAAATGAAAAAAATAAATTAACCGTTTCGTTAAAACATTAAATTCATTTTTAGATTTAAAGCAAGCTTCAATAAATACCCAAAAAATTAATAGTAGGAAAAAGAAAAGCACAAATAAATACTGCTATCAGGAAATTATCGTTCGGTTTGCCTTTGATTGTAGTTTCATAAATTCTCTAATTAATAGTTTTATTAATTTCTGTTACGCCTGGCTCCTAAAAATTTAAAAAATTATAGATACTTTACCTTTATGATAAATAAAAGTTAAAAAAACTACTTTTTAATTTTTAAATCTTTTACATTTTTCTTTTTGCGTGTTTAAATTTTGCTATTTGCCTGTTTTTTTCATTCACAAGTTTCTTTCTGAATAATTCTTTGGAATGAAGAACATTTTAAAATCCTTTGCCGCCGGGTTCTTCCATTTAGCACTTCCGCAACATTTCAAAAATGAAATTAATTTGTAAAAATCCAATAGACTAATAATTATAATGTTAATTTGTACAATTGGAAGCCTGAAATTGTATTATATAATGAGGAAAAATCACAATACTTACGCTTTAAAATATTTTTGGCAGTAAAATTATATTTTTATTTTTTTGACAAATTCATTGACAAATTCAAAAAATTATGTCATTATAATGTGAAAGTATCTAGCCGCCTCAGGAATGGGCGACCAATCAAAAGCGGTAGCGTATTGTCCAGTCTTTTATTCTAGTGTCTTTACGACCGACCATCCGACCGGCGGCGACGACAGCACCCTGCTGAGTGCAAGACCGGCCATATTGGCTCGTGTAGAGGGTGGTTAGCTACCCTTAACGTGTACTTTAGTTCCAAGCACTGATTTTATCGCCATATTGATATTCCATGAATTTCTCGATAATTTTATTGAATGGAATATTCTTTACTTTAGGCAGGGCGGCGGTCGCCTAATTGAGTTACAATCAACTTTTTTCTTTATATTTTGATTTGCTCGTATGGCTAAAATTTAAATTTGCTTGCATTTTTTAATGAACTTTTTGATGTTGTATAAACTAGCTTAAAAAGTTAAGCTTTTGTAAGCGAGTATTTTTAACATCAATTTTTATCGTTAACATACAGAGCGTCCATAAAATGGCGCATAAACGCGATGGTACATTGTTGGGGCGTTTCTAGGAAGCTCCAGAAAATTGTTAAAAAAATCAATCTCATATACCCTCGGAGATATGGGGCCCCAAAGTGGGAAATTTTAAACGCTTATATCTTCAGATAACAGCACATATTTACGAAAAAAAATACGAAGGCACAATCCATCTTAAATTATTTGACAATTTGTTTATATTTTAAATGGTAAAATTGGCATTTCAAAGTTTACAAAAATTTTATGAAATGAAGCTGACAACACTTTCAATATGATTTTAATGCAACAATAAAATGTATGTTCAATAATCTAGATAAATTTTAAAGATGTAGGGTATTTTGCAAACTTTGTTCGCATTTTTCTCCATAAATATGGACAAATGGACTTTTTTTGAAAATTATCTAGGGATCCTGAGAATGCTCCAAAAGAGCGTACCATCGCGTTTATGCGCCATTTTTTAGACACCTTGTAAATGTTTAAAAAAGCTGAGGTATAAATTTAAAATTCATTTATTATCAAAGTAACTTTGGTAAAGTTCGAATAGCGACCTCTAAATAGTTAAAATTTTCAATCGATCTGTCCAACGTCGAATTCTACTATTATTCTAATGGGGTCAATTTTTACCCTCCTCACAGACAAAATCGAAAACAAAATATTTATAATGGATGTTTAAAAAAAACGAAACTAAAAATAGCGATCGTCTGTGTAGTTTTACTTAAAGAGTAAAGACTCTAACAGTCTAACCATAGATAAAAGAATGTACTCTTTTTTATCTATGGTCTAACCAAAGGTTGATTTTTTAAGTTCTTTTTTTATTTATAAAACCTATAAAACCAACATTTTATACTTTTTTATTTTATTTCAAGAAAGCATTTCTCTTTGATACGGAGAAATTTACCTTTTAATTTTATTAAAAAAATTATTGTAATACCAAAAATTAATGTGCCTTATGGGCCAAGATAGATAGAAAAAAAAACATAGCAGAACGGGCAAGAATACAAAAAAATGATAGGTTGCCTAGAAAAAAAAATCTATAATTTTATTAGAAGACGAATTTCAAAACTAGATCTGATTTACGTCAGATAGTTTTTCTGCCAAATCAACAATCGATAACGAAATTTTTTGTTAAATAACAAATAACTATCTTGACAGAACTATCTGACGTAAATCAGATCTAGTTTGGAAACTTGTCTATTGTTGAACTTAAAGATTGTTTTTTGTTTTTCTAGGCAACCAATCACTTTTTTCTATCCTTGTCCGTTTTGTTGAAAAAAAAAACAATTTTAACTTTTTTTTTACAAAGATAACAAATGATAGTTTTTTTTCGCAAATTATAGGGATTGGGTTATCATTGCAAAGAGTAGGTATACTACAAAATGTTGGTTTTATAAAAAAAAACACAAAAAATCAGATAATCTGCAAAGAGTAAGCAACTCGTATCCAATTCAAAATAGGATGGTAAAAATAATAACACTTACTTGTTTAAATCCAAATGATATTTTTTGGCTTACCACCTTACCTGCCTTGATGATGATTATGTACTGACCATGCCCATGACAATATGTATAAATTAAACTGATTGTACCTTTACATTTTAAAAAGGGTGAACACCGGTACTATAGGTATTTTTAAAGGTTCAAACAAGGGTCCATTGCATAAATTATTTTAGCGCCATCTTTACATTAGGGTAGTAACTAAGGGAGGCATGAAAACGAAACCAGTAATTGAGGAAGTAAAGAAACCTAGAATAAAAAACTGTATAGAATTAATATTACACTAAAATATAGTTAGATTTCTGTAACTTACCTTTTTAAGAAAATAGTTGTGTATTTTAAAAGGGCAAAAACAAACGTTTACATAATTATTGCTTATTTTTTTTTCACTTATTCATTTTATTTTGTGCACATGTTTAGGAAACACCCTGTATATTAGCCAGATTTAGCAAAATCAATAAAATGCACAAAAAAAAATATTTTGGATATGATAATCTTCACAAGGTCCCCTTTAAGTTAAAAATTAAAGGGCGATTTTTGAGGTGCTATTACGCCAACCCTAAACTCTTATTAATGTGCATTTTGTGAATTTAACTTACTGAATAGATGTTTCAACACATAAAAAATCTGAGTGGTATACAGGGTGTTACCAAATAACTAGGAAAGGGGGTAATTCCTGAACCCATTTTAAGAAAAAAAGTTCATATAATTATGTGCCCGAAAATCCTTCGTTTCTGAGATACAGGGTGTCAAAGTTTCTCAAAAAAAATTTTTATCTTAAGATTACTAAGAAGCTAAACCAGATATTTATTTAAAATAATAATAAAAAAAAGGAATTAATTAACCCTTCATTGTTAACTATGTTTTATTTTCATTAAAATAAAAAAGCCAAACTTAAAAAAGAAATTTTGTTGCCTTTGGGCAATGAGTTTTTTCTCGAAAAACGGTTAGTTTTATGAAAAAAGAACATGACATTAATTTTAAAGATCATATTCTAGGGCTTCTAATTATTTGATGAAAATACCAAAAAAGTAACACACAAAAAAGTTGGGGGTGAACAACCCCCATGGTACCCCCAAATGTGCCCCTTCCAATTATAATTTTTATTTTTTTTCTACCGCACTTTATGCCTAAAGGCAAGAAAATTACTCGTGCTAAGTTTCAAATAAATATCTAGTTTAGTTTTTTGGTAATCTTAAAAAAAAAGTTTTTTTTTTAAACTGTGGCACCCTGTATCTCAGAAACGAAGGATTTTCAGACACATGTTTATATGAACTTTTTCACTTAAAATGTGTCCAGGAATTACCCCCTGAATTTTTTCCTAGTTATTTGGTAACACCCTGTATATATTTTTCGTAAGAATTGCTATGTATTTTCAAATCTTGGCGTAGATCCATTGCACATTACCAAAAAATTTAATTTATTTGAGGGTACTAAAAAAAGTTGTATATGCAAAATAAAAGAAAGTCTCAATTTTATTGTAATATACTTAAATTAATAACACCCCCACAGTAGGGCCCCCGACCCCTTACTTTCACATTTAAACCATGAAAAATAAAAATATTGATTCATAGAGATCAACAGTCAAGTCATTTTAACTTATATTGGCCTAATAAAAAATGGTTAAAACGAAATATTTAAATCCACATAGATACAACACTCAACTAGAAAATAAAATATGGTAAAAATTTTAATAGCAGTTGCAAATTAATTTAGCTTTAGTAGTTTAGATTAATAACCGCTTTAGTCCGTTTGCATATTTTATTAAAATCTTTCACTTTAACTAAGAGATAAGAAAATTTAAATACATTTATGTAGATGACAAAAATAATTGGCGTAAACACCTTTCTTAAAAGGTGGGACACCTTTCAAGCAGTTTTAGTAATTAAAAACACATATTAAATTATCGAAGCCCCATGCAGAATGTCTGCGTTTAGTTTGCATTTTTTGATATGACCAACAGCTGAGAAAAATTCAAGACATTCGGTAAAAACAGTTTTTTGAAAAAATGCCCCCCTTCAGAAATAATGGCCTTTAAGCAAGTAGACTAAAAACACGTATTCGTAAATATTTACCGAATGTTTTGTTCAACCATCCTGGAATTTGTACATTTAATAAAGGTTATAAAAACGGTCATTTTAAACGCATTTTAAAATTTGGGGCCCCCTTTAAAATGGGTAAACGCTGGTAGTGTTGATAAAAACTGCATGTAAATTCTTCTTCTTTAAGAATTTTGTAATTTTATTTATTTTTTTAAATACCCCAATTCAAGTTAAAATATTTTTACCACTTGAAATTTCTGAGAAACTGTACCGTTTACGAATAAACTTTAAAAATTTAGAGCCACTTTTAAAATGGATTAAACACTGGTAGTGTTGATAAAAATTGCATGTAAATTCTTTACCTTTAAGAATTTTGTTAGTTTGTTTATGTTTTTGAATACCCCAATTCAAGTAAAACCGTTTTTACCACATAAAATTTCTGAGAAACTGTACCGTTTTTGAATTAACTTCCAAAAACTCTATTAATGTACCTCATATTTTGCATTTATCTTGACAAAAAACTTGCTTCAATATAGTGATAGTAAGACACTAGATAGATAGGAATGATCACGGTCCGGCATTTTTGGTCCATAGCAAAGTAAGTTTTAGTAAAGTAGTAAACTTGTCCTTAAAAATGACATGGACGTAAACTAACGTCAATGTTATTTTGGGTCCATAGCAAAGTAAGTTTTTAGTAAAGTAGTAAACTTGTCCTTAAAAATGACATGGACGTAACGTCAATGTTAAAATATTCAAATAAAAATAATTTAAAAAATTAAAACAACATGAAACTAGACTTATTTTCGCTTTATATTGTTGCGCAAAGATTTTACGATGAAAATATTATACTCAAAAAGTGTGAATGGCTTACTTTTATTCAAAAAATATCTTGAAAGGGTATACCGTTCCAAAAATACAGCTTTTTAAGTGAGGTTGATTAAAAATGCTTGTATTATTTCAAATTTTAACACATATCCACAGTCCCCATTATAATGCTTTTTCGACGATATGAGGTAATAATTTAGTAACAAACGGGCTCCTGAGTACTGGACCAGTAAGTGCACAATCAATGAAGGTAATCAAAACAGTTATTTTAAACCAATTTGTAAATTTAGGGCACCTCCCGAATATGGATAACTGCTAGAAAGGTGCATGAAAATAGATCTCAAAAAAGTGCATACAAAAATTAAATGTTTTTTTTTAATATATTTGCTAAGAGTATCTTCTAGCCCACTGTTGTTTAGATGCTTCTCCAGGTCATCAAATTTTTCGAATATTTGTACCATTTTAAGCAAGGAGACTAGTTCCAACTGGTTCTTAGTGCGGGTTTCCAAATGTTTATTTAAGGATTTCACACTTTTCAGCTCGCTTTTTAACAAAATGATCAGGGCATCGTTTAACAAAATTTTTTGTAAATTACTGTCCGCATCCACAAAGCTACTTTCGTAATTTCCGAACAAGTAATTAATTTTTTTTTTACTGCAACCTTGTCCCCTTCTGTAGGAACATTTTCGTTTGAAAGAATGTCAATTAATCAGTTTTTACTAAGTTCCTGCAAACATCCAATCTGCACCATTTTAACTCAACTCAAAAAGCGAAAATAAGTCTAGTTTCATGTTGTTTTAATTTTTTAAATTATTTTTATTTGAATATTTTAACATTGACGTTACGTCCATGTCATTTTTAAGGACAAGTTTACTACTTTACTAAAAACTTACTTTGCTATGGACCCAAAATAACATTGACGTTAGTTTACGTCCATGTCATTTTTAAGGACAAGTTTACTACTTTACTAAAACTTACTTTGCTATGGACCAAAAATGCCGGACCGTGATCATTCCTATCTATCTAGTACCTTAGTGATAGTGGTCAGTGACATAGAAATTTCAAAAGAAAGTCTACTCTTATGCAAAAATATGGGGTACATTTAGAGTGTTTGTCGCAGTTAACGATACAGTTTATCAAAAATTTCAAGTGGTAAAAAAGTTTTAACTTGAATAGGGGTATTCAAAAAAATAAACAAATTCTTAAAGGTAAAGAAATTACATGCAGCTTTTATTAACACCATTTTAAAAAGGGCCCCAAATTTCAAAATGAGTTTAAAATGACAGTTTTTATTACCATTATTCATCGTACAAATTTCAGGATGGTTGAACAAAACATTTGGTGTTTTTAGATTACCTGCTTAAGGCCTATTATTTTCGAAGGGGGGCACTTTTTCAAACAACTGTTTTGACCGAATGACTTGGACTTTTCGCAGCCATTTGCAATATCACAAAAAGTAAACTAAACGCGGACATCCTGTATATTAAATTTGTAAAGGTCCATTTTTTAAAAACGGGACAAGCTTTCACATATTTTCGTTAAATAAAGTCTAAAAGTATCATTAACGTTGTCATGATTTTTTGATATTACTTAAAATTTAATATTAATTTTCTTAATTCAATAAAATGGCAGGTCAAATAGGTAGCGTTTTTTTTTACACGATCCCACTTATGATGTTTAAAAAAATCGTTACCTGTTAGCGCTGCTAGTGTATTGCACAAAAGTTAATAAATATTAAATATAATGTAATTTTTTAATGCACAAAAAGTCATGACAACGTTCGATGATGCGTGTTATTGGTTGCCAGCTCTCGTACTATAAGTATAGTCGTTAAATGCAAGAATTAATAGTTCTAAGTTAAAGTGAATTTTTTCGCAAAGCAAACGGACTTTTCAACAACGGCTAAGAATCTCATATAAAGTTCATGATACAATATCACTTGAGGCATCGTTCGAAATAAGTGCCCCCAACGTAGCCCCCACGCATCGCTTTTTGGACATTCGTTTCGAACACACGTCTGTTCGAGGATAAAACCTCGGCTGCTTCTTTGTTCAGAGGATCCTCAGGATTCGGCTCGAGGAACAGATACTGCAGACCGTAAACGATGCTGTTAATCGTTAAAACTGGTTTCCAGTCTTCCCGTAAGATGTTGAGACATACGTTTCCTTGCATATCGATATTAGGGTGGTAGACTTGCGTTTCGCATTTCACTTTCGGGGGCTCGTGTGGGTAATTTGGGCCTACCTTAAAGCTAAACACGAAGCGTCCCGTTTTGTAGAAGCCCTAAAAAATAAACAAGAGCTAGTTAGATCAGTGAGTGGGATAGATCATTTAAAAAGTTACACTTCGCAGATAGGTCTTTTTTTATGACTTTTTTTTGTTATATAATAGTTACACATTCTTTATGTACTCTTCGCAGTTGATGATTAAAAAGGTGCATTTTTATTTTATTAAAAAAAAACATAAAACCTATTGTTTTGTAAACGTTTGGGAATACAAAAAATAAAAAAAATTACTACCTGCTTTTTTATAGGAAAAAACACAATCTTTAATTTCATTAGGAATATTTGTTTTCGTAAAATTGATATTAACCGAAATATGAATTTTTTTTTAAATTTTGGAGGTGTAAAACTTAATTTATTTTTAAACGGGTGGAGATACAAAAAAATTTCAAGATGCTTTTTTATAGGGAAAAATACAATCTTTAATTTATTTAGCAATATTTTTTTTCGTAAAATTAATATTAACCGAAATATGAATTTTTTTCAACTTTGGGGGTGCTTTTTACCCTCTATTTATTATTTGATTTTTTTCCAAAAACAATAGGGTTCTTCCCCCAAACGAGATTAATTTTTGTACCAAATATCAAGTCAATTGAATAAACCGTTCTTCAGTTATCGTGATAACAAGTTTCGTTACAGACAAACAGACGGACAAAAAATAAAAGTCTTAGAAAGTCATGAAACGCACGAATCTGCAAATTTTTTGTTCTATGACGAATATTAACGATTTTAAAGAAGGTTCGACCAAATGCAATATTCTCTTCGACTTTGTCTGCGAAGAGTATAATAAATGTTTCTTTGTCATAGGTCAAGATATGTAGATAGATTTTTACCTTGCAAAAAATATACAACAGCCAGATTTTTTATATGTGTTAGAACATCTATTCAGGAAGCTAAATCCACAAAATGCACACTAATAAGTGTTTAAAGGGAAATTTAGAAGCACTATTTTATTGCATCTTAAATTGCCAAAATTCTGTATTTAAACGCTTATTGATGAACCTTTAGAATATGTCAACTTGTGCTTTGTTTATTTATGTTGCTTGTTAGCACAATTTTTAATTAAAAATAACTTTTACAAACACACTGAGCAATGACCAGAAAGTGGAGTTTTTTGTTGATTTTAGGCAACCAACATTACATAACCACCGTTTCTATGCTTCGCGACATTCCCCGTTAAGGTTGGCGTGGTAGGAGGCTAAAAACCCCCTTTCATTTGCAATAATAGATCACGATGGATATGCACCAAATTTTGCAAATAGGTGCTAAATAAGATATTAAAAAGATTTTTGGAAAAATTATTTCTGTAAAAAAAACGACCCCTAAATGGCCCCTGAGACCCGAAGAGTAATATTTAATCATGTTGGATTTACATCAAACTTTGCAAAATGAGGCAAAGCAAGGGTCTAAAAAAATTAAACTTGATTTCTTATTAAATGTCTATACCCAAAAGCTTCCTTTCCAAATGGGATAAAGGATTTTTTTAGAAATGAAGGTTTAGGTTTAGAACCTTATTTGGCATCTGTTTACCAAGTTTGGTGTAAATCCAACATCATTAAATATTACTATTCGGGGGTCATTTAGAAAGTAAAGAAATTTTTTAAAAGAATCATTTTTGCAGAAACTTTTCTAAAAGTTCATTTAGCACCTATTTATAAAATTTGATGCAGATCCATCGTGATCTAATCGTATCAAATTAAAGGGTGCTTTTTGGGTCACTTTCACGCCAACCATAACACTTATTGGTGTGCATTTTGTGGATTTAGCTTCCTAAATAGATGTTCTACACATAAGAAATCTGGCTGTTGTGTATTTTTTTGCAAGGTAATCCATCTATCTTGGTCTAAAAGAAGATTGGCCTACCTCATCTGGACAAATAATAAGTTTGAAGTTAAGCAGGTCATCTGGGTCAGGAAACTCTGTATTGCATGTTTTGGGTAGATTCAGTTCGTTTATGTCTAAAAATAAGTTTTTGTGTATACGCTTATTAAAAACAAGGTGCAACCAACCTTTTGTGATTCTTAACTGAGCAGCTGAGGCCCTTTTTTGATTTCCAGCTCGCGGTGATGCTTCGCCATCCTTTTTCTGTTGTTTCAGCGAAAATAACTTTATCATAATCTGTCTGGTGATACCTTATAGGTCAATTTGTTGTTTAATTAACGAAGTATCGCGAATAACAATAAAAGATGAATATTTTTTCCATTCGCGAACTACTAAAAAATTAATGACAATGCATGTCAAATTTTTTGAAAAATTAATACCAACATTACAGATTTACAGTCAAAATCCCTAAACAACACCAAAATGAAGCTAGCCCCATTTCTGGAATGTTGGACGCTACATGTGGAAGCGTTCGCATCTTGAGGCACGGACTTTAATCCGTGTCGCACACATAACCTCACTTCTTTACCAAAAATGGGGTGCTTTTGTTGATTTCGTAATTTCTCCCTAACTAAACGAAATTTTGCACTGGTTTTTGCACAATTAATAGCCTATAATGTTGGGCAGGCTTTACGCTGCCCTGGAGTCCCTTCCACTTCGAAATGTATTAAATTATACCCAAAAAACTTCAGCAAGTGCACTACTAAAGGTATTTTGTTAATTTCGTGTTGTTTCACGCTTTTAACATGTAATTTCAGCCCCTTTCTAGTCGATTTAGTACAAGTGGTACAGAACCAACAGAAGAGCAACCAAAAAACATAAGTAAAGCTATGAGGGCTTATTTGGAAAGAGCAAAAGAACATGAGAATTTTATGAAAAAGGAACAGCATGAATATCAACTGGGAAAACGCCATTTAGCCAATATGATGGGTGAAAATCCTGAAACATTTACGCAGGAAGATGTAGACGTAAGTTTACGCCTCTATTAAGAAAAATTCAGCTTAGAAGCTTGTTTTTAGAACGCAATTCAATATCTTTTTCCATCCGGCTTGTTTGAGAAAAAGGCACGGCCCCTCATGAAGCCCCCAGATGAGGTTTTTCCCCAAAGGAAAGCTGCAGAATTTGATGAAACAGGACGTCCGTTTCATTTCTTGTTTTATACTGGAAGACCGAATTATTACAACCTTCTTTATGTAAGAAAAACTTAGCTAAAAAAGTGCAATAACTTTAATTAACTGTTCTAAATTTGCAGGATGCAGTGGAACATATAAATGAAATGAATAAATTTGAAGACATTATGATACGAAAGGGTAGTGCACCTGATCCGGCTTTAAAAATGTGAGTAATTAAAAAAAACAGTTTTTTGTAAAGAGACAAAATAATAAAAAATGATTTTGTGAAACTGTTTACTATCCATTCACATTTAAAAAAAATCAGAGTAGGCGAGCCTTAGGGTGACAGATTTTATCCTGTATATTTTCATTAATGTCACTTGTGTTTACTGGTTATGTAAGAAAAGTCAAAAAAATTAAAAAATGTATTTAAAAACATGTTCAAGGCATCTGACTCAAAAATAATGGTCTCAACATATACAGAAGTAATTATCTTTTTATTAAATTACTTTATAATGCACTAATTAAACTATTTAAAAGTTTACACAAAACAGTATTTATGAAAGTACTTACTGTTAAGAAGCCCTTTTAGGTAACATAGGATAAATTAGCACTTTTACAAAAATGTCTGCAATTTTCTTTATAAATTCTAGTGATGTTAATTTACTGGTCAAAAACGTAGTTAGCATAATTGACCGGTTTTTTTACCGGTAAAAAAACGGGACAAAAATGATTTATTTTTTTATTTTAAAAATGGTTGTTTTTTGCCTAGGGGATTCTAAAATGACCAAATACTTGTAATTTTTTTGCCTACATTTACCAAAATTTGTTAAAAACCTTAAAGAATCAAAATGTTGCTATACATTTGTCTGCGTTGGTAATTACAAATAAAACTAAGATAAACTTCGCAAATTAATTTCAAAAACTTAATTTCTCATTGTCGTTTTTATTATTATTTTTATTTTAGTTTTTTAAACAATTAAAAGTATAACTCACAGAACCCCCCTTAAAAATAGACAGTCGATATCCATTTCTTCTTCTTCTCGCCATTATTTTGGCCTTAAAATCATTTTTAGCATAATTGACCGGTCAAAATCATTTTTGACTGATAAAAAAACCAGTAAAAAAACCGGTAAAAAAACCGGTAAAAAATTCTTCTCACAACACTAATAAATTCTCACATCTCAAGCAAAAATTGCTTCGTTTTTGCAATTTTTACGCCTGTTTTATGTAACTGTCATATTATTTTTGGCATTTTTCAATTTTTAATGACAGTAATTTTGAAATGTAATGCCAACTTTGGAAAATTCAACTTTTCAAAGAAAAAGGTTCTAGTTTTCATAGGTGACTCTGGTTTTTTTAAACAGTTAATGGATAGTAATCTTGAATAAAATGCATATTTTGTTTACTTTTTTTGGCAGAGAATTGTCCGGTTATCAATGGTTAAATAAAGAAGAATTAGAAAAGGTTTTAGTGGAAACAATAAGTGAAAGAGAATATGAACACTTTGTAAGTGCTATGGAACATTTATGTTCCCTTCCTTATTCTTATAAGGTTCAGGATTTTATATTAAAATACAGGAACCCACTTATGAGTCAAACAAAAACTACGGAAGCACCTCCTTTGTTGTATGATGAAGATGGAAGAGCGTATATTACAACTTATGGTAAGCAAATTTCTTTTCACAAATACAGTCGATTTCACATAAAAGAGGTACACTGTCAAAATTTGTAAATTTGGGCTTAATTTGACCATAATTTAATCATTTTTATGATGGTTGTTTGATGTTTCGTTTCTTTGCCATGTTTTATGAATACAGTGGAGAAATAACCAGAAAATAAGAAATTAATGCCAAATTAATTCAAACAAACTTTGACAGTGTACCTTGTTTTCATTAGAGTGCCTTGATGATTTTGACAATTATTGTCGCCTTATAGAGTGATGACATGCATCATTCTTTCTCTGTCATACAGATAACGTCATCAACGTTATAGCCAAAGTGACAACAATTACAACTTACAATCACAATTAATGACGTTATCTGTATGACAGAGAAAGAATGATGCATGTCGTCACTCTATAAGGCGACAATAATTGTCAAAATCATCAAGGCACTCTAGTTTTCATATACATACTTTTTCGCGCATCGTTTATTAAAGACATTCATTAACGCACTCCAAATCGTTGATTAATGACCCCTATTAATGCATGGATTCGAGCGCATCGTAACGCTCTTCTATGTTTCAAATTAATATCTATGTTTCTACATTACAAATGTTAAAGTAACTTTAATTACGGTTCAAGCAACAAAAACCAAAAGAAATTAAATATTTACCGTTGGAAAGAATGAGAAACAGATGCTTTTATCACATTTTTAAGGAGATAACATTCATTTTCTATTCACAATTAATAAAAGATCGGTGACAGCTCGACTTCTTCTTCTTCAACTTTGATAAATTTGAATGGACGACGCATTGTTTCTGTTATTTAGTGAAATAACTGTTTTATTTTATAATTTATTTAATTATGATCTACGATGTGCGAAAAAGCATTGTAACCAGTTCATATGTTAAATGTCGATTAATAAACTCACTTATTAAAAAGCTCGATGATCGCTCGCTTGTTAAAACCGCTCGTTTATTAATCGCCTTTATTAACACACTCACTGGTTAAATAACTATAGCAGAGTTTTTAAATGGTTAATATTAAAAAAACACTGTATAATGAAAAATAATTATCCGAATGAGTACGTACTTTTCTAAGTAAGTTTCTAATTTATTTATTTTATTTACAGAGTGTCTAAGAAAAGCAGCAAGGGGTAATGTTACTGTAAGATCACCTGGTACAGGTAAAATTTCAATAAATGGTGAAGACATTACGTATTTTAAAGATTTACAATCGAGAGAACAGGTATGTTTTTTTTTATTTTATTTAATGATTATCAAAAAATTTTAAAAAATTATTTTTTTACAAAATGATATATTTTGGTTGTGATATTATTAGCACCAAAAGTCGTTTTCGATTGCCAACTAAAAAAAAAAGACAGCAAACAAGGTCCCTGTTAAGAATAAGACATTTTTTCTCTGAAAGGGGAATGTCGCGAAGCATAGAAACTGTGGTTATGTATTGTTGGTTGCCTAAAATCAACAAAAAACAGCACTTTCTGGTTATTGCTCAGTGGGTTTATAAGAGTTAATTTCAATTGAAAATTGTGCTTACCAGCAACCTAAATAAACAAAGCACATGTTAACATATTCTAAAGGTCCATCGATAAGCGTTTAAATACAAAATTTTGGCAATTTAAAATGCAAATAAATAGGGCTTCTAAATTGCCAAAATTCTGTATTTAAACGCTTATTGATTGATCTTTAGTATATGTCAACTTGTGCTTTGTTTATTCCTGTTGCTGATAGACACAATTTATAATTAAAGTTAACTCTTATAAACCCACAGAACAATGACCAGAAAGTGCTATTTTTTGTTGATTTTAGCCAACCAACATTACATAACCACAGTTTCTATGCTTCGCGAAATTCCCCGTTAAGACATTATTTTAAGATTCTCTACCTACCACTATAGAATGTCCCAAAATTGGCGCACCACCTGTATGGAACGCCATGCTAGCGATATAAAATTATTAAAAAAAATCATCTTTTCTTTTCTCTAAGGAAAACACAAAGTTTGATAAATTTGGCATCTATGTAAAGAAAATTGCATTTAATAACCCACCAAGATTTTTGATCATACCTTTTTGCATCATATTTTTGTTAATATGTGCAGTTTTTTTTCAAGTTACCTTTGTTAAGATTTTCACACTTTAGGGCCTTATATCTCTAAGGGTAAATGAGATTTTTCTAACAATTTTCGGAGGATAGCTAGACATTTATCAACAACGTACTATCATGGACATGGAATTTAAAACGATCAATTTTTGCATTGCAAATATGGTCAAAATAGTGGCTTAAACATCTCAAGTTTTATGCGAAGTGGATATTATCAAGAAACATTTCTCTGATGTTTTACGAAGATTACAGCCTTATTGTTATTCTAAAACAAAATTATTTAAAAATGGAAATATCTTCTTACTATTTTTCTCGCCGACTGCACATTTTACATAATTTGTTTTAATAAAATACTTTTGACGCATTTGTTGTCAAAATAACATTTAAAAACTGACATAAAAAACCCCATTCACAATAGAGTAAAATTCAAAAAATCAAAGATGGCTGATAAAAAATCGTTTTAAATTCCATGTCCACGATAGTACCATACGGTGGTGCGCCAATTTAGAAACAGCCTGTAGAAGAAAAGATTAAAATCAATTTATTTTGAAAAAAAGTTTATTACTAATTTTTGAAACTTTTCAAGCTTATTTTATTAATTTTTTTCGAATTTGTTTTTAGTCCAAAATAGACTTGTGAGTTCCTTTTAAATTTAACTCAGGGAGAAAAAAATTCTATACCTACATTATTTTAATTTTTACAGATTTACATATTCATTAAAAATAATTATTTTTTTTTATCTTAAACAATTTAACAAAATGTTATATCCAGGCATCATAAAGTTGCAAAACATAAATTGAAAATGCAGATAACACTAACTTATCAAATAATAATCTCGTGTTGTTAATCCCTTCTCCACTTTGAAAGAGAACGTCTTTACGAAGCAATTTACCAATTTGTGTTATTCACTTGCCTATTCTATACTTAGTCGACACTGTTTTTGTTGCTAATCTAAACAATAAGCCTACTGAACTGATTTTTCACTGTGGTAACTCCGACGGTTTTTAGTGGCGCGAATTTACACCGAGTTTTTGAGTTTTGATTTTACGAAAAGTGAAGTGTTTTTAATTATTTTTTGAAGATACGTCATAAGTTAAGTGGTAATGTGTTTTTCAATTATTTTAAATTTAATAATTACCAAAATGGAAGACACTGGCTGAGAAACTACGCGATTTAAAATAAGCGGTAAGTTTGAAATTAATCAAAAAGTTTTTAAAAGTATGTTCGATAATTTATTAAAATTTAGAAATAAAATTTTATGTTTTTAAAAATAGTTATTTAATATACAAAAAATTAACCACAATTGAATATTTTGGTGAGACAAATAGTTATTTTTCTTCAAATTCTGCTAAAAAATGTTGATTGTAAAAGTATGTATTTTTATTTAATAAGAATTTTATAACGATTTTGTAAATGCAACTTTTTTTAGTTTTTAACTTGGTTTATTTTATTTACATATTTTGTAAGAAATATTACAAATCTTTTGAGGTTTTGTGCTAATTTTTGAAAAATATTAAGAATAATTTCTGTGAGGAATTTAAAAGCAGCGGTATAGTAAACAATTAAGATATTCATAAAATAATCGAAAAATTTAAACTTATGAATAAAAAGTCTAATATATTGCAAAATAGTACCTACTCAAAACAAAATTCTAACTAAAAAAATTAAAAAAATGGAAAAAAGTACCTTTTTTTTCAAACGTCAATAAAGTAGTACATTTTTTGACAAATTTGCGTCATAAAAGTTGACGTTTTTTTTACAGGTAAAAAATGAGCCGGTTGCTAGGCAACACTTTTACTGCCTAAGCGTTAAAACTGCATTTTAACGCCTAGGCAATATTCATTTTTAAAAAATTACTGAGTTTAGTTAAGTTTAAGAACATTTTATTAATAACATTACATTTTTTGTTTACAAAAGCAAAAGCAATATTACTTAATTTTTTTATTTGTTAACGGTAATATTAAAAGTGCAATAATTACATGATTGATTAAAATTTATAGATCCACTTTTTTCGATTGTGTTAGTATTAGAGTTAACGAATTCAGTGTTTATTTCCATCGGACCGGAATTACAGCTACTGGTACTAGGACCGGCTTCAAAAACATCTATGGGGCTGATTGGAACAGAACTTGTTACCCCCAGTATTTTTTCGGCAATACTTTTTTTGTTTTCCAATGAATCTTCAATATATCCTTCTGCCACTGAGCTAGACCGCCATCCACCATGTCCGGTAACAAATTAAGAGTTGCTGCCTTTGAAATATCTAGAATTTCTTTCGGAATATCTTTCGGAATATCTTCTGACATTTTTTGCGACGATTAATCTGACATTCAAAGTAAACAAAAAAAAAAGATAGTAACTGGTAACCATGGAAATTTCTGAAATTAAGTTACCAGAAGCCTAGATCATTAAAAGTACAAAAATATTTAATTAATTTTATATCTTTAAAATTATTAAAATATGTCGTTTGAAAAAAAAATAGTATACAATATTCGGAGAAAAAGTAACTTTTTTCGCCTCGCAATTTGTATCCGCTCGGCTACGCTTCGCTCCGCCTCGCAGCTACATCTAATTGCTAGGCGAAAAAAGTATAACTTTTTCGCCTAATATAGTAATCTACTATTTTTGTATTTGCGTTCTATGTATAATAAGCACATTATAAAACCCGAAATTTGGTTTTTAAGGTTGCTAAGTTGCTTCTTTATTAAACCCAAAATTTTATTTTATTAGGTTGGTTTTCCAGATGCACAAAGATGAATTCTTTCCTTGCAAGGTACTTTTTATTTACAAATTTTTAATAAACTTTTTATTTACAAATTTTATCATTATAAACTATCAGGGGCCATAGTTTTTTTGTAAAGGGGATAACTAGAAAAATTGGAGAATCGATATCAACGATTACATTGTCTCAAAAACGCTTATTCATTTAGTATTAAGTGAGTAAAGTTTACAAATGTCATTATTCAACATGTCTGACCTAAGTTACTTTTTACTTGTCAAAATGTCAATGTTGCCAATCCAATAAAAATAAAGTTTAGAGTTAAGTTGTTAATTCAAATTAAAAAAGCTTTTTAATCAATTAAATGAAGCAAATATTAAAAATAGTAGAATAAACTCCTTTTATAAGACGTTTTCTAAAAAACGTTCCTTATAAAATTCTATGTTTTTATATACTATAATTTTATTAATCATATGAAATTATTCAATCGAAATTTGGCCTTTACCATTAGGTTTTGTCAAAGAAAACAAATTATTTATAAATAGTTTAAATAGGTATTGCTTTTTGAAGGGGGTCATCAAATTTTAAAGTAACTCATTTTTGCACTATCGCAGAAATTTTTTTAAACCAAATAAAAACAATAATTGTTTATGTTTTAATTATTTGAGTGCATAAAATTTATAAAATAGAAGAAAATAAAAAGTAACAAAAAATTAAACGAATCCTAATTTTCAAAAATGTTTGAATGTATATTTCACAAAGGTGCATTTTATCTAAAAATGTTTACGGAAAAAATACTCAATTGTAACAAACTGATTTAAAAAATTAAGTTGATTATACCGATAAGATTGACCCTGGTAAAAGAATTTTAAATTATGTGTGAATTTTGCTGGGATTTCATACACTATTGTTCCAAGAAGTAGATTAATAGTTATGTAATTGAAAATGTAATTTATTTGAAACAGGTATTCAGTATAATAATACTAATTTCAATTTGATTAATTTGTAAGTAAACAGAAAACTCATGACACCGTGTATCCTTATTTATTGAATCTATTGTGCACTTGACCTTTACATTGTTGGAAATTGGCTGGATTTAAAAAAAATGTTAAAAAACACAATTTAAAAAAAATCACAAAAAGGGCACCTTTACGCAATAAAAAGTTTCTTAATTTTGTTGCTATGAGCTTTTAAGTGCAACTTCAAACGCAACACTCGATTTTTTTCAACTAGCATTTTTGTGAAAACAATCCAAATGCAGATTAGTATTTTATAGCCAAAAAATAGTCTCCAAAATGCGGAACTTTTTTTAAATTTTTGCCACTTTTGAAAAACTTTAGCAAAAAAATGAAAGCAATTGGAAATATACCGATTGCATATATATTTTATACGACATTTTGAACTAAGGGGTAAAGGTCCAAATATTCTCAGTTTTTTTAATGTCACGGTCCCAAATAATTTTTGTTAACCAACTAGTGCTATTAATCTTTATGCAAAACAAGCTGTTAAATCTGAATTTGCCACTTAAATAATTCCAACGCTTTAAGTTTTTTTGCTATGCGCTTTTAAGTGCAACATCAAACGCGACTATTTTTTTTTAAGTGCTCTAATTTAAAAAAAAAACATTTTGTTTACAAAATCCAAATGCACATTCGTATTCTACAGCCAAAAAGTAGTGCACAAATAAAGTTTTATTCAAATCGGATGCAAAAAAAAGCAGTGCTTTTTTAAAAATTTTGCCACTTTTAAAAAATTTTAGCAAAAAAACACAAGGATTTGGTAAAATGCTGATTGCAGATTTGTTTTGTACAACTTCTAATAAGCATAAAAACAAAGTTTCAGGCGAATTCAAAATTTATCGCATTTTGAACTTAGAGGTAAGGGTCCAAATGTTTTTTTAATGTCCCGGTACCAAATAATTTTTGTTCACCAACTAGTGCTATTAATCTTTATGCAAAACAAGCTGTTAAATCTGAATTTGCCACTTAAATAATTCCAACGCTTTAAGTTTTTTTGCTATGCGCTTTTAAGTGCAACATCAAACGCGACACCCGTTTTTTTTTTAAGTGCTCTAATTTAAAAAAAAACATTTTGTTTACAAAATCCAAATGCACATTCGTATTCTACAGCCAAAAAGTAGTGCACATATAAAGTTTTATTCAAATCGAATGCAAAAAAAAATGCTGTGCTTTTTTGAAAATTTTCAAAATTTTACAACTTTTGAAAAGCTCTAGCATAGAAACAAAAGCACTTGGAAAAATACTGATCGCAGATTTGTTTTGTACAACTTCTAATAAGCATAAAATAGTATATTGTGCAACTAGTGGTGAAAGTAGCACTTTTCACACGCTTGTGGCGTTTGTGGCACGAGCCGTTAGGCGAGTGCCATAAGCCACATAAGTGTGAAAAGTGCCTTTCACACGTGTTGCACACTATACTTTTTCTACGACTGCACCAAAACACTAAAAAGGCATGATTTTTTAATTTTTTATTGAATAACAATTTTGGATCTTTTATGTTGAAAAATTTATTATGATAGAAGTGTCAAAACTTGGCGTCAAAAAACACAAAACTTGTTTATTTATTCTTGTTCTATGGTTATAAAGACAAAACGAACATTGGGTTCGAGATTAAAAAACAAAAGCCTACCTACTTGATTTAATGCAGTAAAGACATTATGGCTCATTCTTGACATTCCAAACAGAACAAATAAGGGCGAATTCTTTGCACACGCTTTTAGCGTGCGCAATGGATTTATCGCACGCTGTGTGCAATAACTGATTTTCAGTTATAGTAAGTAGTGTTTTTTTAGACATTTTCTAAGCGGTCGTAGAAAAACAAAGTTTCAGGCGAATCTTTTTTAATTTACCTCATTTTTAAGGGGTCCAAAAGTTTTTAGTTTTTTCAATGTCACGATCCCAAATAATTTTTGTTACCAACAAGTGCTTTTAGTTTCTTTGCTTTTAAGGGTAACTTTAAACGATTTTGTGGAAACAAAGTTTTAAAATTAAGAACGAAAGTTGCGTTAAAAAGATTATTCTAGCAATAAAATTAATAATGCGTAAAAAATAAACAAAGCCAAGAAAAAAAATAAGTTTGTTGTTTTCCGAGACTAATCCAAATGCAATGCAAGACTGACTTAGCTTCGGATTAAGATAGTTTTATTAACATAAAAAAGATAAGCTAAGTAACAAGTTGATGGGTATCATGACTTCAACACAAAGTATAATTTAGATTTAACACTTAAATAAAAACAGGAAAAATTTAATCAAAGGTTAATGATCAGCTTAATTGGGATAATCTGGATAATCTTTCTTCGAAATAATTAAATTTCTAAATATTTATAATTGTTATACTCTTTGCAGACAATGGTATACATTTTCCGTTTGATTTTTTTAAGTAAAGTCTTTTAATATTAGTTTTTTTCGCAATTTTTCTTCAATAATTTTTTGACCAACTTATAATAATTTTTAACTTTTGCAAACATTCCGCGGAGCTAACGGGGACATTTTAAGGCTAGAGTTTCAAATTCACAGATTCGAAGATCTGTGCTCCTAGAAGTTCGTATAAGTCATCTCCGTTGAGCTTCCGCCAATTCTACTAAATAGCACATCTACATGAGGGCCCCATCGTATATTAAAACTAAATCTAGTTATGTAAACTAGAAAAATAGGGCTACAAACGTATTATGATTTCATTTAAATCGTTTATTTCTTTGTGTAGAAAATTATTATAATATTTTTGTTTTTTTAAGTCATATTTTCGACCCAAAGAAATAACCGATTTAAATGAATCATACGTTTGTAGCACTACTTTTCTAGTTTTCAAAATTACATTTAGTTTTGATATACGATGGGGCCCTCATGTAGATGTGCTACTTAGCAGAATTGACGGTAGCTCAATGGAGATGACTTATACTAGCTTCTAGGAGCACAGATCTTGGAATCTGTGAATTTGAATCTCTAGCTTTAAAGAACTGTAACTTGACCTTGCTCAAAGCAAGTATTTGTATTATTGGCTACCTGGTTTAACCGTCTGAAAAGAATGTAGATATTCTTCATGTGGCACTTTTCTTTTTTTTTCACCTACATTTCTTTTACTTTATAGTTTATATTCATAATAATGTCGCATCTTTTTTGATAAGAAAAATAATCAACAATTAAAAGGTAATGTTGTGGTATTCTTTTATTGAGTATTTCTTTTAAGAAATGTGAATAATAATTTGTTTTGTATCTATGTAAATTTCTTGTAATTCCTGTGGTAAGAATACATTTAAAAAAATTGTGGGCAATTTAGTTGACTCATTCGCGATTTCCAAAACAGTTGTTCTTTAAGTTGTAGCCTAACTGTACCTGTTAATAAATTGTTTGTATCAATAACCGTTTTACCGTTTAAAATAATTAAATCGTTGTTGTCAACATGATTTCTCATTTTTAACTAAATATGGTCAGTTGGGGTAATTTTTTGTGAACAGGGGTAATTGAAAACACCCCAATAAATTTCAAAATTCGGGGTCTTATAAAAATTTGTGGCATTAATTATTCATAAGGATATATTAAAAATAATGCATAAACGATCAGTAGTGCAATTTCCTAATTAAGATGACTTCCTAAAATGACCTAAGTAAGTTGTGTAAAATGCACTGTTTTTTAAATCTTTAGCCAATTTTTTTTAAGTTACGTTTGGCATATTCTGAGGTAAATAAGTATTGTTACCTCTAGTGGATATTTGATGATTTCTGTGGCGAATGTTTAATATAAAACAAAGATTCTCTCCAAACCACACTTTATTTAGGAAAATCTGAATACGTATTTCGACAGCTAAGCTGTCATCTTCAGCAGAAACCTCTAGTGATTAGTTTTAGAAATTGCCCTTTTATAGAAAGACAAAATACAATTTTTTATTTTACCTTCATTATTTTTTACCGATGATAAAATGGCTTATTCAATCAATTTCATAGATCTTCTAATCTGTGCTCCTAGAAGCTCATATAAATCATCTCCGTTGAGCTCCCGTCAATTTTACTAAATAGCACATCTACATGAGGGCCCCATCCTATATTAAAACTAAATGTAGTTTTAAAAACTGGAAAAATAGGAACACAAAAATAAAGAATCTAGTTTTTGTTGTTTTTGAATTCATTCGGGCCTATCTAGTTTAAAAAAAAAGTTGTCCAACACAATAACACACTTTCTATTTAGTCTAAAATTCTCTGTTTCACCAAAATATTCAAACATAGCAATATTCACCTTTCCCGCCGTTTACCACCCTCGCGGTCGTTATACTTGGAAAACGTCAGATATGCATCAGATTGACTCAAATCATTGTGCTGCTGGTGGTCATTTAGTTTAGTTTTCCAAGTATAACGACCGCGATTGTGGCCAACAGCGGGAAAGATCTATAGGGTACTTCTATTTAAAGTAACTAACCCAAAATTGTCACATTTAGGTAAATGGTTTCAGCATCAAAAAGCCTTAAATCTCCCCAACAAATGGACAACCTAGGCTTTCAAGATTCCCCAAAACCTCGCAAAAACCTAGGCCGATCCGTTAGCGTTAATAACGCAGTAGAAAGCTTTCCTCTCTACAAAAATAACACAATACCTTCGTCGACAATCCTAAGATGGAGGCGCGCAATAGAAGACCCAGAGATCATGCTAGAAGGTAATTATAAAAATTTAATTAATCCCCCATAAGAAAAACGAGCATAATGATAATTTTGAGAAAACGAAACTAAGGCTCTTAAGATTTTTACAAACTTTATTGCACTTAATTCAGGGGGTATCACCTTAAAAGGTAGCCCAAATGTCCCTTGAATTACCCTTCTTGTCTGATTTTTCGTAAAAATGCAGACAAAGAAAAACACAATTTAAAATATTGTAAGAAACTTAAATTAAGTTTAAGTATTGAAAAACTTCGTTTGACTTAAGGAAATTAGATCACCTTGATACTGTTTTAAGGAAATTTGTCTTTACCAGCTAAATTTTAAATAATAGACGCGGTCAAGTGCTACTTCACAGATCACAGATCCACATTAAATAACTGTCTGTGAATTTAGAATTTTGATTCTGTCAGATTAACCACTTTTTCAACACAATATTTTATGAAAATAAAAAGATTTTTCAGAAAACCATTGGTATAAAAATGTGTCATAATGTCTTAAATTCGATATTTCTAGTTTTGTTCATTGTAAAACTTTGAAAATTACAGTATATTTTTTAATATTGCGCATCTACCCAGATGCTAACTTTAAACGCAAATTGCTTGTAATTTCAACCATATCAAGAGGTCACATAAGTACCACTGCAAAATTAACATTTTTTTCTACTACCTAAGTTGCTTTCTCAAGCAATTTGCTTTTAAAGTTGACATCTGGGTGGCTTATCATTATCTTAAAATAAAAAAATAATTTTAAATACTTACAGTGAAAAATGTATGTTAAGAATCTTAAAAAATATGGTAAATAGGATATTTTTAAAGTAATGGTACCCAAAATGGTCTTCTATTTTTATTTAAATAATAGCTCTGTTCGTTGTGACCAAAATCCCAAACCAAACTAGTTCACAGGTATGAAAAACGTGTAAAAATCCTGCGCATAATTTCATTTTTTTGATGTGCGCAGACATTTACAGTTTGAAATCAGTCCTGAACTAGTTTGAAACTGGGTTTTTGGTCTCTACGAACAGAGCTAATGGTTTAAAAAGACCAATGTTGTAAACATAGAATAAGAAAGATGATTCTTTTCTTTTCGGACCAAATGTAATGTTGGTAGCCTAAAAGAAATTCACAGACAGTATTTTGATGCACTTCTATGAACTGTGGCCTAGGACTTGGCCGTCTATTGCAATTGTCTCATTGTGTGACACTTTCTCATATCTCTCAAATACGCGACATCTTGAATTTTTTTTAACTTCATTCTTTAATTTCAGACGAAGACCCTTCCGATGACTTCGAATACATGGAATGCGGGCCATCCCCTCCCGCTGACCATACACCAGACTTTTACGAGAGTTTCGAGGAGTTCTCCACGACCACCGAGTTGACAGTGCAGATATGTCACGATACGATACGTTTGAACTTGTTGGAACACATGAAGAGCTCAGGGGGACGACATCAGCTGTTAGATGATATTGAGAGCAAGAAGATAACGCAGGATAACCTGGAGGAGGCGCTGAAGGATGTTAATAAGATTGAGGTTAATGTTGCGTTGCTTTGGGCTGCGTTTTTGAAGCGGTGGGAGTTGTTGGAGGGGCTTTTAAGCCATGGTGCTCTTTTAAAGTAAGTAATATTTGTATTTTAAAGTTGTTTTATGGGGCCCAATAATAATGTTTTTTTTTATTTAAAATTAACATGATGGTACGTTGTTGGGCCATTCTCAACAATCTCTTAAAAAGATGTGAAAAAAAATGTATCTTATTATCATGGAGGAAAATGCGTTCAAAATTGGCACTAAAAAATCAGCAACACTTCTTAATAACTCATCTAGATTCTTAATAATATATATTTTCTTAAGACTCTTAAGAAAATAGGAATGAGCAACAGTCAACATTATGGGGAATGGGTCCACAAGATGGACTTGTGGACCCAAAATGTCGACATTTGCTTATTCCTATCTTCTTAAGAGCCTTACTTCCCTTGCAGACAAAAGTAATTTTAAAAGCTAATGGTAAGATATTTTTAAATAGATTTTGCCTTTGTATGAGCCATTTCTTTTTTGTTAAAATTTATAAGCGATCCAAGGTACGCAAGGGGAGTTTTTTTTTAAGGAATTTGCTTTGGAAAATGGCTTGCCCCAACAATGTACCATCACGTTTATGCACAAATTTTTGGATCCCAAACCCTGCATATGGGGAAAGCGGGACATTTCACAGTGCCCTAATACACCAGAGGCTATGAAATAGTGTAATTTTATTTTAGTAATCTTAGAGGGTTCTGAAATGAAATTGTATAGATATACTTTTTTGCATTTTGAATGGTGCTTATTTGTACAAAAATTGGTTGGGGTTACCTAGGATATCTGTCATACCACCCGTCGTTGCTGACGCTAACTTACTTAACTTCTGAATTTTATATTTTTATCAAATATAACGCTAATATACCAAAAAAACAACAAACTGCCGGTTTAAAACATTCTACGTACCTGCTAAAAGGTTTGTATAACATTTACGAAGTGTTTTACAACTTCAATTCTTCATAATTCGGTAAAAAAGGGCATAATGACTCATTTACAAGGGTACTTTTAATGCAGAATCCGTGCATCCAAAAATATGCGGATTATTTAAAACATTCAACGGAAATCCTTCTGTAAATTAGTCATAATTTTCTTCTTTTTCCTAATTCGACTAATTATAAATAATTAAAGATGTAAAACACTCTCTAAATGTTATACAAACCTTTTAGCTGGTACGTAGTATGTTTTAAACTGGCAGTTTGTTGTTATTTGGTATATTAGCGTTATATTTGATAAAAATATAAAATTCAGAAGTAATGTAAGTTAGCATCTGGAACGACAGGTGGTATGACAGATCTTCTAGGTTACCCCAACCAATTTTTGTACGAATAAGCTCCATTTTATAATTTTTTTTTTGTAAATTAAAAATATAAATAATTTTTTAAATCGAGGAGTTTATGTGGAGTTTGACAAAAAAAAATTAATTTAGTTTATGAAAAAAAAAATAGAAGGGCATTAATATTACTCAGTTGGGGGGCTCAATAGCCCCCTTTTTATTAATTGGTTTCACATTTTTTTTATAGGGATTTAAAAAAAAATAGTTATTAGGACAACAACAAAACTTTATTCAAATTAAAAATTTCACACTTTTTGTTTGCATCCAATTTATTTATTTATTTTCATTAACTTATTTTACATCGGTCTGTTTCTGCAACTATGGCTTAATACCGATGCTCTGAGTGAGACTACCCCCAACCGAGAAATTTCCCATCCTTTTCCAAAGATGGGTAGAGCTCTTTTAGGTGCACATGTGCACACGGAACCGCATTTTTTACTCCGTCTTCCGAGCGAAGGCATCTCTAGAAACACTTATCCCACCAATAAATGTTACCAGCAGACTTCTTTTATTTTTGAATGCATCCAATTTAATAGCGATATTCTCATTTTCACAAATTTCCCCACTCAAATCCATTCACATTAAACCTCAAAAAAATCAACTAAAGTTTAAAAAAAACTCATACAAGCTGTCTTAAATATAACAAAAAACCTCTTTCCAGATACTACGAACCAAGCCAAGGCCTAAGCGCCCTACACCTCGCTTCATTCAGTGGCTGCACTCCAACAGTACAATACCTCATAAAAAAAGGCAGTGACATTAACGCGTGCTTTAAATGCTACACCCCTTTACACTGCGCAGCATTTGGTGACAGCCCAGACACTGCTATGATCCTATTAAACAACGGCGCTAAAGTTGAATGCCTTACGAATAGTCCTAATTATTGCAACGAAAGCGTTTTACATTGCGCCGTGCGCGCGAACGCAATTGCGTGTGTAAGGCTTTTTACATCTGAAGGAGCAGATGTTGGACAGATTGAGTTTTGTGGCATGTCGCCTGTTCATTTAGCGGCGGACTTAGGTCATGCGCAATGTCTTAAGATAATGCTTGAAACGAAATGTAATCCTAACGCGTTGACCAAAGAAAAACAGCTCACGCCACTGCATTTAGCGGCTGAAGGCGGTTTTGTTGACTGTATTGACATACTCTTAGACAAGGGTGCCGACGGGAATATTGTTAACTTCCGCGGGCAGACGCCGCTTCACTTATCAGCACGTGCGCAGTCGTACGATTGCGTTGAACTGCTCTTGCGCAAAGGCAACGCTAACCCGAACATAGGCGACTGCGATAAGCGCACAGCGCTTCATGCAGCAGTCGGAAAGGCAGCTCGTTCCTACGACATTATAGAAATTCTAGTTAGCTGGGGTGCAGATGTTAATTCACGTGATCAGTACGGTTATACGCCGCTTCATATTGCAGCCCTAAATGAGCTGTCGCAAGGAGTAGAGGTGTTGATTTATCATGGAGCGGATGTGACGGCTAAGTCTAAGTTTGGCATGACGGCGCTTGGGATTATAACGCGTAAGACGCCAGCTTCGCTGGCGATGGTTACGCAGAAGTTGGACTCAGCGATTACGTTGCATCATCATCCTGAGTCGTCTAATCGTGAGGTTTGTAATTTGGTTTGTTTTTGTGGTAAGACATCCTTTGATATAAACTAGAACGGGTTAGGTTGGTGTTTGCTTTGAATTTATACTCTTCGCAAATATTTGTGTGAGTATTAGTTTTTTTTAACATGTAAACATTTTATAAAATACTCTTCGTAGTGATGAGCAAATAAGGAAGTTTTTATTTATAATTGTCACAAATAATTTTTTAAAACAAAAACAAAAAGTTAAGTTTCAAAGCAACGACACGAAGATTAGAACCGGCGCCCTTGCGGTATCGATTCGCCTAACGTACTAAACCACCGAATCATGTGTCAGATGCTTCAGCAACACAGTACTAAAGCTTCGTGTTGTGATAATTTTACAAAAATATCTGTCTAAATAAGTAGATTATAAAATAAAATTAATCTGCATTAAGGTAGATAATCAATGATATTTACTTTTATTAAAGAAATATTTTTTTGGACTTTTGGTTCTTTAGATATCGTGGTAACAAGAAATCGTGACATACGCCAGACGGACGGATGGACGGCCGGACAAACTGTTTTTTTTTAAGTTACGCACGAATGGAGCTTATTCGTACAAAAATTGGTTGGGGTAACTGACATTACTTCTCTATTTTATATTTTTATCAAATATAAAGCTTGTATACCAAAATACAACAAACTGCCGGTTTAAAACATTCTATGTACCATCTAAAAGGTTTGTATAACATTTAGAGAGTGCTTTACATCTATAATTCTTTATAATTAGGTAAAAAAGAAAATTATGACTCATTTACAAAAGGCTTTCCGTGAATGTTTAAAATAATACGGATTTTTGGATGCACCGATTTTGCATTAAAAATACCTTTGTAAATAATGCTTGTTTTTTACCTAATTATGAAGAATTAAAGTTGTGAAACACTCCGTTAATGTTATACAAACCTTTTAGCTTGAATGTTTTAAACCGGCAATTTGTTGTTTTTTGGTATATTAGCGTTATATTTGATAAAACTATAAAATTCAGAAGTAATGTCAGTTAGCATCTGGAACGACGGGTGGTTTGGCAGATCTCCTAGGATACCCCAACCAATTTTTGTACGAATACGCTGATTACTGTTTCTCCAAACTTTTTTTCTATAAGTCAAATTTTATTGAGCGAAAAGAATCGATTATTCCCATCATTAAATTTTTTTAGATAAATATTTTTTTGCAGCAACCTTTCTAAAATCTTATTTAGCACCTAATTTGGTGCAAATTCATCGAAATCTAATGTTGCAAATTAAAGGGAGCCTTTTTGGGGGCTACCACGCCAACCCTAAACTCTTATTAATGTGGATTTAGCTTCCTGAAGAGATGTTCTAACATATTAAAAAATCTGGCCGTTGTGTATTTTTTGTGCTATGTAATGGTTTATTTACTATCTTGGCGTATGAAGTAGCTTTTTTAATTTTTATCAAAGGTGTCTTAAAATATCTATCCGCTTTCGTTTATCAGTTTGTATATTAAGTACCATTTTTTTTTATTACAGGTTGAATTAAGGTTGGACTTTAGAAGCATTTTACAACATTGCCACCCTCGCGAGATAAGTTTCCTAAACACATTCGTTGACGAAGGACAAAAGGAAATCCTTCTTCACCCCTTGTGTTCCGCATTTCTATACCTAAAGTGGGAAAAAATCCGTAAATACTACATCGCGCGAATGCTTTTTTGCTTTATCTTCATCTTGAGCCTTTCTTTATACGTTTTAACTGCACTAGCGCATAATTGTTACAACCATGGCAAAAACATGAACGATACGCAGCCACAAAACGTTATAGAGTTATGCGAAAAAAAAAGTATGATGGGGCATATGTTAAGGAATAATCCATTTGTCATAGAGATGCAGTGGTTTGTTTTGGTCGGCATAACGTGTTGTGAGATTTTGCGAAAAGTGTACGGCATAGCAGGGTACCCTAGTGTACGACAGTACTTGTCGCATAGAGAAAATATCATAGAATGGTGTGTTATAGTTAGTGTGTTTGTTATTTCGTTTATTTACACTGGGAGGACTTACACGTGGCAGAATCACATTGGTGCTTTTGCTGTCTTGTTTGGTTGGACTAATCTCATGCTTATGATTGGTCAGTTGCCTGTTTTTGGATCGTACGTCGCTATGTACACTCGAGTTCAAGGCGAGTTCGCTAAGTTACTTTTAGCCTACTCTTGCCTTCTCATTGGTTTTACTATAAGTTTCTGTGTGATCTTCCCTGATTCGTCAACATTCGCCAATCCATTCATTGGGCTGATAACAGTACTTGTTATGATGACTGGTGAACTGAATTTAGATCTCTTAGTTGATGATGACCCAGAGGATCCGCCATTTTTGCTTGAGATAAGCGCGCAGGTTACATATATCTTGTTCCTACTCTTTGTAACCGTTATTTTAATGAACCTTCTTGTCGGTATAGCGGTTCATGATATCCAAGGGCTTCAAAAAACCGCTGGGCTGTCTAAATTGGTACGGCAAACGAAGTTGATTTCTTACATGGAGCTAGCTCTTTTTAACGGATATTTACCGCAATATTTGTTAAATTTACTACATTGGACAGCGCTAGTTTCGCCCAAAGCTTACCGTGTAGTTTTGAACGTAAAACCCTTGAACCCAAGAGAGAAACGTTTACCACGTGATATTTTACAAACAGCGCATGAAATCGCCAAAAAAAGAAAACACCACGGGCACACTATATCTTCAAGAGGAAGTACAAATTACTCGAAAAAGATTAACAACAACTGTAACGAGCAAAATAACGAAGTGATAGAAATAACTGGGAGTTTTCCAATGTTGCAGAACAAGATTGATAGAAGTATTGACCAAATCGAGGCACTTAACAAAGAAATGAAGGATTTAAAACTAGCGCTGCATAATAACCAAAAACTAGTAGAGCAATTGCTTAATCAATTAAGCGTGAGGCATCATTCTAAGTCCAAATTTACGTAGTTTTATAACGATTATTATACAGGATGTTTCAAATAACTAGGAAAAAATTGACGGGGTAATTTCTGAATCTAGTTTAAGAAAAAAAGTTCATATAAACATGTCTCCGAAAATCCTTCGTTTCTGTGATACAGGGTGCCAAAGTTTCTAAAAAATCTTTTTTTTGAAGATTACCGATAAACTAAACCAGATATTTATTTGAAACTCAGCATGGGTAATTTTCTTGACTTAAGGCATAAAGTGCGGTAGAAAAAAAATAAAAATTATAGTTGGAAGGGGCACATTTGGGGGTACCATGGGGGTTGTTCACCCCCATCTTTTTTACGTGTTACTTTTTTGGTATTTTCATAAAATAATTAATGACCTTTTGAGTTTAACTCAATAAAGATATTTTTTATTTTATTTTTTTTAATTAAAAGCCCTAGAATATGATCTATAAAATTAATGTCTTGTGCTTTTTTCATAAAACTAACCGTTTTCAAGAATAAATTCATTGCCCAAAGGCAACAAAATACCTTTTTTAAGTTTGGCTTTTTTTTAATGAATATAAAACATAGATAAAAAAGAGAGGTTAATTTATTTCTTTTTTTTATTATTATTTCAAATTAATATCTGGTTTGGTTTCTTAGTAATCTTAAGATTAAATTTTTTTTTGAGAAACTTCGACACCCTGTATCTCAGAAACGAAGGATTTTCGGATACATGTTTATATGAATTTTTTTTTTTAAAATGGGTTCAGGAATTACCCCCTGAATTTTTTCCTAGTTATTTGGTAACACCCTGTAGTTAGGAAGACGTACTCAAAAATCTTATTTTTTTTGGATACTGTCTGAAAACAAACTAATCTTTTTTAGCGACTATCCAATTGATTAGGGTACAAAAAACGTCTCCCTAAGTCCAAGGTGTCAGACTCACGAATACACAAGCTTTGTGACTACTTTTACTCGCAAAGGGATTAAAAACATATTTAAAGGGGTCTCGCAGCATAGAAACCGTGGTTATGTAATGTTGGTTGTCTAAAATCAACAAAAAACAGTACTTTCTGGTCATTGCTCTGTGGTTCTATAAGAGTTAATGGAGCGTATTCGTACAAAAATTGGTTGGGGTAATCTAGGGATCTGTCATACCACCCGTCGTTTCAGATGCTAATTGAAATTACTTCTGAATTTTATATTTTTATTAAATATAAAGCTTATATACCAAAAAACAACAAACTGCCGGTTTAAAACATTCTATGTACCATCTAAAAAGTTTGTATAACATTTAGAGAGTGCTTTACCTCTTTAATTCTTTATAATTAGGTAACAAAAGGAAATTATGACTCATTTACAAAAGGATTTCCGTGAATGTTTAAAATAATCTGCATTTTTTGGATACACAGAATTTTCATTAAAAGTACATTTGTAAATGAGTCATTATGCCCTTTTTTACCTAATTATAAAGAATTGAAGTTGTATAACTTTCCGTAAATGTTATACAAACCTTTTAACTGGTACATAGAATGTTTTAAACCGGTAGTTTGTTGTTTTTTGGTATTTTAGCGTTATATTTGATAAAAATATAAAATTCAGAAGTAATGTCAGCTAGCATCTGAAACGACGGGGTGGTATGACAGATCTCCTAAGTTACCCCAACCAATTTTTGTACGAATATGCTCCATTAACTCTTATAAAACCAAACGACGGGTGGTATGAAACAAATGAGGTAAACTTTGCAAAGCGGATGGCGTCTGCGAGTAAAAAGTGTCATAGATCTTAAACCATGGTCTTATAAATTATCTAGAAACTTGCATTTTATAGTGCCTTATAAAATAAAAATAGTTACTAATGAAAAACTTTTTTTTTTAACTTTATTGTTTATACTTTATCCTAAAAATAACTAAAGTGTTGCCAGATATGTCTTGTGATATTAGAGTAAGTTCTATTTTTGTTGTTTTTATCCCAAATTTTAGACAAAAACAGCATTCCAAATTTTTATAATCGTAGATTTAAGGATTAAAATATTAAACTTTTTTTTATTTGACGAGTTGACGATTTTACTTTTTATGTTATTTGTTTAGTGATTTTACAATATAACTTTATAACCTTTCTTTATGGTCATGAGGTTCGTTATAACTAAATAAACATAGAAAAAAAGCATCATTTTAAGAACATGGTTTATAAAAATGATATTTTTACATTGAGTCTAATTTTAATGTGTTAGTTTTAGCAATATTTTTGTTTTTATGTAAAAAGAAATATTTTTGTTTAAAAATATAACACATTATAAAAATATTGAATCTTAGGAATGTTCTATAAAAAGATTAAAATAGTATATTAAAACATTGAGTTTTATAAGGAACGTTTTTTAGCACGCGTCCAGGTTTGGAAAAAGAGCCGCGCAGCGGCGAGTTTTCCAATGGACAAGTGATAAAAAACGCCTTATAAAACGAGTTTTTTATACTATTTTTTATATTTGCTTCATTTAATTCATTAAAAAGCATTTTTAATTTGAATTAAAAACTTAAGATGAAATTGTGTTTTTTATGACCAACCTTATAGCATAACATTGACATTGAAGTAAAAAAATAAATTAAAGTTAGACATATTGAATAATGACATTTGTAAACTTTACTCATTAAATACTGAATGAATAGGCGTTTTTGAGAAAATGTAACCATTGATATCGGTTCTCCAATTCTTCTAGTTATTCCCGCTACAAAAAAACTATGTCCCCCGATTGATTATAATAGTAAAATTTGCAAATAAAAAATATCTTGCAAGAAAAGAATTCATCTTTTTGCATCAGGAAAACCAACCAATAAAATTAAATTTTAGGTTTAATAATGAAGCAATTCAGAAACTTTAAAAAACCAAATTTCGGGTTTCATAATGTGCATATTATAGAACGCAAATATAAAAAAATGTTTATTTAACTAAAACGAACCTCTTGGCTATTTTTTAATTTGTTGTTGTAATTAATAAAGATTTTATTTATTGTGCTATATTTACTTTACCTTTACCCCTGCATAATCATAAAAAACATAAACTGGATTTAAAAAAAAAAATGTTTTTATGAATTTTTTTTAGCTATCAATAATTATTAATTATAAATAAGCTTTTTTATTTTATTTATGTTGACAGGGTTCTTTTTTATGTTGGTAATCCGGAACGATTGGTGCCTTTAATGATATCCCAACCAAAATTTGTGGAAAAGTTTTTTTTCAAATGACTAAAATTTGGTTAACCCTTTTTGACATTTTTTTTCAGTTATTATTTCCCCTTTTATTTACAAACATGATAAATAAAGTTGACATTGAAGCTGAAGTGTCTGGAGGGGGCTATTCTGGACAAGCTGGGGCCCTACGTTGGGGAATTGCTTGGAGCTTAAGAAGTTTTGTCGATCAGGATGTTATTGAAAAAATGAGATTAGGTAAAAGTTTGTTTTTTGGCTATATTAACAAATTTGTTGCTTAAAAAAACTGTAAAATTTGGGTAGAAATCTGAGGAATACTTTAATATGTGGCGTTTTTAAAAACATCAGAAGTGGGATCGATTAATGTAGTTTTGAAAACTAGAAAAATAGAGCTACAAACGTATTATGGTTTCATTTAAATCGGTTATTTTTTTGTGTCGATAATCTGACTTCAAAAATCATTTTACCATTTTTTGTTTTTCGATTACACACATTTTTTAGTTTATACACATTACGTGGTCTATGCCAAACCATAATACGTTAATTTACCATGTTTTTTTTTAAGCTTGTAAATGATTAAAATTGCAGCTTTTGCCTAATTGTAGATGTGCTCGTTCAAAGATTTTAATGTAGAAAAAAAAACACTAAAAGTACTATTTTAGGGGTCTAGGAGAATTCACCGCCGACAATTCATCGCCCACAATTCACCGATCCACAGTTCATCGATAAGACAATTCATCGACAAGTCAATTCACCGCCACACAATTGTTCGATGGGAGAATTCATCGCCTAGTATGAATATTAAATGAAATGATTTTAAACTAGAATGCTTTCTGATAATGTGTTGGTACATTTTTAGCATAACAACCCCGAGAACAACACCTAGTAATATGTCCCTCAGTATAATGCACACAATTTTGGACGCACTGTTAGGCACCGACATAGCTAGAGTTGTTTATATTTTTGTTTTAGCAGCAAAACTTAACCTAACCTACCTAACCTAATGTCCCCCAGTGGAAAGTGTCCCCCAGTGCTTTCATATAAGTCAGTCTAAAATCCTAAAATTCAAAAAAAAGTATGCATATTGGACTTTATCCAGGTAAAAAAATTCCATTACCTCTATCCTTTCCGTTTTTGAACATTTAAGTCTGCAAATATTCTAGGTAAATAAATATCCAAGAAATTTTAATAAAATCATTAGGTAATTATTATCTATAATTATTTTGGTGGCAGGCAATATTCTAGGTAAATAAATTTCTGTTATTTATTTTGTTCATTGAATAAACTAATATTCATACTAGGCGATGAATTCTCCCATCGAACAATTGTGTGGCGATGAATTGACTTGTCGATAAACTGTCTTATCGATGAACTGTGGATCGGTGAATTGTGGGCGATGAATTGTCGGCGGTGAATTGTGGGTGGTGAATTCTCCGGATACCCTATTTTAGTATATTTTTATTATATCTTGCACTCAGTACCACTTTTATGTATCACAAACATTATCCTAAATATTTTTAATCATAGTTATTAGTTGGTTGCAAATTTAACAAAGTTTAAAAAAGAACCTGAAAAACATTGTAGTATGTTTCCAAAACTTAAGGATTGTTTTTAACGAGTTAAGCCGCCGGTAGGGTATTTTCGAAAAAATATATTTTTCTTAAAACGTCAAAAAAACATCACTTTAGTGACGTATATGGCGAACATAAAGTAGCACTTTTCTAAACTGTATCATATAGTTTTTATTTTTACTGCCGACGACAGTAAAAGTAATTTTTACTGACGCTTCCAATTTTTTTTTCTTAAAGCGTCAAATAAACATCACATTAATAACGTTTATTTTAAAATAAATAAAAGTCAACTAAAATAAGTAAATTAAATTTATTATAAAACCAGTGTATTTGAAAGTTATAATAAAACGTATCGTTTACTACACAGAGTTAAAGTGGCTTTGTGTGCATGGCAGAATTGTCTGTCTCATTTAGCTCATCAGACAATCTTTCTGCCTCTTCACACAAAGCATCACTTTAACTCTTAGTACTAAAATCTACTATTTTCATATTTTTTTTAGCTGGGTTACTAACCAGAGATTACAGAACCCGTGAAAGAATGAAGCCCGGTCAAAAAGGAGCAAGAAGGAAGTTTACTTGGAAGAAACGTTAATTTTTAGACAATATTTTAAGTATAGAGTGTTTTTTCTTTATTATTTAAATAAAACAACTGTTTAACACTACTTATAAAATTTATTAATCGACTCAACAAAGTTTACATTTGATTTAATGGCTGCATTCCTAATATTTTCATTCCTGCGTTAAGTACTTCTCTTGCTGTTATAAATATTAAAAGTCTTTGGGATGCAATGTCTGGGTCACTGCCTTTTACTTTTAGGACTTTAAAGGCTCTGTTTATGTGATTACTGAAAAAAAAAACATAGAAATAGTACGAGAGCTGGCAACCAAAAACACACATCATCGAACGTTGTCATGATTTTTTGTGCATTGCATTATACATATTTAATATTTCTTAACTTTTGTCCAATACACTTTCAGCGCTAACAGGTAGCGTTTTTTTTTTTAACATGATAAGTGGAATATTTTTTTTTTTGAAGAAATAAAATAATATGTGCAAATATAAGCCTTAACACTGTCAGACATTTATGAAGTGAACATTTTTAATTTAACGTAATCTGTAGACTATTATGGCTAAAATAAGAAATTTTTATTACAGGGTTTTCTGTCCTTGGAAAGCACATTTAAAAAGCGATTAACCCATCATAAGGGCTGGCAGGGTTATAGCTCGAAGGTGCAAAAATCAATTTGTTGTACAACGAAAACGATCCCACTTATGATGTTTTTATCTTTATAAAAAAACGCTACCTGTTTGGCCTGCCATTTTGTTGGACTAAGAAAAGTAATATTAAATATTATGCTACATCAAAAAAATTATGACAACGTTAATGATGTGGATTTTCATGTTGATAGATATATCGTGCGATCCACAAAATTTGACGTCGACTCTTGCCATGCATTTGTAAAATTTCAATTTTTTTCATTGTTAAAACATTGTCGATTGTCATGTTTTTGACGTTCCACAGCCAGAGTCGACGTCAAATTTTGTGGATCGCACGTTACTATTTGAGTTTCACTCAATAAAGATATTTTTTATTTATTTATTATAAGCTAGATTATTAATTTCATTGGCCAACTGTTAACGAACAGATTAATTCGTGTATTTTTAATCAAAATAATTTTTTTTTATAAAAATGACAGCCTAAATTTGTTGTGAAGCAATTCTAAGAATATCTAATCTGAGTCTTAAAGGGGAATGTCGCGAAGCATAAGACTGTAGTTTTGTAATGTTGGTTACCTAAAATCTACAAAAAACACCACTTTCTGGTCATTGCTCAATGGGTTTATAAGAATTAATTTTAATTAAAAATTGTGCTTACCAGCAACCTAAATAAACAAAGCACAAGTTGAAATATTCTAAAGGTCTATCAAGAAGCGTTTAAATACAGAATTTTGGCAATTTAAAATGCAAAAAAATAGTGCTTCTAAATTGCCAAAATTATGTATTTATACGCTTTTTGATGGAGTTTTAGAATATGTCAACTTGTGCTTTGTTTATTTAAGTTGCTGGTAAGCACAATTTTTAGTTAAAATTAACTCTCATAAACCCACTGAGCAATGACTAGAAAGTGCTGTTTTTTGTTGATTTTCGGCAACCAACATTACATAACCACAGTTTCTATGCTTCGCAACATTCCCCGTTAAACTAGGCAATAACCAAAACATATTTTTAGCAAAGGGTCCTTCTTAATAACTTACCATAAGTGAAAGAGGTACGTTACTAAAATGCAAGCTTCGAACTGTTCATCAGCTCTATACAGGACATGTTGAAAACCAGCTAATTGTTTAACAAGGGCTGTTACTTCCGGTTCTTCTATCATGTTTGGAATGCATTCAGGGGGTCGTACAGCCCCTGAGAGTTGTTCTAAACTGTATAAACGGCAGTGTGTGTATTGCAGTTTTATTCCTGTATCGCCCTGGACCTAAGAAAACAGTTAATCGTTTCACATAATATCGTGCGATCCACAAAATTTGCCATGCATTTGTAAAATTTCAATTTTTTTGATTGTTTAGCATTGTCGATTGTCATATTTTTGACGTTCCACAGCCAGAGTCGACGTCAAATTTTGTGGATCAAATAATTGAAAACTGTGTTTCAAAAATACGAGGGTTGTCTTTTTTATTATTTGTATATAAAGAAAAAAAAACAATTTTTAGAGCTAGTTTGTAGAAACTTGCCTGTAAAACAGTGTCCCATTTAAATTCATAATCCTTTTGTCTTCTTTGTTTTAAATCATTTATTAATACACAAGATACTGCAAGAATATCTGATATTTCTGGATTATCAATAGGCACTTTTGTTGCTACAAAAAACTAAGGTTCAATTTATAGGCTAGTTCGGGTTTCACTAAAAAATACTGTATTCAAAAAAGTATTATTTTCAGTAGTAATAGTACAGTTAAATTCACATAAAAGTGGTACACTGTCAAATTTGTTTAGGTAAATGTGGCCTTAATTTTGCCATAATTCACTCCTATCCATGATGGTTGGCTTCGTTGCTTTTCCATATTTTACGAATACAGTCAAGAAATTACCAGAAATCAAGAAATTATTGCAAAATTTACTTAAACAAATTTGACACTGTACCACTTTTATGTGCATTTGACTGTACGTGTGCTCTATGAATTTTAATGTCACGCAAAAGTAAGGGTGTTGTCTAATTATTTACCGAGTGCAAAGCACAAGGTGAAAAAAAAACACCATTATTTTTAAGGGACATTGCGTATTCAACAAGCACGAGTTCTTTTAAAATCGAAAATTTATTAAGAGCACAAGGGATGACACGATTATTAAACTCTTCGCAGACAAAGTCGAAGAGTATATTGCGATTGGTCCGTCCTTCTCTAAAATCGTTAATATTCGTACTAAAGCAAAAATTACATATTCGTTTGTTTCATGACTTTTTAGGACTTTTATTTTTTGTCCGTCTGTCTGTCGAAATTTGTGACCACCATAACTCAAGAACGGTTTATCGGATCGACTTAAGATTTAACACAAAAATCAATCCCATTTAGAGGAAGAGCCCTACTGTTTATGGAAAAAATCAAGTAATAAATGGAGGGTTATAAACACCCCCAAAATAGAAAAAACTTCATATTTTCGTTAATATCAACTTTACGAAAAAAAAAATTCTTAATAAAATTAAAGATTGTATTTTACCCTATAAAAAAGCATCTGGTAATTTTTTTGTATTCCCACCCGTTTACAAAAAAAATAAATTTTACGTTTCTTTTAATAAAATAAAAAATGCACCTTTTTAATCATCTACTGCGAAGAGTATCATATAGAATGTGTAACAATTATATAAAAATAAAAAAATAGTCATAAAAAATGAACCCCCCCACCCTCGGTTAGGGGGTGATTCTGTACGTGTCAAAACTTAAAATCGACGGGTGCGAGTTTTTTTTATTCAAAGCAGGAGTTAAAATCTACCCAGGATAAATGTTCTTGGAACACCCTGCATAATAATACGATATCATAATAACCTAATATTTAACTAAATTTTTAAAAGTAACCCTGTACATTTATACTTACTTGGTGAACTAATTTGCCGTTGAACCATAAGATCTCTGCATTCGTCCAAAATATCCTTCAAAAACACTGCATTTCCTTTCCTTGAGCTCATTCCTCTTATTCGACCAAACTTAATGTGGTTTATTCTGTTCGCCCATGGAACGTCCATGCTATACAGAATCTCTTTAAGTGCGTTAAAGTGGTCACTTTGAGCATTATCTACCACGTAGAACATTTTATCGAACTTGTATTTCTCATATCGGTCCATTGCCGCTGCTATGTCACGTGTGAGGTACAAAGTGGACCCATCGCTTTTTACTATTGATACTGTTCTGTCTTTTACTTTTGCAACCTTGAAAAAATGATGGTTATTTTTTAAAAGCCAAGATGGCAGTATTTATTGGACCAGTAAGAAAAAATACACTTTTTGCAAATTCTTTTTTTTTTGTAAAAGAATCATTTGATGAAATGCCTTCGCCAGGCTATGTCCGAAAAGTATATTGCAATCGATCAGACCAAACCTAAAATCGTCCGTTTTTCTCCTAGAGCAAAAGTCCCCTCTAATTTGAAAAGGCTTATTTCGGTAAATATTAATTTTATAAAATAAATATCATGATAAATTCTAAGATTGTATTTTTCTCTATCAAATACAAAGTGTCGCGAATTCAAGGGTCACCATTGTAATAAATATCCTCATAAATTTCTAAGATTTTATTTTTCTCTATCAAATACAAAGTGTCGCGAATTCATATTACTTACCTTAAGAGATACAATGTGTTAAATTGGGCAAAGTTGCCTATTTTAATGTCTATTAACCTCCAGCAAGCAGCAAGCTTGATTATCTCTAACCGTTCTTCGATTACCTTCAGAAAACTAAAAAAGTGCATTTTGGTTATTTGGCTGGAACGTATTTGTGTTTTAGGGGATGTTTTTTAAAGTATGAAATTATCCAGGAATTTTTTTTTACCAGCAATTACATTCTGGTTAAAGAATATTTCTGCAACGTTTCGTTCTCTTAAATTTTTTATTATGCTTTTTTTTTCTTTTGGAAGAATTTCATGTAAACATTTTATTTTTAAGGGATGTTGATAAAAATTTGACAGTATGAAATCACTTTTTGTAATGGACAAGTAATAGTAAAATTGCTAAAATGCTATTTTTTATATTTGCTTCATTTAATTTATTAAAAAGCATTTTTAATTTGAATTAAAACCTTAACTTACAATTTTATTTTCATAGGATTGGCAACAGTAACATTTTGAAGTAAAAAGTAAATTTAGGTCAGACACGAGGTCAGACATATTGAATAATGACATTTGTAAATTTTACTCACTTAATACTAAATGAATAGGCGTTCTTGAGAAAATGTAACCGGTGATATCGTTTCTCCAGTTCTTCCAGTTATTCCCTCTACAAAAAAACTATGTCCTCCGATAGTTTATAGTAGTAAAATTTGTAAATAAAAAATACCTTGCAAGGAAAGAATTCGTCTTTTTGCACCTGGAAAACCAACCTAATAGAATAAAATTTTGGGTTTAATAATAAAGAATTTCAGCAAGCCTTAAAAACCAAATTTCGAGTTTCATAATGTGCTTATTATAGAACGCAAATATAAAAATTTGCTTTTTACGTTTTGATGTAAATAAGTTTTAAAATAGAAATCTAATTAATTTTCCATAAGAAAAAAAGAGCATGATGATAATTTTTGGGGAACGAAACGTTGCAGGATTTTTTTTTTCCCGTACAACCAATAGATAGAGAATAGATAAAGGTTATCTTTATACCTTTAAAGATTATCTTTACTTAATTGTTATCAAATGGAGACAGAACTCATAAAGATTTTGGTAGAGATTCGATAAAGATTTCTTTACAGGTTAAATAAAGATTTATATTTAAAGACTCTTTAAAGACTATCTTTACTTACTCTTTATAGGTTCTATAAAGATACAATAAAGGGTTTCTTTACTGATTTCATTGACCAAAAAAATAAAAATTCTCATTTTTGCTCTTTTTAGTACCTTTTAAGTATTTGTAGACGTTTTATCATTTTATAACCATGAGTTTTTGATATAAAGTGTTCATTAACGAAGATATATTATTTGTTAAACCCTGTGCGACCTTCGGACCTCCTGAGATTTGAACGCACTACCTCCGGCTCTGCAAGCGAGCACCTTTACCGTTAGACCATAGCTGCTTGCTTTATGATCTTATAAAACGTAAAGAGTATAAAAATACCAAGTCATATAGTCATATACTGTAATAATTACTTAAATGCTATTAAGTACCTGTCAGCTCCTGACCATTACATTTCCAAGAAAACATAATTTAAATAGATTAAATAATATTAGGTGATTTACCTAATTCTTGCTACCTCTAGTTAGTTTTACCTGCAAATCCATTAAATATGTAATTGCAAATTTTAAATTATCGTTTCTTTGAAAAGATAATGACGTTTTATGATACCAAATATAAAGATTCTATAAAGACAGAGTAAATACTTTTCTTTATTGATACAAAATATAAAGATTCTATAAAGACAGAGTAAATACTTTTCTTTATTGATACCAAATATAAAGATTCTATAAAGACAGAGTAAAGACTTTTCTTTATTGAATTTGTATACCAAATATAACGATTCTATAAAAACAGAAAAAAGAATGTTCGTTATTGATACCAAATGTAAAGATTCTATAAAGACAGAAAAAAGACTTTTCTTGTAAACTTTATTCACCGAATAAATTTTTGAGAAAATGTAGTCGTTGATTTTGTTTCTCTTTTCTAATTATACGAGTACTACAAAGAAAGTATGTCCCTCAAATGTTTTTAGTAGTAAAATTTGTAAAGGAATAGTACCTTGTAAGAGTACATTTTATCGTTTTGCATTTATAAAACAAACCTTGTGAACAAAATTGTGGGTGTAATAAGAAGCAACTTTAAAAAACAAAATTTCGAGTTTTATAATGAACGCCTTAACCGTATTCTGCCTTTATAGAATCTTTATATTTGGTATTAATAAAGAAAAGTCTTTACTCTGTTTTTATAGAATCTTTATGTTTGGTATCAATAAAGAAAAGTATTTATTCCGTCTTTATAGAATCTTTATATTTGCCAATTTGGTATCAATAAAGAAAAGTCTTTACTCTGTCTTTATAGAATCTTTATATTTGGTATCAAAAAAGAAAAGTATTTATTTTGTCTTTATAGAATCTTTAGGTATATTTGCCAATTTGGTATCAATAAAGAAAAGTCTTTATTCTGTCTTTATATATTGAATACCAGGAGTCAGTAAAGAAAAATTTTTATACTGTGTTTATAAACCTTCATATTTGGTACAAAGATTCAAAAAAAGAAAGTCTTTTTTTTTGTCTTTATAGAATTGTTATATTTGGTATAAATAATCAATAAAGAAAAGTCTTTATTTTGTCTTTATAAAATTTTTATATTCGGTATCAATAAAGAAAAGTATTTACTCTGTCTTTATAGAATCTTTATATTTGGTATCAATAAAGGAAAGTATTTATTCTGTCTTTATAGAATCGTTATATTTGGTATAAAGATTCAATAAAGATAAGTCTGTATTGGATCTTTATATATTGAATACCAGGAGTCAGTAAAGACAAATCTGTATGCTGTCTTTATAGAACCTTTATATTTGGTATAAAGATTCAATAAAGAAAAATATTTATTCAATCTTTAGAGATTCTTTATCCATTCTTTATTTAATTTAAGTTATAGATTAGTATAGATCTTCTTTGAAGCATCTTTAAAGATGCTTTAAATATTTTCCTTTAAAGTTAAACCTTTATCCAAGCTTAACGCAGGAGTATCTACAAAATTTGTCTTTACCAAATGGTTGTACGGGTTAACCAGAATCTGATTGCAAACAAAAACGTGTCTGAATAATATCAAAATTTCAAATACATCCCCCCAAAAAACAAAAACGATACAGCCAAATAACAGAAATACACTTTTTTAGTTTCTTAAAGGTAACCGAAAAACGGTTAGAGATAATCATGTTCTGCTTGCGGGAGATTAATGAGCATTAAAATAGGCACCTATGCCTCCATTTAACTGATCTTTTATCCTTTTAGATAAACGAGATACAAATCGTGGCCCTTGAATTCGTGAAACTCAGTATTTTTTCTAACCCACTCACTGATCTAACACATTTCTTGTAATTTTTACACTAATTTAAAATTTAATATTCTACAAAACAGAGACCGTCCTAAAACTTGGAACTAACCTGCTTACCGTCCTGAGCCTTATGAATAATATTCTTATCCTGCAGCATTTTAACAATGTCATCAATATCCTTAGCGCTGTACATTGACTCATAATTAAAAGCATCAAATGAAACGCCTAAACGTTTATAAATATCGACAAGCTCGTCTTTACTGTACCCCATATACTCTTTCCATCTTGCGATATCTTTGGGCGATCCATTTTCCAACTTGGAAAACTCTTCTTTGGCTTGGTTTAAAATATCCGGGTTCTTTTCCGCTAGTTTGTTAGCGTGAACGTAAGACTCGTACAAAAGTCTCAACGGACTTCGTTTTATGTCCTCAGACGTGTAATTTAACTCACGAACCCCGACAACAATGTACCCAAATTGGGTCCCCCAATCCCCCAAGTAATTCAAACTTGTTACATTGTTTTGCAAAAACCTGCTTAAGTTGCTTAAAAAGTTACCAATCATCGTTGAACGTAAATGCCCTAAGTGAAACGGCTTAGCAACGTTTGGTGAACTGTACTCGTAAACCACTGTTTTAGGCTTTAAATTCACTTCCGGTTTAGCACAATTCTCGACTACATCTTTAATAAATATGTTTCTATCAATTTCGAAGCTTAGTTTACGATTTGCACGGTCGCTGTGCAAGTTTATGCTTTTAATTATGTCGTCTGGTTGGATCTTTAGTATTTCGTTTATGTTTGTTATTCCTAAATTGTATTCTAGGATTTCTAGCGGTAAGTTCATTTCAATGTTTTTGCCATGGTTGTTCCCAATTTGAATCAGCGGTAGTATTTCTGTTGGGGTGAATTTGGTTGGTCGATTTAATGATTCAATTACCTGTAAAATTGGAATATAGGGACATTCTTATGAGCGGTAAACGACGCCTTACCTTTCGGCCTAAATATAGTTTTAATTTGGTAGACATATTCACTTAAATTTACGTATTTTTCAACATTTTTCCAAACGAGTGTAGTTTTTACAAGATTTTGAGGTTAGGGTTTGTTGACACTGACATTTCGAATGCACGGAGTTTTAAAAATATAAAACTCCGTGAAACAAAACCTGGCGCGGGTAATTTGATTTTGAAAAAGTTTTTGATTCTGTGACAGAATTTATCTATTTCTTTGATCTTTTTAAGCTTGATGCGCCATTTTCCTTCCGCATTTTCTAATTATTCAAAAAAAAAATATTGGATTTAAAATGGAATCAAGTACAAGTAAAGATACAGAAAGTTTGCCGAATTTTCTCAATTCATTTGTAAGTATTAGATAGATTAATTATGACCATTTAAAAAACCTAGCATAAATAGTAAGCAACAAATTTTTAAATAACCCAAACATTTTAGCAACAAGTTGAGAGTAATTCAATAGAAGCAAAAAGTTATCTAAAATCAACGAAAGAAAAGCTTGCAACTCTTACCAAATCATTAAAAGATGCCGATATTAAAGAAACCACCAATGAATATAACAAAATGAATGATATTCTGAATCTACAAAAAGAAGACGAAAATTTAAGGTCACTAACGCTTGAATTTTTAAAAGATTTAACCGCTAATGCTAACACAATTGAAAAAGAAGTTGCAGAGGGTGAAGAGCTACACGAAAAGTTTAAGGAAGCAAACAAAAATGTGGCTACATTAAAAACTGACATGGATAATGAATTTGAAGAGGAAACTCGAAAGGAATTGGATTTAAAAACTAAGAAGAAGCAAAAAATAAATGATATTGAATTAAAAACTAAAAAGAAGGAATTAGACAAGAATTTAGAAAGATTGGAAAGCTCATACACTGTTTATGATTCTCAAATAAATCACGAAAACAAAAAGTATGCTAATTTAGAAAATGAAGACAAATGTTCTGAAATTGATGCAGCGAAAATTCAAAACGAGCTAGAGTTACAAGAACTACTAAAGAGGTAAGTAAAAATTAATTTAATACAATAAAATCAAAATTAGGTGTTTTTTTTTAAGAAATAACGAAATAAAAGGGCAAAATTCCACGATTTCTAATCAAAATGATATACTTGAACAAGAATTAAACGTAGATATTAAACGCCTAAAAGTCGAAGATGAAGAAATTGCAAAAAAAACTAAAGACGCAAATGTTCTTGAGGCCAAAAAAGAAAATTTAAGAAAAGAAATTGAAACAGCTAATAATGAATCATGCCTTGTCAATAAATGGGTTAAAAAAATTGAGGATAAAAAAATCGAAATGGATAATTTTATGCAGACAATCGAGCAGGTAAATAAATTAAAAAAAAAACAAGTAATAGATCAGGGGAATAGATCATTCAAAAAGTTATACACTTCGCAGAGGTCTTTTTTTATGACTATTTTTTATTGTTATACATTTTAAATAAATAAATAAATAAAACAGGTGAAGATACAAAAAAATTATTAACTGATTTTTTATAGGGAAAAATACAATCTTTAATATTATTAAGAATATTTTATTTCGTAAAATTGATATTAACCGCAATATGAATTTTTTTCAACTATGGGGGTGGTATCCACTATTTATTATTTGATTTTTTCCAAAAACAATAGGGTTCTTTCCTCAACGAGATTGATTTTTGAACCAAATATCAAGTCAATTGAATAAACCGTTCTTCAGCTATCGTGATAACAAGTTCCGTTACAAACAGACGGACAAAAAATAAAAGTATTAAAAAGTCATGAAACGCACGCAAAAAATGTTGCACTAGTATGAATATTAACGATTTTAGAGAAGGTCCGACCAAATGCAATATACTTTTCGACTTTGTCTGCGAAGAGTATAATAATTAAAATTCATAAATGTTGCTTTTTTTTTAGGTTAACACTGAAAATTTAAACAAATTAAAACAAAAGGAAATAAACTTAACCGAAAGCAAAAACCAAATCGCTGATTTAGAACAAAAAACGGATTCTTTAAAAGAACAAATTAAAACCATTGAAGAGCAAATTACAAATTTAGACGAATCCATAAAAGAATGTATAATTAAAAACAAAAAAAATGAAGTAGACAAAAATTTGCTATTTAAAAAACTTACAACAGTTACTAAAGACCATGAGGAACATGAAAACAATCTCAAAAACTACAAAGAAATATCAGAAAATCTTACAAAAACCAGAGAGGAACTAGAATTAAAAATTGAAGACATCGACAAGAAAATAGAAGAAACAAGAGAAAAAGTTAACGCTGCACAAAATGATGACATCAAATCTGAAACCAAAAAATTAACATCTGAACTAACAAACATTAAAGAAGAAATCAAAAACTATAACGCCAAAATAGAAATAGAATCAAAAGAGTACAAGAAACTTAAGGAATTTCTTGAAAAGGCAAAAGCCATAAAACCAAAACTGGCTCCTAAGAAAGTTATTTATAAATGTGAAAGCGACACTAGTATTGATACACTTACCGGTTTCGAATAATTCCTAATTTTTTACCATAACATAATCTAGAAAATCCGCGTTTAATTTTTTTTTTGTATTATTATACAGGTTGTCACGAATTTGGGGCCACTACTGAGATCTCGCTTATTTTAAGAGATACAAGATCGGTTACATTGGGGTAAAGTTGCCCATTTTAATGTTCATTAACCTTCCGCAAGCAGAACCAGGTTATCTCTAACTGATTTTCGGTTATCTTAAAAAAAAGAAAGTGCATTTCGGTTATTTGGCTGTAAGTTTTTTGTTTTTTAGGGGATGCTGTTGATATTTGAACATTATTCAGACACTATTTTATCTGCAATCAAATTCTGGTTAAACAAATTTCCTACAACGTTTCGTTTCCTAAAAAATATCATAATGCTCTTTTTTTTCTTATGGGAGATCAATTAGATTTCAATGTTAACACTTTATTAAAAACGAAACGTCAAAAGCAATTTTTTTTAGCTTGTTTATAAAAAAAGAACCAGAATCCAATCACAAAATTTTTGTACGATGTTTGGTTTTAAATATTTTGTTTAACGGAGAATGCCGCGAATAAATACAGAATTTTGGCAATTTAAAATTCAAAAGAATAGTGCTTTTTAATTGAAAAAATTCTGTATCTAAACGCTTATTGATGGACTTTTAGAATATTTCAACTTGTGCTTTGTTTATTTATGCTGCAGCAAAGCACAATTTTGAATTAAAATTACCTCTTATAAACTCATTGAGCAATGACCAGAAAGTGCTGTTTTTTATTGATTTTAGGCAACCAACATTACATAACCACAGTTTCTATGCTTTGCGACATTTCCCTTTAAATAAAAATTTAATAATTCTCCCATAAAAAAAGAGCATGATGATAATTTTCAGGGAACGAAACTTTGCAGAATTCTTTTTAACCAGAATTTGGTAGCATACAAAAAAGTTTCTACATAATTTCCAAGTTTTAAAAACATCCTCTAAAATCCAAAATATTTCACCCAAATAACCGAAATGCACTTTTTTAGATTTTTAAACGTAACTGAAAAACGTTTACAGATAATCAAGTTCTATTTTCGGGAGGTTAATGAGCATAAAAGTGGCAACTTTGCCCCAATTTAACGAATCTTGTATCTCTTACGGTAAGCGAGATCCCAATGATGGTCCTCAAATTTGAATAGCAAAAAGCTTCCATCGACATACTGTTAAATTTAATTTTTTTCATTGTAAAGGCCAAATGTAAGGGCTGCCATTTCTGTTACAGTTTATAAAAGTTCAATAATAAAAATGTTCGAATTAATTATGAATTGTTTTTTTATTACTATTTAACTGATTGTTTAACAAAGTAACAACATTATCACATCTACTGCAAATGCAATCTTTCTCATTTGAATTAACTTTTCTGCATCTGGGGCATACAAAATTCTTACTTGTTTTAGTTATAATTTTGTGATCTTCTATTTGATTAGGGTCTGTCTCAATTTTTACTTTGGAAACTTGCAGTATGTCTTCTAACTGTTCTTCCAAATTCTTTATCGTTGACTCCTGAAAAAATATTATACCTTAGAAGTTACCATGAAGTGTCCAACAAATGGCGCATAAACGCGATGGTACGTTGTTGGGGCATGTAAAGAGTGCCCCAAAAAATTGTTAAAAAAAAATAATTTTAAATACCCTCGGAGATATGAGGCCCCAATGTGCGAAATTTTAATCGCATCTGTCTTGAAAGTAACAGCACATATTAACGAAAGAAATGGCTGAATACAAAGAACAATCTATCTAAAATTATTTTACCATTTGTTTTTTTTAAATGGTCAAATTACATTTTTGTAACCAATTTAATTTAATTTTACAAAAAATTTATGAAATGAAGCTGACAACAATGACAATATGATCTAAATGCAAAAATGTATGCTCAAGAATCTAGATGAGCTTTTAAGATGTATTTTATAAACTGTGTTGCCGAACCTATGCAACTGTGTTCGCATTATTTTCGATAAATATAACATATGGATTTTTTTTTACAATTTTCTGGGTATCCCCGAGAATGCCCCAAGAGCGTACCATCGCGTTTATGCGCCATTTTTTGAACACCCAGTATATACTAATGCGGATTCAACGCACATTCTTAACTGTGCCTTGAAGTCTAAAAGTGACTGTTTTCCATAAACAGAGTTTGATAACTGTAACTTATTAAACCCTGTTTAAAATTGTGCTTTTTATGAAAAACAGTCACCTAGATTTTTAGGAACAATTAAAAATTGCGGGCGAGCGGCCACAATTTTTTTTTTTTTTATAACGTCAAAAAAACATCACTTTAGTGATGTTTATGACGAGCCTTAAGAAGCACTTTTCTAAACTATGTATATCATAAAGTTTTTACTTTTAGTGCCTAGGCAGTAAAAGTCACTTTTACGCTAGCAAAAGTCAAAAAATTAAAAAAACATATTTTTAATGATTATTTTAAAATAAATAAAAGTCAACTAAAATAGTTAAATGAAAAATATTATAAAACCATTACATTTAGACGTTTTAAGAAAAAAATCGAATGACAATCTTACCTTAAAAACTTTTCCAACTTTGCCAGAAAGCACAATTTCAACATCAGAATCAATAGTCTTAGCCCCCACTTCTTTATTAACAATCTTTTTAATATTAAGCACATGTTCCATTAAACCATTTATTTCTTTATTTTTCCAATGCTCACTTGGAGTAACATGTTTACTCGTAAAATATGTTTTATTCCTAAACGGTAAGTGTAAATTCATTTCTTCGATTAAATGAGGTACTATTGGTGCTATTGCTTGCCCAACAACGTCAAAAATGGCCAGAAGTACAAATTGAGCACTTCTTCTTGAAGTACTGTCCTCGAGTTCGCAGTATAAACGGTCTTTTATTGAGGAGTAGTAAAGTGCTGATATTTGATTGGTTAAGAGATTAAGGACCAGGCTTCCTACTTTGTTGAATTGGTAATCTACCATTTCTTTGGTTACCTTAAAGCAAAATAAAAAAAAATTGATGAGGAGAGTGAAAAACAGTTTTTTAACTTTTAAAGCGATAGATGTATGCAAAAATAGGTTTTTCTTAAAACGTCAAAAAAAAAACAACACTTTAGTGACAAATATGGCGAACATAAAGTAGCACTTTTTTGAATTGAATCATAGAGTTTTTATTTTTACTGCCGGTGACAGTAAAAGTAACTTTTACTGACGCTACCAAATTATTTTTTCTTAAAACGTCAAAGAAACATCACTTTAATGACGTTTATTTTAAAATAAATAAAACTCAACTAAAATAAGTAAATTAAATTTATTATAAAACCCTTGTATTTAAAAGTTTTAAGAAAAAGTATCGTTTACTACACAGAGTTAAAGTGGCTTTGTGTGCCTCGGCAATCTTTCTGCCTCGTCACACAAAGCATCACTTTAACTCTTAGTACTAGAATATACTATTATATAACATTAATGAAGTGTTTAACATCGTCAATTTTAGATAATTAGTTAAATAGATGCATAAGGACTGATTTACAAACAAAACTTTTAACGCAATGTCGCGGTCGGTGCATAAACATTTATGGAAGTTATACTTTGTATTTGAGTTATTATGTATTTTGACGATGTTAAACACTTCGTAAATGCTTCATAAACCTTTAAAATATAATAAAAATAAAATTCGTTTATCTAGAGATACAAGATCGGCCAAGTTTGGGCAAAGTTGTCTATTTTAATACTTAAAAAAAATTAAAAAAGTGTATTTTGGTTATTTGGCTGTAACGTTTTTGTTTTTCAGGGGATGTTTTTAAACTTTGATATTATTCAGACCCTTTTTTGTCAGTAATCAGATTCTGGTCAAAAATAATTCCTATAACATAGAAATTTAATTGATATCCTATAGGAAAACAAAAGAGCATAACTCGGAGCATAATGATAATTTTCAGGGAACCTTACTTTGAAGGAATTATTTTAACTAGAATCTGATTGCTGACAAAAAATGTCTAAGTAATGTCATAGTTTTAAAAACATTCCTTAAAAAACAAAAACGTTACCTTCTAATAAACGAAATGCACTTTTTTTTAGTTTTTTTCAAATAACAGAAAAAAGGTGGCAGATAATCAAGTTCTGTTTTTGGGGAAGGTTGACGGACATTTAACTAGGCAACTTTGCCCCCATTTAATCGCTCTTGTATCTTAAGATAAGCGAAATCCCAATCGAATTCGAAACACCCTGTATATTGTAGCTTACATTATATTTTGCTTACCTGTTGGTGAAAATTGTAAAGTACATGCAACATGTATCGATCTATTAAAAGAAGATTTTCATTATCTACTTCAGTCTCAGAATAATCGTTAAGTGAGCCCAAAATAAATCGAAGAACACCTCTGATTTTTTGTACTTCATCTGCGCAAGTTTTCATAACGTTCGTACTAACTGGAGAGATTGAATCCTGATTTGCGTGGACGGCTACCCACCATCTAGAAATTTTAAGTTTTATAAATTTAAGATTTCTTGCACGAGCACAAAATTGGAGAATGAAAATTTTACAAGGTGTTAATTCTATTTTTTATTATTTGCTTTGTTTTTATAGTTTTTTTAATCATTTAAAACAGAAATAATCTATAAATTTAAGACTTGGGTTTAGAGATGTGCCTATGACCAAATCATTTTGGTATGGTCAAATTACGGTCAAATTCTTAAAAACTTTTGAAGAGAACCCTTGGTGATGTCATATGAAAAATTAAATTATGGTCATCTAAATACTATATTTTGACGCATAAATCCCACTAAGCCAATTTTATGTAAAAGGAAATAGCAAAATTAAGACAACAACATTAAAAATTTAGCAAAAAATGGCAAATTAAAAAAATATATTTATTTCCCCAAATTTGGGTGATCAAATGACGGTCAAAATACCTAGTCAAAATCTTGGTCAAATACCACTGGCACATCTCTAATAAATTTAAAAGATTTCTTACACGAGCAAAAAAAATTAGGGAATGAAAATTTTACAAGTTGTCGATTTTATTTTTTATTATTTGCTTTGTTTTTGTTTTTATAACTTTTTTATTCATTTAAAACGGAAATAATAAATAAGACTAGGGTTTCAAATTCACAGATCTTCTAATCTGTGCTCCTAGAAGCTTGTATAAGTCATCTCCGTTGAGTTCCCGTCAATTCTACTAAATAGCACATCTACATGAGGGCCCCATCGTATATTAAAACTAAATGTAGTTTTGAAAACTACAAAAATGGGACTACAAATGTATTATTATACTATTTTTTTGTTTTTGGCTACGGATACATTTTTTGGTTTATATACATTACGTGGTCCATGCCAAACTATAATACGTTAATTTACCATGATTTCAGCTTGTAAATGATTAAAATTGCAACTTTCGTTTTTCCCTAATATACAGGGTGTTATTTTGTAGACTTTACTAGCGTTTTACTCAGCTATGTGAAATTCGATTTCCATAAAAAAGTGACCATTTAAGACTTGTGCTTGCGACTGGTAAAAACAAAGTTTCAATTGGTTTATTTGTTTTGCAGAAAACGACAGTTATTAGATTTTTCTTACATTTTTCTGGTAATATTTATTTTTTTTCGAAAAATCTGTATTATTATACTCTTCACAAGAGTATATTGCAATCGATCAGAAAATCCTAAAATCGTCAATTTTCGTCGTAGAGCAAAAATTTTTGCAGATTCGTGCGTTTCATGACTTTTTAAGACTTTCATTTTTTGTCCGTCCGTCGGTCGGTCGGTCGGTCGGTCGGTCTGTGGCATGGCACGTTTCTTGTAAACACGCTATCTTAAGAACCAAACTTCCAATCCTATTCAAATTTTAAGGAAAAATCGATCCCTATAAGAGGAAGAACCCTATTGTTTTTGACAAAAATCTGAGTACTATAAAGCCCCCTTTTCGGCCCCCCAAGTGAAAAAAAAATCGTAACTCAATTATTATTAAATTTACAAAAAAAATTATTTGACATAAAACATAAGAAATTTAATTCTCTATAAAAAAATATTCGATGGTTTTTTTGTCAGACCCCCCCGTTACCCCCCACCACAAAAAAACCTCCTATCTCCGTTATTATTCAATTAACAAAAAAAATCTTTTTTACAAAATTAATGAAAATTTAATTTTCTATTAAAAATGTTGGTTCATTCTTTGTAAAGTTAGCCAGTAAGGTTAAAAAAACAAAAAAACAATTTTTTCAATAGCAAAAAAACTTCTAAGTCCAAATCACGTTACGTGTCGGTCAAGAAGGCCATGCCAAAAATATTTTAAACAAAGAAACAAAACCACTTGTCAGAACAAATAACCTAAAATATTTTAAATGTCAGAACTGACGTTTATCCTCTTCGTTAACTAAATTCTTCGTGTTTTCTGTTAATAGTTTGCACTCTTCGCAGATTTTCTTTACATAATTTTCTTTTATATTAGACTATTAATTATCCTATAATAGTTTTCTTGCGAAGAGTATACCATAGAATGTGTAGCAATTATATAAAAAATAGACTAAGCTTTGATTTACAAAATTACACTTCTACCTATTCCGAATTCTACCCGAGCTACTTATCTGTGAAGAGTAATTTCTACGCGTTTCGACTTCTACGCGTTTCGAGTTCTACCCATTTCTAGTTTTACATTTAAATTAGTTTTTACATATTAATTAAGAGTGTCCGTTGTTTTAGAATAAATTCATAAAGTTTCTTAAAATACCTGGCTAAAATGGTTCGTTTTATACTCTTCGCAAGACTAGGTCCGAAGAGTACATTGCAATCGATACGAAAATCCTAAAATCGTCAATTTTCATCGTAGAGCAAAAATTCTTGCAGATTCGTGCGTTTCATGACTTTTTAAGATTTTCATTTTTTGTCCGTCCGTCGGTCGGTCGGTGTGTATGTATGTCACGTTTCTTGTAAACACGCTATCTTAAGAACCAAAATTCCAATCCAATTCAAATTGTAAGGAAAAATCGACCTCTATAAGAGGAAGATCCCTATTGTTTTTGATAAGAATCCGAATACTACAAAGCCCCCTTTTCAGCCCCCCAAATGAAAAAAAATCGTAGCTCGACTATTATTAAATTTGCAAAAAAAATTATTCGACATAAAATATAGACAATTTAATTCTTCACCAAAAAGTATTCCTTAGTTTTTTTGTCCTACCCCCCAATTACCCCCCAGCACAAAAAAACTTCCTATCTCTGTTATTATTATATTATATATAATCTACAAAAAAAATATTTTTTACAAAATTATTAAAAATTTAATTTTCTATTAAAAATGATGGTTCATTTTTTGTAAAGTTAGCTAGTAAGGTTAAAAAAACAAAAACTAAAAGATTTTAGTAGCAAAAAACTTCTAAGTCCAAAACGCGTCACGCGTCGGTCAAGAAGGCCATGGCAAAAATGTTTCAAACAAAGAAACAAAGCCAACTGTCAGAACAAATAACCTCAAATATCTTAAACGTCAGAACTGACGTTTATCCTCTTCGTTAACTAAATTCTTCGTGTTTTCTGTTAATAGTTCGCAGATTTTATTTACATATTTTTTTTTTATAAGAAACTATTAATTATCCTGTAATAATTTTCTCGCGAAGAGTATCCCATAGAATGTGTAGCAATTATATAAAAAATTGATTTAGCTTTGATTTACCAAATATAAAACTACACTTCTACTGATTAAGAATTATACTCGACCTACTTATTTGCGAAGAGTAACTTCTACGCGTTTCGACTTCTACCCATTCTAGTTTTATTTAGGCAGGCGTTGAATTTGTTTTGCTCTTATGACACTAATTTTTTGACGTTATTAACAATAAATCACGATTGTCATAATTTGTCAACACAATAAGAACACAGAAAAGTTTTAAATCTGTAGCCCACCTACATAAGATAATTAATAAAAAAAAGACTAAATCAGCCGACTATGTTGCGAAAACTTATTAAATTAATTAAATCGATTATGAAGCAATGGTAAGATTTATTAAAAATGTAAAAAATAATTTGCACGTAAAATAATCCAGATTTTCCGAAAAAATATAATTATTTACATAAATATCGATAAGTATGATAGTTACTGTCATTTTCTGCAAAACCAATAGAGCAATTAAAATATTGTTTTTACCAGTCGCAAGCACAGGTCTTAAATGGTCACTAAAAGAATTTTCATGAAAATCGAATTGCACTGTCTGAGCAATACGCTAGTAAAGTCTACAAAATAACACCCTGTAGATGTGCTCGTTCAAAGATTTCAATGTAGAAAGAAAAACACTAAAAGTACTATTTCAAAATATTTTCATTATTTTTTGCACTCAGTACCACTTCTATGTATCACAAACATTATCCTAAATATTTTTAATCATAGTTATTGATGTATAACTCTGTATTTTTACATATTTTGTTGAAATTTCGAAAATAACTGACATTCAGGGAGATGACTTTTACGAACTTTTGAGTGCACAGAACATCCCATTTATGAATTTGAATCTGTAACCTTAAGGGCACAAAATTGCTTACCTTAAGACATCAATTCCAAAAGCAGGTTGCCCCTTTTTGCCTTTTGTGATATCATCAGGGTTGACAACGTTTCCAACAGATTTGGACATTTTAACACCCTTTTCATCGACGGCAAAACCATGTACGTAAATGGTTTTATACGGGGCTTTGTCCCGAATTGCTACAGAAGTTAAAAGAGATGATTGGAACCAACCAGTAAACTGATCAACTCCTTCTAGATACATATCGGCTACTTTTGTGCCATCTAAGACTTTTGACCATGAGATTCCACTATCAAACCAAATATCCATTATGTCCTAAAGAAATAATTTAATAATAATATACTTACCAAAAAATAACAAGCAGCTGCTTTGAGGCTAGAGATTAAAATTCACAGATTCGAAGATATGAGCTCCTATAAACTCGTATAAGTCATCTTCGTTGAGCTCCCGTTCATTCTAGTAAATAGCACATCTACATGAGGGCCCCAGCGTATATTAAAATTAAAGGTTGTTTTGAAAACTAAAAAAATAGGGCTTGGTTTTATATAAATCGGTTATTTCTTTGTGTCGAAAATCTGACAAAATAATTACAATATTGTTGTTTTTTGAAGTCAGATTTTCGGCACAAAGAAATTACCGATTTAAATAAAATCATAATACGTTTAAATAGCCCAATTTTCTAGTTTTCAAAAGCACACTTAGTTTTAATATACGATGGGGCCCTCATGTAGATGTGCTATTCAGTGGGTAGATTGGATGGGAGCTCAAAGATTTATAAGAGCTTCTAGGAGCACAGATCTTCGAATCTGTAAACTTGAATTTCTAGCCTAAAACCATTTAATTTTCCAACTATAAGGTTTATATAACATTTACGGAGTATTTTACATCGTCAATTTTAGATAATTAGGTAATAAAGTAATGTGTCTTTAACACATTTACAAAGGAACTTCCATTGATGTGTAAAATAATTCGATTATGCACCTTTTTACCCATCAACTATTTAAAATGAACGATGATGTAAAACAGGTAAATGTTACACAAACCTTAGCTGGCACATTGAATGTTCTAAAGCGATAGTTTGTCGTTTTTTGGTATATTAGCGTTATATTTGATAAAAGTATGAAAGTAAAAAAATTATGTCAATTGACATTTAAACGACGGGTGGTATGAAATATATTCATGGAAACCCCAGCTAAATATTGTTCTAATATCGCCCATTAAATAGCTACGGGGTAATTTTAAGTCAAGACTTGAAGCAGCGCAAATTTGCAATGTCGCAAACGACTATTTCAAAAATGATAGTTTTTGTAAAAATTTTATGTTTTGTTTAGTCAATTGTATAAACTAATGCGTAATTTATAATTTTATGCCCAAAAACATTTTCTTTTTTTGCAACCGGCTCGAGAATTTGCGCTGGTTAGATGATTTTCGGACTTGAAATTAGCCCCTTTAAACAACATTTCTTTTACCTCTCCTTTCTTTAAAGTATTTGGTTGGAAGTCATTCTTCATATGTTCGGGAATTAAATCTTCAACTTCTAAAGTCCACCAAAAATCAGGGCCGTGTTTTTTTAGAAGTTGACATTGGTGGTGAATTATGTCCCTTAAAAAAATTAATTTTATAGACCCTTTTTGGTCATTATAAGTTAGATATATTTATCAGTTACTAAACGTAAATTTATCTTCGTTAAAATTACCCGTTTATTAGAAAAGTTTAAAAAGCATATTTACTCATTAACAATAATTTCTTCTGTGTCCTTTTTATAAAGAACTGGAATCGGTGCGCCCCATTTTCTCTGTCTGGAAATGCACCAATAGGGGCGTTTTTCAATTTGGTTTATTAAATTCTGTTTGTAAATGTCCCCACTTATTTTTGGGATTATTTTAACATCTTGCAGTACATCCTGTTAAACACAAAAAAAAATTGATTTTTTGGCAACTTATTTTTAAATAATAAACCCATTTTTAATTAATTATTTCAAATTGGTACAGTTAAGCGAGAAGTTTCAAGAGATAAGAAAGTTTCTTATTGAACCCATCTACCAGCAACAATAAATAAAATTACAAAATTGTTAGGAACAGAAAACAATTTTTATGCACTCTACCGGTTGCAACTCCATTTCTAGGGGGGCTACAAATGTTAAAACAAGTTTGAAAGGAATGTTTTTATTGTCGTTAATGATTCCATCAATTTTATTATGTTTGTACAAACCATTTGTAAGATATTTACGATTAAATATTTTTAGTGAACTAGACTTAAAAAGGTGTAGTTTTTAAACGGTGTCCCCTAGCCTAGGACATGTCGAGTGTATCTGTCTATTTTTTCGTCCTATATCTACTATCCATTCACAGTTAAAAAAAAACAGAGTCAACTATAAAAACTAGAACTTTTTTCTTTAAAAAGTTGAATTTTCCACAAAGTTGGCATTACATTTCAAATTCACTGTCATTATAAATTCAAAAATGCCAAAAATATTATGACAGTTACATAAAACAGGCGTAAAAATTAAAAATACGAAGCAATTTTTGCTTGAAATGTGAAAATTTATAAAGAGAATTGTAGACATTTTTGTAAATGTGCTATTTTATCCTAGGATTCCCAAAAGGACTTCTTAACAGTGAGTACTTGTATAAATAATTCCTATTTTGTGTAAACTTTTAAATGGTTTAATTAGTGCATAATAAAGTAATTTAATAAAAGAATAAATACTTCAGTATATGCTGAAACCATTATTTTTGATTCAGATGCCCTAAACATGTTTTTAAATGCATTTTTCAATTTTTTTGACATTTCTTACATAACCAGCAAACACAAGTGACATTAATGACAATATACAGGGTAAAATCTGTCACCTTATGGCTCACCTGCTCTGTTTATTTAATTGTGAATGGATAGTACCTTTTAAAAGATGCACTCGTTTTAGAGACATCCTATATAAATAATTTAAAAAGTAATACTTACAATAGCTCTACTTTTGATAGCGTTAGTATCAACAAACCACTGAGGACTAGCTCTAATTATTACAGGTTCTTTAGTTCTCCAATCGTAAGGGTAGCTATGTTCAAATTCACTTAAATGTATCAGATTGTCTGATAATAATTTAATAACTGCTTCGTTTCCTTCGGTTAGGACAAATTTACCTTCCAAATTTGGCCCAGCTTCATTTTTGAATCGTCCTTCTTCATTAACTAAATCAATCTAAAACTAGGAACAATAAATATCTCTCGAGAAAAAAAAAATTACCATGAGAAATACTATACAGGGTGTGGTGTTTTGTAATGTCGTAGAAAAAATTCATCAGAGTGATTCCTGGACCCATTTAAAAAAAAAAGTTCCTATAAACTTGTGTCCAATTTTAACTTTTTTTTAACTTGGAACCCCCCAAAAATTAACACTTTTTTTTGCATAAAAAAGGTCTTAATATAACATTGTGTACAAAAATTATTCGTTTCGGAAATATAGCGAAAAAAAATTATTTATTGTGTATTTTTCAGAGGGCTGTAATTAACTAAGGAGGCAAAATCGGATACATGTTTATTAGAGATGTGTCAGTGGTATTTGACCCAGATTTTGACTAGGTATTTTTACCGTCATTTGATCACCCAAATTTGGGGAAATTGGTTAAATTCTCGGTCAAATTCTAAATATTTTTTTTATCTGCGACTTTTTGCTAAATTTTTTATGTTGTTGTCTTAATTTTGCTATTTTCTTTTACATAAAAATGGTTTAGTGGGCTTTATGCGTTAAAATATAGTAATTAGATGACCATAATTTAATTTTTCATATGACATCACCAAGGATTCTCTTCAAAAGTTTTTAAGAATTTTACCAGAGATTTTGACCATAGCAAAATGATTTGGTCATAAGCATCATCTCTAATGTTTATACAGGGTGTTCAAAAATTGGCGCATAAACGTGGTGGTACGTTGTTGGGGCAACACAGTCTAGGAAAATACATCTAAAAATCTCATTTATAAATCTTCATACACTTTTGCAATAGACTTTATTGACATATAATTTTGTAAAATTAAATTTCTTATAAAAATGTACTTCGATCATTTAAAAGATAAACAAATATTAAAATGGTATAAAATAGACTGTAGCTTTATATTAAACCATTTTTTTCGTTAATATGTGCTGCTATCTTCAAGATAAGCGTTCCTTTGCACTTTGGGACCTCATATCTTCAAGGGTATAATGAAATTTTTATTTAACATTTTTCTAAAGATCCCTAGACATGCCCCAATAACGTATTAACCATTGCGTTTACGCACCAGTTTTTAAACACTCTGTACAAACTTTTTTTTTAAATGGGTCGAGGAATCAGCCCCTGAATTTTTTCCACGATATTGGGAAACCTGTATAGAGTTTTTTTCTCTAATCTACTAATGTAAAAATGATTTTTTTACATACTTATTGCAGGGTGAAAATTTTAAAAATAAATGTGTACTTACTATAGACATTTTTTTATTTAAAGCCACTAGAAAATCGTCGGGTCCATGCGCAGGCGCAGTATGAACTAATCCAGTACCTTTAGAAGCAGTAGCATGACTGGCTGGTAAAAACGATAAAATTTGGTTCTTGTAAATTGGATGATGGTATTTTAGTTTTGGTAAATAATCCGCTGAAACAATAATTAAAATAATACCTGTATATGTTTTTACACAGCGCAATCAAATAAATATTACACATCTAAAACTACTTTGTACCATTTTGAATTCAAAATTAAATTTATAGGTATGATTATTTAAAAAAAAAAGTTTGCAAAGACATTAGAAAAGAAATGTAACCTTTTAAGAGCCGTAATTTAATAAAGGGGCAAGAAATAAACCAACCAGTGAAAGAAAACTTTCTTTCTTATTTAAAAGTCTTAAATTCACTGCATTTAAGACCTTCTAAGGGGTGTATTCTGTAACTTATATTTAAATTTTAAAAACCCTTTAAAATATTAACTTTTAACGAGAATAGGAATACATCCCTAAGAATGTTTGTAAGATTTGCCTACCTCGTAGTTTTCCTAAAACTTCAATATTCCAATTAAAAGTTTTAATCAGTTCAGAAATTAGGTCTGTTGCTACAATATAAACAGTTTTATCAGCTACATTTTCAATGGCACTGTACGAAATAGTTGGGTTATAACAAACTGCTTGGTTCGACGGCAAAGTCCAGGGCGTAGTTGTCCAAATAAGGGCAAAAACACTAAAAATAATTTTCGTGTAAGTGTAAACAAGAAAATATAATAAAAAACAAAACTTAGGAAAAAAAGCGCTTTTTCAAATTTTTTTAAATTTTAATTTAAAACTTAATAAAAAAATTGGTAAATTACCTTCTATTGTTTAGCATTGGAATTTCTGGGTGCGGTTCTACTTTAAACCTTACGTAGGCACTTGGACTTTTGTGCTTATCATTATATTCCAATTCAGCTTCAGCTAAAGCAGTTCTAAAAAAGAAACATTTATTCTTAAAAAAATTTTACTCATTTTTTCTAAAAGGTATGGGTCAAAATATTTTCAGTTTTTTTATTCCCACGATCACAAATAATTTATGTCATAAATAAATAATTGCATAGCTTTTAATTTTTTCGCTATGAGCTTTAAAATGCAACTTCAACGCAATACCCGATTTTTTTTAAATAGTTCTAATTTGCAGAAATATATTTTTGAAAAAAAAAACAAACGCAGATTCGTATTCTACAACCAAAAAGTAGTTTGCAAAATAAGTTTTAATCAAATCGGAGACCAAATTATTTTTTGGAGAGCTTTTTTAAAAATTTTATCACTAGAGCTTTTTAAAAAAGCTCTATCAAAAAAAGGAAAGCACTTGAAAAAATACCGATTGCTGATTTGTTATGAACGTCTTTTAATAAGAATAAATAGACAGTTTTGGGGAAATCTATTTTTTCAAAATTTACCTTAATTTTAACTAAGAGGGTACAATTTTTCTCATTTTTTTTAATGTCACGGACCCAAATAATTTTTGTTCCTACAAGTTTCATAAATGCTTATGCAAAACAAGTTGTTGAATCTGAATCTGGCACTTAACAAGTAAAGTTCCAGCGCTTTTAGTTTTTTTGCTATGAACTTTCAAGAACAACAAATCGGGAGCTGCGTTTAACGCAGCTCCCGATTTTTTTCAAATTGCCTAATTTTAAAAAACATTTTTTTGAAAAAAGATCCAAATGCAGATTTGTACTCTACAGTCAAAAATAAGTCTACAAAATAGGTTTCATTTAAATAGGAGACAAAAATATTTTTAAAAGAGCTTTTCTAAAAATCACTTGAAATGCTCTAACAAAAAAACGAAAGCACTTGGAAAAATACTGATTGCAGATTTGTTTTGTACGTCTTTTAGTAAGCTTAAAAACAGAGTTGCAGGCAAATCTATTTTTTTAAAATTTACTTTATTTTAAACAAAGGGGTAAGGGTACAAATATTCACAGTTTTTTTAATGTCACGGTCCCAAATACTTATTGTAACCAACAAGTGCTATGTAAAACAAGCTGACGAATCCGAATCTGGCACTTAAATGGTTCCAACGCTTTTAGTGTTTTTGCTATGAGATTTTAAGTGCAACTTCAAACGCGACACCCGATTTTTTTTAAAATGCTCTGAGTTGCAAAAACATTTTTTAAAAAGAAATCCTAACTCAGGTTCGTATTTTACAGCCAAAAAGTAGTCAACAAAATAAATTTCATTCAAATCAGAGACAAAAATTATTTTTGATGAACAATTTTAAAAATTTCAGTACAATTTAAAGCAAACAAACGAAAGCAGTTAGAAAAAAATGTAGTGTTGTGAGATTATAATCTACCGGTTAATTTACCAGTTAATTAACCGGTTAATTAACCGGTAAATTAAGATATTTACCGGTAAATTAAAGTTTTTTATGTTTGTATCTCATTTTCTTACGAGATATTTTATTTATTTTCGTTAACCTACAAGTTCGATTGAACAAAAAAGTTAAAATTTTTAAACTACAAAAGTTAGAAGGTAACAATTTAAATTTCCCGCGGCTGGTTGCGTCGAATCCAATCAATTCACGTTATTTAGTGTCACATGTTTGGGGGCGTTGACCTTAATTCACAAGTCCGGTTAAATTTACCATGTTTTATTTATTTATTTTTTATTGTACTTTTTTTTCAAAATTAAAAAAATAAGAAATTGCTCATATGTTTTTGGTCTTAAACAAATCGTAAAGACTTTTTATACTTAAATTTAGTGTCCAGTAGAATTTTTATAATTTACCGGTTAATTAACCGCAATTTTAATTTACCGGTAAATTCACAACACTAAAAAAATGTGATTGTAGTTTTATTTTTATAAAAGTATATCTAACTTACTTTGAGGAAGGTGACCAATAAATTGGTTTAACATCTTTGTAAATCAGTTTTTTGGAATACATCTTGTAAAATTGCTCGAATTGATTTTTAATATATTCGACACTATACGTTGTGTATGAGTTATTCCAATCTCCAGTTACTCCCCACGATTGGAAGGTCTTTTTTTGTTCCTCCAATGTTTTTGTGGCAAAAGATTTAGCTAAAGAAAAAACCAAAATAAAAAAAAAATAAAAAAAACTAACTTTTACATTGAAACCAACCTTTTTTCCTAACATCGAGTGCGGATAAATTATTTGAGCTAGTTAATGCTTTTAGTTCAATTGGTAAACCGTGGCAATCCCAACCAGGGATGTAGTGAACCTTATTTCCTTTCAAAATATGATATCTTAAAATGGTGTCCTTTAAAATCTAAAAAATTGAAATTTTTAAAAATTTAGTCTAAAAATTTGTTTTTGAGCATCTACCTTATTTATAGCATGTCCCATATGTGGAACTCCATTAGCATAAGGGGGCCCATCGTGTAAAACAAACTCGGGCTCAGATAAGTGCCCCCTTTGCCAAGAATATAATTCATTAAACTTGCATTTCTAAAAAATTAAAAATTACCATATAAAGCAGGATATTTAGCTATATTTGTACGTTATTTTACCTTAGGAATTTGCTCATCTCTTTCTATAACAGCAGTATTATTCAATCGTAGTGGAAATTTAGTTTTTGGTAAAATCACCGTATTTGAGTAAACATTTTTGTTACTGGAAGAACAGTATTTTCGAATTAAAAACTGGTGCTTTACGTAAGGTATAAAACGCATTTTAAATTGCTTTTTATTAATATAAATTATTGTTTAACTTTATTTTTATTTTAAATGTGGAATAAAAACATTTTGATTTTTTAGGTTAAGTTAACTTTGTAGATTAGGCAACACAACATACACACGTGCAAATGCTGAAAATGCGAATTTAATCAAGAAAATGCGAAACATTGGTTTTAAACAAATAAAATGTACTTTTAATTAACTCTTTTGAATTATCTAAGCCCATTTTATGCTTGTTTTGAGATTTTTTCTTAAGTTTTTTCCAATTTTACTTATTTTAGTGCAGATTTCTGTAACTTGAATCATGGTTATAGGGTGAAACGTAAGATGGCGCCAGGGGTTTTGTTTTTGTTGACGTTAGCAGCCGTCAGCTGTCAAAACGACAAACGTCATCCAGCAGCAGATTTTTCGTTTTCTTGACGTATGGGGGGTCGAATGCCAATAAATGTTTAAAAATTAGTGCAATGTGCAATTTAAATTGATAAAAAAACAGTGACGTTTATGTGAAAGTGCAATTAGGAAGTGTAGCGATCGACTAGGGCTGTTTCTCCAAGGAATTTTAATTGAAGGTTAGTCCACCAGTTAAGAGGCGTTTGCCAAGTATGGTAATTGCTCTGTACTCAAAATACTAAATAATGACGGGATAATTATAGCTGCATTAGTTCTTTGCGATTACATGACATCCTATAACTAAAAACTATTTTTAGAGATTTGCAAAAAGCGTCTTAATGTTTTGAAATTCGAGCCTCGATTATCGAGGTTTGTTTATATAAAAAGTATCACGGTAGGCTTTGGAAATGAAAATTGAAAACAGTTGAAGAACGGGACGCTTATTTTGTAGGTTTAGTGCAATTTTGGGAAAATCTACTTATCATTCATAAATAACAAGTTTTTAAATTCAGTTTCTAAAAGTAATGGCAATAAACAAATGGGAAAGTTAAAATTCTAACATGTTTTAAGCAGTCTACTTTCAACACTAGCCATAGATGCATGTGTTCTCGTTTCTCGAGATATTTATTTTAAGGAAATAAGTGTGTTTGTAAATTTGCTACGAAAACCAAAGTTGTGTTTGAACGAAATTGTTGTGAATAATACAGGAAACAGGAAAATCCTTCAGAAAACATATTAAAAAGTGAGTTGTTTACAGATTGTTATACCATGTGAGTGAAGTAAAATGTTTATAATTTTTTTTCGTTCGCGATTTTTTAGCAAAAGCCTTTTAAAAATGTGCCATACAAAATTTTTAATGACAGTTTAACATTTTTTAAATCATCTTAGGTCAAAATATTTGTTTTGTCAGCTGATTACAATGTTTCTTTGCAATAACTTTTGCTACACTACTTCATTTTTCATTCTAAATATTTTCCAAGAAATACATAGTTTAACACTTTTGGCAAACTTTCTTTAAACTTTAAACAAGAAATATTTTTTAGTTTCCCAGTATACTAAAAAGCTTAAGATGCATATTTCGCGACCTTCAAATTTGAATATTTTATTCTCATAATTTATTTGTTATTCCGCGTTATTGTTATTATTGCATACATAAAAGTGTTTCTCTCGGTATTTCTATTGAACATAAATTCTTAAGTTTTTTTTAGTCAGATTGTTATCAAGCAACGTGATTGGCCGATTTTTTAAAGTGGATTTTTGAAATACAATAATTCTTTTTAAATATTATTTAAAAAAACTTTTATTTTTTTTTGCGAAGAGTATGATTAAAAATTGATCTGATGCGTCACCTTGTATTAAAGTGCAATGGACCTTTCCTTAATAATTAATTAATGTTAGCAAGCATTCACCACATAAAATGATTCATAAAAAAATGTTTTCAATTAGGTTTTCCGGTAAACAAAATTCTGGTAACTGTTTTCCTTTGTGGGTAAAATGATTGAACTTTAAGACTATTTTATACAGGGTGTCCAAAAAATGGAGCATAAACGCGATGGCACGATGTTGGGGCATGTCTAGGGAGCCCCAGAAAATTGTTAAAAAAATACTCATATACCCTCGGAGATATGAGGCCCCAAAGTGCGAAACTTTAAACGCTTATATCTTGAATATAACAGCACATAAATAAATGGTCTAATACAAAGCTACAGTCTATATCTTAAACCATTCCACCGCATTTGTTTATTTTTTAAATGGTCAAATTAAATTTTTATTATCAATTTAATTTTACAAAATTTTGATGAAATGAAGCTGACAACAACTTCAATAACATCTAATGCAAAAGTGTATGATCAAGACTCATAGATGGGATTTTTAGATGTATATAACAGATGGAGTTTTTTTGACAATTTTCTAGGGATCTCTGATAATGCCCCAAGAGCGTACCATCGCGTTTATGCGCCATTTTTTGGACACCCTGTTAAAGGCGAATAGTTGGATTTATACCCCCTTGGCCTTAAGTGCCCCTACTTAAAAAAAACTAAGCAATACAGGGTGTCCAAAAAATGGCGCATAAACGCGATGGTACGCTCTTGGGGCATTCTCAGGGATCCCTAGAAAATTATCAAAAAAAATCCATCTGTTATATTCATCGAGAAAAATGCGAACAAAGTTGCATAAATTCGGGAACACAGTCTAGGAAAATACATCTAAAAATCCCATTTATAAGTCTAAAAATCTCATTTATGAGCCTTGATCATACACTTTTGCACTAGATTTTATTGACGTTGTTGTCAGCTTCATTTCATAAAAATTTTGTAAAATTAAATTGATTATAACAATGTAATTCGACCATTTAATAAATAAACAAATGGTTAAATGTTTTAAGATATACTGTAGCTTTGTATTAAACCATTTGTTTCGTTAATATGTGCTGTTATATTCAAGATATAAGCATTTAAAGTTTCGCACTTTGGTACCTCATATCTTCGAGGGTATATGAGATTTTTTTTTCAATTTTCTGGGGCTCCCTAGACATGCCCCAACAACGTACCATCGCGTTTATGCGCCATTTTTTGGACACCCTGTATATGAAAATTTATCATTTTTGAAATTCATTATTCTATTTGTTTTATTTCTCGCTTTTTTTACGACATCTACGAAAAGTATTTGTTTTATTTTAAATTTTGTTTAATGCTCGTGTTGAAATTTCTCAAAACGTAATTAATTTAATGTTAAGTACGTATAAAATTATAATTTTTATAACAGAAATAGAAATTTGAGAGTTTAAAAATATTGGCACGAGGATACACTTATCATTTTTTTGCTCGTCATTTTGTATGTTGTGAATCATCATAGCCTACGCAGAATTAAAGAGACAATAGGTCATAGACGGGCATACACGGGTTGCAGACTCTATCGAAAAGCCCGTCGAAAGTCCCTCCTGTTTTCCTCTCTTCTCCCGTCGATAAATAGGAAGAGTCTCGGTTAGAGTGCACATCCCAATGATAAGAGAATTAAATAGATATAATATACATCAAAATTATTCTGTAAACTGATAAACAAACCTTTTGGGGGGTTAAGCGAAGTGTTTATATTTACCTTATCTCTGATAGGCTGACAAGAATCATAACAGCAACTGGTAAATTTTCTTTAATTCCGTCTTTTTTATGATATTGCATCGTAAAACACTTATATTTACCATTTAATGTATAATATCTTTCTTTTTTTTTTATTCAGTTTATTTACGAAAAATTCACATACATAAATTAAATTGACACAAATATTGTGCCTACGTTTTTAAATGATGCTTCATCTTTTTAATTCTCTCATTATTGACACATCCTCTGCCTCTGCAAGTTTTAATGTCTATGTTATTGTGTTTCAAGGCTTTTTTACAATCAAGTCTAGTGCATGCAGGTGTACTCAAAAATGTGGGCATTTTTCAGTTATCCTTAGTTAATTTTTTGACACCTGTATATTTTTATTGTTCTACTATCTATGAAAACTAGAACCTTTTTTTTTGGAAAGTTGAATTTTCCACAAAGTTGGCATTACCATTCAAATTGACTGTCATTAAAAATTGAAAAATGCCAAAAATAATATGACAGTTACATAAAACAGACGTGAAAATTGGAAAAACGAAGCAATTTTTGCTTGAGATGTGAGAATTTGTAATGAAAATTGTAGACATTTTTGTAAAAGTGCTAATTTATCCTGTGATACCTAAAAGGGCTTCTTAACAGTGACTATTTACATAAATAATTCCCATTTTCTATAAACTTTTAAATAGTTTAATGATTAGTGCATTATAAAGTAATTTAATAAAAAGATAAATACATCTGTATATGTTGAGACCCTTATATTTTTGAGTCAGATACCCCGAACATGTTTTAAAATGCATTTTTAAATTTTTTTGACTTTTCTTACATAACCAGCATTCAGCACAACACAAGTGACATTAATGACAATATACATGATAAAATCTATCACCTAAGGCTCACCTTCTCTGGTTTTTTTAAAATGTAAATGAATAGTAGCTTGTCGCTCTAAATTTTGACAAATGGGATCACAGTTTGAAACTAGGATTCTGTGCTATAATTTTACTCTTTGTAAATTTTAATCTTTTTGTATCTACTTTGGCAATAAAACTTGCTTATGAAAACCATAAAAAAAAACTACTAGTACTATCATCTAGATGAACTTAGCAAACGCGCGATGGCGTCAGGTTGTTGATATGTGTATAAGTTTGCAGGAGAGTTTGCATAAATGTAGATATCTAGATTTTATTGTAATAAAAAAATGTTGTAAAACGAGGTAGAACAAGTAAAAATGAAAAGATCACGCACACTTATCTGCATCAGATAGGAATGTTGATATGTTGAACTCAACTAATTGTTAGTTACACTCACAAGGGGTTTAAAAACTTACAACAATTTGTACATGCAATGTTAACCAGAAAACATTACGTTTTTGGGTTTATTTAAGTTGTCAAGATAATCTATTTTTAGTTTTTTAGACGAGCATGTTTAAATAATAAATTGGTTGGGGTTTTGTTTTATACAGGTCATTGGGGCATGTCTAAGGATCCCCATGATAAATGTTAAAAAAATCCATCTCATATACCCTTGAGCGAGCATTTAAATTCTACCTCGACTCTTGCCATGGAAAACAAAAGCTGCTTTTCCGTATGTCTTTGATAGTTTGTTTAAACGTCAAAAAAAGATGACAACATCAAAAATGACATTAGTAGAAACTATCAAAGACCTACGGAAAAGCAGCTTTTGTTTTCCATGGCAAGAGTCGAGGTAGAATTTAAATGCTCGCTCGTTATAAGGTCCCAAAGTGAAAAACATCTAATGCTTATACCTGAAGATAACAGCATATTTTAATGAAAGAAAATGGTTTAATACAAGAGCGGGTTAGATCAGTGAGTGGCATAGATCATTTAAAAATTTACACTTCGCAGATAGGTTATTTTTTTATTGTCATATAATTATTACACATTCTATATGATACTCTTCGCAGTAGATGATTAAAAAGGTGCCTTTTTTCTTTTATTAAAAAAAACGTAGAACTTATTTTTTTTGGAAACGGGTGGGGATATAAAAAAATTATCAAATGTATATATATATACATATATATATATATAGGGAAAAATACAATCATTAATTTAGTTAAGAATATATTTTTTCGTAAAATTGATATTAACCGAAATATGAATTTTTTTCAACTTTGGGGGTGATTTCTACCCTCTGTTTATTATTTGATTTTTTTCAAAAACAAAAGGGCTCTTTCTCTAAATGGGATTGATTTTTGTGTTAAATCTCAAGTCGATCCGATAAACCGTTCTTGAGTTATGGTGGTCACAAATTTCGTTACAGACAGACGGACAAAAAATAAAAGCCTTAAAAGGTCATGAAACGAACGAATATGTAAAAATTATTGCTCTAGATGAATATTAACAATTTTAGAGAGGTCCCGAGTAATCGCAATATACTCTTCGACTTTGTCTGCGAAGAGTATAACAAGCTACAGTCTATCTTAAAGCATTTCAACATTTGTTTACTTTTAAATGGTCGAATTACATTTTTATAATCAATTTAATTTTACAATATTTTCATAAAATGAAGCTGACAACAATGTCAATAAATTCTAATGCATTAGATGAATTTTCCTAGATCGTGTTGTTCGAATTTTTCTCAATGAATATAACAGATGATTTTTTTTAACAATTTTTAAGGTTCTAAAGCCCTAAATACGCCAATTTTTGGACACCTGCATAAACATTTTATTTGCTGTCTGTGCTAAATAGTTGTCGAAAATTAAAGAAAATATAAAGATAAATTATTTATAATTTAATAAATTTATCAAATTGTCCATTTATGGAAGTACTAAATCAAAAAAATTGTGATATTATTTTTTTACCTTTTATAGAAACATAATTTGTGGGTAGGTAGGTACTTCACTTTAAGTACGTAGGAAGTAATTGTATTTTAATGAAACAAATCGAGAGGTAAATAGAATGACAAAATGACACACCTTATCAGGTGCTTAGCTTAGGCTAGTCGCGCGGTTCATTTGCCTCTCAAATGCACCGTTGTTTTTTTTATTTTAACATTTTAATTCTCGATTAAATAAGGCTTACTTACAATCAGACTTTTTGCAATATTTTAATTTTTCAAAATAATACACAAAGAGCATTTATTAAAGAATTTGGCTGAAATTTAGTGTAGAAATCTTTATTATTAAAAAGTATAAAATACTTAATAAAGCATGCTTACTTGCTACATTAAAAAAAATCTATGTTTGACCATAAATAATAGTATATTACTACCGTGGGTTGAAAGGGTTTCATTTCTGTCGAGAGAAAAAGATGGTATACCAAGGCGCGTACCGCCGCGGTAAACCATTTCTCGAGACAGGAACGAAATTTCCACCGAGGTTAGTATACTATTTTATTTACAACTGCTTACGTTTATGTTTAATTTTAAAAAGCTTTAATTTTGCAAATTAATATTATTCATTGTTAACATAGTATACATGATTATTTTTTTTCTAATTTATTACCTTGGTTACATTACAATTGCTTGACATCGAAGTAAAAAAATAGTGATGACGAATGTACAGAATTAAAAGAGTGTGCGCAAAAGGCCGAAGAGGATTTGCTCCCACAAAAGAGTTAAATCCGACTTATTTTCATTACCCAAGCGGAAAGTAGTTACTTTCCGCCCGGGTGGAAAGTGACAGCTTAATAAAACTAATAAAATTACATTTTCTAACTTTTAAAAAGTCAGAAATGTCATCATTTCATCTGCAGTTGTAAATAAAAAAACAAAAAGACATTTGCATCCTCCTATGCAATGGACGGCAGTTCTATGATTTTTGATGATACCATATAATAACATCAAACTGGCTTGTCTTTTATTTTAGTGTCTTTAGTATAGGTCATCTCCGTTGAGCTGCCCTCAATTGTACTAAATAGCACATCTACATAAGGGAAAACTAGAAAAATATGCCTACAAACTTATTATGGTTTCATATAAATCGGTTACTTCTTTGTGTCAAAAATCTGACTTCAAAAAACAAAACGATTGTATTGATTTTTGAAGTTTAATTTTCGACACAAAGAAATATTTGATTTATATGAAATCATAATATGTTTGTAGCCCTATTGTTCTTGTTTGTAAAACTACATTTAGTTTTAATATACGATGGGGCCCTCATGTAGATGTGCTATTTAGTAGAATTGACGTAAGCTCAACGGAGATGCCTTATACGAGCTTCTAGGAGCACAAATTAGAAGATCTATGAATTTTAATCTCTAACCTTAATGTCATCTACTGAATAAGGGATGACGCATAAAGAAACCCTTAGTGTTGAATATTGCTTTCTTTATAGCGTGATGAAATTAGAATGTGTCTCAGAATTCTATTTTTAAATCAAATTAAATGATGTTTGAAATCGTTACCGTGTGGCAAGTAGGTAGCTGCTTTTTTTTAAACAAATAAATCAAAAATGCAACGTATTTAAGCAACTCTTACGAAAATATAAAATACTGCGAAATTGTCCATAAAAAAAAAACTAATTTATTATTTATTTTGACAGAGTTCATTCATCTCAGTGTTTTGAAACAAAGAATAGATGACTAAAATTATCAGCTGGGTTTTAAAACGTTGGAAATGTGAAATAAATACGGTAGAAATTCCTATTTACAAAAACAACAAAAATATTTGTTTTAAATTTTTTCAAAAGAAAAAATTTTTTGCTTCTTGATAAAAATTTACAATTTTAGTTTTAAAGCATCGGAACTTTTTGTCTCGCGAAGAGTTTATTAAAATTTGTAATTAAAAACATAAATAGATTCAGCATAAATTAAAATCTTTTTTTTTTAAGTTAAGAATGTAAATTTTTTCGGTATATTTAGAGCGGTTGAATTAACCGGGTAATTAATGCCAACTTGCGAAACATATCTTTTTAATGAAATCATTAAATTCTGCTTAAATTTTAATCGAATTTAAATTAGCTTTTATCTTGGTTTTAATAGCACACTTGGATATGCTTGAAGTAATGCTAAAAATTTGTAAAAAATGTTTTTTTCCCTAATTATGTTTATGGTGAATCGTAAAAACAAAGGTAACCCGTTTACAATTACCCCATTTTAAATTTAAAAGTTTCTTAAAACACGAGCGCAAGCAATGGTTCTATAAACGAGTAAATAAAGACGTTTTTCTACTTCCATATACCACCCACATATCGCACGGGTACTATCCATTCACAATTTTAAAAAAGCAGAGCTGGCGAGCCATAGGGTGACAGATTCTACCGTGTATATTGTCATTATTGTCACTTGTGTTTGTTGGTTATCTAAGAAAAGTCAAAAAAATTAAAAAAATGCATTTAAAACATGTTTAGGGCGTCTGAATCAAAAACAATGGTCTCAACATATACAGAAGTTTTTATCTTTTTATTAAATTACTTTATAATGCACCAATCATTGAACTATTTAAAAGATTATACAAAATAGGAATTATTTATGTAAGTACTTACTGTTAAGAAGCCCTTTTAGGTATCATAGGACAAATTAGCACTTTTACAAAAATGTCTGCAATTTTCTGTATAAATTCTCACATCTTAATCAAAAATTCCTTCGTTTTTCAATTTGCCTGTTTTATGTAACTGTAATATTATTTTTGGCATTTTTCAATTTTTAATGACAGTAAATTTGAAATGTAATGCCAACTTGTGAAAAATTCAACTTTTTAAAGAAAAAGGTTCTAGTTTTTATCAGGTGACTTTGGTTTTTAAATGGATAGTATTTTTGGTTCTATAAGCTTATTATACTATTGTGGACATGGAATTTAAAACGATCAATTTTTGCATGTAAATATGGTCAAAATAGTGGCTTAAACATCTCAAGTTTTATGCGAAGTGGACATTAACAAAAAACATTTCTCTGATGTTTTACGAAGATTACAGCCTTAAGCATGATTTAGAGATGAATTAGCGTAACTTCACTTATAATTAACGTATCGCGACTGAAATAAATTATACGAAAGATGAAATCGCATTTACACATCCAATTAACTTAACTTGACGTTTACTTAAGGTTCTATTTCTTAATTTTGGTTAATTTCAGCTAATTCAATGTAAAGTAAGCCTTTCACTAGAGCCATCTATCGGCTACTAGACCAAATTTTTAAAATTACAAAGATAATCGAAGAATTTCAGATGAATTTCTGTATATTTACAGAAATAAGACGATTGTAACATTTACCGATAGATGGCGTTTACTAAATTAGCTTGTTGTTAACTAACGTGTAAATTTATACTATAAATGCCTTAATTTAGTCGCGTCAAGTTAAGTGGAGTAAAGTAGCTTTGAGTGGCGTTGAGTTAAGTTAATTTAACTCTAAAGTGTGATTTAAAGTTAAATTAAATTAACTCAACGCCACTCAAAGCTACTTTACTCCACTTAACTTGACTTGACTAAATTAAGGCATTTATAGTATAAATTTATACGTTATTTAACAACCAGCTAATTTAGTAAACGCCATCTATCGGTCAATGTTACAATCGTCTTATTTCTGTAAATATACAGAAATTCATATGAAATTCTTCGATTATCTTTGTAATTTTAAAAGTTTGGTCTAGTAGCCGATAGATGGCTCTATGAAGAGGCTTACTTTACATAGAATTAGATGAAATTAAGAAATAGAACCTTAAGTAAACGTCAAGTTAAGTTAATTGGATGTGTAAATGCGATTTCATCTTTCGTATAATTTATTTCAGTCGCGATACGTTAATTATAAGTTAAGTTAAGTTAATTCATCTATAATTCAAGCTTAATCATTAAACTATTTAAAAGATTACACAAAATAGGAATTATTTATGTAAGTACTCAGTGTTAAGAAGCCCTTTTAGGTATAATAAGATAAATTAGCACTTTTACAAAAATGTCTGCAATTTTCTGTATAAATTCTCACATCTCAAGCAAAAATTCCTTCGTTTTTCCAATTTATACGCATGTTTTATGTAACTGTCATATTATTTTTGGCATTTTTTAATTTTTAATGACAGTAAATTTGAAAAGTAATGCCAACTTTGTGAAAAATTCAACTTTTTAAAGAAAAATGTTCTAGTTTTCATAGGTGACTGCGTTTTTTGAACTGTAAATAGATAGTATTTTTGGTTCTATAGTAAACTTATTATACATAGAACACAAATATAAAAATAGTGAATATTAAAATTAGTTAAAATCAGTGAAAGTAAGTAGGACGGAGTACCTACCTATTAAATATGAAGATGGTATTATTCTCGGTGCATCAGACAGGCGTGTTTAATCTTTGATGTTTTGTTTTACTCAATAAGTACCTATTTCCTACTTCTTTATGCATCTTTAAACACGATGCATTAGATAAGACTTGACATTTTTAATTTTCCCACGTTATTTTCTATTTCTAGTCTATCTCTTTCGAATATCGATTCTGTATCTATTAGGCATGTATACTGCATATTTCTCATTTGATCCTTGGTCCAAAAAGTAGCACTTTACTCGCTTAGTACATAAATATCTATTTTAAGTTTTTTGGAAAATTTCTTAAGTCTGTCTAATTTTTTCATTTGTTGTCCTACTATTGTGGACATGGAATTTAAAACGATTTTGTATCAGCCACCTTTGATTTTTTGAATTTTACTCTATTGTGAATGGGTTTTTTTATGTCAGTTTTGGAATGTTATTTTGGTACTCAAATGCATCAAATGTATTTTATTAAAATAAATTATGTAAAATGTGCTGCCGGCGAGAAAAACAGTAAGAAGATATTTCCTTTTTTGAATAATTTTGTTTTAGGATAACAATAAGGCTCTAATCTTCGTAAAACATCAGAAAAATATTTCTTGTTAATGTCCACTTCGCATAAAACTTGAGATGTTTAAGCCACTATTTTAACCATATTTACAAAGCAAAAATTGATCGTTTTAAATTCCATGTTCACGATAGTACAAAAATGCGAGATTTATTAATAATATCGATTTGTTTTCCAACAACAGCTTAAAATCTGCAACGAATATAAGTCATGAAGCGTTTTAGAATAGCCGATTGGAGTTTTGCCAAAAAATATCAAGTATCACACGAAAGATTTCGACTTTTACACATTGCGAAATGCTGTGATTTAGTGTCTTTTCAAATGTTCATAAATTTCCACTCACACTTTCTCAACAAAACAACATTTTACTTTGTAATAACACTTCGCAATTAATATTTTTTACTTTTACCTTTAAAATGACACTTATTTTACGACTTAATTTAACCTTAAACAATCCTTTAGCTATGTCTTGCAAGCCGTGGGTAAAATGGCACTTTACCCACGGGGTGAAGTTGCAACAAGCCTTTTACCCACGGGCCGAAGTTAGCGTTACTCGCAGAAAATGACAGATGACATTTTTGTATTTATTTTAGTTGTCAAAAACGTATAATTTGGTGTGTTTTTTTAATAAAAGTTAATTCTAATTAAAGTTACAGTGAAATATTAAGTATATGATTACATTTCTTAAAAATTAAAGCCATTGCAAATGTTGTTAGTGTTAGTTTTTACGGATGTCAACAAGTCTGCCAGAAAAACGCGTTAAAGCTAAAACCGTGAGTTGTTTTTGGAGTATTTTTATAACTTTAGACAGTGTTTAGTGTAGCAGAGGTAGGATTTGTATTTAACATAAACGTTTATTGAATATCACAACATGTAACTTCTTTTTTACTTTTAAAATGTTTTTTTTAACCTAACTTCTCTTTAAGTCAAAATTTTATTCTTTTAAAAAAGCCGATATTGTTTGATTTTGGGGTCATCGAAAAAGTATAGTTCGTAACACGTTTTATAAATGTCTTTTTTCGCTCGTTTCTAAAACTCCTTGAATAATGACTTGTTTATAAAGCTTGATACGTAATCTACTATTATCGCATAAGATACAAGGTGTTTCAAAAAATCGCTATTTTGGGTGATTTATTTCGAAAGCTTCTATCGGTACAGATTCAAAAGTAGTTTCTTTCTTGTCCATCATTTAAATAAATTAAAAAAGAGAATATCTAAAGAAGTCAAAATAAAGAATGAAAATTAACGAAAAATACTTAGTTACTATCCATTCACGTTTTAAAGAAACCAGAGTCAGCTATGAAAACTAAAATGTTGACATTACATTTCAAATTTACGGACTTAAAAATTGAAAAATGCCAAAAATAATATGACTGTTAGATAAAACAGGCGTAAAAATTGAAAATAAAAACATTTTTTGCTTGAGATGTAAGAATTTATAAAGAAAAATATAGACATCTTTGTAAAAGTGCTAATTTATCCTATGATAACAGTAAGTACTTACATAAATAATTCCTGTTTTGTGTAAACTTTTAAATGGTTTAATGATAAGTGCATTATAAAGTAATTTAATAAAAAATAAATACTTCTGTATACAGGTAGTCCCAGAATTGGCGCACCACCTGTATGGTACGCTGGTAAGGCATGCCTGGGGATTCCAGGAAAATTGTTAAAAAAAATCCATCTGTTATATTCATTAAGGAAAATGCGAACAAAGTTGCTTAAATTCGGCAACACAGACTAGGAAAATACTACACGGTCTAGAAAAATAAATCTAAAAATACCATCTATGAGTCTTGATTATACACTTTTGCATAAAATTTTATTGACATTGTTGTCAGCTTATTTCAAGAAAATTTTGTAAAATTAAATTGATTATAAAAATGTTATTTGACCATTTAAAAGAACAAAAATTGTTGAAATGGTTTAAGATAGACTGCAGCTTTGTATTAAACCATATTTTTCGTTAATACGTGCTGTTGTTTTTAAGGAATATGCGTTTAAAGTTTTGCACTTTGGGGCCTCATATCTTCAAAGGTGTGTGAGATGGATTTTTTTTGACAATTTTCTGGGGATCCCTAGGCATGCCCCAACAACGTACCATACAGGTGGTGCGACAATTCTGAGACACCCTGTATGTTGATTCAGATGCCCTGAAAATGTTTTTAAATGCATTTTTTAATTTTTTTGATTTTTATCTACAAGTGACATTAATGACAATATACAGGATAAAATCTGTCACCCTAAGGCTCGCCTACTCTGGTTTTTTTGGAATGTGAATAGATAGTACTTCTTTTTTCTAAATTTAATCGATTCGAAGTTATTTTACAAAAAGAGTCATACTTTCTGCATTAAAACAACAGTTATAGTGAAGTCGTAAAAGTAAAAGTTAATTTTTCTGAATGAATGAAAATGTCGTATCTTTCTGGTTTTGTATTTATGGCAAAAAAACATTTATTTATATATTTGAAATCTCATATGGAGTTTATTGAATTAAAAGTAAAAAAAATTGAAAAGAAAGCTAAGCTGTCCGCGATTTCTCGGCAAGGCAAGTGCACCAATAAATAATTATTGGTTAGGTATTTTGATCGAATTTGAAAGCTATTTACCTAAATAAGTATTTAATAATAAGTTATGGTATTCAATGAACTATAACGGGTTAGATTTAAATTCAAAATGGTCGCAACAAAACATTTGCTTTTTTTGGCATAAAAATGTATGTAATAACTGAAATAAGTTAACGAAGAATGTCGCGAAGCATAGAAACTATGGTTATGTAATGTTGGATGCCTAAAATCAACAAAAAACAGCACTTTCTGGTCATTGCTCAGTGGGTTTATAATTACAAATTGTGCTTACCAGCAACATAAATATACAAAGTACAAGTTGACATATTCTAATGGTCCATCAATAAGCGTTTAAATAGAGAATTTTGGCAATTTAAAATGCAAAAAAGTAGTGCTTCTAAATTGTCAAAATTCTGTATTTCAACGTTTATTGATGGACCATTAGAATATGTCAACTGTTTTGTTTATTTATGTTGCTGGTAAGCACAATTTTTAATTAAAATTAACTCTTACAAACACCTGAACAATGACTAGGAAGTGCAGTTTTTTGGTGATTTTAGACAACCAACATTATATAACCACAGTTTCTATGCTTCGCGACATTCCTCTTTAAATATTTAATAACAAATACACGATTCTTTTAAATTGTCGCATCACTTGTATAGTACGTTGTTGGTGCATGTCTAGAAACCCTTGAAGGGGAATGTCGCCTGAGTCCATAAACCAAGAAGGGTTGTTTTTCTTGAAATTTAGGCAACCAACATTACATATTCAGAGATTCTATGCTTCGCGACATTCCCCCCTAAAACATATTTCAGAATCAGAAATGGCCGAAATGGGTTTACGATAATCATTTTGGACAAATATATTTTAGATACGGTCAGCTAGAGTGCCTTGAAGAATTGACAGTTATTGTCGCCTTATAGAGTGACGCCATGCATCATTCTTTCTCTGTCATACAGATAACGTCATCAACGTTATAGCCAAAGTGACAACAATTACAACTTACAATCACAATTAGTGACGTTATCTGTATGACAGAGAAAGAATGATGCATGGCGTCACTCTATAAGGCGACAATAACTGTCAATTCTTCAAGGCACTCTACGGTCAGCAAGCTGTATGTCAAATTTTAAAGCACTAAATTAACGTAAACGATTTTTCCGCTATGCAGATGGACCATTGACATGACATAAAAAATATTATTTCTAGGAAAAATTGACTACAGTTAGTTGATGAATTTGAGTGATTTTATTTGATTTTGAAGTGTTCAGCAAGCCAGGCAATTAAGGATCGGTTTTCAGAAATCCAGGTGACCTCGTTCCGCCTTTGCGACGATGTACGAGACCAACATTAAATAAATATTTTTGTTGCTGATTTACTTAACACTCGGCTGCCATTGTCTAAATTACCTTTTAGTAACCTCACGTGCGGATCGAACTACTTTTTATTATTTTAAATTAAATTATCATAGGTGAGGTGATGCATTTCTGGGTATGGCAGAAATATGACATGCGAAAGCTATGAACCTCAGAAAAAAAGAACACAAATAAAAATAGCTTCCATTGGCCTCTTCGCACTATAGTATAGGAACTATCAACATAAAAATCCACATCATTAACGTTGTCATGATTTTTTGATATTACATAATATTTAATATTACTTTTCTTAATCCAACAAAATGGCAGGCCAAACAGGTAGCGATTTTTTTTAAAGATAAAAACATGATAAGTGGGACCGTTTTCTTCGTACAACAAAATTGATTTTTGCACCTTTGAGCTATAACCCTGCCAACCCTTTATGATGGGTTAATCGCTTTTCAAATGTGCTTTCCAAGGACAGAAATCCCTGTAATAAAAATTTCTTATTTTACGCATAAAAGTCTACAGATTACACAAAATTAACAATGTTTACTTTATAAATGTCTGGCAGTGTTAAGGCTTATATTTGCACATATTATTTAATTTCTTAAAAAAAAACCCACTTATGATGTTTAAAAACAAGAAATAAGTAGAAGTCGAAACGCGTAGTAGTTACTCTTCACAGATAAGTAGCTCGAGTAGAATTCGGAATCGGTAGAAGTGTAATTTAAATTTTATTAATCAAAGTTAAATCAATTTTTTATATAATTGCTACACATTCTATGGTATACTCTTCGCAATAAAACTATTACAGGATAATTAATAGTATCTTTTTAAAAAAATTATGTAAATAGAATCTGCGAAGAGTGCAAACTATTAACAGAAAACACGAAAAATTTCGTTAACGAAGAGAATAAACGTCAGTTCTGACGTTTAAGATATTTGAAGTTATTTGTTCTGACAGCTGGCTTTGTTTGAAATATTTTTGGCATGGCTTTCTTGACCGACGCGGGACGCTATTAAGTTTTTTGCCACTGAAATCTTTTAGTTTTTGTTTTTTTAACCTTATTGGCTAACTTTACAAAAAACAAACCAACAGTTTTAATAAAAAATTAAATTTTTATTAATTTTGTGAAAAATATTTTTTTTGTTAATTGAATGATAACGGAGATAGGAGGTTTTTTTGTAGTGGGGGGTAACGGGGGGGACTGACAAAAAAACCAACGAATACTTTTTTGTAGAGAATTAAATTTCCTAAGTTTTATGTCAAATAATTTTTTTTGTAAATTTAATAATAATCGAGTTACGATTTTTTTTTCACTTGGGGGACCGAAAAGAGGGCTTTATAGTACTCGGATTCTTGTCAAAAACAATAGGGTTCTTCCTCTTAAAGGGATCGATTTTTCCTTAAAATTTGAATAAGATTGGAAGTTTGGTTCTTAAGATAGCGTGTTTACAAGAAACGTGACATCCCACAGACCGACCGACGGACGGACAAAAAATGGAAATCTTAAAAAGTCATGAAACGCAGGAATCTGCAATGAATTTTGCTGAATTGACGATTTTAGGATTTTCTGATCGATTGCAATATACTCTTGTGAAGAGTATAATAATACCTTAAAAATACTCTCCATTGGCTTCTTCTCTTAAATTTTGGACTTGCCGTTATTATTTTTGGGGTTTGTAGGTAATTAATAGTTTATTGAAACATGGAGTTTCAAATGGGACAATTTAAAATTTTATTTTTATTGGATTGGTAACATTGAAGTTATAAGTAGATTTTGATCAGAGATGTTGAATAACGATTTGTTATCTTTACTCACTTAATACTAAATAAATAGGCGTTTTTGAGAAAATGTAACCGTTGATATCGTTTCTACAATTCTTCTAGTTATTCCCCCTACAAAAGAACTATGTCCCCCGATAGTTTATAATAGTAAAATTTGTAAATAAAATGGACCTTGCAATGGAAGAATTCATCTTTTTGCATCTGGAAAGCAAACCTAATAAAATAAAATTTTAGGTTTAATAATGAAGCACTTTAAAAAACCAAATTTTACCTTACAAGGAAATATTTCTTTTTTTTGCATATGGAATAAAATTTTTGGTTTAATAATGATGCAATTTAGCAACCTTAAAAATCCAAATTTCGTGATTCATAATGTGCTTAATACAGGACGCAAAAAACACTAATTTTTATAAAACGACGAACAGAAAAAAAAATCTGGAAGAATTTTTGTTCTACAAGAGAAATTAACGAGTTTAGGTTGAAGTAACATAATTTTTGTAGTTTATCTGTGCGAACGTGTGAACGTTAGTTATTTGATAACCAACAATCAGAACGAAAATTAAATTTAATTTATATTATCATAAACTAACAATCACTGAACTTGAACCTGCATTCAATAAATACAAATTTAAAATTTGTAAATAATACGGTTTTGAACTGGTAAAAATTTAGATGTAACCAATATCAACGGGTTTTAAAAGAAACATCCTGTATACAGGTGTCCCGAAATTGGGCATGCCTAGAGATCCCCAGAAAATTGTTAAAAAAAATTAATCTCAAGATATAAGGGTCCAAAGTGCGAAACCGTGTGAAACTTTAAAAAGGAATGTCGCGAAGCATAGAAACTGTGGTTATGTATGTTGGTTGCCTAAAATCAACGAAATAGAGCACTGTCTGGTCATTGCTCAGTGGGTTTATAAGAGTTAATTTTTATTAAAAATTGGGCTTACCAGCAACATAAATAAACAAAGCAGAAGTTGACATATTCTAAAGGTCCATCAATAAGCGTTTAAATAAAGAATTTTGGCAATTCAGGAGCACTATTTTTTTGCATTTTAAATTGTCAAAATTCTGTATTTAAACGCTTATGGATGGACCTTTAGAATATGTCAACTTGCGCTTTGTTTATTTATGTTGCTGGTAAGCACAATTTTTAATTAAAATTAATTCCTGTAAACCTAGAGTGCCTTGATAATTTTGACAGTTATTGTCGCCTTATAGAGTGACGACATGCATCATTCCTTCTCTGTCATACAGATAACGTCATTAATTGTGATTGTAAGTTGTAATTGTTGTCACTTTGGCTATAACGTTGATGACGTTATCTGTATGACAGAGAAAGAATGATGCATGTCGTCACTCTATAAGGCGACAATAACTGTCAAAATTATCAAGGCACTCTATGTAAACCCACTGAGCAATGATCAGAAAGTGCTGTTTTTTGTTGATTTAAGGCAACCAACATTACATAACCACAGTTTCTATGCTCCGCGACATTCATCGTTAAAAGCTTATACCTTGAAAGCAACAGCAAGAAAAATAGTCAAGTTCAAAGGCACAGTCGATCTTAAACCATTTTACTATTTGTTTATCTTTTAAATGGTCAAATAACATTTTTATGATCAATTTAATTTTACATAATTTTTGTGAAATAAATCTGACAACAATTTCAATAAAAACTAATGCAAAAAGGTATCATCAAGAATCATAAATGGATTTTAAAATGCACTTTCCTTAACAGAGTTGCCAAATTTATCAAACTTTAGCCATCAGATGGATTTTTTTTTAACAATTTTTAAGGATCCTTAGGCATGTCCTAATAGCGTACCATACAGATGGTGTGCCAATTTTGGGACATCCTGTGTTTAATAAACAACCTTTGGGTAATAATAAAAACACTTGGACATGGCTTATGTTTATATTTAAATGTGTATGTAATTATCAATATTTATAGAATTTTACAATTTTTCGATCATTTTAATTTATATAAATAAAGAAAATCCTATTTTTCATAATTAGTGTCCATAAACAGATACAGAAAATCTAAATCCTTTGCCCCATCCTGTAGATTCCATTTTAATTTTGACATAACGTTGATTAACTCCACCCTGTACTATTTCAGCTTTTGCAAAATTGCCCCCCAAAAATCGGTTAAAGATTCTTATAGCGGTGATTGTTTCGTTGTGAGTGTAACCGAGGGGTAAATCACTGGGGTATTCAAGGATCGATGTTCTTGATGACCACCATCTTCCTGGTTTAACGTATTCCTGAAAAAAAAATTAACTCCTTTGGATTTTTTGATTTTAGGAATGTTTTTTTTATAACATCGTGCGATCCACAAAATTTGACATCGACTCTCCATGCATTTGTAAAATTTCAATTTTTTTCGTAGGTAATGTCATTAGAGGAAAGAAGATTGCCGTCAAATCATAAATTTTTGACGAAAACTTCCTTACCATAGATGTATTATTAAAAAAAGATGTAATTTGACGCTTTGCGCAGCCTATCGAGTTGTTTAAATTTGAAGCCCTTCATTTTATACTACATATCTAGTGTTTTTACATTTCTTAGGTTGGAGGTTGCCACCACTGCTTGTCATGACACGACATTGTCAGCCGTTGGATATAGAAATCGGGGGTTTACAGTTTACATTTTATCAAAAATTGTGCGTTTTCGTGTTGTTTTGATTTAATAAGCCAAAAACACAAACTAGGATATGAGTTGCTACGTAAAAAGTTGGAAAATTAGCAAAAAACGGCTCTTGAAGGTATTTACGTTTTAAAATTTTGTTTGCATTAGCAACTTGTTGGGTATTTTAAGAGTATAAAAATAGCCAAAACATGTCGATTTTGCGTTTTAGACAGTCGATGGCCTCCCATAAAACGTTTTATTTATATTTAATTAATATGAGGCAATAATTTAAAATTCGCGGCAATAGAATAGTATAAAATGGCGACCATCAAAATTTTTCAAAGCTGATCAGCTGATGTTTTATCTATAGTTATTCTAGATCTATGTTCCTTACATAGCAACTCTATGACACGTCACATTTATTGAAAAAATCACGAGTCCGTAGGACGAGTGGTTTTTTTCTATCAATGTGACGAATAAAATCGCTTCATGACAACGAAGTTTGAGTAAATTAAAATTTAAGATTGTCGTGCAAAATTCTTTCCTTGTATGATATTTTTTGGACGATTATTTCGTGGCTGAAAAACTCATGTTTTTTTTTAAATTTATTGCACTTTAAATGAATTTTAATTTACTTCAAATTGACAAGATTAAAAATCACACGTCGTCCTTGGTAACGTGTGATTTTCAGTGTAATCAGAAGGAAATGAGAGCTTAGGTCGCAGGAGAAGACAGGAACGGAATAATCATCGTTAAAACATTGTCGATTACTCGATTGTCATATTTTTGACGTTCCACAGTCAGAGTCGACGTCAAATTTTGTGGATCGCACGTTACAAATAAATGTATGCACATTTTATAGATACTATTCCGTGTGTCCCGCAAAAAGCGCATATAAAAAAACACCGAGAAAAACAGTCTTAAAGCAATGAAATAATAGTATAAAACATAGACTTTTATAAGGAAAATTTTTTAGAACGCGTCCAAGTTTGGAAAAAATTTGGACGTGCTAAATAGCGCCTTACAAAACGAGTTTTTTATGCTATTTTTTATATTTGCTTTATTTAATTTATTAAAAAGCATTTTTAATTTAAATTAAAAACTCAAGTTGAAATTTTGTTTTCATGAGGTTGGTAATATTGACATTTTGAAGTAAAAAAATAAATTTAGGACAGACATATTGAATAATGACATTTTAAAACTTTTCGCACTTAATACTGAATTAATAGGCCTTTTTAAGAAAATGTAACCGTTGATATCGTTTCTTCAATTCTTCTAGTTATTTTCTCTAGAAAAAACTATGTCCCCTGATAGATTAAAATAATAAAATTTGTAAATAAAAAGTACCTTGCAAGAAAAGAATTCATCTTTTTGCATCAGGAAAACCAACCTAATAAAATACAATTTTGCGTTTTATAATGAAGCAATTCAGCAACATTAAAAACAACATTTTGGGTTTTATAATGTGTATATTATAGAACGCAAATATAATTTTATGATTTTAAATCATATTCCATTTTTAATATGTTGTTGTTTTTTTCAGATATTTATCCGTCCCAAATCAACGCGATTTAAACATGGTAAGTTTTTTAAATTTTAAGATTTTTTTACAAAAATTAAGATAAGTCACTCTACAACCGCATTTTAGGGCATACATTCTTGTAAAATTATGTTCGGGTTATTTTTCTTTACTTACCCGACTATACAAAAGCTTGTCAAGCGGTCCAACCGTTCCCACAAAGATATTTCCATCAGCAGTAGTAATATTAGGAACCCCATAATTGGTTTGGGGGCCATACGCACTTGAAGGGGCATTTGGGGGGTTTTGGTATCCACTTGAAGGGTCCTGAGGATGTGGGTAAGCCCATCCAATGGGTCCAATTGGCAGAGGGGCCATTGGATGCATCCCAGGTAAAGCCCAGTGGCCGAATTTTGTATTATTCTGTGGTCTAAACATAGAATTAGCTGGGTGATTGTAGAAAGTTAGGTTATGTGGAACGAAGATCCATTGTGAAGTGTTTTGTGGTCTTAATATCCAACTTCCGGACGTGTTGTTAAAAATGTTGGGTCTCTGGGGAGCCCATTGGGATTTATTGAACATTGGGGGAGGTCCCCATTGGCTTTGGTTGTAAATTGGGGGTCGCCATTGTGATGGGGGGCTCCATGGGGTTTGGTTTAGGATTGGAGGGCCCCATTTGGTTTTGTTGAGTTGCGAATGGTATTGGGTCCAGTTGAAACTAAAAAATATAGTTATTATAAGTAAAAAGGCCTGTTTGTAAAAAAAAACAAAGTAAAATTAAAATCTTGGAGATTTGATAAAAAACAAGATAAAACTAATCGTTTTTAGAATACAGGATGTCCAAAAATTTGCGCATTAACGCGATGGTACACTTGTCGCCAAAATCTACGACATATTATGTCTTAATCATGATTTGACAAAATTTTTGACTCGACAATAAAAAACAATCAATCATTTTTTCATTTTTTCAAAGATGAAGTAATTAAAAACTGCCAAGTTTACGTCAGAAAATAAGTTTTGTAACATACCATTTTGGCGATAGGTGTACGTTGTTGGGGAATTTTCAGGGACACTTAGATAATCCATCTGTTGTATTCATCGAGAAAAATGCGAACAAAGTTGCATAAGTTCGGCAACACAGTTTGTAAAATATATCTTAAAAACTCATCTACATTCTTGAGCATACATTTTTACATTAGATTTTTATAGTCTTCGCAGACAAAGTCGAAGAGTATTATAAATTCGATCGGGCCTAAGCTAAAATCGTTAGTTTTCGTCGTAGAGCAAAAATCCTTGCAGATTCGTGCGTTTCATCGAATTTTAAACAACTTTCAAAAAATCCGTCCGTCCGTCTGTATGTCACACTTTCTTGTGCGCACGATATCTCAAGAACGCAGACTCCAATCATGTTAAAATTTTCTGGAAAAATCATTTTTCACAAAAGGAAGAACCCTATTGTTTTTGAAAAAGATCAGAGAAATTTTAAACTGTCGAAATCGATTTCAAAGTTAAAAAAAATTACAACGAAGTTATTATTAAATTAATTTAAGAAATATTTTAAATTAAATTAGATATTGGTAAATCCTACCAAAATTCTTAATAATTTTTTTTATAACTCTACGCGTTAATAAGAAAATGCAATTAAAAAAATCTTAAGATGCACTTAGAATGTGACTTTATTGCGTTGTTTAGAATAAAGTTAAAGAAAAATGTAGTAGTCATTTCCTTTAAATAATATAAAACAAATGAAACAATGCAAAGCTAAGTACTTAACGCGTATAAACGAGCGTTATTAGCAGGACTATGCTTAGTCGGATAAGCACCTGGCCATCGCGTCAGCCGAACTGGACCGCCCGGGTTCGAGCCCCAATAGCGGAAAAACTTTTTTTATTTTTATAAAACGGTTTTTTTGAGATTTTTACTGCGAAGAGTATTTAATAAAATGTACACACATTATATAAAAAAAAAACACTTTTGATATTTCACAAATCTACGAAGAGTAACTTCTAACCCGTTCTAGTATTAACATTGTTGTCAGCTTCATCTCATGAAATTTTTGTAAAATTATAAGATGTAGTTTGACCATTTGAAAGATAAACAAATGGTAAAATAATTTTAGATGGATTGTGCCTTCGTAATTAGCCATTTCTTTCGTTAATATGTGCTGTTGTCTTTAAGATATAAGCGTTTAAAGTTTCGCACTTTGGGACCTCATATCTCCGAGGGTATTTGAGATAGTTTTTTTTAACAATTTTCTGAAGCACCCTTGACATGCCCCAACAATATTTTTTTACACTCTGTATTTTAAAATGCAAACCAAAAATTAAAATAATTTATTTTAATTATAAGAAATATGTTACTTCAAATAACAGTTTTTAAAAACATATTTAATTACAACCCCACTTACCCTGCGGGAGGTCCAGGATGAAAACTACCATTAAAAATGGGAACAAAAGCTGGAACATATTGAATCTGACAGTTGGCTATGCCCACTAGCAAAACAAAAGCCAAACACAGAACTGACGCTACCGTGTTTTGTTTGCACTTCCCAAAAACGGCCATGACACTTTTGCTTTTACCTATTTACTTATAACACAATTTTAAAAATTTACTTCTACGACATTCTTGAATTAACTCTCTTCTCTTTTGTTTTAACATTGTTTTTATATTGCTTAGATCATACGTTGCAAAAAATTGGTCTTAAATTTGTTTACATTTGATAAGGTATGTAAATTTAAGTCATCATCAGGGTTTTCTATTATTTATGGTTGCTTGTTCTGGAATATTTTGATTGCTCATTTTGTTTATTTTTGGAGAGTTTGTTTTTTTTTTTTTTTTACTTTTACAAAAAATAACACTTGGGTATATTTTTACAACATGAAATATTAATGGAGGGTATTCGTACAAAAATTGGTTGGGGTAACCTACGAGATCTGTCATACCACCCGTCGTTTCAGATGCTAACTGACATTACTTCTGAATTTTATATTTTGATCAAATATAAAGCTAATACAACAAAAAACAACAAACTGGCGGTTTAAAACATTCAATGTACCGTTTAAAAAGTTTGTATATTATTATACTCCTCGCAGACAAAGTCGAAAACGAGGAGTATATTGTGATTGTTTTGAAAATTCTAAAATCGTCAAAAATCGTCGTAGAGCAAAAATTCTTGCAGATTCGTGCGTTTCATCGAATTTTGAACAACTTTCAAAAAATCCGTCCGTCCGTCTGTCTGTCTGTCCGTCCGTCCGTCCGTCTGTCCGTCTGTCACGTTTTTTGTAGACACTCTAACTTGAGAACCAAAGTTCTCATCAAGTTCAAATTTTCAGGAAAAATCGTTCTCATTAAAATCTAGATCCCTATTGTTTTTGAAAGAAATCGAAAAATAATAAGGGGGGCTGCGGCACCCCCCAAGTGAGAAAAAATTCATATTTCAGTTATTATCAAATTTACAGAATTTTTTTTCTGGTAACTTTAAAGCCCTTTTAATTCTCTACTAAAAGTATATTTAAGTTTTTTTTGTCCGGCCCCACGTAAGCCCCCCAATTTAAAAAAAAGCCGTATCTTCGTTATTTTTTAATTTACAAAAAAAACTTAAGTCATAAAAATCAAAGAAAATTAAATTCTGTATTAAAATATATTTTTTGTTTTTTTTTTGTAAAGTTTTTAAGACAAAATAGGTCAAAAAAATAGTTTTTAAGTGATAAAAAAGCTCTAAGTCACATAAGTCTAGGTTCGGTCAAGGTGGCTTTGCAAAAAAAAAATAAAACAAGTGCATCTTTCTAAAGCCAAATTAAGGGTATAGTCCGTAAGTCATTTTGGTAAACCTAAGTGACAGTTGTAACAATCATTTTCTATGACAACGAATTGTGTAACAAGTCGTTTTCTGTCACTTTGGTTTACCAAAATGACTTACGGACTATACCCTAAATCCTAAACGTCAGTGACAGAATTACTACGCATTTATGCTTTTCGCTAATAAATCTTTTTTTTTATAGAAAAGTTAATAGTATAATCTCTTCGCAGATTTTTTTTGTAATTTTAAAAAATTATTGTTCATTTTAATTTTATTGTTTACTGATTACTGCGAGGAGTATCCTATTAAATGTCGGCATTTTATAAAAAAACTCTAACAGGCACACTAATCTAACCTATTCACTGACCTAACCCATCACTAGTTTAAAGAGTGTATTACATCTTTAATTCTTTGTAACTAGGTAAACGTGAAAATTATGACTCAGTCATTTACAAAAGGATTCCCGTGAATGTTTGAAATAATACGGATTTTTTTGGATGCACGGATTTTGCATTAAAAGTACCATTGTAAATGAGTCATTATGCCATATTTTACCTAATTATGAAGAATCGAAGTTGTATAACACTCCGTTAATGTTATACAAACCTTTAAGCTGGTACGTAGAATGTTTTAAACCGGCAGTTTGTTGTTTTTTGGTATATTAGCTTTATATTTGATAAAAATATAAAATTTAGAAGTAATGTCAGTTAGCATCTGAAACGACGGGTGGTATGACAGATGTCGTAGGTTACCCCAACCAATTTTTGTACGAATACCCTCCATTTTTCTGAAACGGAAATAATTCTGTTTAAAATCATGATTGATTTATGAAAAGAAAGCTATGATAAATTTACAGAAATGCATATGGTGAGTGATTGGCAGACATAACGAGACCTCCATACTTTACACATCACGATTTTATTATAAGAGAAATTAAATAATTGTTTTCGATTATCACAACCTACTCAATCATACGAGTATTATAACAGGCCTGATTATTATACTCTTCGCAGACAAACTCGAAAAGTATATTGCATTTGGACCTTCTCTAAATTCGTTAATATTCATCCTAGAGCAAAAATTTTTACAGATTCGTTCGTTTCATGACTTTTTAAGGCTTTTATTTTTTGTCCGTCTGTCTGTAACGAAACTTGTTATTACGATAACTGAAGAACGGTTTATTCAATTGACTTGATATTTGGTGCAAAAATCAATCTCGTTTGGGGAAAGAACCCTATTGTTTTTGAAAAAAAATAAAAATAATAAATAGGTGGTAGAAACCACCCCCAAAGTTAAAAAAATTCATATTTCGGTTAATGTTAATTTTACGAAAAAAATATTCTTAATAAAATTATAGATTGTATTTTTCTCTATTAAAAAGCGCTCAGTAAGTTGTTTGTATCTTCACCCGTTTTAAAAAAAAATAAGTTTTACGTTTTTTTTTAATAAAATAAAAAATGAACTTTTTTACTTACTACTACAAAATTGAAACCTTTCAAACATAACCATATTTTAAAAACGTACTATCGTTGACATGGAAATTAAAACGATCAATTTTTGCATTGTAAATATGGTCAAAATAGTGGCTTAAACATCTCAAGTTTTATGCGAAGTGGACATTAACAAGACACATTTCTCTGATGTTTTACGAAGATTAGAGCCTTATTGTTATCCTAAAACAAAATTATTTGAAAAAAGAACTATCTTCATACCATTTTTCTCGCCGGCAGCACATTTAACATAATTTATTTTAATAAAATACATTTGACGCATTTGTTGCCAAAATAACATTCGAAAACTGACATAAAAAACCCCATTCACAATAGAGTAAAATTCAAAAAATCAAAGGTGGCTGATGATAAATCGTTTTAAATTTCATGTCCACGATTAGATAGTATGTAGCAAAAACAATTTTTAAAAAAAAAATTAATTTATTTTCATCTTGATTTTTATTCTACAACAAAAATGCAATAAAGTATAATATTGTATAGTAAATAGCAAAAATTATTGTACAAAATTCCTAGAATTTTCCGAATTGGATACCTATTAAAATTCTTAATAATCTAAAAATATAGCTGTTTTTTTTTTCTATTGTTTGTTTTAAGCTTTAACTTTAAAAGTGCTGTTGAATATTTTTAAATGTTGTTGCCACAAAACTTACTTATTTAGTCATGTTTATAAATCATCTGAAAAAAACCTTTGTAGTTCCATTGTTTGTTAAATTTTTGACCTTTAAACCTAAAAACTAAAAGATTGTTTGTACCGTGTGTTCAATTAAAAAGTAGCCACCCTATAATTTTTATAATATAGGATGTCCAAAAATTGGCGCATAAACGCGATGGTACGTTATTGGGGCATTCTCAGGGATCCCTAGAAAATTGTCAAAAAAAAATCCATCCATATTCATCGAGAAAAATTGCGAACAAAGTTGCATAAGTTCGGCAACACAGTTTCATTTGTAAAATACATCTTAAAAACTCATCTAGATTCTTGAGCAGTCATTTTTGAATTAGATCATATTGACATTGTTTTCAGCTTCATTTCGTTAAATTTTTGTAAAAATTGATTTTAAAAATATAATTTGACCATTTAAAAGATAAACAAATGGTAAAATATCTTTAGATAGATTGTGACTTTGTATTTACCATTTCTTTCGTTAATATGTGCTGTTAAGGCCGATTTATAGAACGTTACTTTCACTTTACTTCCGCTTTACTTCGGCGTAACTTTACAGAAAATTAAATAAAATACATGGGAATGTATTATCACTTCACTTTAGCGCTACTTTGCTGATTCATTTAGCTGTAAGTAGTACTTTCAAAAGCCGAGCTTGACCGATCATGCGCAAAATTTGCAAAAATGGGATATTCACCCTTATTGTCAAGGGTGGTGATTACGGAATATCGCTTCGTATGAAACCTGCTGGTCTTCTTATGTAGTTTTCGTACGAAGCGATATTCCGTAATTACGGCCCAGGTGTAAATAGTCAGAAGAAGTGAGTTCAGACACATGCGCATACCTGTTACCAATTTCACGCAACTTTACAATCTATAAATTAAGCAAATTTGTTAAGTTACGCGGAAGTGAAGTTACGCCGAAGTAAAGTGAAAGTAACGTTCTATAAATCGCCCTTTTATCTTCAAGATATAAGCGTTTAAAGTTTCGCACTTTGGGGCCTCATATCTCCGAGGGAATTTGGGATACATTTTTTTAACAAATTTCTGGGGTTTCCTAGACATGCCCCAACAACGTACCATCTTGTTTATGCGCCATGTTTTTTACACACTGTAGATTTAGGGCCTATTTGGCCCTATTTTAATTGATTCATTCCTTATCGTTCTAATCAGATTATCATATCTTTTATAATCTATATTTACACTAATGTTATTCTAATCTAAACATATTTTTTATTCTAGACAACATAAGTATATTTAGTACTTTTATTGATATTTACCTAATTTTATAAAAAGCATGTGCAAGTTAGTCATAAGTGTTTTGTGTTAATTTGAATAAACAACAACATTTTTTTTGTTTTAGATGTTAATAATAAAATTATTATTAGAAACCTAAAAACCTAGAAAATGTCGGCGATAGCCATGGAACGGTATGGGGCCCAGCAGCCCCGTCTGGGGGGCCGCGTGCCCCCCACTATTAACCAAGCGCAGGCTGGGGAATATTTTGAACATTTCATCAATGCTTCGTCTCTGAAAAATATTCTTGGATACTACAGGTAAGCAAATTATATTTTTTTGATTTTTTGTCATTTATTGTGTTTTCTCACATTTTATTATTTTGCATATAGATAATTAGGGGGCGCCACCAACGGCACCACAAGGGCCAAACAAAACCTTCAAGTTTATTAGGACTATACCAAAAATTTTGTTAAGATACGACAAGTGGTCTTGCCACAGTAAATTTTTTAGTTAACCTCGCTAGCTGCAAGAAAACGTATACCTCTTTTTGGCATATTCTTTACATGAACCCCCCTAGAAGCTTATTGTCGGTTATTTTCAAATTTTTATGTAAATTAATGATTGGTTATCATTCACGGTTTGGTATGCGATTCATGAAATTCCACTGCCAAACAGACTCAAAATTCTGGGTCACTAACTAAAGCCAGTCAACTTTTGTGCCTCCCTAAAAAATTTGACTGCCCAACAGAAAATAATTTTTTTCACATTTAACTGTTTATGTAAAATTCTTTCAATTAAAGTCATTGAATTGCCTTAGAATGTCTTAATCTTGCGGTGTGTCTCTTGTGCATTTTCGGGTTTTAATTAGCGCAAAGCATCCATGTATTTCCGGGACACTCCTGTTTTTGGTAGACCTGTCTTAGGATGGGCGCTAAGACTGGTGGGTCCATGTTTGAATTTCAAGAATCACCAGGAAATAGTCTGTTGATGTTGTGCATCGTCACCAAAAGTGAAAATCAACTTGTCAAAACATTGTTGTTGAGATAATTTTCTTTAAAAGCAGTCAAAAATGTTTGTATAGAAATTTTCTTGGCACAATTCCATTTTTTTGAAAACTCTCCAACTTAAAAAAAATATTGTGGCTAAAATACTTGTCGTATTGTAACAATACTTTCGGTATAGTCCTAATAAACTTGAAGGGTTTGTTTGGTCACTTGTGGTGACGTTTGTGGCGCCCCCTATTTGTCTAAATACAAAAGACAACCATTTTTTTTGTTTAAGTGGTGTTAAATATATTTTTTATTTATGTATTCTGTTTTTTTAGAACTATGTGCGAACTTCTTCTCTTACGGCCTAATCCCTACCCTTTATTTTATCCGAAATTACGAAACTCTTTAACAAATTGGAAAGCAAAGGCACTTTGGAAAAAACTGGATTTACGAGCATCACACAAATGTTACGCAAAAGGCAAGGTTGCCGCTAATTCTCGGGTACTTATTATTGGAGCTGGACCTTGTGGACTAAGAGCTGCTATTGAAGCTCAGCTTTTAGGGGCCAAAGTGGTAAGTTATATTTATACGTAGGTGTTATTCCACTTGCCGTTTTTTGTGTAAATGAAAATCCAAGTGTTTTTCCTTCGGTTTATTCGGCAAAAATCTTCAGAAAACTATTTTAACATACATCGTAAGTTATATTTTAAATTATACAGAGTGTCAAAAATTCGAAAGCCACCATTGTGGTTGTCAAAAATTAGCTTGAAAATTTTAACAAAAAACACCTGGTATACAGAATGTCCCGGTTTAGTTTGCTTTTTTTGATAAGGCAAATAGCTGGGAAATATCCAAGACATTCGGTAAAAATAGTTTTTTGAAAAAAGACAGCCTGTTTTACGATAAAAGAGAAAATATTTTTAGAAAATGTTTAGTCTTATAGGTATATGATTATGAAAAACGTTAAAATTCAATTGGTCTCACTAAAAAAAAAAAGAAATTGCTGATAGACACGGTCAAGCCCTACGTCACAGTTCACAGAAGTGCATTAAAATACTATCTGTGAAATTTTTTTATACAACCAACATTACGAACTAAAGATAATTGTCATTTTTTTCTTATTCTGTGTTTTCAACATTGATCTTTTTAAAACATTATTTAAAGAAAAATAAGAGAGTCTTTTAGGTCGCATTGGTGTAAAAATGTTCCTTTATATCTTATGTACGGTATTTTAATTTAAAATTACCCGAGAATTTACCGCAAGAATTAAAGAATCCCTTATTAATCTGATGATGATGATGATCACTCACCAAGATGTCAGCTTTAAATTGCTGGAGAAAGCAACCACATCAAGGGGTAAGGTTTGTTCTAGGTAATAGAAGAAAATGTTAATTTTACAATGGTACTTACTAGACCTCTTGATATGGTTGCTTTCTCAAGCAACTTGCGTTTAAAATTCACATCTTGGGGGGTGCACAACATTAACACATAAACTGTATATTATAGAGTTTTACAATGTACTAAACTTGAAATATCAAATTTAAGACATTATAGCACATTTTTATACCAAAAGTTCCCTGACAGAACCTTTTATTTTTACAAAATATTGTTCTAAAAAAGTGGCTAAATCTGACAGAATTAAAATTCTACGTCGCAGACAGTTTTTTAATGTAACTTACGCAATGTCATAAAAAAGTTTCTATTAGAATCTTAGAAAGTGTGTACTATACATAAAAAATTAAAAAAGATAATGTTTTATTATTATTGCTCTAAAATTTAAAAAATAAAAGGTTTACTTTCTGTACATTTATTGGTATCTAATCAAAGTTTAAAAATAAACTTCTGCAAATTATTTCAATTTCTTTTTTTTTTTTTCAGGTTGTTTTGGAAAAGCGTGACCGTCTCTCCAGAAACAATGTTCTGCATCTATGGCCATTTGTCATTGAGGATTTGCGCATGCTCGGTGCGAAGAAGTTTTTCGGGAAGTTTTGCGCCGGCGCAATAGATCACATCAGTATTAGGCAGCTCCAGTGTATTCTGTTTAAAGTGGCCTTACTTTTGGGCGTTGAAATTCACACCGAAGTTAGTTTTGAGAGATTGATTGAGCCCAATGCTGAAGAAAGTAAGTAATTCACAATGAAAACAGTAATTTTTCTTATACAGGGTGTCGCGAATTTTTGCAAGGTTTCGTTCCCCAATAATTATCATCATGCTCTTTTTTTCTTATGGGAGCTTAATTAGACACTTTTTTTTAAAAACGGCACGTCAAATGCAGTTTTTTTAGGTTTATTATAAAAACAATAAAACCAGAATACAATTACAAAATATTTGTACCATGTTCGGTTTTAAATATTTTGTTTAAATAAAAATTTAACTAATGATAATTTTAAGGAAATCAAACGTAGTAGATTTTTTCTTAACCAGAATCTTATTGCAGGCAGAAAAGTTTTTTCATAGTTTTTACTTTTTATCAAGAACAAAAATATGATGATGATAATTTTTAAGAAACCAAACGTTGCAGGATTTTTTTATTTACCAGAATCTGATTGTTAACCAAAAAGTGTCTTAATAATGGCCAAGTTTCAAAAATATTCCCTAAAAAAGAAAACCGTTACAGGCAAATAACTAAAATGCACTTTTTTAGTTTTTTAAAGGTATCTGAAAATGGTTAAAGATAATCCATTTTTATGACATTTTTGCTTGCAGTTAAATTTTATTTATTATACTCCTCGCAGACAAAGTCAAAAACGAGGAGTATATTGTGATTGTTTTGAAAATTCTAAAATCGTCAAAAATCGTCGTAGAGCAAAAATTCTTGCAGATTCGTGCGTTTCATCGAATTTTGAACAACTTTCAAAAAATCCGTCCGTCCGTCCGTCTGTCCGTCTGTCACGTTTTTTGTAGACTCTCTAACTTGAGAACCAAAGTTCCCATCAAGTTCAAATTTTCAGGAAAAATCGTTCTCATTAAAATCTAGATCCCTATTGTTTTTGAAAGAAATCGGAAAATAATAAGGGGGGCTGCCGCACCCCCCAAGTGAGAAAAAATTCATATTTCAGTAATCATAAAAATTACAGAATTTTTTTTCTGGTAACTTTAAAGCCCTTTTAATTCTCTACTAAAAGTATATTTAAGTTTTTTTTGTCCGACCCCACGTAAGCCCCCCAATTAAAAAAAAAGCCGTATCTTCGTTATTTTTTAATTTACAAAAAAAACTTAAGTCATAAAAATCAAAGAAAATTAAATTCTGTATTAAAATATATTTTTTGTTTTTTTTTTGTGAAGTTTTTAAGACAAAAAAGGTCAAAAAAATAGGTTTTTAGTGATAAAAAAGCTAAGTCACGTAAGTCTAGGTTCGGTCAAGGTGGCTTTGCAAAAAAAAAAAAAAAACTAGTGCATCTTTCAAAAGCCAAATTAAATCCTAAACGTCAGTGTCAGAATTAATACGCATTTATGCTTTTCGCTAATAAATCTTTTTTTTTATAGAAAAGTTAATAGTATAACCTCTTCGCAGATTTTTTTTTTGTAATTTTAAAAAATTATTGTTCATTTTAACTTAATTGTTTTCTGATTACTGCGAGGAGTATCCTATTAAATGTCGGCATTTTATAAAAAAACTGTAACAGGCTCACTAATCTAACCTATTCACTGACCTAACCCATCACTAGTTTTTTTTTATATTTGCTTCATTTATTTTATTACAAACCATTTTTAATTTGAATTAAACACTTAACCTAAAATTTTACTTTTATCGGATTGGGAAAATTGACATTTTGAAGTAAAATTTAGATCAGACATATTATATTGAATAATGACATTTGTTAACTTTACTCACTTAATGCTGAATAAATAGGCGTTTTTAAGAAAATGTAACCGTTGATATCGTTTCACCAATTCTTCTAGTTATTTCCTCTACAAAAAACTTTGTCCCCCGTTAGTTTATAATAGTAAAATTTGTAAATAAAGAAAGTAATTCATCTTTTTGCATCTGGAAAACCAACCTAATAAAATAAAATTTTGTTTTAATAATGAAGCAATTTAGCAACCTTAAATAAACCAAATTTCGGGTTTTATAATGTGCTTATTATAGAACGCAAATATAATTTTTTTTTGATTCGGTGCATTTTTTATTACATATTATTCTTTTTTTTTAGAAACGGGATGGAGAGCAGAACTAAATCCAAAGAACCACGTAGTGTCCCAATACGAATTCGATGTAATACTCGGAGCTGATGGTAAAAGAAACACACTACAAGGTTTCAAAAGAAAAGAGTTCAGAGGAAAATTAGCAATAGCCATCACAGCCAACTTTATTAATAAAAGGACGGAGGCGGAAGCACGTGTAGAAGAAATCAGTGGTGTAGCATTTATATTTAACCAAAAATTCTTCAAGGATTTGCATGAAAATACAGGAATTGATTTAGAAAATATTGTTTATTATAAGGATGACACTCATTATTTTGTTATGACTGCGAAGAAGACTAGTCTTATTGAAAAAGGCGTTATTAAACAGGTGAGTGGCAAAAAATAGCAACATATTTTTTATTTTAAACATTCAGACCAGGGATTTACAGTTGGTGCTTTTTGTAAGGTAATAAAAAAATTAAGAAATTACATCAAAACCCGTTAGTTCTTGTTCTTCATTTTTTAAGTACAAAACATTTTCTTAGTTTTTTGGATGCTTTTTCGCACATCGTTTATTAAGGACATTCATTAACGCACTCCAAATCGTTGATTTATGACCCCTATTAATGCATGGATACGAGAGTTCATAGTAACGCTCTTCTATGTTTAAAATTATTATCTATGTTTCTACATTACAAATGTTAAAGTAGCTTTAATTACGGTTCAAGCAACAAAAACCAAAAGAAATTAAATATTTACCGTTGGAAGGAATGAGAAGCAGATCCTTTTACCACACTAAAGGAAATAACATGCATTTTGTATTCACAATTAATAAAAGTTCGGTGACAGCTCTTCTTCTTCTTCAACTTTAATAAATTTTAATGGCCGACGCATTGTTTTAGCTAGTTGATGAAATAACTATTTTATTTTATACTTTATTTAATAATGATCTACGCGAAAAAGCATTGTAACCAGTTCGTATGTTAAATTGCGATTAAAAAGCTCTCTGATCGCTCGCTTGTTAAAACCGCTCGTTTATTAATCGCCTTTATTAACACACTTACTGGTTAAATAACTATTAATTAGATAGATCATTTTTGACATATATCAAAATCCTAGAGTGCCTAGATGTCATATTGATAGATATTGTCGCCTTATAGAGTGGCGACATGCATCATTCCTTCTCTGTCATACAGATTATGTTATCCACATATTAGCAAAGATGACAACAATTACAACTTACAAATACAATTTATGACATAATCTGTATGACAGAGAGGGAATGGAATGATGCATGTCGCCACTCTATAAGGCGACAATATCTGTCAATGTGACATCAAGGCACTCTACAAAATCCAATCAAATTCGCGAATTTTTGATCACGTGTGCAAAACAGACCAACCACAGCATACTTATACTGATAACTATTTTAGGGACATTTTCAAATTTAAGGTTAGTTATATTATGTTAACATTTTGAAATCTAAGTCAGATTAACAAATATCAAATATCATCATGAAAATGTTTAAAATTATAAAAAATTATCTGATCGAATGACCTTCAAGCATTGATAAATTCTTATAATTTTGTCATAACTTTCCTCAATCGTGTTATTTTATGGTAAGAGCCCTCTATCTTTGGCGTCGAGCTTTTACCAAATAACACACTCTTAAAAATCTATGACAACGTCATTGCGATTTATCAATGCTTTTGGGACATTACAGCTAAAAACCTTTTGGTTTCCTAACCCAACTTTTAATGCACGCATTAAAAAGTCATTCTTTAACAGGATCTAGCAGACACCGAGCGCCTATTAGCCCCCGACAATGTAAATAGAGAAGCCCTCATGAACTATGCCAAAGAAGCCGCGGGTTTTAGTACAAATTACCAAATGCCAGACGTGGAGTTTGCAGTGAACCATTACGGACATCCGGACGTCGCCATGTTTGATTTTACGTCCATGTATGCTGCTGAGAATGCCTCTAAAGTGTTTGAACGTAACGGGTATAAGTTGCTCATGATTCTGGTTGGGGATAGTTTGTTGGAGCCGTTTTGGCCTACAGGTAAGTCTCTCTCGCAAAAAATATAGTTTGTAAATACGTTATTTCTAAGACGAGGCAGTTTTGAAAAATGTATGTTTCCTTCAGTCTAACTTTGTGAGATAAAAATTAACCACATAAAAACCATTGATATTTAAAACATTAAAACTACAAATATAGTATACTTTTGGTCTCACTCTTTGTTAAAAACAGGACATTTAATAAAAAAAAATGTACTTGGACAAACATTTTAGGTCTAAATTACTTTTTATATTTGCGTTCTGTAATAGGTTTGGTATAGATCTTTCCCGCCGTTGACCACCTTCGCAGTCGATATACTTGGGAAACGTCAGATATGCGTCAGATTGACACAAATCTATGTGATGCTGGTGGTCATTCAGTTTACCAAACCAAGTATAAAGACCGCGATTGTGGCCTACGGCGGGAAAGATCTGTAGAACCCGAAATTAGTTTTCTAATAAATTGGTGAATTGCTTTATTATTTAACCCAAAATATTTATTAGCTTAGTCTTTCATATACAAAATGGATAAATTTTTTTTTCTTGCACTTTTGATTTACAAATTTCACTACTAAAAACTATCATTTAGTCAAGATATTTTTCGGGCAGCACCATTTTTGTGGAAAAATGTAGTATTTTATATCTAGAAACATAATTACCATGTGCGCACTCATGCGCATATTAGCATTTTGTGCTAGAGAGAAAGAGCCCCCTTCCATTCGTAATACTGGATCGAGACCAAATTTTGCAAGTAGACACCAAACAAGGTTCTAAAAAGATTTTCGTAAAGAAATTTCTACTAAAAAAAGTAAAAAAACCCTTCACCCCCTAAATAGTCCCAAAATGAGAAATATTTATCAAGTTTAATTTACACCAAATTTTGCAAGCAGATGCAAAATTAGATTTTTAAAAACCATTTTCTAAATTTTGCCTTTTAGGGTGCGGCTTTTCATGGAGGGTGAAAAGAATGAAGTGTCATTAAAATTAAAACATTATTATTATGAATCTATTTGCAAAATTTGGTGCAAATCCAACGTCATTAATAATAACCTTTTTTGGGCAATTTAGGGGGTGAACAAATTTTTTTAAGTGAGATGCTTTCACGAAAATTTTATAAGAATCATTTTTGGTGTCTATTTGCAAAATTTGGTTTAGATCCACCATGATCTAGTATTACGAATGAAAGAGGGCATGAGTGCGCACATGGTAATTATGTTTCTAGATATCAAGTACTACATTTCTGCTTTTAAATACCTCATAGATACACATTTCTTGCATGGTTCCCTTTTTGCGACTTCGGAATGTAATGACTTCCTTTTAGAAAACGGCACACACTTTCCACACATAACATGATGATTATTATTCATAAATTAGCGCAAAACCTCGAAAGATTTGTATTATTTTTTACAAAATATGTAAATAAAATATATCGAAAAACTTTAAAACTGTCTTTCCGCGCGGGTTTTGAACTTTACTAAATATCATTCCCCAAATATCATTTATCAACTTGATAAAAATTCCTTGACTTCGTTATTGGAAAATTCGCCGCCACGTGGTTTATTTTCCAAACTGGAACTCGTTCTAAAGAACCTTCCCCATGAAACTTATTTCAATACACTATTTTCAGGTTCTGGATGCGCCAGAGGCTTCCTATCATCCCTTGACGCAGCCTGGGCTATCAGATCATGGAGTCTAAACAACCAAGACGCTCTAGAGGTAGTAGCAGAACGAGAATCCATATACCGTCTCCTAGCACAAACCACCCCCGATAACTTAAACAAGGACTGGAAATCTTACACGTTAGACCCTTCTACGAGGTATCCTAATTTGAACAAAGGGGTTGTGCTTTCGCATCAAGTTATCGGGCAGTATGACACGGACAACCAGAAGAATCTTGAGAGGATTAGGAGGAATTCGCAGGATGCGTTGAATGCTCCTAAGAAACGTAGACGGGGTGAGTTTTAATTTATAAGCATCTTGACTTTTGCTATAAAAATGAATTATATCTTTTTAAGTTACTAGAAAAAAAATTCATTTGTTACAAGGTATTCATAGATAAGAGAGACTACATATGAGGGTCCTTTCTATTCATAAATTCTCTCTGCATACGTGGTGACGTCACCTCGTATCCTTCAGAAAAAAATTTACTAGTAACGTTTGTGGGAGTCATTAGTTGTCATTTTTACTTACTTGCAAGTTTTGTCCAAAATATGCTTATTCCAAAAAAATTGTAAAAAGTTTATTTTGCCTCCTCAAAAATAAATTTAAATTGATGCGTCAAGCTGCTTGCAATTATTTGTTTCATTATTGCAATAATAAACGTCAGAAAACGTGCAACGTGGTGAAGAACTCACATTATAATTTTCCAAAACTCTTCATTGATGAAAATAAGGTACATAAACAAATTACAATTATCCTTCTGCAAGGGTTCAACTAATCGTCATAATTTTTGATTTCGTTTTGAAGTGCAAAATAACGCCAAGTTAATTTTACACATTAAATCACACCTCAACCACTCGCGATTGGTAAACACTGCACTTGTCCAATGGCAATTTTATCACACTCCTCAAAAAGGGTAACAAGAAATAAAAATAGTAAAAAATGCAAAATTTAAACTAATAGCGTTTTCGGTTGGAAGGAATTATTGACAATTTCAATAAGATAAATGTCATTTTTTTTGTCAGACATGTAGCAGTGGCTACTTCATTTTGTCAGGCCGACGCACTTTCTTCTTCATTTTTTTAATCCTTTAGGCTTTATAATCTAGATGGTCACTTTTTGTGACGTCAGCAAAATGGATTTTTGTTAGTTTGTCTACTCGATAACAGTGTCGCTGTAGTTTTAAAATAGTATATTAAAACATAGAGTTTTATAAGGAACGTTTTTTAGCACGCGTCCAGGTTTGGAAAAAGAGCCGCGCAGCGGCGAGTTTTCTAATGGACAAGTGATAAAAAACGCCCTATACAACGAGTTTTTTATACTATTTTTTATATTTGCATCATTTAATTCATTAAAAAGCATTTTTAATTTGAATTAAAAACTTAAGATGAAATTTTGTTTTTATGACCAACCTTATAGCATAACATTGACATTTTGAAGAAAAAAATAAATTAAAGTTAGACATATTGAATAATGACATTTGTAAACTTTACTCATTTAATACTGAATGAATAGGCATTTTTGAGAAAATGTAACCATTGATATCGTTTCTCCAATTCTTCTAGTTATTCCCTCTACAAAAAAACTATGTCCCCCGATTGATTATAATAGCAAAATTTGTAAATAAAAAGTACCTTGCAAGAAAAGAATTCATCTTTTTGCATCAGGAAAACCAACCAATAAAATAAAATTTTGGGTTTAATAATGAAGCAATTTAGAAACTTTAAAAAACCAAATTTTGGGTTTCATAATGTGCATATTATAGAACGCAAATATAAAAAGTGAATTTATGACTGGCATGAACTCACACCGCCAGCGTTCTGTCCAAAAACTTGAAAGTTCTTGTCAAAGTCCACATCAAAATGGTTTTAAAAGTTTTATGTGGCCGCACTCCATTAAATCTACCAAAAGAAAACTTCTTTTTCTGTTAACATTTAACTAAAAAACGTCCCAACTAAAAGAAATTTGGAAACGGAATGCACTTTTTCGAGTTATAGTACGAGAGCTGGCAACCAAAAACACACATCATCGAACGGCGTCATGATTTTTTGTGCATTAATTTATATTTAATATTTGTTAACTTTTGTCTAATACACTTTCAGCGCTAACAGGGAGCGCTTTTTTTAAACATCATAAGTGGGATATTTATTTTTAAAGAAATAAAATAATATGTGCAAATGGCCCATATTTGCACATATTATTTTATACACTGCCAGAAAATTTTTAATTTTGTGTAATCTGTAGACTTGTATGCGTAAAATAAGAAATTTTTATTATAGGGTTCTCTGTCCTTGGAAAACACATTTGAAGAGCGATTAACCCATTATAAAGGGTTGGCAGGGTTATAACTCGAAGGTGCAAAAATTAATTTTGTTGTACGAAGAAAGCGAACCCACTTATGATGTTTTTACCTTTAAAAAAAACGCTATCTGTTTGGCCTGCCAGTTTGTTGGATTAAGAAAAGTAATATTAAATGTTATGTAATGTCTAAAAATCATGACACCGTTAATGATGTGAATTTTCATGTTGATAGCTCCTATACTATTAAACCAGCTCTGTGGTCCCAATGGAACACAAAAACGTCAAAAAGAACTCGACCAGCGTGGTAATTACGGAATATCGCTTCGTACGAAACCTACATAAGAAGACCATTAGGTTTCCTACGAAGCGATATTCCGTAATCACCCCGCAGTTCATAACTAGTTAAAATCTTTTTCGATCTTGTTCCCTATTGAGTATGATTTTTTTCAGTTGACAACGAAATCCTAATAAACTGGGTAAAAAGCCAAGTCGAAGAACACAATGATATAGAAGTAACAGATTTAACGTCCATTTTCAAAGATGGCCGAGTCTTATGTGCAATTATAAACCACTACAGGCCTGACCTTATCGACTATGCATCACTACAGAACAACGAAGCGGTTGAGAATAACCAAACTGCCATTGACATTCTGGATAAGGAGATTGGCATTCCTCCCATTTTGACTGGCGAAGAGATCACCACGACTGAAGACTCTTTGACATTAGCTACGTATTTGACACAAGTTTATGATACTTTTAGGTGTCAAACTCCGCATGTGAAACATCCTAAATTGGTAAGTTTCTAAAAAATTAAGATCCTATTTATTTATACAGAGTGTCCGCGTTTAGTTTGCTTTTTTTATTTGCAAATACAGGGTGTCCCAGAATTGGCGCACCACCTGTATGGTACGTTGTTGGGGCATGACCAGGGATCCCCAGAAAATTGTCAAAAAAAATCCATCTTATACACCCTCGAAGATATGAGGCCCCAAAGTGCAAAACTTTAAACGCATATACCTTAAAAACAACAGCACGTATTAACGAAAAATATGGTTTAATACAAAGCTGCAGTCTATCTTAAACCATTTCACCAATTTTTCTTCTTTTAAATGCCAAAATAACATATTTATAATCAATTTAATTTTACAAAATTTTCTTGAAATAAGCTGACAACAATGTCAATAAATTTTTTTGCAAAAGTGTATAATCAAGACTCATAGATGGTATTTTTAAATTTATTTTCCTAGACTGTGTAGTATTTTCCTAGACTGTGTTGCCGAATTTAAGCAACTTTGTTCGCGATTTTCTCAATGAATATAACAGATGGATTTTTTTTAACAATTTTCCTAGAATCCCCAGGTATGCCCTAACAGCGTACCATACAGGTGGTGCGCCAATTCTGGGACACCCTGTAGAGGGTAAATTAAAAAAAAATTGTCATTTTATTTGATGAAAATATTTATACTAAAACTTAGAGTTTTATGAGTAACATTTTTAAGCAGGCGTCCAGGGTTGGAACGGCGGCGAATTATCCACTGGACAAATGATAAAAAACGCCTTAAATCGAGTTTTTTATAATATTTATTTGCTTTATTTAATTCAATTAAAATTTTATTTTTATTGGCAACATTGACATTTTGAAGTAAAAAGTGAATTAAGGTCAGACATATTAAACTAGTTAGCGGGTTAGGTCAGTGGATAGGTTAGTTCATTGAGCCTGTTAGAGTTTTTTTATAAAATGCCGACATTTAATAGGATACTCCTCGCAGTAGGTAATTAGAGAATAATAAAATTAAAAAAAAAACAATAATTTTTTAATATTATCAAAAAAAAAATTTGCGAATAGGTTAAACTATTAACTCTTCTGTAGAAAATATATTTATTTGCGAAAAGCATAAATAGGTATCAATTCTAAAACTGACGTTTAGAAAGATGTTTTTGTTTCAATTTTTTTTGCAAAGCCACCTTGATTGAGCCTAGACTTACGTGACTTTTTCATCACTAAAAACCTTTCTTTTGGCCTTTTTTTTACCAACAACGAACTTGACATAGATTTGAATAAGAACGATTTTTCCTGAAAATTTTAACTTAATGGGACCTTTAGTTCTTAAGTTAGAGTGTCTACAAAAAACGTGACAGGCGAACGGACGGACGAATTTTTTAAAAGTTGTTTAAAATTCGATGAAACGCACGAATCTGCAAGAATTATTGCTCTAGGATAATTTTTGACGATTTTAGAATTTTCAAAACAATCACAATATACTACTCGTTTTTGACTTTGTCTGCGAGGAGTATAATAATGACATTTGTAAACTTTACTTATTTAACACTGAATGAATGGACGTTTTTGAGAAAATGTAATCGTTGATATCGTATCTCCAATTCTTCTAGTTATTCCCTCTACAAAAAAACCTTCCCCTGATAGTTTATAATAGTAATATTTGTAAATAAAAAGTACCTTGCAAGGGTAGAATTCATCTTTTTGCATCTGGAAAACCAACCTAATAAAATAAAATTTTGGGTTTAATAATGAAGCAATTCAGCAACTTTAAAAAACAAAATTTCGGGTTTCATAATGTTCTTATTATAGAATGCAAAAAAAAAGCGTTTTCGGTAATTTATTTTAAAATGGTACAGTTTTATTAGAAATTCCATTTAAAAAAATAAATAAAGTTACAAAATAGTCGAGGGCAAAAAAGTTACAGGCAATATTTATAAACACTATTGGTGGTTACCCTACTTTGAGAGAGGCCCGCAAATGGCAAAATGGGTTTAAAAAAACTGTTGTTCTTACTCACATGGGCCGGGATTCCAAAGTTACGAAAACAAAAATGCAAAAAAATGCCTTCAGAATCAGCCAAGTGTTTGAACACGTCGAAATCGAGTAAACCTAATGTAAAATGAGCCCGAACGACTTCGGTTTTACGATACGAAAATGCAGCAAATGCCTTCAGAATCAGCTAAATTGTTAAAATACGAAAGCGCACTCGAATACGAAGACGAAAATGCGCATTATCGTAACTTCGGAATCCCGCCCATGGATTGTACAAATTTCATTATGATTCGACATGTTTTTTAATATTTACGATTAAATTATTTTCGTAAACCCCGCTAAAAGGGCTGTATTTATGGAACGGTTTACCATTTTAAAATATTTCTTTAATTTTATTGAATGTTCTGTTTTTAAAAGCTTTTATTTAACACGCAATGTATGTATGTATGTATGTATGTATGTATGTATGTATGTGTTTGTGTAGTACAAATCTTGCAACTCGATTTTGAAACACTTACGCTTGACCAATTTTTCTGAAATTTTGTATACATGTGGAAGTCCGGTGACAATGCAAAATGGTAACTTTTTTAGTCCTAAAAACTTAATATGGCGTCCACAACAAAATGGCGGATGACTTTTTTCTAAACAATTCTCACGATATGGGTATCAAATGAAAGGTTATGACCGGTAGTATACAGTAAAATATATGACATAATTCAAAATCCAATATGGCGCCCAACAAAATGGCAAATTAGCTTTTTCTTAACTATTTTGCCGATATGGGTATCAAATGAAAGGTTATGACTTGTAGAATACAGTAAAATATATGACATAACTCAAAATCCAATATGGCTCCCAACAAAATGGCAAATTAGCTTTTTCTTAACTATTTTGCCGACATGGGTATCAAATGAAAGGTTATGACTTGTAGAATACAGTAAAATATATGACATAATTCAAAATCCAATATGGCGCCCAAAAAAATAGCTAATTAGCTTTTTCTTCACTATTTTGCCGATATGGGTATCAAATGAAAGGTAATGACAAGTAGGATATAGTAAGATATGTGACAATTCAAAATTCAATATGGCGCCCTAAAAAAAATGGCGGATTCTCTTTTTTTTAACTATTTTGCCAATATGGGTATCAAATAAAAAGTTATAGCAATGACATACGAAATGAAATGATTAAAAAACATCTACAGTAAAAACTAAAAAATGTAAAATAAATTAATGTAAAAAAATTTTAAGAAAAAGCTTTTATTTAAATGCCCTAAAAAGAAAAAAATAAATTTTTTCAATTAAATTAAACCCATTAATTTGTCACAATATACACTTTTTATGATATAAAAGCTTGTCGCGAAATTTACTATTGCAATTAATAAAAAGAATACAATACTTATACCATTTACCAATTTTTAATTTAAGTGGTTCTGAAAAAAGAAAAAAATGTATGTATTTTACAAAATAAATCTACATAAATGCAGAATCTCGCGACAAGCTTTTATATCATAAAAAGTGTATATTGTGACAAATTAATGGGTTTAATTTAATTGAAAAAATTTATTTTTTTCTTTTTAGGGCATTTAAATAAAAGCTTTTTCTTAAAATTTTTTTACATTAATTTATTTAACTCTCTATTTGCCTTATAAAAAAAGCAAACTAAACGCGGAGTCCACTATCATATTTAAATTTAGTTAATTTTTTTTTCTTAAAATGTATGTATAAATGTTGTAGTCATTACCACTAACCATCAAAAATCCTTCCTCTCCTTACATAAAAAAAATTCCCACCGCTTCTGCCGCCCTTCCAAAGAATTATACCACAAAGTACATTAAACAATTCAATGAAAAAAACGCAACTTTTTACAACTTGCAAATCAAAAACAAAAATAGTGGAACGATTCCAAAAATAATGAACATGGTTGACTTGGAAAAAAACAAAGATAACGCTAAGCCTTGCAAATTTGTTAAATTTATCGAAAATACCTTGTACCAAAAAGGAATTATTAGTTATTTGGATGAGGATCTTAAAAAGAAAAATCAAAATGTTCAGAAAACGGTTACATTTGAAAAACCTGCAATTGAAAAAAAAGTTGTATCAATCGAGGAATTGTACAAAAACCCAAAAAGTATAAAAAGTAGCCAAAGCTTTTTTGGTAAACCAGAAAAATCGACTTCGAATGCAAAAATAGCAACAACAAAAAATCAAGAAGACGATTTTAAAAAAGTTGACAATATAAACTTGGAAAAGTCTAATTTGAGTCAAGATTTAAGTTATAATTTTTTGTCAGAAGAACCAACCAAAATCGATCGAACATTTTCGCTTTTATTCAATTCTGTAAGATTTTTACCTCATTTTTAAATTATTCATGAAGTGCAGCAATAGTGAAGCTATTTTTTGTTCTCATTTTACGATTGTGGCAGAAATGACTATATTAAAGTAAAAATTACTGTCGTTTTCAAGAATATGTGTCATACCACCCGTTTTTGAAGATGCCAACTGACATAACGTCATTATTTTCATACTTTTATCAAATATAACGCTAATATACCAAAAAAACAACAAACAACCGCTTTTTAAACATTCAATCTACCAGCTAAAAGGTTTGTTTAGCATTTACAGAGAGTGTTAAAAACGAGTTTTTTTATACTATTTTTTATAGAGAGTGTCCAAAAAATGGCGCATAAACGCGATGTTACGCTCTTGGGGCATTCTCAGGGATCCCTAAAAAAAAACAAACTGTTATATTCATTGAAAAAAATGCAAACAAAGTTGCATAAATTCGGCAACACAGTCTCTCTAAAAGTCTCATCTATAAGTCTAAAAATCCCATTTATGAGTCTTGATCATATACTTTTGCACTAGATTTTATTGACGTTGTTGTCAGCTTCATTTCATAAAAATTTTGTGAAATTAAATTGATTATAAAAATGTAATTCGACCATTTAAAAAATAAACAAATGATTCAATGGTTTAAGATATACTGTAGCTTTGTATTAAACCATTTGTTTCGTTAATATGTGCTGTTATATTCAAGATATAAGCATTTGAAGTTTCGCACTTTGGGGCAACATATCTACAAGGGGATATGAGATAGATTTTTTTTAACAATTTTCTGGTGCTCCCTAGACATGCCCCAACAACGTACCATCGCGTTTATGCGCCATTTTTTGGACACCCTGTATTTGATAAAAGTATGAAAAAAATTAAGTTATTTCAATTAGCATCTTAAACAACGTCTTCACATATCCATGGAAACCCCTATCAATTTCTGTGCCGCTATTAACTATTATTTCATTTTCCTGTCAAATTAGAGGTTTATGCCAAAATTTGAAGCATTTTACTGCGATTTATACTGAAAATTACCCGTTGGCAACAACCTGAGTTGAAATATTCTGTTGACCAACACTGACAGCCAAATAAAATACCTGGATAGAAGTCAAAATTATGATATTTTGTCAATTTTTGCAAAAAATTGTTCTTTTGGTTCGACGTATTCTGTGTTTAAATAAAATTAATAATTATTTTGTTGGGTAAATAGTATTTAAATAAATGAAATAATCGTGTCGAATAGCCCTCGTGCTCTTGATAAATTTTCGTTTTTAAAAGAACTCGTGCTTGTTGAATACGCAATGTACCTTAAAAGTAAGGGTTTTTTTTTAATTATTCACCTCGTGCTTCGCTCTCGGTAAATAATTAGACAACACCTTTACTTAAACATTATACATTATTATACATTATCATACTTTTGCGGGACATTACTATGCAACAAGCACTTTTTTATTTTATAATCTAAAATTCATAGAGCACTCGTACTATGACTACTGATATTTTTTTTTACATTTTTGCCTTTTTTCGAAGTCAAAAAAGGAAGAAAAATATCGCAATCCTTAATGCACTTAGGGAGCCCTTTAAAATTCATAATTATCTTACAGTGTAATGATTTTGACAATGATTCTTGGTGCCCCCATCTACTTTCCGAAAAACCCTCCCAATATAGCCTAAAAAGTGTTGAAAACTTTACCAGATCTGTACCAATAACCACAAAATCCGAAACAAAATCAATATCAGATACCGAATCAGAAACACAACCGTTAAAAGTAGCCCTAAAAATCGAATTATTCGAAAAAATCGACCAATCAACTTTTCGACCAAAAGAATCCATTCAAATTTTAACAAGTCCAAAAACATCAAGCGAAAATCAAAGTTGCCTTGGAATGTCATTGAAAAGTGACAGCAAACGTCCTAATTTTTGTGCAAAATACAATTTAAAATTTTCGTCCACATGTAATATGAGTAATGTCTTTGAAAAAGAAAGTATAGCCTCTGAAATTGTGTATAATCGAGTTAATAGATGGATTGAGAATAATAATTTTGATGATATAGATGAAAAAACGGATTCTAAGGAATATTTTGATATTGGTAAATGGACCAGGATAAAAATTGCAAAAAATATACAACAGCCAGATTTTTTATGTGTAGAACATCTATTCAGGAAGCTAAATCCACAAAATGCACACAAATAAGAGCTTAGGGTTGGCGTGGTAGCCCCCTAAAAAGCTTCCTTTAATTTGCAACATTAGATCACGATGGATCTGCATCAAATTTTACAAATGGGTGCTAAATAAGATTTTAAAAAGGTTTCTGCAAAAATTATTCCTCTAAAAAAATTCCTTCGCCCCCTAAATGGCCCCCGAAGAGTAATATTCAATCATGTTGAATTTAAATCAAACTTCGCAAATAGATGCAAAATAATGTTCTAAAAAACTTATAATTAATGCTTTTTTAAAAAAACAGTCAATTCTAAGGGCCCTTTTTAAATCGAATAAAGAATATTTTTTTAGAAAAAAAGTATTGAGTATGATTTGTTAAGAACTTTATTTTGAATCTGTTTGCAAAGTTTGGTGTAAATCCAAGATGATTGAATATTACTTTTCGGGAAAGGGAGATAATTTTTGCAAAAATCTTTTTAGAATCTTATTGTGCACCTACATTGGGAATCGACCCTTTTTTAAAAAAAGTATTAATTCTAAGTTTTTTAGAACCTTATTATTATACTCTTCGCAAGACTAGGTCCGAAGAGTATATTGCAATCGATACGAAAATCCTAAAATCGTCAATTTTCATCCTAGAGCAAAAATTTTTGCAGATTCGTGTTTTTCATCGAATTTTGAACAACTTTGAAAAAATCCGTCCGTCGGTCGGTCGGTCGGTCGGTCGGTCGGTCGGTCGGTCGGTCGGTCGGTCGGTCGGTCGGTCGGTCGGTCGGTCGGTCGGTCGGTCTGTATGTATGTCACGTTTCTTGTAAACACGCTATCTTAAGAACCAAAACTCCAATCCAATTCAAATTTTAAGGAAAAATCGATCCCTATAAGAGGAAGAACCCTATTGTTTTTGACGAGAATCCGAGAACTGCAACGCCCCCTTTTGAACCCCCCAAATGAAAAAAAAATCGTAGCTCGACTATTATTGAATTTACAAAAAAAATTATTTTACATAAAATATAGACAATTTAATTCTTCATCAAAAAGTATTCCTTAGTTTTTTTGTCCGACCCCCCAATTACCCCCCAGCACAAAAAAACCTCCTATCTCCGTTATTATTCAATCTACAAAAAAAAATATTTTTTACAAAATTAATAAAAATCTAATTTTCTATTAAAAATGTTACTTCATTTTTTGTAAAATTAGCCAGTAAGGTTAAAAAAACAAACACTAAAAGTTTCCATTAGCAAAAAACTTCTAAGTCCAAAACGCGTCACGCGTCGGTCAAGAAGGCCATGCCAAAAATATTTCAAACAAAGAAACAAAGCTAGCTGTCAGAACAAATAACCTCAAATATCTTAAACGTCAGAACTGACGTTTATCCTCTTCGTTAACTAAATTCTTCGTGTTTTCTGTTAATAGTTTGCACTCTTCGCAGATTTTATTTACATAGATTTTTTTTTATAAGAAATTATTAATTATCCTATAATAGTTTTCTTGCGGAGAGTATACCATAGAATGTGTAGCAATTATATAAAAAATTGATTTAGCTTTGATTTACAAAATATAATACTACACTCCTACCGATTCCGAATTCTACTTGAGCTACTTATTTGCGAAGAGTAACTTCTACGCGTTTTGACTTCTACCCATTCCGACTTCTACCCATTCTAGTTTTGCATCTATTTGCAAAGTTTGATGTAAATTTAACATGATTTAATATTACTCTTTGGGAGTCATTTAGGGGGAGAAGAAATTTTTCTAGTGGAATAATTTTTCAAATATCTTTTTAGAATCTTATTTAGCACCTTTTGGTAAAATTGGTGCAGATCCATTGTGATCTACTGTTGAAAATGAAAGGGGGCTTCCACGCCAACCCTAAACTTTTATTAATGTGCATTTTGTGGATTTAGCTTCCTGAATGAAATTTTCTAACACATAAAGATTCTAGCTGTTATATATTTTTTGTTAGAATTGCTATGTTTTTTACTAAGTTTCTTGGCCAAAAATGAACAGTTTCTTTTTCATCGAATTTTAAAAGATGAAAAAAATAAATTTCTCATTCAAGAATTTAAAAAAATACAAAAAAACCTCAGTAAAATTTAAAACTATATTTTTTGTTTGTATAAAAAAGAATTTAACAATTTTTTTGATGCCTTTTTGGGCAGACTTTTTTTAAATAATTATAATAAAGACGATATTTTTGTAGAAACAAATATTCGAGACGGGTACTCCGACATAACATCGATAACTAAGGTTCTCGAGAAAAAAGGTAAAGGAACCTTACGAAAAATCATAACAGAAGATATTCCAAATATTCTTATGAAAAGTTTCTGTACCTCAAACCAAATGATTAAGAATTTGAGCAAGTTTTCCGAATATTCTCCCTTTGATAGGAAAACTGAGAAGGAGAACCATGACTTTGGTTTTGAAGGGCAACATCCCCTAGATACCAATCCAATCCCTGTTAGTTTTTTATTATACTCTTCACAAGAGTATATTGCAATCGATGAGAAAATCCTAAAATCGTCAATTTTCATCGTAGAGCAAAAATTTTTGCAGATTCATGCGTTTCATGACCTTTTAAGATTTTCATTTTTTGTCCGTCGGTCGGTCGGTCGGTCTGGTGTATGTCACGTTTCTTGTAAACACGCTATCTTAAGAACCAAATCTCCAAACCAATTTAAATTTTAAGGAAAAATCGATCCCTATAAGAGGAAGATCCCTATTGTTTTTGACAAGAATCCGAGTACTGCAAAGCCCCCTTTTCAGCCCTCCAAATGAAAAAAAAATCGTAGCTCGACTATTATTCAATTTACAAAAAAAATTATTGGACATAAAATATAGACAATTCAATTCTTCACCAAAAAGTATTTCTCAGTTTTTTTGTCCGACCTCCCAATTACCCCCCAGCACAAAAAAACCTCCTAACTCCGTTATTATTTAATCTACAAAAAAAATATTTTTTACAAAATTAATAAAAATTTAATTTTCTATTAAAAATGATGGTTCATTTTTTGTATAAGGTTAAAAAAACAAAAACTAAAAGATTTCAATAGCCAAAAACTTCTAAGTCCAAAACGCGTCACGCGTCGGTCAAGAAGCACATGCCAAAAATATTTCAAACAAAGAAACAAAGCCAACTGTCAAAACAAATAACCTCAAATATCTTAAACGTCAGAACTGACGTTTATCCTCTTCGTTAACAAAATTCTTCGTCTTTTCTGTTAATAGTGTGCACTCTTCGCAGATTTTATTTACAAAAAAAAAATTCTATAAGAAACTATTAATTATCCTATAATAGTTTTCTTGCGAAGAGTATACCATAGAATGTGTAGCAATTATATAAAATATTGATTTAGCTTTGATTTAAAGAACATAAAATTACACTTCTACCGAATCCGAATTCTACTCAAGCTACTCATTTGCGAAGAGTAATTTCTACGCGTTTCGACTTTTACCGATTCCGACTTCTACCCATTCTAGTTTTTTTTATACAGATGACATGTCGCCGAAACATGTGTATTTTTTAGAAGGGTAAATAGAGGACAAAAATAGACAGATTTCACTCGTGAATAAGAAAGAGTTTGGCCACTTAAAGGATGGCGATAACGGAAGTCTCATGCTAACTTGCTGTTGTCTAAGTTTAAAAATTGTTCTGAAATTCTTTTACATAATATCTGCCAAATTTTTGGACATAGGTAGGTTATGTAACGCATCAAAATTATAAAAGATTATATCAAAAGTATAAAAGATTATATCAAAGAAAAACTACTACTACTACTACTCAGTAACATCCTAAATGTACCTGAAAACGTTGTGCTAATAATACTAGCAATTCTTCGTTTGATTAACCACTTCCTATTTTACGAAAAAACCTTGCTGCGCATCTGAAATGAGTTAAATTTGTGTTTTTTATTTTTCTTTAATTTGTTGGATTTTATTTGGAAAATTTAAAATTGCAAATCAGTTTTTCGATCTTCATGCTTTTAATACTTGTTTTTGTATGCAAATCTTGATGCATAAGAAATATTTTTATTGGGGATCAATGTTGGAACTTTTTTTTTTTTTGTAAACTTGCAGAACATTTACGGTAATTTATTTTTATTTTCTAATATTGGACCATATTTATAGGTATATTAGTGTAATCTTTCTTTAAAAGGAATGTCGCAAAGCATTGAAACTGTGATTATGTAATGTAAGTTGCCTAAAGTTAACAAAAAACAGCACTTTCTGGTCATTGCTGTGTGGGTTTATAAGAGTAAATTTTAATTAAAAATTGTACTTACCAGCAACATAAATAAACAAAGCACAAGTTGACATATTCTAAAGGTTCATCAATAAGCGTTTAAATACAGAATTTTGGCAATTTAAAAGCACTATTTTTTTGCATTTTAAATTGTCAAAATTCTGTATTTGAAGGCTTATAAATGGACCTTTAGAATATGTCAACTTGTGCTTTGTTTATTTATGTTGCTGACAAGCACAATTTTTAATTAAAATTAACTCTTATAAACCCACTGAGTAATGACCAGAAAGTGCATTTTTTGGTAATTTTAGGCAACCAACATTACATAACTACAGTTTCTACATTCCCTGTTGAACAACAACTCTTTTTGTTTAGAATAATTCATATTTATTTACAAAAAAGCTACGTTCATGAACGACACTTTTTATTAAAGTTTAAAAAACTCCTGAGCATAGAATTAATTACAATTTTTTTCATTATATTTCTGTATAAAGTGGCCAAACTCTTTCTTATCCACTAACACTAGACATAACGAGGGGAATTTGTCTCTTTTCTACAGGGTGTCCAAAAAATGGCGCATAAACGCGATGGTACGCTCTTGGGGCATTCTCAGAGATCCCTAGAAAATTGTCAAAAAAAATCCATGTTATATTCATCGAGAAAAATGCAAACAAAGTTGCATAAATTCGGCAACACAGTCTAGGAAAATACATCTAAAAATCCCACCTATAAGTCTAAAAAATCCCATTTATGAGTCTTGATCATACACTTTTGCACTAGATTTTGTTGACGTTGTTGTCAGCTTCATTTCATGAAAATTTTGTAAAATTAAATTGATTATAAAAATGTAATTCGACCATTTCATAAATAAACAATTGGATAAATGGTTTAAGATATACCGTAGCTTTGTATTAAACCATTTGTTTCGTTAATATGTGCTGTTATATTCAAGATATAAGCATTTAAAGTTTCGCTCTTTGGGGCAACATATCTACGAGGGTATATGAAACAGATTTTTTTTAACAATTATCTGGGGCTTCCTAGACATGCCCCAACACCGTATCATCGCGTTTATGTGCCATTTTTTGGACACCCTGTATTCTATGTATCCTAGTTTAATAAAAACGCTTTTTTCGTCCTCTATTTACCCTTTCAAAAAGGGCACTCCACTTTTTAAAACACTTTGCATATATTTACAATATATTTATTTTCCCAGGAACTCCCATTAACAAAACAATATGAACCATCATTCAAGATTATCAAGAGAGAGGCCTTCCTTGCGCAACAGAAACCTGCGCATACACCTGCGCAGATCCCATCACGCCCATCAAGTAGGCATAAACGTCACGCGGACGCTATGTTGCCTAGCAACAAGCTTGGAAGCGCTGATCGTAAACAACAGCGCAAGCGCAGAACTTTGGAGAGAGTGGGGACATCTGTTGTAAGTATTTATAACTATACAACTCAGTTAAATAACTTTAGAGTCTCGTTTAGCGTTTTACAGGTATTAATTCTTTGTTTATCGTGTGGTTTCGGGTATTTAACCGAAAGTTATAAAAATGGGTGTTTATTTTTCGGCGGGGTTTATTTTTGTTTTAATTCTTCTGGTGTTGGACTACTAAAACATGTTTTAAAATCATTTTTTGACGTAATTAAATTTATTTTTTCGTATTTTTTAACGTTTAGCTGGTGGTTGCTTTTAGTCTATTTTTGGGCCAGTTTTAAATATGGTTTTTTTATTGCTATTTGTTTTTATTATATTGGCAAAGTATTGAGTTTTATTGAGTTTGAGTAGTTTCTAACAACTTGAAATGCATGTGTATTTTTATAGTTTTATTAATTTTAGGAAGAAATTGCGTTGTTACTTAAATTTTGTTTGTATTTTTTAAAGAGTTTTTGATCTTTTAAATCTGTCAGTATTTTTTTTTAACAAGCAATTTCTTCTTACTAGAGATAGTACATAATTAAAGAGATCTGACAACCAAATATTTTTCTTTAAAATGACGTCTCTCTTTCATAAGAACTATCTCTACTTCTAACTAATTTTCCTGCATGATTTTTTTGTACATAACATTTTTTACAAGTATATTTTTGCTAAAACTGCATGTTTTTTATTTATCCTTTTACAATTTTGCTTTTAAAAATCCCGAATAAGCTTTTCTTTATGTATTAAGGCTAGGAATTCAAATTCACCGTTTGGAAGATCTGTGCTCCTAGAAGCTCGTACAAGTCATCTCCGTTGAGCTTCCGTCAATTCTACTAAATAGCACATCTACATGAGGGCCCCATCGTATATTAAAACTAAATGTAGTTTTAAAAACTAGAAAAATAGGACTACAGACGGATTATGGTTTTATTTAAATCGGTTATTTCTTTGTGCCGAAAATCTGACCTTAAAAAACAAAAATATTGTAATCATTTTTGAAGTCAGATTTTTGACACAAAGAAATATGCGATTTATATGAAACCATAATAAGTTTGTAGTCCTATTTTTTTAGTTTTTAAAACTTCATTGAGTTTTAATATACGATGGGGCCCTTATGTAGATGTTCTCTTTAGTAGAATTGACGGGAGCTCAAAGGAGATGACTTATACGAGCTTCAAAGAGCACAGATCTTCGAATCTGTGAATTTGAATCTCTAGCCTTAAGTAACCCATACGAAAAGTAAAATGCTACCTTTGTATTAATATGGTGTGGCAAAAAAAATAATTTACTATTCTAAAAATAATAAAAAACCAAAAAAGTGCAAATTTCTGTTTTTTTATTAATTTTTACTGTAGTAAACCGAAAAACTAAAAAAAAAGCATTCCTTTATTATCACTTATCCTCTTTTTTTGTAGCTAATTAACACATTCCTGCATGCGATGCTTGAGACCATGACAATTGCTCTGATTTTATTTTTTATGGATTTTTCAATAAATTCCGAGCAGTATGGCTACAGAAAAAATATTTTTAATTATGTCCTTCCGAGTATTAAGTAATGTAATGTATAGTTTTGTATAAAAAATAAATATTTTATCGTGTAAGAGATCTTTTCGGGGGGCATTTTTTAATTGACGAATTATCTTAGGAAACCAAAAAAAACACACAATAGACACGGTCAAGCCCTACGTCACAGTTTACAGAAGTGCATTAAAATACTATCTGTGAAATTTTTTTAGGCAACCAACATTACCGACCAAAGAAAATGATTATTTTTTTCTTATTCTGTGTTTCCAACATTGGTCTTTTCAAAACATTATTTATAGAAAAATAAGGTAGCTTTTTAAGTCCCATTAGTGTAAAAATGTTCCTTTATATCTTATTTACGATATTTTAATTTAAAATTACCCGAGAATTTACCGCAAAAATTAAAAAAAATCCTTATTAATCTAATGTCAGCTTTAAACGCAAATTGCTTTTTAAAGCAACCTTATCAAGGGGTATGGTTTGTATTAGGTAATAGAAAAAATGTTAATTTTACAATGGTACTTACCAGACCTCTTGATATGGTTGCTTTCTCAAGAAATTTGCGTTTAAAATTCACATCTTGGAGGGTGCACAACATTAACACATAAACTGTATCTTATAGAGTTTTTCAATGAACTAAACTTGAAATATCGAATTTAAGACATTATAGCACATTTTTATACCAAGGGTTCCCTAAGAAAGCCTTTTATTTTCACAAAATATTGTTCTAAAAAAGTGGTTAAATCTGGCAGAATCAAAATTCTACTTCACAGACAGTATTTTAATGTAGATCTGTGATTTGAAACGTAGCATTTGACGGGCTCTATCAAACCAAAGGTAAGTTTATCAGCCAGAGAAATAAAACCGTTTTTATATGCGCTTAAGGTCGAGCGACAGAAAATTCTAGAAGAAATAGCATCGAATAGAAATGACCGCCAAAGTAAAAGGCGGCAACAGAGAAAATTGCAAACAGAACAGTTTATAAAAAGTATGCAAATGTTGCAAGCAAATGCCAAAGGTGACCATTCAGAACCTTTTGAAGATTATTCTTTGTTTGTTTATCGGCAAACAGCTCCTAATTTTGAAGATAGAGTTAAAAACCTTGAGAAAAAGTTTACTTATGTCCCTGTAAGCTGGGTGTTGTTTTGAAGTTTTAACACGAAAAAAAGTTGATGGTAAAATTAAATTTCGAATATTATTACTTTTTTTGGTATTTTTTACTTAAAATTCATTTAAGCAGTCAAGTATTAAATTTGATAGAATTTAATCTTGTTTTATACCTCAAAAATAAAAGATAATATTTGAAATTTAGTTCCATTAGCAAGTTTGCTTTTAAATTATTGTCTAAAACATTTTAAAATCATTAATAACTTTTTTTTGTGGTGTACTAATAGTCTAATAATCTAATATTTTAACAAAAATGGTGTTGTTATATTTTGGAGAAAATTTTTTTGTGAATTTTCTGCCTTTCTCTTTAAAAAAATTGAATAACACTTAAAGAAAGGACAGATTTAGTCCTTTTATTGAATATTTTCCAAATGGACAACGTAAAGGTCAAGGTCAAGATAGTTAATTTCTTACCTTGGCAAAAATTTAATAGTCAGATTTTTTATATGTGTTAGAACATCTATTCAGGAAACTAAATACAGAAAATGCACACAAATAGGAGTTAACGGTTGGCGTAAAAGCCCCTCAAAAAGCCCTCTTTAATTTACAACATTAGATTACAATGGATCTGCAATAAATTTTACAAATATGTGCTAAATAAGATTTTAAAAAATTATACGCAAAAATTATTCCTCTAAAAAATTTCTTCTTCCCCTAAATGACCCACGAAGAGTAATATTTAACCATGTTGGATCTGTACTTAATACTTTTTTTTTTAAATGGCTACACCCTTTTATGGGCCGAATTTTTTGAGAAAGAAAGTATCAAATATAACTTGTTAAGAACCTTATTTTGCTTCTGCTTACAAAGTTTAGCGTAAATCCCACATGATTGTCCCCTTCGGCGGCCATTTAGGGGAAAAGGATATTCTTTAGAGGGATCATTTATCCAAAAATCTTTTTAAAATCATATTTAGCACTTATTTGTAAAATTTGGTGCAGATTCAAGAGCTAAACTCTTATTTATGTGCATTTTGTGGATTTAGCTTCCCGAATAGATGTTCTAACACATAAAAACTGTTTTATGTATATTTTTTGCAAGATAAAAAATGATCTTAGATCCACTATTTTTATCCTTTGTTAAACTGACTTTTAGTTAAAGTTCCTGTTAAAGTCAATATTAGCCAATTACGATAGCTTAAATCGACGTTAACAGGAACTTTAACCAAAAGTCAGTTTAACAAGTGATGAAAATAATGGACCTTAGCCTCTTACTGAATGTTTTGCAAATGGAAAACGCAGTCTTAGTTTTTGTTTATCTTATTTTTAACAATTATTTAGGATCACGACAATAAACTCCCATCGCAAAAACCGGGCACAGACGAAGATTTTGCCGCTAAAATTAAGAACATAGAACAAAGATGGTACGAGCGACAAACTGTAGAGAAAAAACCAAAAGATTTAATGAGAGCGATCGGCAAAATAGAAACCTCAGACTGGAATATAAAGGAAATCGAGAAAAAGATCAAAGAAAATAAACTTGGAAAACCTATTAATAGAGATAAGGAAAAAGTCCCCAAGTGGAGCAAAGAGGAGTTTGTAGCGCGACAAACCAAAATGGAAGCCAAAAAAAATATGGACCGACAGGACAGTGCAGAAGGTATTTTTTTGATATTAAAATAAACTTTTACAAAATTTATACCTTTCCAAAACGTACAAAAAACAACAACAAAATACTTTTTTTCCTAAAACGTCAAAAAAACATCACTTTAGTGACGTATATGGCGAACATAAAGTAGCACTTTTTTAAACTGTATCATAGAGTTTTTATTATTACTGCCGGCGACAGTAAAAGTAACTTTTACTGACGCTACCAATTTTTTTTTTCTTTAAACGTCAAATAAACATTTAATGACGTTTATTTTAAAATAAATAAATGTCAACTGAAATAACTAAATTAAATTTATTATAAAACCATTGTATTTAGAAGTTTTAAAGGAAAGTATCGTTTACTACACAGAGTTAAAGTGGCTTTGTGTCCTCGGCCGAATTGTCTGTCTCGCTTTGCTCACCAGACAATCTTTCTGCCTCGTCACACAAAGCATCACTTTAACTCTTAGTACTAAAATCATAAAGTTCCTAAAAACTTAACAGGAAAATCTACTATCTTTTTTTATTTAATTTTACAAGCAACAACTGTTTTTACCGGGCTTTTTTTTGCAGCCAAATTTGCAGATATTGACCGAAATATTAAAAATTTAGAACTGAAACTAAAAGAGGGAACTTCAAGAGAATTAGGAACAAATAAAGTGGCAACTTTGACTGAAAAATTAGCCAGTAAAGTTCCGGAAGAACCTAAGCCTCTTCAAAAAAGTGTAAGTATACAGAGTGTCCCAAAATTGGCGCTCACTAAAACTATGATATGTTGTTGGGGCATTTCTGTGCACCTTTGGAAGTTTATAAAAAATTACCTTGTGTCTGATCTCTGGGCAAATACGGTTTAAGTTCGATAAGTAAGCCAAAAAATCATCTAGAATTTTTGTTTATACATAATAATTACTTTAAGATAGACTGTGTTAGAGCATTCGTTTTGTAAATAAGTGCTGTTATTTTCAAGGTATAAACATTCAAAGTTTTACACTTTGGGGGCTCATATTTTTAAGGGGGTATGAGATAGGTTTTTGTTTATTAATTTTTGGGAATTCTTGAGCATACTCCAACAATGTACTAAACAGAAAATGCACCAATTTAAGAAAGTATGATTTTTTTTACAATTTTTTTATTTTAGAACTCAAGAAAAGAGGTAGTTTTACCAACTCCTGGTGGTTCAGATTTTTGCCATTTTTGCAAAAAACGGGTATATTTGATGGAAAGAATATCAGCCGAAGGAAGATTTTTCCATCATACATGTTTTAAGTAAGTAAAAAAAACAGTTTTTTTATTTTTAAGAAACAAAAAGACAGACTGCAAAACAAATAAAAAAATATGTAGTATACATACCTTGTAAAAAAAGGTTCCGTGCTACCGTGTTTAATCTTCTATGAAATTATTTTTTTCTAGATGTCAGTATTGTAATAGTCAACTAAGGCTAGGGTCATACGCTTTTGATAGAGATGGAATGTACGGGTTTAAATTTTTCTGTCCACAACATTTTGGCATGAAGGGCGAAGCTCCATCTACTAAAGTAACACGTAAACCTTCGCAACGATTACAAAAAAGCCCAGAGAAACGAATAGCTGGAGTAGATTTGCTAGATAGAGGTAAGTTTTTTGTTTAAAAAAAATAAAAATATCTTTAGATTTTGTATGTAATTACGTGTTTTATAATTTAGACTTAAGAGAAAGGTTATTTTTTGTAAACCACGTAACTAATAACCACTAATAACTTTTTAATAATTAAAGCACATAAAAGCTAAAATTGACATAAAGATAAGATCCATTAAAGCTGAAAAGGAGTTTATTGGTATTTAAAAAAATGGTAATGTTTTTTTTTAGTGCGTACCCCGGAAAGAATAGAATTTTCCAACTTATCACTTAGTCGAGGTTCGTCCGATCATGAAGAAGAAATGGACGAAGATGAATGGACTGATCGTAATTTCGGCGCTTCGGCTGCTGAATATGGTTCTTCTGATGAAGAATCATCTAATTACAGGTATTTTTTTGCTGCTTATTTTACCGATATATCATTTACATCACATCACACATTTAAAAGACCTATATGAAGCAAGAGAGGGGTCAAACAGTTGCAAAAAGTGGGGTCGCCATGTTTGATAAACAAAGACTATAAGTGTCAAAATTCAGGCCCGCCAACTCAACATTTTGAAGATTATTAATAAAGTCCCTTGATTTTTAAGATACGTAGGGGCTAATGACCGTTTACAATTTTCACATTGTTTTAAAGGACGCTTTATTTGGTTTTTCACTTACACAAAACGTAAAGACAAGCTTAAATTCTTTCAAAAACAGTTTCTTTTACCAAAGAAACAAATAAATGGAAAGTTAATAACCCCACTTTGAAATGTAAACTGACACATATGGTCTCCAATGGCATAATTTTCCATCTCGTTCTACTGCATGTGCAGTATCCTGCGCTCCTAGTTAAAAATTCGTATGGTTCTTTTAGGTATGTGATATACATCGATCTCGATAAGATGCACGTTTATGGTCGTTATATTTGGGAATAGGGTGACCACCAGCATCATAATGATTCGAGTCAATTTGACGTTTCCCAAGTATAACAATGACCGCGAAGGTGCATGTCAACGGGATGGACACAATAATCAGAATCCAATATGATAATAAATTGTTGATTATTATGATCCTTAATTTAACCGGTCAAATTGAGGATCATATTACATCTTTGCATATTGTTTATTGTAGTGATACCGAAAGTGACGATGACGAAGATGCGTACGAAGAAGCACTAGAAGAACCAGCAACAAAAGAAGGCACAATGAAATGGGCCCAACGCCTTAACAAACGATACTCGCAAAAGAAAAACGAATCGGATGAATCCGATGCTTCGTCTGAATCATCTGATAGGTCAAGTTATTATGAAAACTCCTCTGAAGGTAAGTCGTTTGTTTTTTGGGTTACATTTTCAAATTTAGCTTTTTATTTCCTAATGTACAATGTGTCCCAGATGCGCAGTTTGAATATATTTTAGTGGCATATAGAGGATCTTAAAAAAACGCAATAATACATGCCTTATTCAATTTTTTACCTTTTAAAAATTAGTGTCTCCGAAACGAGTGCATCTTTTAAGAGTGTAGATAGAGGACGAAAAAATAAACAGATACACTCAACGGTTAGGGGCACCGTTTAAAAATGACAGCCCCTTAAGTCTAGTTCACTAAAAATATTTCATCGTTAATATCTTACAAATGGTTTGTCGAATCATAATAAAATTAATGTAATTATTGGCAACAAAAACATTCCTTTTAAACTTGTTTTTACATTTGTAACCCCCTTTAAAATAAAGTTACCACCGGTAGAATGCATCAAGATTGTCGTAATTTTTTTTGTACCTTACAATTTTGTCATTTTATTTATTGTTGCTGGTAGGTAGGTTCAATAAGAAACTTTCTTATCACCTGGAACTTCTCGCTTAACTAAACCAATTTGGAATAATTAATTAGAAATGGTCTTATTGTACTTCCTATCTTGCTTAAAACTAGATAAAAAACTTAGTTTAGTTGAGTAACAGTAGACAGTGACGGGATAGTCACAGAAAAAATGCTAGTTTTGTGGAAGATAATGAATACAATAAACCCCTTTTTAATTAATTATTTTAAATCAGTACAGTTAAACGAGAACTTTTAGGTAATAAGAAAGTTTCTTATTAAACCCATCTACCAGCGACAATAAATAAAATTACAAAATTGTTAGGAGCAAAAAAAGTTACGACAATCATTTTGCACTCTACCGGTGGTTGCTTCATTTCTAGGAGGGCTACAAATGTCAAAACAAGTTTAAAAGAAATATTGCCATTAATAATTTCAATTTTGTTATGTTTTAATAAACCATGTGTAAGAATATTTACGATTAAGTATTTTTAGTAAACTAAACTTAAAGGGGTGTGGTTTTTAAATGAAGGTGCCCCCTAGCCTAGGACAAATCAAGTGTATCTGTCTATTTATTCGTCCTTTATCTACCCTCTTAAAATATTCACTCGTTTCGGGGACACCTTGTGTATAATGTTGTATTTTCAGATGAGGAATCCGACACAGCAACAGAAGGCGAAGAAGAAATCCGGGCAAGAGAACTCCGGAAACAAGAAGTACGAGTAGAGCCACCAATCATCCAAACTGACACCGGAACAGATACAGAGGTGACCAACACTCATAATTTAGAACAACGTTTAGAAACCCCTGATTTAATCATCCCCTGTAGTGACACTTTAAAAACCCCGCAAACTCTACTACAAGTAACTAAATCATCCGACTCATTATCTGACTTTAACAGTGCCGAATCGGGCTCAGAAAGTACCAAAAAAACAACCCCAATAATTCAAAGTGAATCGCCTAAACCAGCAATAAAACGTAACTTTATCCTACCACCGAAAGAACAACGTAGATCTTTCGGTGGCGAATTCATCCCCCTTCAAAAAGAGCCATCAGAACCTCTTTTAATAATTAAACGCACCCCGAGTAAAATCAACTTACCGAAAGAAGTAGGAAAGCCAAAAGTAGCAGTCAATACCAACATTAACGCTAAAAAATACTTCGGTGCGCAGTCATTAACCAAAAAACGTCCAAGGCTACAATTGCGCAAGTCAGAAACACTTGCGCATCTACCCCCAAAGCCGCCTATGATAAAACAAAACACTTTGACAGGTAATGCGGAAAAAAAGCCAATACGTCAAAAAAGCTTCAATTTTGAACCTGAAGAGTGTAATTTGGACAACTATATCGAAGATTTGTTAACAAAAGAAGACGAGCTAATGAAACCAATTGAATTAAGTACGTTTTCAAAACAAATTGATACAGATTCGACTTCGGACGACGATAAAATTTCAAGCAGCATCGAAGACCTTTTAAAAGCTCTAGAAACAGAAACAGAACCTTTAAATATTGATAATATAATAAACGATGACAAGGCCGAAGAAAAAATTGACGACTTACTTACTTGGATAGAAGAACTAGAGCATGAAAACGATAACAAAAAATTATCACGTTCGCACAGCGCTGCAAAGTACAAAAACTTAGAACGCGTGCTAAAAACACCTCAAAGATCAAACACAATCGTCTCAAAATTACCAAAAGACAACATCGTTTACTTTGAAAAACAACTCTCAGGACAAAATGTATTAGACGAAAACCGTGCCCGACGATTCAACCTTTTAAAACGATCCAAAACCGACGTTAGTTTGCAAAATCACCGACCTTCAATTGACATGGACGAACTCAGCAACGTTAACATAAAAAAAGTGCTTCAAAAGTTCGAATCTACCGACGACAACACTCCAGTGTTACCAACGAGATATAAACGAAATTCTTTAACAAATCCAAATGTCAATAAAACTGACATAACTCTACGTAATTCGTTTAAGGAGTTTGATGACTTTGTTGCTCAGAATTTTAAGGAGAATGATTTAAAAGATCAGAAAAAATGGTGTCTTAACGTAACAGTTACAACGATTCCAAATTTTGATTTTATACAATCGCAAATGGGGGATAATTTTGAAGAAAATAAGTCGCAGGATGTATTGCCTAATTTTGGTAATAATACAGACAATGATTTGACGTCAAATGAGTGTAAAAATAAACTTGAAAATCTTGCACATGATTCTAAAGCAGATTACGAAAATATAGTTCAAGATGGTGATGAAATAACTTTTAATAATGAATCTAATAATATAGTACTTGAAAATCTGAAAGATAATTTAGCTTTAAATGAATTAAAAACTGCAGTAAAGCAAGTTGAAAATGATCAAGATCTTGAAAAAACAAGTGGTGATTCTAAAGCAGATAACAAAAATACAAATAAAGATGATTTTAATAAAGCCACTTTAGAAAATGATTTTGTTAATATTGCAATAAATGATGGAAAAAATAATGCACCAAATAATGGAGAAAATAGTGCAAAAAGGAATGAAAAAAATATTGCAATAAATGATGAAAAAAATAATGCAATAAATGATAGAGAAAATATTACACTAAATGATAGAGAAAATAGGGCAATAAGTAATGAAAAAAATATTGCAATAAATGAGGATAAAAATCTAGTTGCTAAAGAATTAAAAAATGAAGCAAATCATAAGAAAAATATGGAAGATAATAAAATAAACAACGAAAGTGACTCCGATTCTACTTCAAGTACCGAAACTTCTGATAGTAGAACTAAAAACGATGAAAAAAGTATTAAAATAAATAATGAAAAAGGTATTGTTCCTAAAGAAATTAAAAATGAAGCAAATCATAAAGAAATTATGGAAAATAATAAAATAAACAACGAAAGTGACACTGATACTAGTTCAAGTACGAAAAGTTCTGAAAGTAGTACTGAAAATAGCTTAAGTAATGAAAATATAAGCACAGATGAAAATGGTGTTAATTCTGAAAATTTGGCACAAGAAGTGTCAAATTTTAAAAAACTTTTAGATAAAAATAAAGATAATACCAGTACTGCAAAAGATACCAACCTTCTAAATGAAAAAAAATCAAAATTAGATCGAAAAGAAATTGAAAAAACTATTAACAATGAAAGTATTCAAAAAAAGGAAGAAAATGCTGCAAAACCGGAAGTAAATGCTCCAAAACCGGAAGTTAAAACCACAACTGAGCCTAAACCACTCAAAGAAATCGTCAAAATACACCCTGCAGTAGTAAAAATTGTACAAAACCCCCAAAATATCATGCCAAATCAACAGAAAAACATATCTGATCTTTACGCTACCGTAAACAAAAAAAAAGCTAACCTAGAATCCCCTCAAGCACCCCGCCGTCAGAAAAAAACCCCACCCGAAACCGAAAAACCCCCTTTACGCCCTGAAAGACAAAAATCAGTCGAAAGAAGTCAAGGGGGGCCAACCCCCCCAATGCGTAAAAGATGCGTTACAGTGTCTCCTTTACCAAGACGAAAAATATCAAACGGTTCGTCAAACTTGCCGTTACCTCACAAGATTGAGGTTAAATGTACCTCAGTTGGTAATTTAGACACTCAAAAGGAGGCGGGGAGTAGTTTGGATAAGCCACGCCCCTTAAGTGCTCAAGGGGGAGGAGCCAGTGGTAAACTTGACAAATCAAGGAAAAGTAGTACTGGTTCTAGGAGTAGAGACAAAGATTGCTGTGTGCAGTGATTTTTAACACTTTTTTTAATGTTTTTTGTAAAGTTTTTATCGATTTTTAAACGCAGTGATTTTTTATTTGGTTTATTTATGATTTTCTCTTTAATTTGACTTAAATGTTGATTTTTTTTAAGATTTTACGCCGTGTTATCCTTTTTAAGAGTTTATAATTGCTTTTTTCTTTTGATATTTTTTGTTATAATGCATTTACGTTAAAAGTAGGGTTATGTTGTGGCCCCTCCCACTTTTGTTTGCCCCGCCCCCTTCAGTTGGCAGCACTTACTTAGCAATGGTTTGATTGGTGGAGGTAACTATTTACTAAAATTGGGTGTCGTTTTTTTGTTTTGTTTTTGTCAAGGTTACTTTTTAGTTTTTTTAAAAACTGTCGATTTTTTTTCTAAGAAGTATTCCGTGACCTGTGTTGCAATTTTAATTAAAAATAAATATGTAAACCAAGCTTTATTTTGCTGTTTAACCATTGCTGACGTGAGTGTTGACTGTTGTGTGACCTAACCTTTATTTACATTTATTTTTTTTATTTATTCAATTTTAAACTTTTGCAAGCCGGTTTTTAACGTTTTAAAATTTCAGGTTGTAAGCGAAGAAAGCAGTAGCAAATCAAGCAGTGAGATACATAATTCTGCGACTGAAATTTCAACAGATTCCGAGTTTGCACATGATGATCCAACGCCGACACGTGAACAGCCACGATCTTTTCCGAATGACATGCATGTCAACAAAAAGAGAGGTTAGTTTTTTTATAGCATACATAACTTGCATTATTAATTAAACAATTTACCAGTCTTAATTAGGTAATAGTTGCTGCCCATTAACCTCCCGCAAGCAGAACTTCATTATCATTTACTGCTTTCAGGTTATCTTTAAAAAATTAAAGTTCATGTCGGTTATTTGGCTGTAACGTCTTTGTTTTTCAGAGGATGTTTTTGAAACTTGAACACTTTTTTGTCTGCTATCAGATTCTGGTTAAATCATTTTTGCAGCGTTTTGTTCCCCAAAAGTTATCATTATGCTCTTCTTTTCTTATGGGAGATCAATTAGATTTCTTTGTAAACACTTTATTAGAAACGACACGTCAAAAGAAAATTTTTTAGGTTGATTTTAAAACCAATAAAAATAGTATGCAATACGGCATATTAGTGAGGACGAAATATAAAGCCAAAACAGACAAAATCGCATCTTAGTTTCCATGATTTAAAATTTTGACAACTACGTGTCATAAAATAATGGACGCTCCATGTAATGCACTCTCTAAGGGCCGGTTGTATAAACCAAGTTTAAACTTCGGTTTAGCTAAACTGACATTTTATCACAAACAGACTTTGTCAACTACAACATAGATAATGTCTAAGATTGTTCTCTCTATGATTATAAATCAGTTTAGCTAAACTGAGGTTTAAACTTGGTTTGTTCAACCAGCCGTAAATGTTATACAAACCTTTTAGCTGGAACGTGGAATGTTTTAAAGCGGCAGCTTGTTGTTTTTTGGTTTATTACTATTAGCTTTATGTTTGATAAAAGTATAAAATTCAGAAGTAATGTCAGTTAGCATCTGAATCGACGGGTGGTATGAAGTATGACTTTTTTAAAACAGCATCTAATTGCAGGCAAAATATTGTCTTCATAATGTCAAATTTTTAGGGAACAAAACGTTGCAGGAATTTTTTTTTACCCAGAATTTGACTGCTGGCAAAAAGTGTTTGAATAATGTCAAAGTTTCAAAAACATTATCTTCTTTAGTTTTTAAAAGGTAACCGAAAAACTGTTAGAGATAATCAAGTTCTGATTGCGAAAGGTTAATAGGCTTTTAAATAGGCAAGTTTGCCCTATTTAACCAACCTTGTATCTCTTAAAATAAACGAGATCCTAATGGTAGCTGGTAGCCCTTGAAATCACGATACTTTGCATTAAATAATGACAACTGAGCTATGAATTTTCACTTAAAATTAAATACATAGACGATTTCGAAAAAAAGTTGCGATCGCTATTGTTCCTTCACTTCCTTCAGTTAAGGATCATTTAGAATCACTTAACTTCAAAAATATGTAACTTAATAATACTTAAAAGTGTGAGAAATGTTACTTAATAATAATTAGAATCTGTCAAAATGCCAATATTTTTAAGTGACAGTTGGCAAGTTAGGTATTTTTAAGTTAAGTGATTCTGAATGATACTTGATTACGAAACGATGCCCGTGAACTTATTTTTGTATCCCATTATTTCAACATTTCTAATCATTTTATTATCTCGTCAGGTACCTCGTCAGCAATTCGCAAAGTAAACGTAACAACCGGTTTCGTACAAAAACCCTTCAACGGCAAAACCCCAGCCAAACCCGACATCGAACTAAAACTAAGCCCATTAATCCCCGTCACCCCACCAAACCACCCTTTAAAGAAAGCCACACTCGCCCCAAAACTGGAGGGTTACGCCCTAAACAGAACACAATCAACAGGGGGTATTGCGGCTAAAGTCTCTCTTGAGTTGAAAAAGAAGTATCTGCTTGGTGAGCCATTGGGTGGGAATGCTATCCAGAAATCAGGATCTGCTTCTACATTGGATACTAAGTTTAAATCATTTCATACTAACATTACTGATTGTCAGAAGTTGTTGAAGCCGGCGTCTGAAGTTAATGTTGCCGTCCAAAGTGTCTTAAATAATGATGTAAGTGTTTTATTTCGTAAACTGTTGTTTAATGTCATTTCCTATATACCAAAACGAGTGCATTATTCAAGATGGTAGATGAAGGACGAAAAAATAGACAGATAGGTACTATCGTGGACATGGAATTTAAACGATTTTTTACCAGATTTTTGATTTTTTGAATTCTCTATTGTGAATGGGTTTTCGTATGTCAGTTTTCGAATGTTATTTTGACAACAAATACGTCAAATGTATTTTATTAAAATAAATTATGTAAAGGTGCTGCCGGCGAGGAAAACAGTAAGAAGATATTTCCTTTTTTAAATAATTTTCTTTTAGGATAACAATAAGGCTCTAATCTTTGTAATACATCAGAGAAATATTTCTTGTTAATGTCCACTTTGCATAAAACTTGATATGTTTAAGCCACTATTTTGACCATATTTACAATGCAAAAATTGATCGTTTTAAATTCCATGTCCACAATAATACTATTGTGGAAACAATAAAGTAATCGACGCTTTTTTTATTGTGATTATGGCGATATAGCAGCTTACAAATCTTAAGTTAAATTCTAAGTACGTGTAAGTGCGTTACTCTTTTATACTATTTTGCGATAATTGCAGCCTTTTTGTCGTGCTAAAACAAATAAATTTAAAAAAGCAAATATGTTTCGACAATTCATTTTACCTCAATTACATTCTTAGTTGTACTTTTAGCACAAAATAAATCTGACGCAGTCAATTTCGTTGTTGTCAAAGTGTCAAAATAATAGACAGACTTAAAGGGTTTATACCCAGCAATTTTACGAAAATCGAGTCATGTTGATAAAAAAATCGATTACTTTTTTTGATTCCACAATAGTTCAGGTGTTTCCAAAATAAGTGCATCTTTTAAGAGGCTAGATAGAGGACGAAAAAATAGACAGATACACTCGACATTTCCTAGGTTAGGGGGCACTGTTTAAAAACTACAACCCCTTAATTCTAGTTCACTAAAAATACTTGATCGTAAATATCCCACGAATGGTTTGTCAAACTATATTAAAATTGATGGAAATGTTAACGGCAATAAAAACATTCCCTTCAAACTTGTTTTGACATTTATAACCTCCCTAGAAATGGAGTTACCACCGGTAAAATGCATAATCATTGTCGTTACTTTTTTGTTTTTAAGAATTTTGTAATTTTATTTATTGTAGCTGGTAGATGGGTTCAATAAAAAACGTTCTTATTACCTGAAACTTTTCGCTTAACTGTACAAATTTGGAATAATTAATTAAATATGTTCTTACTGTACTTCATATCTTGCTTAAAACTTAATAAAAATAACTTACTTTAGTTTAGTGTCAGTAGACAGTGACGAAATAGTCACAGAAAAAATGCTAGTTTTGTGCAAGATACTAAATACAATTAACCCCTTTTTAATTAATTATTTTAAATCGGTACACTTAAGCGAGAAGTTTCAGGTGATAAGAAAGTTTCGTATTGAACCTATCTTCCAGCAACAATAAATAAAATTGCAAAATTGTTAGGAACAAAAATGTTAGGACAATCTTAATGCACTCTACCGGTGGTAACTTCATTTCTCAAGAGGTTACAAATGTCTAAACAAGTTTGAAAAAAAGCTCTTATTTTTGTTATTATTGATTACTGATCTTCTATCAATCTATTCTTTTTTTCTAGAAGCAGAAGCCTTTACCAGTAGAAAACCCCAAAAAACCAACTATTCAAGAGGAAAAACCACACCCTGCCCCACCAAAATTAACAACAGTACCACAAATCATCCTAACCCCCACCAAAACAGAAAAAGACACATTAGATTCCCTCACAAGTTCAAGCGAATCAACAAGCGAGCCTTTAAACACACCAAACTTCAAATACGAGAAAATAACCACGCCCACCCCATCTAACGGCGATATTTTAAGCCTGACAAGCGAGAGATCGGTCGATAAATCGATTACCAGCGAGAAAAAGTCCCTTAATCAACCTAAAACATTACCCGACGTAAAAAACGCAGACATATTACCTAATTTACACGCTCCGTCATGCAAACTTCTTACCTCTGCCCTAGACGACAACTTAAGTGGGAGAAGCTCACCAGAAGTTCCTACTGCGCAACTCAGTGACACAGAGTTGTCAGACTGGGCAAGAGATGGCGCAGTCAGCGACGATATGGAAGATTTCAAATTAGACAGCGAGAAACACTCATTAACGAAAGAAAACGTCAAAAAAATCAACCTAAGCGATCACATTTGCGGCAAAAAGAACATAGACACCAAATACCCCGACTCTTTGAATTTAGAAACCATAGAGTTCATGGATACCGGAAGTTCAACAAGTGAAGACCTGTCAGACCCAAAAAAAGGTTACGTTTTGTTTAAAGACGAAGACGACATTGCACAGGACTCGTTAAACCCCGCAATAAACGAAGTTTTAGAAGCCAAAAACATATACATCAAACCACAAGTCAAAAACACAGGTTACTGTCACGTCATAGACAAAAACTTCGGTGGCAAAGTCATAGATCTTAAACCATCAGATTTAGAAATACTTAAACAGAACAACAGTCTTACAGAACACGATGAGGACAGCTTACTGATCATAGAAAACGTCCAAGGTGGCTCAACCACAGAAGAAAACACGTACAGCGACTCGACTGTCAAAGCTGTCAAAACCATAGACAGCAAAATAGTTGACAACAAGAAAAATCTTTGGAGCACTGAGTTTAGGACTAAAACGCCTAAAATTGCTGATAATAAGCCGAAAAGTATAGAAAACACTTTGAAAAGCATAGAAAACACGACTAAAACCATAGAGAACAAGCCTAAAACCATAGAAAACAAGCCTAAGAGCATAGAAAACAAACAAAGTGAGGTTAAAAACATAGAAAAGCACAAGATTACAGAAAATGCAAACGTCAATGCTTCTAAAGCCATAGAAAACGACACAACCACAGAAATCAACGCAACTGAGTCTAAAACCATAGATAACAAAACCATAGATAACAAAACCATAGATAACAAAACCACAGATTCCAAAACAACAGAAAACAACAACACCCTGCATAAAAAACGCCTCGAAGACAAATTAGCCCAACTAAAAAAAGAACAAGCTTTACTTAACCTCAAATTAACCCCAAAACAGACCATAGACCCTACAAACATAGAGTTCCATGAGCACTGTCAACGCCTGCAGTCTATGGTTGAGTTTGGGAACGCTAAGGATTCCATAGACATCCGGAAGTCGCGCCGGAAGTCCAAGAGTGACTCGCCGCAAAAGCCGGACTTGATTCAAGAAGAGAAAAGTCCGATTCAGTCACCTAGTCATAAGAACATAACCTCAAATGTGGTTAAGACACCGGATTTGATTTATAAAAGGGAGATTATTGCCAAAGAACGGGATGTTAATCAGAAGTTGATACAGGAGATGGTTATGTCGAAGATGAGGGATCAGCATAAGTCTTTGGAGAGGAAGAGACGGAATAAGACTATTGCGAGTCCGTTGCAGTCGTTTGAGATTGAAAAACCTTCAAGTGTAAGTATTTTCTTTTTTTTTTTGGTAGAAAATGTATTTTTAGTTTAGTCTTTTTCAGGCATACAAAATTAATGTAGGAACAATTAAATCTTACTTTTGAGTTTTGACGACAATATCACGTTATTTTTAATTTTTTTGTAAGAATTTTATTCTTTTTTATTTTAAAATCATTGGAATATTTAAAAAAGTAGATAAACCATTACAAAACCTTTTTATCAATGCTTACTAATGGGCCTACTATCCATTCACTGTTTAAAAAAACCAGAGTCACCTATGAAAACTAGTACTTTTTTCTTTGAAAAGTTGAATTTTCCACAAAGTTGCATTACATTTTAAATTTACTGTCATTAAAAATTTAAAAAAGCCAAAAATAATATGACGGTTACATAAAACAGGCGTAAAAATTGAAAAATCGAAGCAATTTTTGCTTGAGATGTAATAATTTAAAAAGACAATTGTAGACATTTTTGTAAAGGTGCTAATTTATTCTATGATACCTAAAAGAGCTTCTTAACAGTGAGTACTTACATAAATAATTCCTATTTTGTGTAAACTTTTAAATAGTTTAATGATTGGTGCATTATAAAGTAATTTAATAAAAAGTTAAAAACTTTTGTATATGTTGGGACCATTATTTTTGAGTCAGATGCCTTGAACATGTTTTCAAATGCATTTTCTTATTTTTTTTTGACTTTTCTTACATAACTCTGTTTTTTTTTTTAAATGTGAATGGATAGTAATAAGGAAGTGCTACGTCACAGATCCACATTAAAACACTTTATGTGGAATTAAAATTTTAATTCTGTCAGATATAACCACTTTTTTAAACATAATGTCTTATTTGGGATATTTCAGCATTATTAACACCTAATAAGTAACTTCGGGATTCTTAAGAGTGTTTTTTAATTTTTTTGTAACAATGGAGCGTATTTGTACAAAAATTGGTTGGGGTTACCTAGGAGATCTGTCATACCACCCGTCGTTTTAGATGCCAACTGACATTACTTCTGAATTTTATATTTTTATCAAATATAACGCTAATATTGGCTGAAGGACCTCGGTCAATGGCCTTTTGAGTTTAACTCAATAAAGATATTTTTTATTTTATTTTTTTATTATTAATGCTAATATACCAAAAAACAACAAACTGCCGGTTTAAAACATTCTACGTACCAGCTAAAAAGTTTGTATAACATTAACGGAGTGTTTTACAACTTTAATTCTTCATAGTTAGATAAAAAAGGGCATAATGACTCATTTACAATGGTACTTTTAATGCGAAATTCTAGCATCCAAAAAAATCCGTATTATTTTAAACATTCACGGAAATCCTTTTGTAAATGAGTCATAATTTTCTTTTTTACCTAATTATAAGGAATTAAAGATGTAAAGCAATTGTAACATCTGTTGTTCACTCTTTTCAAAATTCAGTTAAATAATCAGATATAATTTATATTTTATTAAGATTTGTAAATTTATGACATTCCACTTTTTAAAATTAATAAAAACTGACTTGACAATTAAATCTCATCCACAGTACAATCCAAATATCATCACAAGCACTCTCTAAATGTTATACAAAGCTTTTAGACGGTACATAGAATGAATGAATGAGAAGAAGGCCATTTACTAAGGAATTTTTAATGCAAAATCCGTGCATAAAACAAATTGCGGATTATTTTAGAAATCTATAAATGTTTCGTCTATTTTTGTGGTTTCGTCATTTTTTTGAAGAAGAACATTGTTTAAAGGGTCTTAAACAAACATTTACTTTTAATAACAGTAGTCTTACATATTTCGGTCAACAAAACTAGACACAAAAATACTTTTAAATCTTGTCCTAACCAAAAAAACCATTACAGCCCACCATAATCGACACAAAAACCGAAAAAAAACCAGACTTGGTCCTATCAAGCACCTCAAATCCCTTGTCAAAATCCCGCACAATAACAAACGTAAACGACCTAAGCAAGAACGAAGAAAAGAAACTTCTATCCCCACTAGTATCACCATTAAAAGACCACAAACGACCTCTATCCGTGTTCTCGACCTTCACCCCCACTCTAAGCAAAACAAGCGCATGCTCAGATGACTTTGTGACGCCGGTAGCGCCGCCTAGATCTAAGCATGACGCTAAGGTGACAGCTGAGAGGTTAAAGACAGATGCGAGAGCGCGTGCGCGGTTACTAAGCAACGAGGAACTGGGTTTGAGTCCTGAGGAGAAGTTCCAACGCCTACGCGAGAAATCGAGAAAGAAGTTAGATGTTGACGTGGAGGAATCGATTAAGAGTATGGTTTTTAATACTGAGAGGAGGAATTCGTTTTTGTATTCGAATGATACGTTAAATAAGAAGAAGAATGATTTTTTCCGACGGTAAGTTTTTTTACAGGTAAAATGTGTTTTTTTATTTTTCTAGCGTTCTGAAAAAAGCTTATTATAAAACCCGAAATTCAGTTTTGACAGATAAAAGTGCCTTTTCTGTATGACAAATGTTACTAAGGTTAATTTTTTTAAATGGAAATTACTAACTTACACAGTGCTATCTTTGCATAAAATCCATTGATACAATTAGAAATGTTAAAGATCATAAATTATGCTAAGAATTAAAGTATTCCAAACAGGATTTCGTATTAAAATATTAATTTAAAATTGTGACATTTTAATTAAAATTTAACAAGGTAATATCATGAATGCTTTGAATTTATCCGACAAATTTTTTAAAACTTGTTGCTTGATAATCAAAGAGTGTCAAATTTGACAGATATAAAAATCACGACACCCCGTAGGGCTGGAGTGGTTTTTTTGTCAAATTTGCACGATTTGATTACCAAGCAGGAACTTTGAAGAAATTTAAAGCATGAATGATATTTGGTAAGATTATTTCACAAGTTAGCTACATTAAACAAGTTTATTTAATCCCAGACTAAAAAAGAAATTTGGTTACTGTAAGCCAAAATCAACGGCTACTTAATTCCAAAAAAGCTACTGTAGGTTTTGCTAAGGAAGATGCAGTTTTATCAGTATAAAACGAATGAAATGACCCCTCAGATTCCAGTATATGAGAGGAATGGAATAATCATACGGAATAGGCATTAATTAAAAATATATATATTAAAAATTGCTGAATTGCTTCATTATTAAACCCAAAATTTTGTTTTGTTAGGTTGGTTTTTCAGATGCATAAAGAGGAATTTTACTCTTGCAAGGTACTTTATATTTGCAAATTTTACTACTAAAAACTATCACGCGACATAGTTTTTTTTGTAGACGGAGTAACTAGAAGAATTGAGGAAACGATATCAACGGCTACATTTTCTCAAAAACGCCCATTTATTAAAATTTTTCCACTTTCGTCTTTAAAATGACACTTATCGCACGATTTCATTAAACCTAAAACAATCCTTTAGTCATCTTCTTGCAAACCGTGAGTAATTGCCGTTTACCCACAGGGTGAAGTTGCAACAAGCTCTTCACCCACGGACCGAAGTTAACGTTGCTCGCAGAAAATGACAAACGACATTTTTTGTATTCATTTTAGTTTTCAAAAACGTATTTTGGTGTCTTTTATTATTAAAAAAAAATTCTAATGAACGTTACACTGAAAAATAATGTATATGCTTACATAAAAATTAAAGCCATTGCAAATGTTGTTATAGTGTTAGTTTTTAATCAATGTCAACAAGCCTGCTAGAAAAACGCGTTAAAACTAAAACCGAGTTGTTTTTAAGTATTTTTATAATTTTAGACAGTATTTAGTGTAGCAGCGGTAGGACTTTGATTTAACATAAACGTTTATTAAATATTACAACATGTTACTTCACTTCTACTTTTAAAACGTTTTGTTCTAACCTAACTTTACTACAAGTCAAGTTATTCTTTTAAAAAGTCCGATATTGTGTGATTTTTGAGGTCATAGAAAAAGTATAGTTCGTAACAAGTTTTATAAACGTCTTTATTCACTCGTTTATAAAACTCCCTCTTGCGCTCGTGTTTTAACAAACTCGTGAATAAAGATTCGTTTATAAAACTTAATACGAAAACTACTATTATTTTTTTAGATCCAAAAGTGGTGACAATGAAAACAACATAACTAACAATTTTAAATACTCAGCTGACAATATTTTGGACTCCAATCTTAACTCTACAAAAATAAGCACTGAAGATGTTAAAAAAAGTCGAAAAGTATTTCAATCTGATCCAAATTTACTACATACCGACAAGAAAAAGAAGGAACCTAAGAAAAGTATTAAGTTTATAAAAATTATGGATTTGTTTTCTAAGAAAAGTCCAAAAGGATTGTTTTCGAAGATTTCTCCAAAAAGCAAGGAAGTTTCCAAGGTAAGAACCCTTTATTTTTGTACTTTTTTTTTATTGTACAGATTTAAGAAAATAAAATGAACAATGCTTTTAATTTTTTTGCAGTCGTGCATAAATCTGGACCAATATTTCATTGTAAGATATTTTTTATACATAAATGTTTGTATTTGGTGCGGTATTTTTGTTTATTGGTGTTTGCCAGAGTTGTATTTATTGTTTGTGCATTTACAAATGTATGTTGCTTGCTGATTTACATAAGATTTGACTATCTTTTTAGAATCGTAAAAAATAATAGAAATAAAATATTTATTTGACTTTTTCGTATATTTAGGTTGAAAATAAAATAATACTTTTATCTAGAACTGTTTAAATATTATGGCTACATTATGTAAGTGACAGAAAACATGGTGTTTATAATCCACGCCCGTGCAATGAAATTTTAGATAGAGTAGAAAATGGAGCGTACTCGTACAAAAATTGGTTGGGGTAACCTAGGAGATCTGTAATGTCAGTTAGCATATGAAACGACGGGTGGTATGACAGATCTCCTAGGTTACCCCAACCAATTTTTGTACGAATACGCTCCGTCAAATACTAAAAAAAATTATAACATTATTTTTTTAATGCATGGGGTAAAATTTGTATACGTTTAATTTGTAGTGTTCTCGTTACAAAAGAAAATACTTTTTTGTGGATATTTGGAACCTCGTTTGGAACTAAAGATATAGATTGATTAGTTAGAAATATAATAAAATAGGTGTTTACAAAACAAACTAAGGGGACTGATTTGCATGGTGAATGTATTTGTTTAACTGTGGTTGTACTAAAAATGATGTATTTTCTATTTCATTTAAATATTTCTTTTTTATTATAGGAAACATACATCGATGAGCCTTCAAAAAGTAAGAGCATTAACGACATTTCAAGTCCGTATAACCGTAACCAGAATAATTCTCCTCCACCAATACCTCCTTTGCCTCTTTATTATACAGGACCATCTGTCAAAGGAACAGGTAATTTTTTTTTTTTTTAATTAATTAAAATTAATTATTTAATAAAATAGCACATAATTTTTTTGAAATATTTGCAAATTTTTTTAAAAGAATCTTTAATAAAATTTGGGATTAAATTTAACTTTGAAATTTAAAACAACATTCTATTTTTTTGTAGATGAAAGTTCTGACGGAGAATGGAAACCAGAAGCTAGTTCTTGCGACACCATAGATCAAATAGAGGGCGCTTTAAACAATTCAAATTCAAGCCTTAATGGTAAAAGAAGTTCTCATAAGCAAGCCAAAAGAGTTTCCAGACAAGCCCAACTCAAACGGTAAGTTATATCTAGGATTCTCTCCAAAATTTTCAGTTAAAATATATTGAATGACAGTAATATAGCTTTGATGACTAAAATCGACACTCTTAAATACTCTCGTAATTTGTGTAAAAATTTCAATAAATGTCAGACTACACACTTTTTTAAAACGTGAAAATAACAGATTTTTGTGATGGGCGTGTTTTACAAGTAATAAATTATTTTTTTTTTGTTAAAAATGAAAAGTGACTGAATATAAGCTATCACTAAAAATCTGTTCTTTATCTAGTGGCTGGTTTAGGTGTTCTAGCTCTCCAAATTTCTAATTTTTTGGGGCACTTCCCCTTGATTTTGCGACAAACAAATACTTACTAAGGAACATTTCCCTTCCCATTTCCACTATTGGTGTAGCACATTGCTTTGCAACATAAAAATGTATTCTTTTCTATGTTTCTTAAGTCAACGTGACAGATTAGCTAAAATATTTTTATCATTATTTCGATTTATTTATAGTGTTAATAAAAATATCTAAAATGTACGTAAAGCAATAAATTAGGTAAAAAAATAGGTAATGTCTCTTTGACAATGAAGTAAAAGTATAGATTCGAGAAGGTATAAGGTGGCTGTTAAAGCAATATTTAAATTTTATTTATTTTTTGTATTGAAAAGTAGAAATTTGTGCGATATAAAAATGTATGAAGTAGCTGAAATTTGCCATATTAGTGATGATAAAAAATGAAGCCAATAAAGACAAAATCGCATCTATGGTTTTGAAGTTTTGACAATTACGTGTCAAAAGGTAATTGTCGAAGTAATAGTCCATATCCATACCCTCAAAAGTTTTTCCATTCTTGCAACCTATAGAAAACATACTTTCGTGCACACGGAATTTAAAACGATCAATTTTTGCATTGTAAATATGGTCAAAATAGTGGCCTAAGCATGTCAAGTTTTATGCGAAGTGGACATTAACAAGAAATATTTCTCGGATGTTTTACGAAGATTAGAGCCTTATTGTTATCATAAAACAGAATTATTTAAAAAAGAAAATATTTTCTTACTATTTTTCTCGTCGGCAGCACATTTTACATAATTTATTTTAATAAAATACATTTGACGCATTTGTTTTTAAAATAACATTGGAAAACTGACATGAAAAAAAAAAAAAAAAAACCCATTCACAATAGAGTAAAATTCAAAAAATCAAAGGTGGCTGATAAAAAATCGTTTTAAATTCCATGTCCACGATAGTACTATAAACCATCGACTTAGAGACAGGTGGGTGGCAGTGTCAGAGAGGATGCATAGATAATTCTCTGTCGCTATTGCGCCACGTCTCTATGTCGATGGTTTATATTATTATACTCCTCGCAGACAAAGTCGAAAACGAGGAGTATATTGTGATTGTTTTGAAAATTCTAAAATCGTCAAAAATCATGCTAGAGCAAAAATTCTTGCAGATTCGTGCGTTTCATCGAATTTTGAACAACTTTCAAAAAATCCGTCTGTCTGTCTGTCTGAACTCTGTCACGTTTTTTGTAAACACGATAACTTGAGAACGAAGACCCCAATCATGTTCAAATTTTCAGGAAAAATCGTTCCTATTAAAATCTTGGTTGGGATTGTTTTTGAGAAAAATCAGATAATGACAAAGGGGGCGCCAGAGCCCCCCAACTAGAAAAAAATTCATATTTCGGTTATTATGAAATGTACAATTTTTTTTTTTGTAATTTTAAAGCCCTTTTAATTCTTTACAAAAAGTAATTAAAAGTTTTTTTTGTCCGACCCCACATAAGCCCCCCAATTAAAAAAAAAGCCATATCTTCGTTATTTCTCAATTTACAAAAAATAATGAAGTTATAAAAATAAAAGAAAATTAAATTTTGTATTAAAAAATATTTTTTTTTTTTTTTTGTCAAGTTATTAAAACAAAAAAGGCCAAATGAAAGATTTTTAGTGATATAAAAGTTCTAAGTCACGTAAGTCTGGGCTCGGTCAAGGTGGCTTTGCAAAAAAAATCAAAACAAATGCATCTTTCTAAAGCCTAATTAAATCCTAAACGTCAGTGTCAGAATTGATACTTATTTATGCTCTTCGCTAATAAAATTCATTTTTTGTTATGAGAGAGTTAATAGTTTGGCCTCTTCGCAGATTTTTTTAAATAATATTAAAAAATATTTTTTTTTAAATTTTATTAGTTATTGTCGTATTACTGCGAGGAGTATCCCATTAAATGTCGGCATTTTATAGAAAAATCTAACCGGTTCATTGCTGTAGCCCACTCGCAGATCTAACCCACTCGCTAAACTAACGCACCCGCTGACCTAACCCACTCTAGTTTTTTCTAGTTGCAAGTTGGAGAAACTTTTAAAGGTATGGATATGACCTATTGTTAAAACTTCAAAATTATGGAAATTAGGATACGATTTTGTCTTTGTTGGCTTCAGTGACGATACACTAATATGGCAAATTTGCAACGTCGCAAACGACATATTTTAATCTAAAAATGGTAGTTTTCGTAAAAAAAAATCTGTTTTGTTTAGTCCATTGTATTTATTAATGCAAAAATTACAATTTTATATCCAAAAACCATTACTTTTAAACAGAATAGTGCTGTAAGCGGCGATATTTTTACGATTTAAAATTTGCCTGAGACAGGCTAATTTCAAGTCAGAAAATCATCGAAGCAGTGCAAAGTTGCGACCGGTTGCAGCACTATTTTGTTTAAAAGTAAAGGTTTTTCGGCACATAATTGTAATTTACGAATTAATAAATCCGATTGACTAAACAAAAAAGAATTTTCTTTACGAAAAATACCTTTTTTAGACCAAAATATGTCGTTTGCGATGTCGCAAATTTGCACTGCTTCAAAATTTATTGACTTGAAATTAGTCTGTAAGTAAATACAAATTTTTTATGAAACACGTCCATTGCTAAAATATTTCTATCTAAAAGACTCCTTACCTTAAAAAATCGCACCTATTAACAAGGTATACGGTAAATAACCCTCAAAATTAACCACCATTAACCCTTATTAGACACCGCATGGCACAAGAAATCCAACGCAAACTCGAAGAAGCCGAAGTTAAAACAAAGGAACTCGAAGAGCGAGGCGTTGCCGTGGAGAAAGCCTTGCGCGGGGAGGACATACCCAGAGCCTCTCCCCGCGCAGGCGCAGACGACACACAAGGCACGTCACGTGACGAGGCTGACTTGATGCAAGAGTGGTTTGATCTAATGAGAGACAGGACTGAGTTAAGGCGGTATGAACGTGCGTTACGGATACAGGGACAGGAGTTGGAGCTTGAGGATCGGCATGCTAGGTTGCAACATGATTTGAGGGAGAGATTGGCTAATGGTGAGTTTATTGCAAAGATGGGCAAATTTCCCAAATTTTAATTTTTAGGAAGAAATTCGGTCGATGGTCCTATGGACCTTTCCCGTCGTCGACCACCTTCACGGTCGTTATACTTGAGAAACTGAATGACCACCAGCATCACAATAACTCGAGTCAATTTGACGCATTTCTGACGTTTCTGGACGTTTCCCAAGTATAACACCCGCGAGGGTGGTCAACGACGGGAAAGGTCCATTGTAAATAATTTATAATTGTTTCAATAAAATTACATTTATTATTATTAGGAAGAAACATGAGAATTTTGCTGGCCATATTCCTTTTTTTGGTGATTACCGAAAATTTCCAAATAGAAACTTATAAATATTTCCGAAATATTCTCAACAGAATGTTGCCGGCAATATTCCCTTGTAAAAATAATCAATAAAAAAAAACAAAATTTTATTTATTAACTATCTTTTAGTTAATAAATAATATAAATAAAAAATGTCTTTATTAAACCAAACTCAAAAGACCATTGACTTGGTCCTTATGCCAAAATTAATGGAGAATGTCGCGAAGCATAGAAACTGTGGTTACGTACTGTTGGTTGCCCAAAATCAACAAAAAACAGCACTTTCTGGTTATTGTTTAGAGTGGGTTTATAAGAGTTAATTTTAATTAAAAAATGTACTTACCGTTATCATAAATATACAAAAATCAGAATAATGAATTTTGGCAATTTAAAATGCAAAAAAATAGTGCTCCTAAATTGCCAAAATTCTGTATTTAAACGCTAATTTAAAATGCAAAAAAATAGTGCTCCTAAATTGCCAAAATTCTGTATTTAAACGCTAATTGATGGACCTTTAGAATATGTCAACTTGTGCTTTGTTTATTTATTTTGCTGGTAAGCACAATTTTTAATTAAAATTAACTTTTATAAACCATAAACATTATATCGAGTGAGCAAATAAAACCGGCCCCTAAGTAGGTCATGGGGATTGTCAAAATATTGTTTATTGACAGATTTTACATTGTTCATAGCCTACTTAGGGGCCGTTTTTATTTGCTCACCCGATATAACGACAGTTTCTATGCTTCGCGACATTCCCCTTTAACCAAAAATTTATCGAAAGTTTCCATTTGGAAACTTTTTCGTCCCCAAACGAAATCATTCGGAAATATTTCATTCATTGGGGCCTCATATCTTCGAGGATTTTATTAATAGATTTTTTTTTAAAATTTTCTGGAGTTTCCTAGACATTCCCCAACAACGTACCATTGCGTTTATGCGCCATTTTTTTGACACCCTGTACAGCCCTTTTTAGGCAATGTAGACCTACAAGCCATAATCGTACATTTTTAAAAAGTAAAATTAACGCATTTAAAAAGTGTGGTTAAAACTGACACTTTAAATTCATTTTAAAATGTACAGCCCTCTTCTAAATGGGGTAACAAGTTATTTACAGCAATTCTATGAATCGATTTCAACATTACTTTTCAATAAGTGGAAAAAGATAAGAAATTCTTTCAACAATTTAAGCAGTTGTGGTCGTGCTTCATTCTTATCCCCACTAGACCCCACTTATTGAAGAGTAAATGTTAAAATCAATGCATAGATAAGAAAGAATTGCCCCCCCAATGATTTATTTTTAAAAATTAATACAACTCCACCTGACGAATGCAACTCTTTTTTGTGTTTAAGCCAGTTTTACAAATATTATTTTTTTTTTCAGACTGTAAGAAAACCCAAGAGGACATCGACGTAGAATGCAGTATTTACAATGAGATGTTGGACATTGTTTCTAAAATAGATTCTTTAAAATCTCTTCTACAGGAGGACGCAATAAGGTGCCCTAAATATTTCTTTAAAAAACATACAAAAATTGCTGTAGTTGCATCTCCAAGTATTTTTCTTATTTTGTGCATATCTTTAATATTTGTGCTTGTCTACATTTTGTATGCTTTGCTTTTTGATTTTTTAATTATAGGCCAGTCAGTTTAGACAATAAATTAGCTAAAAAACAAACTAATCAGTAAAAATTCAAAAAAAAGTCATATTTTTTTACCACTTTAATGCAATTAAAATGTTATTGGTAAACTGGCTTATTAGTTTGTCTTTTAATTTTAATTTAAATGCACTTTTGAGCTTTCTGTTTTTTTCTTTACCAAAATATTTTTTTTTTTCGTTTTTGTTAATATTATGATTTTTAGGGTTGAAAATTTTGCAACTAGGTGAGATTTTTTTAATTTTCTTTTAAGTAATGCTTTTTTGCTGTACTAATGTTTTAAAAATTAAAATTTAAAACACTAATTTTACTAAAATCTGCTTTATTTTTGCTAAACCAAAATTAAAAAAAAACTAGAATGGGTAGAAGTCGAAATGCGTAGAAGTTACTCTTCGCAGATGATTAGCTCGAATAGAATTCGAAATCAGTAGAAGTCTAATTTTATATTTTTTATGTCAAAGCTAAATCGAAATTTTATATAATTGCTACACATTCTATAATATACTCTTCGCTAAAAAACTATTACAAGATAATAGTTTTATTTTTAATTTTATGTAAATAAAATCTGCGAAGAGTGCTAACTATTAACAGAAAACACGAAGAATTTCATAAGCGAAGAGGATAAACGTCAGTTCTGACGTTTAACATATTTGAGGTTATTAGTTCTGACAGCAGTCTGCTACTTTTGTTTCTTTGTTTGAAATATTTTTGGCATGGCCTTCTTGACACACTCGTGACGCGATTTGAACTTAGAAGTTTTTTGCTACTAAAATCATTATTTATTTTGTATTTTTAACCTCACTGTCTACATTTAAAAAAAAACAAACTAACATTTTTAATAAAAAATTAAATTTTTATTAATTTTGAAAAAAATATTTTTTTTTGTAGATTGAATAATAACAAAGGTAGGAGGTTTTTTTGTGCTAGGGGGTAATTGGGGGGTCGGACAAAAAAACTAAAGAATACTTTTTGATGAAGAATTAAATTGTCTATATTTTATGTTGAATAATTTTTTTTGTAAATTTAATAATAGTCGAGCTAGGATTTTTTTTTCATTTGGGGGGCTGAAAAGGGGGCTTTGCAGTGTCCGGATTCTCGTCAAAAACAATAGGGTTCTTCCTCTTATAAAGGTAGATTTTTCCTAAAAAATTGAGTTTGATATCACTTTTGGTTTTTGAGATAGCGTGACCACAAGAAACGTGACCGACAGACAGACAGACAGACAGACAGACAGACGGACGGACAAAAAATGAAAATCTTAAAAAGTCACGAAACGCACGAATCTGCAAAAATTTTTGCTCTACGACGAAAATTGACGATTTTAGGATTTTCTGATCGATTGCAATATACTCTTCGGACCTAGTCTTGCGAAGAGTATAAAAACGTTGTTTTATCAAAAATATGTTTTGTTACAGATATTTTAAAGAAGATCGTGACTTTGAGGAAAATATGCTTGCTAAGGGATTGCATTTAACCCCAGTTAGAAAAACCCCTGAAAAATAAGAGAAAAAAAAGGTATTTTTGCGGTAATACGAGGTGTAATAAAAAATTGAACAAAAATTATAGAAATATTTTATGAATTACTTTACTAAGGAATTGCTTTAAAATTGACACTATAAGAACCATAATATTATAAAACTTGTAGCAAATTTTTTTCGCGACTAAAGTTACTATTTTTTAAATATTGGATTTGTATTAAATTAGGAATTGTATCTTTCTCTAGAAATATTTTTTGACAATATTGCGAACAAATAATTTTGACGTACTAATTATTAATAGGATATCGACTAGAATATTTATAGTAAAGAACGGAAGATAAGCAGGTTGAATTTTTTTGTTAAATTATGCATATTTTTTTTAATCCAAAAAATTTAAAATTGATTTAAAACAAAAATTTACATAACGTTATTTAATGGACCATATTCGAACAAAAAATTGGTTGGGGTTTTCAAGCATCTTAAACGACGGGTGGTATGTCACATATCCTTGAAAACGCCAACCAATTTTTGTTCAATATGGTCATTAGATTCCTATTGTTTTTTTTTTTAAATTTTGGAACTCTTTTTTTCAATTTCTTTAAAATTTAAAAACTTCTTGTAAATTTTGTATAGGTAAAGACTAGTCAAAAGTCATTATTACGTATTTTTATTTGTATTTTAATAAGGTATAAATAAAGCAAATAATGGAATTTAAAAGTTTTATCCAATTTAAAAAAAAATGTACCAAAAGAAAAAAAAAATTTTAAGTTTTATTTTTGTAAAAGAGTGAACAACTTATTTTACAAAATAAAACATAATTTTTTCGAAATTGGGATTTTAAGGCTAATTTTATAAACTCACAAGACATAGAACTAATACTTTTACGTATTATTAAGTTTTTTGACTTTTTTGTAAGTTTATAACAAAAATTAAGCTTTGTTAAAAACAATTTACGTCATAAGAATAAGCAACAAAAATGTGATTGTCCATATTATAACTTGTATTTTTTTTTAATATAATATATTGTACATAACTGTACAAATGATATAACTTTATTTTGTGAATGCATTATAATAAAAATGTTTTGTGTGAATAAAATGCTTTTTACACTTGCACAACTTAGTTTTTATTTTATTTATTTTAAATATTTTAATTAATACATAATTTCTTGTTATATTTTTATTGTAATAATATAGTACCATAATTACATACAATGATCTTAACGGTTAAAATATTTTCCATCTAATTAATTTACACAAAATAGAGTTTTGCAAAAAAGGTCGTCTAAAAAATTATAAAAAGAAAATCAGCTCACAAATTGAAATTAGTGTTGTTAATCTATGGGTAAATTAAAAATGTGCTAATCGATGCTAAAATTGTTCAAATTTAACCGATTATTTCATTTATATGTCAAATTTAGAGGTTTATGCCAAAATTTGTGTTAGTCTTATTTACTGTTTAAATGAAATTGATATTCTTTTGTTGGGTAAATATTCTTTATAAATGAAATAATCGTGTCGAATAGTCCTCGTGCTATTAATAAATGTTCGATTTAAAAAGAGCTCCTGCTTGTTGAATATTCAATGTCTCTTTAAAAGTTAGGGTGTTGTCTTTTAATTATTTACCTCGTGCTTTGAACTGGTTAATAATTGAAAAGCACCCTTACTTTTGCGGTACATTATCATGCATCAAAAACTTATTTATTGCAATCGAAAATTCATAGAGCACTCTTAATAATCATAATGCCAACGATAACAAAATTTTAAATTTATGCATTTTTATCTTAGATCTTAGATGACCATTTTTGATTATTTTTTTTTCATTTCAACAAAATTATAGTTAAAAAAATAAGAACTGCGACAGGAACAAATTTTAAATTATCAAAAGGTAAAACAAATTATAAGATTTTAAGAGAAAAGTGTTTATGAATATTTAGATAAATTATTTGCAACTTTCTTCACTATGCTGCATTTCCAAAACAACTCAATACTACAATAATACTAAAACAAATCGTATTTGTTTCGTCTTCAACTAAGTCAGCAAAAAATAAAAATTACTAAAAACCTTAATACACTCCGGCGCGCGGCAATATTTATACACCAACTTTAAGATTAGGTTTAACCATAAACATAAAATATCTAATTACTTTGTCATCCCCACCACTCACATATCTTATATAAATCCTATATAAACTCCTCAGGTTCACGTGGGGCATCTAGATCCCTGTAATGTATTACCGGCCGGAAGTCGGCTCCGTGATAGCCACGCCCACCTCGGGGGGCGTAACCTCTTGACCTTGGAGCGTAACCTTGGTTGTAGTAGGGCAGGGGTCTGGAATAACCGCCACCTCCGCCGAATGCACTTGGATATCTGTAAAGAGAAGTAATAGTTTGTAAATAAAACGTCAAACTTGCTAACTTAAAAAAAATTAGTGTTGTTTTATCGGTTTTTTATTGCTTTTTTTTACAGTGCAAAAATGATTTTGATCGGTCAATTTGAAAAAACCCCTTTTAGATGCTAAAATAGTCCCAAAAAGAAGTAGCGGCTTTGGATTTGTTACTTTTGATTCGTTCTAGTAGGAAATTCTTCCAAATTAAAAAAAAAATGGCAAATTTGGTTAACTACTCGGTTAACTACGTTTTTGACCGGTAAATTAACATTATCAAAAAAAATAAAAACAAAAGTAGACATGAGATCGACAATTTCTCATTTAGAAAGAGGACAGGAACATTTGGGAACATTCGAAAGTGTTTTTAGTGACATTTTTTAACTTTTGTCAACATTTTTATGTTTTATCTCTGAATTTTGGAAATATTTCCGTTTAAGCATAAAAAATTCTGAGAATTTGTCCATCTCTAAAAAAAGTAGAGATGTGCTTATGACCAAATCATTTTGGTATGGTCATAATCTCTGGTCAAATTACGGTCAAATTCTTAAAAACTTTTGAAGAGAACCGTAGGTGATGTCATATGAAAAATTAAATTATGGTCATCTAAATACTATATTTTTGCGCATAAATCACACTAAGTCAATTTTATGTAAAAGGAAGTAGCAAAATTAAGACAAAAACATTAAAAATTTAGCAAAAAGTGGCAGATTAAAAAAATATGCAGAATTTGACCAATTTCCCCAAATTTGGGTGATGAGTAAAAATACCTAGTTAAAATCTTGGCACATGTCTATAATTTTTAAAATAAAAGTCAATAAAATAATTAACTATTAAATGTCAAAGCATGGCACTGGCACATCTCTATAATTTTTAAAGTAAAAGTCAATAAAATAATCAACTATTAAATGTCAAAGCATCCGTTTTCTAATTTTTTTCAACAGTTTAATCCAATTGTATTTTATTTTGCAAGTATTTCTGTTAAAGTATAATGTTTTTTAGTTATTTTAAGTGTTTAAAACTCATTTATTACCAATTTTTAAACAGTTATACAACAAAATACGAAACATTTTATGCAAATTTTGAGCTGGGTACAGTGGTACACATCTGTCTTCGCATGCGCCCTCGTATGCGACTAATGTAGGTAAAAATTGCAGGGGCAAGAATAAGATTCACAAAAAAACGATAGGATGGAACAAGGTAATTTTTGTTTACCTTTATACCGTTGACTCCGTTTAAAATATTTTTCTATTGAACGAAATTTACTTTGGTTCCATAGTGACCCTGAATGACTTACTTTATATCTGATACCAATCTGTCATACATAAAATAGCCGGCTTATGATTCTTGGAAGCATATGTTTCCTTGTAAATAAGCTTTTTTTGTGCACCCAAAAATACCCTAGTTTTGGATATCTGTATGTATTATTTCTATGCTATTATTATACTTACGAAGGATGTGCAAAAGGTGCAGGCTCCTCCCTCTTAGCCGGTGTGGGCGTGGCCTCTTGCGCCATCGGTCTCTTCGGATCCTTGAGGTAATTATTAAAGAACTCCACTTCTTTCTTAACTTCTTCGATTTTCTCTCCGTGTTTATTAAAGATGTGTTTTCTTACAAAATCGGGACCTTTGAACTTCTTACCGGATAGAGGACATAACCACTTATCTTTAGCAAGTTCGCGAGTGTTGGCTTGTACGAATTTGTCAATTTCAGTGTCGACGTCTTTGAGTGATAAGTTGATGAGTTTGGTCTCGTTTTTGTTGTCGCCTTTCTTCTTTTCGGGGAGGAAGTTTACCATTTTGGTTTCGATTGGTTCGCCTATGAATTGCGTCAAGTCGGTCTGAAAATAATGTAAATGTTGTAGCATTTTTGCAAAAATAAAACAAATAGTTTTTACGCTTTAATGGATAAATTAAGGCAGCTTTATCAAAACATGATTATATTCATAAATTGGTTACTTAATAAGCAATTTATAAAAAAAAGATTGTGTTGACAATTTTATTATTGTGCAATGTAACACCTCTTATTGGCAGATTTTAGGGTTTCAGCAAAATTCAATATAAATGGATATAAAAATCTTTAAGGTATTTCTATCCAGTAAGCACTTTCTGTTAGATTTTTCTTATATTTGCACCATAGTTCTTTTATGACTGTAATATCCATTCACAATTAAAAAAAAACATAGTCACCCATAAAAACTAGAATATTTTTCTTTGAAAAGTTAAATTTTTACTCAAAGTGGGCATTACATTTCAAATGTACTGTCATTAAAAATTGAAAAAGTCCAAAAATAATGTGCCAGTTACATAAAACAGGCGCAAAAATTGAAAAAATGAAACAATTTTTGTTTGAGATGTAAGAATTTATAAAGAAAATTGTAGACATTTTTGTATAAGTGCTAATTTATCCTATGATACCTTAAAGGAATTTTTAAGAGTGAGTACTTACATTCTGTTTTGTGTAAACTTTTAAATGGTTAAATGATTAGTGCATTATAAAGTGATTTAATATAAAAAAAAATACTTCTGTATATTTGAGACCATTGTTTTTGATTCAGATGCCCTGAGCATGTTTTAAAATTTAAATACATTTTTTAATTTATTTGACTTTTCTTACATAACCAGCAAGCACAAGTGACATTAATGACAATATACAGAATAACATCTGTCACCCTAAGGCTCGTCTACTCCGGTTTTTTTTTTAAATGTGGATAGTATAAGGTTTCTCGGTTTATTTTATATTTACATATTTTGTTGAAATTATACACATCTTTCGAGGTTTTGTGCTTATTTGAGAAGAGTATTTAAAATAATAATCATGTTATGTGTGAAAAGTGTTTGCAGTTTTCTCAAAGAAAGTTGTAACATTTCGATGCGCCAAAAAGGGAACCAAATGTGTATCTTTGCGGTATTTAAAAGCAGCAATGTAGGTAATTATTCAGAACTGCATAACTTAAAGTTTAGAATAAAAAGGCTAATATATTGAAAAAAAAAATTTGGTAAATCTTCTTTTTAAAAACAATGATTGGAGCAAACTCGAAGATATTTTCCATTTTCACGAAAACTATTAATGTTTGCTGGGTTCGCCCCTACAAGTTTCTTGTAATATCGTTGGAAAAAACATGTTGAATGAAAATTCCAGTAAAAAAGTTATTTTCATGCATTCTTCCTTAGTCCATTTCTTTTGGAATTACTGCCAAGCCTTAATCGCTCTTTGCCAAGTAATTTAAAAATTATTAAACAGATAACAATGTTATTATAAATAAAATAAACGTTAATAAAAAAGTTTTGAAAGGAACTGTCAGTTATTTTGTCATTCTATCGCGCCAGAACAGAAATATTGTTATGTTATTTCTATGCAACATACACTCTTTCACCGGTTGATATTAAGGTTTTAGCAAAATTCAACAGATGAATATAATAGTTATTTAACCAATAAGTGTGTTAATAAAGGCGATTAATAAACGAGCGGTTTTAACAAGCGAGCGACCAGCGAGCTTGTTAATAAGTGAGTTTATTAATCGCCATTTAACATACGAACTGGTTACAATGCTTTTTCGCACTTCGTACATTATTATTTAATAAATTATAAAATAAAAACAGTTATGTTACCAACTGGCACAAACAATGCGTCAGCCATTCAACATTATTAAAGTTGAAGAAGAAGAAAAAACAGATACCGAACTTTTGTGAATTATGATTATAAAATACATGTTATTTCCTTAAATGTGGTAAAAGGGCCTGCTTCTCATTCAATACAACGGTAAATATTGAATTTCTTTTGGTTTTTGTGCTTAAACCGTAATTAAAGCTAATTTAACATTTTGTAATGTAGGAACATAGAGCATAGTAAAGCGTTGCTATGGTCGTCGTCGATATGCATTAATAGGGGTCATTAATTAAAGATTTGGAGTGCGTTAATGAATGTCTTTAATAAACGAAGTGCGAAAAAGATCGTTAACATGACAATGTTGTGTAACTTACTTTAGAAGTAGGAGGCGGCCCTCTAGCATGCAAAATCCCACATCTATTCGGCATCTCATCCTCGTTAGGATACTCGCAATGATTATAATAATCCACAGAATGCACAATCCTAAGATACAGTATGATCTTATCAAGCACCGAGACAAGAGCATCGTCTCTGTCCACCACTGTTGTATCCTGGTTGTCAGAGTTGGGTTCAAGACCTAGCAGCTCTTCTTCTTCGGCACTGGCTTCTTCGATCAAGTAGTCTGTTATGTTGTATAGGACTGGGTTGTTTGATTTAAGGCCGAAGGTCTGGAAAGAATGAAAAATCTTTTCAATTTAATACTTACTTAATTTAAATGAATTTTAAGTAACTAGACACATTTGTAGTAGACTTCTGTGATAGGGGAGGCAAAAAGGGACAAGTATTTTTGACATTTAAAAAAATATGTTTTTTGCACACCGAATTTTAGATATTTTAATATTTACAATTTTGATCTATCAGCAATAAACGCACAATTAAATCTATTTTTTCAGCCAGCTTTCTCACTATTGCATTAATATCGTTTATTATTTGTAAGAAATCCATTTTTAAAGTGACATGCACATATGACATTTCCATACTTATCCCCTTTTTTGCCTCCCTACCACAGACTTGTTTTTTTTTTGTAAACAGGAATTTTGGCTACAGTATTACTTAAAAAAAGAAATAACATTGCTAAATAAATCCCTAAATATTTAATTTAAGCTCAATTGAAAACAATTATCAAACACTGATTATTTGAACTGTCAAGCATTGAGCTAAAAAATGGAATTTCAGGTCCACCTGTCCGCCTATTTTAATGACCATTAACCTCTCGCCAGCAAAACTTGATTATATTTAACCGTTTTTCGGTTACCTTTAAAAAAGTATGTTTTTGAAAATTTGACATTATTTCGACAAATTTTGTTAAAAAAAAATTCCTGCAAAGTTTAGAAATTAGATTTTGTGTCGTTTCTATCAAAGTTACATTAAAATTAAATGGACATCCCATAAGAAAAAAAAAGAGCATAATGATAATTTTTGGAACTAGCATTGCAATTTTTTTTTAACCAGATCTGATTGCTGACAAAAAAGTGTCTGAATAACGTAAAAGTTTTAAAATCACCCCCTAAAAACAAAACTGGTAAAGTCTTTCCCAAATCTGACGCCCAAACTAAATTACTAATTTTCTGTTGCAAGATTGCCAAAAAAAATCCAAAGTTTCAAAGAGTACAACTTAAAAAAAAAATGTCACCCAAAATAACGTCATTTTTTAAATTAAAATAAATATTTTGTGGTCGTAAATAATTTGGTTTAAATTTTTTTTATAATAAATAAAACAAAAAATATCTTTATTGAGTCAAACTCAAAAGGCCATTCAATTTTTTTATTTACATAACAACGTCAAAATATTTTCAAAATGAAAGATAAATAGATATAAGAAAGACGTAGCATTTAAATAACCAAAATACATTTTTTAATTTTATAAATGTAATCAAAAAACGGTTGGAGATTATCAAATTTTGCATTCGAAAGATTAATGAGCATTAAAGTAAGCAACTTTGTCCCGTTTAACCGATCTTGTATATCTTAAGGTAAGCGAAATTCTAATGGTGGCCCCCAAATTCGCGACACCCCGTAAACCATCTGGATTAAAGTTACATTCTTTTGGGTACTCTAAAAATAGAATGATTTCAGTTTTGACACTAATGACAGTTATTTTCATTTACAAATATTCCTCGGGCAGCAATTTTTTCCGAAAACCAACTGTATGTTTTGAAGTAAACATTTTACTTTAACATACAGTTGTGCTCGACTTTTTTTTCAAAAAGACGATGCCCTTAGGATATTAAGTTTTACAATACAGATAACTGTCATGGTGTCAAAAAATTAAATCATTCTATTTTTTGGAATACTCAAAAGAATGCGATTTTTGGCTGTGTTTTCTTGACTAACCTGGCTTTTACTCTTGGTCTCATCCTCATCAGGCCACAACCCAGCCTTATTATCCAAATGCAACACCACCTTGGCCGCAATATTAATATCCGACCTAACAATCTGCTTATGCGCCGTCACCCCGTTGATAGGCCTGATCCTGCGACTCAGGTCTCTGTTCACGATAGCCCCGAGCTCGCAATCACGTAACCGTATGTTGTTCAGGTTCCAGCATATTTCCTTGATGTTGGCGTCACGCTTGAAGGTGACCCATCCTCGACGTAACCAACGCCGATCTGGTTGCGGGTCTGCTAGGGCCACTCTGAGGAAGCCTGAGTATCTGAAAGGAAATATTTGGGGGTTTTTGGGGGGTGTTTTAGGCTGGGAGATTGCGACATGTTGTGGTAGGGAATATGTCGTGATCTTCCGGTCTGTTTTGTTATTTTTAGGATAAGTTTTAAATTAAATGTGTACCCTTCGGACAATAGTTTCGGTAAAGAATACAAGGTATTCCAGAATAATTTGCACATAGAACTACAGCCCTTTAAAAGGGGTTGACGAAAATAACTTAAGTGTAAGCAGGGTTGGATTGATATAAATCAATTGATTTAAATCACGATTTAAATCATGATTTAAGTCAAGTGGTTTTTTTAAAAAAATCATTGATTTAAATCAAAAATTAAAAAGCCTAAATATTTATCAAATTGTCATTGAACATTGACCAAATAGGTAGTTAAGCCGACAATATTACAATAGAAGGCTAATCCCTTTTTAAACCACCCGCTAAGAACAGGTATATTTTTGTTAAATTTTATAATTAAAATACTCAAACCATCTCATTTTGCGTCATTTGCATCAGCTTGCAAGTAATAGGTACCTACATACCACTTTTAATGCTATTACTCCAATTCCAATAAGATTTTGGAGTAGGTAATTTAGACTTATTAAATTCAAAAAGAATTTTTTAGGTAAATTTTGAATTATGCATTTTATTGGGTATTTTTTTAGTTTTTCTATTTTTTTCAGAAAAATCTTAAATTTTTTTTAATAAAAAAATTGCGATTTTTTTGATTCTTATAAGTTAAACCCAGTCTAAAATCCTATTGGAATTAAAATACTAACATTAAAAATTGTAGATACCACTTTTTAGGTAAATAAATCGAAAAAATCAAATAAATCAAAAAAAATCATGATTTTTTTGATTTAAATCATGATTTTTGATTTTTTTTAAAAAATCATGATTTTTGCCAACCCTGAGTGTAAGTATTCATAAACTGGTTCGTCGAACGATAATAAAACTTGTACAAACCATAAGGAAAACAACAACAGTTCTTTTAAACCCATTTTGCCATTTGGGGCCTCTCTCAAAATGTTGTAATGTAAGTGCTACTTTCTTACTAGACTAGGCACAACGCTTACTTAAAGTTATGTGACAGTAGTTCAGTAAAAAAAATGAATAAAGTTGCAAAATAATTGAGATCAGAAAAGTTATGTTATTGATAATTTTAATAAATCCTACTAGTGGTAACCCCATTTTGAGAGAATCCTTAAATGAAGCGTATTCGTACAACAATTGATTGGAGTTACCTAGGAGATCTGTCATACCACCCATCGTTCCAGATGCTAACTGACATACTTTCGAACTTTATATTTTTATCAAATATAACGCTAATATACAAAAAAACAACAATCTGCCGGTTTAAAACATTCTACGTACTAGCTAAATGGTTTGTAATTAGGTAAAAAAGAGCATAATGACTCATTTACAAAGGTAGTTTTAATGGAAAATCCGTGCATTGAAAAATATGCGGATTATTTTAAACATTCACGGAAATCCTTCTGTAAATGAGTCATAATTTGCTTTTTTACTTTATTATAAAGAATTAAAGATGTAAAACACTCTCTAAATTTTATACAAACCTTTTTGCTGGTACGTAGAATATTTTAAACCGGCAGTTTGTTGTTTTTTGGTATATTCGTTATATTTGATAAAAATATAAAGTTCAGAAGTAATGTCAGTTAGCATCTGGAACGACGGATGGTATGACAGATCTCCTAGGTAACCCCAACCAATTTTTATACGAATACGCTCCATTGCAAAATGAGTTTAAAAAAATAACCTTATGGTTTTTAAAATTTTCATTAAGGTTCGACAAATCAGTTTTTAAATATTTACGATTAAGTTATTTTCGTCAACCCCGTTTAAAGGGCTCTATTTTTGGAAAGGTATATCTTTTTAAAATATTTCTTTCATTTGATGCCTTGGTTTTTTACCCTCTATTTACCATATAAAAAAACCTAAACTAAACGCGGGGAACCCTGTATGCAAAGTATTCTTGAATAGCAAATAGGGGTTATGGTAAACGTTTTTTGTTGATAGTTATTCCAAAAAGTATTGTAAGGACAGTATCGGCAATACATTAATACCCTTTGCCAGTACTGTCCTTATAAGGCTTCGCAGAATGATTATAACGTCCATCGTGAGGGTAAAATGAATGTATGATTTAAACCAATTATATGTTTAATATGGTAACTACATGCATGTACTCTTCGTGAGTTAATAATTCCAAAAAGTACTATAAGTACAGCACCGGCAGTATATTAAAAACTTCTGCCAGTACTGTACTTATAAGGCTTTGCAGAATTAATTAAACGCCTTCGTTTTTATGTTTGTAATTCCAAGAGGCATTACATGTACATTATCGGCACATATCTTTAACTTTTTGCCAGTACTGTACATATAAAGCCTCGCAAAATTCTTTAAAAAACGAGTTAGTGTTCCTTTAAAAAATTAGGACCGGTTGTATAAAGATTTAACACCGATTTTAAAGTGACTTTGTGTCAAATTTAATAATACCGATGGGGCTAAATTTGAATCAAAACTACTGTCAATAACAGGCAAAAACTATGTGATAGTTTTTTTTTTTCACAATTTTTTGGGGTTTACTTAGTCAAAAACAGGAGGTGCTTCAATTTTTGGGACACCCAGTATTTAGTAATTTTTTTTCTTTTAAACTTTAGGAAGTATTTGTTTTAGAATCTAAAGTATGCCACAAAAATATTTCGGCAATATTGGCCACTATGTAGATTGCAAAAATTAAGACAATTGTTGGTACTTTATTTTTATTCGGTCGAGTTAGTAAGATAGTAATTCCATAAAGTATTGTAAGGACAGTACCGACAATATATTTAAATTTTTGCCAGTACTGTCCTTATAAGGCCTTGCAGAATCATTTTGCACGACCGACCGAGATGAAAACAAAAAAATTCGCCAAAAGTAAACAATAGGCCATATCCATACCTTCAAAAATTTCTCCATTCTTGCAACTTATAGAAAAAATATTATAAACCATCGACATAGAGACGTGACGTGTTAGCAGCAGAGAGGATTCATAGATAATCCTCTTTGCTGTTACCACGCCACATCTCTATGTCGATGGTTTATAATATCTTTTTTATAATTTGCAAGAATGGAGAAATTTTTTAAGCAAACCGAAATACAATTTTTTATTTTAGTTTGGTTTCTTTTAAGTCACTGATGTAAGCATCCCAAAAAGTATAATAAGGAGACTACGGCACAAAATTACCTCATGATGTCGTAGTCTCCTTATTAGACTTTGCAGAACTTTATCAGCAAGAAGTTTCCTCTTAAATTATTCATTATTTAAAATTTTAAGACACAAAATGTATAGCTTCATAAGTTTAAAAATCTTTTAATATTCAATCAATTCTTATCGAAAAAACCTTATTTTTTTAAAAAGTTTTACAAAATTGCACTTATCTTTCTTGATATTTTTATAACTATTTTGTTCTTGTGAAGATTGATAATTTCAAGAAGTTAATTAAATAGGCTTCGCAGAATTTGTAACAAATCGTCGCGACAAAAGAGTCAAAAATAGCCGATTTAATGCTTCTTTTTGCGCACCCAATAATGCCCTAGTTCTGCATATCTTTACGTAATTTATCTATGCCACAAAAAAAAAAAACAAAATTACCTACCTTGCACAAATGGACTCCACTTCCTGTTTTGTGATGGTGGGCGCCAAATTTCTAAGGAAAATTGACGTAGTCTTATGCAAAGCTTGAGGTTTTTCCACTTTCTCCTCCTCCTCTATCGTTTCCACTTTTTCTTCTTCTTCCTCCTCTTTCTTTTTGTCCTCGGATTCTTTTTCGCTTTTCTTGGATTTTACCTCTTCGTCGTCTTCACTGTCGCTTGAACTACTACTCGAGCTACTTGATCCAGAAAAAGAGCGTTTGCGTTTTTTCTCTGAAATAAAACATCAGTCATCACTTTATAATATGTGATGTAAAATTAAAATGTGCAAGACCGAGGTTTCAGTGAAAACGAAAATATCCAATATTGAGAAAATTCAATAGATAGATATGCACCAAAATTATTTGGTAAACTGATAAACAAACTTTTTGGGAGGTTAGGAGAAGTGTTTTTACACACATCAAAACAATCTAGGGGGCAACATATTTTTCATAAATTTTTGGTTGTTATTTGAATTTTAGTTGTTTTTATCATCGCAGTATTTTTTTGCAATGCCTCTGAATAATTACCAACCATTTTCAGCGAAAAAATTAAATTAATAAAAAAAAATAAACAGGGATAACATCGCTTGAAATTTAGCTAATTTTTAAAAAAATTTAAACAACACTTGCGAACAGACAAACAAGTAATGCGATCTTTTAGTGGTTAGTATGCCCCCTGCTGTTAATAACGACTTTACATCTTCGCATGCTTAGAATACGGTTGTCTCTTAAGCTCGATTATCGCGGTATCATGTGTTAAAATAAAATCATGTCCATTGTTTTGTTATGAACAATGACAGGGCCTTTAATGTTATTAATGTATCCGTTCGCATTAGGAAAGCCGTCCACCAAAACGCGCTCAGTTCCTCCGTTAAAAGAAATTCCACCCATACTAACATCTTCCCCTTACTTACTGCGTGTTTATCAGATACCCAAGTATTGTGTCTACGTATTTAAATAATGCTTCATCTATTTAATTCTTTTATCATTGGAAATATTAATATAAAAGCCTAAAAGGACAATATTTCGATGTTTGGAATTAAGAAACAAAGAGATTATATATTTACAATAGAAAAGGTATAAAAATTCATTGTTTGGGGCCAAGATCATTTTGTTTACCCAATGTAAGTTATATGGACTAATGAGTAAGTGGACGTAAATAAACAAACGTTTTCAATGGAACTTCCCTAAGCTAGCCTTTTAGATCTTGGACCCACACACTGGTAATGTTATGATTATAAGCAATTCATTTCTAGTCATTCTATTTCAATGTTACAAGAACACTTACCTTTTTTGACGCTGTCTTTCTCAGTTTTCTTATCACCATCCTCTTTGTCACTTTCTTTATCAGAATCTTTCTTATCTTCTTCCTTCGATTTCGTTGATTTTTCTGATTTTTTATCGTCGTCATCATTATCCATTTCCATCTTTTCTTCCTTTTTATCTTTCTCAACTACTTCATCATCCTCGTTTTGTTGTTTTGCTGGACTTTTTGGTGTCTTGTCATCTTCTTTTTCAGCATCGGTGATTTCTTTGGTTTCTTCTAGTTTTTCCAAAGGTGTTTCTTTGTCGGTTTTGACATCGTCAGTTTCTGGTTTTTCCTCTGGTTCTTCACCATCTTCATAGGCATCTCCGTTTGCTTTAGTTGCTGGTGGATCTTCTGCAGATGTTTTAGCAGTTTCTGCACTTTCTTGTGCTTTTTTATCTGTTGTTTCTGAAGCTTTTACAGTTTCTTCTTTTGCCTTTTCTTTTTCTTTGTGTTTTTCTTCCATATCTACAAATAGTTTAGGAGCTATCAACATGAAAATCCACATCATAAACGGTGTCATGATTTTTTGATATTACATAATATTTAATATTACTTTTCTCAATCCAACAAAATGGCAGGCCAAACAGGTAGCGTTTTTTTTAAAGATAAAAACATCATAAATGGGATCTGTTTCTTCTTACAACAAAATTGATTTTTGTCCCTTCGAGCTATAACCCTTTCAAACCTTTATGATGGGTTAATCGCTTTTTAAATGTGCATTCCAAGGACAAAAAACCCTGTAATAAAAATTTCTTAATTTACGCATAAAAGTCTACAGATTACACAAAATTTCACTTCATAAATGTCTGGCATTGTTAAGGCTCATATTTGCACATATTATATTATGTCTTCAAAAAAAAATATCCCACTTATGATGTTTAAAAAAAACGCTACCTGTTAGCGCTGTCAGTATATTGGACAAAAGTCCAAGAAATATTAAATATAATACAATGCACAAAAAATCATGACACCGTTCGATGATGTGTGTTTTTGGTTGCCAATTCTCGTACTAGAACATGTGATTTACTCATTTTTAACGATATTCGGTTATTTTTGACCTGATAAAAGTATAAATTCTTAAAAAATCACTTACCAGTGTATTCTTTTTCCAAACGCTGCAAATCTTCTTCATTGCCTCCTTCTAGTTTAATAACTACAGTGTCGAGCAATTTTAACAAATCGTTAGTTTTAGCGACATCTATGGAAGTGCTTTCTATTTTACCACTGTTTAGTAATTCCAAATAAACTTCCACGCGTTTCTAAAAATAAAACATAATTTTTTTTAAGTATGCCATTTCACCTATTTAAACAAAAGTATAGGTCAGAAGAGAAAGGCATATTTAGACATTTAAAAATTTGTTAGTAAAACAAGTCCATTAAATTCCTTAAAAAAAATTAAAAACATACCTTAAGAGCGGCCATTTGCTCATCTTTGCGTTTAACAGAATCTTCCGGATGGTATTTTAATCGGAACCTACAAAATGTCTTTATTTAGCCAACAAAAAATCGTTTCTCCATAAACGCCAGGTCACAATAATTATAAAAATATGCCATAAGCAAGAAGCTTGGTAAAGTCACGTTAAATAACACATCAAAAGTTCCCATTGTTAGATGGATGTACGTAAATTCAACTGGCGTACAAAAAGATTGTCTTTCTTTAACTATTTAAACTCTTTTAAAGTAATGTTAGACACAAACTTATCAACTGCACCTATTGAACTTAAATAACTATGTAGATAACATTTTATATTCGATGGCGGTCCGTCTGCTTTCAATAGAATTCAATATTCAACTAAAAAAAAGTCGTTTCTTTTATTTAGAATATATTGGCATTGGTTCCAAGAAATTCCAGGTAGATTTTAAGAAAGGTACAAAATTTCTACTTATCTTGAAACTTAGGCAAAGATTTGCAAGAACTAGTTTCTTAGAATAAAACCGAGAATAAAACTTTAAAATTTGGCATAAAGCTTGCTGGTTGTATTAAAATTTGAAAATAATGTATCTGCCTTGGTATTTGCCAAAAATGGCAATTGTAACTTACCCCATTTTTGAAATATGGGACTCGCAAAAATAAAAATAGGTTTTTAACACCCTTTTTACAAAATTTTGAAAAGGCAGCCAAGCTACTATCACATCTCATTTATTAAGAATTTGTTTTATTTTGTATTACGGTAACTCAGAAAAAAAGGTCTTACAAATAGTAAGCAAAAGTAGTAAGTTAATTAAGGCTAGGGATTCAATTTCATTGATTTTCCATTCTGTGCTCCTAAAAGCTCGTATAAGTCATCTACGTTGAGCGCCAATTCTACTAAATAGCACATCTACATGAGGGCCCCATCGTATATTTAAACTAAATGTTATTTTGAAACTAGAAAAATAGGCCTACAAACGTATTATGATTTCATATAAATCGGTTATTTCTTTGTGTCGAAAATCAGTCTTAAATATCATTAAAATATTTTTGTTTTTTGAATTCAGAATTTCGACACAAAGAAATAAGCAAGTTAAATGAAACTATAATACGTTTGTAGCCCTATTTTTTAAGTTTTCAAAACTACATTTAGTTTTAATATACGATGGGGCCCTCATGTAGATGTGCTCTTTAGTAAAATTGACGGGAGCTTAACAGAGATGACTTACGAGCTTTTAGGAGCACAGATTAGAAGATCTATGAAATTAAATCTCTAACCTTAAGCAAAACAAAATTACCTAATTTCTGTTGTTTAAAAAGATGCGAGAAAAAATGTATTCTCACTTAGACAAACTTAACATTTGTGAGTGCTTTTTAGTGAGTTACTCTGATACAGAATAAATATTTTTCTTCATTATTAACACTGTCAATCAAAATTTGGCCAAACCCTAGTTAATTTAATGGGGTTAAAAACTAGAACTTAATTAACATTACTTTAATTAATTTACTTTGCACATATATCTAAAAATTAATGTTTTAGAAGTTTTTTAGAAAGCTGTAACCTACAACCAACATTTTTAAAAACACTTTTGTTTGGCTATTTTTTTTTTTTTCATAGAAATTATAATTTTTTTATATTATTTAACGTTTTCTTTCGAAGCTTCCTGCAGAAATTCTGCAAATAAATATAATTATTATACCATATTAAAAATGTATCACTGACCTGACGAAGTTAGAGAACATATTAAATTCATTCAACCATTTACTCGAAGAAAAATTAAAAATAGGACTTTTTGCGTCCCTAAACATAAAAAAAAACATTCAAACTCCATTTTCACACACCTTATAAATAAAATCATGTCGTTTTCTTAGTACAAATCTCACCTGTTTATTTAAAATAACCCTAATAAAGATCGCGAGAAGCATATGCATTGCGCGCATAGCTTTTTAAACGAATTGAAAATATGTATTCCATTTTTCTGTATATTCTGTATGTATGTTTAATATATTTACTACGAATTTAAAACGCGATACACACACTATTAGAGATTTCAGGTGGTCTCGTATCATTGCTGCAGAGAAAACATTTTTTTAAACAATTGTAACCTCTACTCAACCATCATTAGACACGAATTTTACCAAAGAAAAAGTTATTATTGATATTTGCTTTAAGAATTGTTTTTATAGTAATTTTTTCGAGAATTTTTTAAACATAATAAATGCTAAAAATTACCGTAGTACAAATTTTTAAAAATTTAAACCATTGTTGTGTTTTATCATAGATAAAATACATAAAGATATTCAGAACTAGGGTATTATTGGGTGCACAAAAGGAGCTTTTCTCCAAGAAAACCTGCGTTTGCAAGAATTATAAAATCGGCTTTTTTTTGACTGTTTTATGTATAACAGATTTGTGCCAGATAAAATTAATAGTATTTTTTCCACTTGCACATTTAAAATGACACTTATCGCAAGACTTGATTAAACCTAAAACAATCCTTTAGCTATGTCTTGCAAGCCGTGGGTAAAATAACACTTTACCCACGGGGTGAAGTTGCAACAACCTCTTTACCCACGGACCGAAGTTAGCGTTACTCGCAGAAAATTACAGATGACATTTTTGTATTTATTTTAGTTGTCAAAAACGTATAATTTGATGTCTTCTTTTAATAAAAATGAATTTTAATTAAAGTTACAGAGAAAATTAAGTATATGTTTACATTTCAAAAAATAAAAGCCATTGCCAATGTTGTTGGTGTTAGTTTTTACGGATATCAACAAGTCTGCTAAAAAGCGCATTGAAGCTAAAACTGTCAGTTGTTTTGGGAGTATTTTTATAATTTTATACAGTATTTAGTGCAGTAGAGGTAGGATTTGAATTTAACATAACCATTTATTGGATATTACAACATGTATCTTTATTTCTTCTTACTAAAATGTTTTTTCTAACCTAACTTTTCTTCAAGTCGAAATTTTTGTCTTTTAAAAAATCCGATATTGTTTGATTTTGGGGTCGTAGAAAAAGTATAGTTCGTAACACGTTTTATAAACGTCTTTATTCGCTCGTTTATAAAACCCTCGTTTTTGCTCGTTTTAACAAACTCGTGAATAAAGACTCGTTTATAAAACTTAATATGAAATAGTATTTTTTATCACTTCTAAGGCCTTCTGCGAGTAAACAAAGTGCACCCAATAAAACACATGTTTTGTTTATCTTTTTATACTCGATCAATGGTTTTATCAAATTGTTTGAGAAAAACCCACACTTTTATAAGAAATTTGGCCAAATTATTACCGTTTTATTACTAAACTCAAGACTTCATTCCTTTTTTTGTTTCACAAAAATCATTTTAAAGCAGCTTAAACCGAATAAAACATAACCTTAAAGCAAATATCAATAATAGTTGACTGTAAAGAAAAATTAATCCAAAAATATCAAAAATCACTAAAAAAACTTACCATTCATCATCCTTATGAGCGACAAAAAACTCATTCAACTGCTGCCGTTGAAACTCAAGTTTATAATCGTTATATTTCTCAATTGCATCACTTTCGCTGATATTGTCGTCCTGAGTGGCCAAAAAGGCCTTAAAACTCATCATAGGGGGTGTGCCCCCCTCGGAAGGAGCCGGGGCTGCAGGTTCTCTGAAGAAAGCCGCTCTTTAAGCAAAAAATCTCGGTTACAATGTGGTTTTTTTAAGAATTTTACACCGAACACGATATCTAAACATTCTCAACTAAAACACATGGTATATTTTGGTGGCCGCCATATTGGATGCTTACGAGTTCAAATGTTTTTGAAATAAAACAAAAGTCAAGGCCTTTATGATTAAACAGCTTATATTTTAAAGGGTTAACTCCTACGTCATAGATCACAGATCCACATTAAAAAACTGTCTGTGAAATAGAATTTTGATTCAGTCAATTTTAGCCACTTTTTTAGAACAATATTTTGTGAAAATAAAAGGCTTTCTTAGGGAACCCTTGGTGTAAAAATGTGCTATAAGGTCTTAAATTCGCTATTTCAAGTTTAGTTCATTGTAAAACTCTATAACATACACTTTATGTGCTAATGTTGTGCACCCTCCAAGATTTGAATTTTAAACGCAAATTGCTTGAGAATGCAACCATATCAAGAGGTCTGGTAAGTACCATTGTAAAATTAACATTTTTTTCTATTACCTAGAACAAACCATACCCCTTGATATGGTTGCTTTTTCAAGCAATTTGCGTTTAAAGCTGACATCTTGGTGGGTGATTATCATCATCAGATTAATAAGGGATTTTTTAATTCTTGCGGTAGATTCTCGGGTAATTTTAAATTAAAATATCGTAATAAAGGAACATTATTACATCAATGGGACATAAAAAACTCATTTATTTTTCTTTAAATAATGTTTTAAAAAGACCAATGTTGGAAACACAGAATAAGAAAAAAAGGACCATTTTCTTTGGTCCGTAATGTTGGTTGCCTAAATAAATTTCACAGATAGTATTTTATTGCATTTCTGTGAACTTTGACGTAGGGCTTGACCGTGTCTATTGGCCAAAAAAGCGCATTTTTGCCTTTAAAGACTCTTTTCTATCTATTTAGGGCAACTAATAGGGCGTTTTATGAATATTTGTACCTTCTAGAAGCTTCTAAAAGTATGAAACAAAAACTCACAACTTCCAATATAGCTAAACCTACTAAGTAAATATTGCTAATAAACTACTCTACCACAAAGCTAATCTACCTTTTCCAAAGATAAAAAAAAGTACCTGTGAGCTGCCTGGTGATACGAATTATAATGATTATAATAATTCTCAGCATAATAATCATGTCGGATTCTCTTAGGAGCCGGTTCCATGCTAGGCGAAAATCCGCGGTCCCTTACCCCACGCTGGTATTCTCTTGGTCGTGGTCGTGACCAAGCGTCACTAAAACCCAAAAATATTAATTTTTCTATAAGTTATTAGGGGTATTTTTGGCGTACCGTTCTGCCCAATCATCGCGTGGCCGAGCTACTCTTTCCGCTGCCCTGTAGCTCACTTCCGCTGCTCTCTCGCCGCGGAATTTATCTCTTCGCTTCCGGTCGTACTCGTCGTCACTATCACCCATTTTATCGTCTTCTAGAACACTAATTAATTAATTTCACTTCTTTGGATAAATAGAGAAAGCGTGGAAAGTAACGATGACGTTGCACTCAGTTTTTAACACATCCTAATGTGTTTTAATGCTTTCTAAACTTACCTTTTGCTTTAAAGTGGCTTAAACGTTTAGAAAATGATTAATTTGTTGTTTGTTTTCTGTTTTTTATGCAAAAAAATGCCTTATTTTCGGCGGCTTGTTGTGATGGCGACTGAACAACGCGGAACAATATGGCGTCGGCTTCGAAAATAGAACAGAACGCTTTCACGGGCAGAAAACATACTGCGAAAAAAGGCACACAAGCAATAACTTACAAATTAATTTTTTTGCTTTAAAACTGTATAAATGTATGAAATATTAATAACTATTTAAAATTTATTATTAAAATTAGAAAAACAAGCATAAAACGCATTATATTTGGTTGTTTTAAAGTTTGACGGACACTTTTCATACTGAGAAAAAAGGCACTACTGACACTTATCATGACATAACCTCACATAAAGTTAAAAAAAATTGCAATTTCACTGTTTTCAGTGTTTTTCACCAAAAAAACCAATTAAAAACCAGTTTTTAATGTTCAATAACAAAGTATTTACGCCTACCCCTCCAGATAAAGGCAGTTTTCCGCTAGATCACGAAGGTTTGTGCAAGAATTTAATGATAAAATACATGGGCTGTTTGAGACAACACCAGAACGATAATTCAGCCTGTAGAGAAGAGTCTAAGGCCTATTTGGGGTGTCGTATGGACCACGATTTGATGCGTAGGGAAGATTGGACCAAATTGGGCTACAAAGACGGCGAAAAGGAGTAGTTTTAACGAGTTAAATAGTGTTATTAGTGTCCCCCGAAAATGGTTAGAATTTTAGTAGCGTCTACCGGTAGTGTGGCTACAATCAAGCTGCCTTTACTCGTGGAAATGTTAAAGAAAGACATTAAATCAGATAAGGTTGAGATAAGTGTTATTTTAACTGAACATTCAAAGCATTTTGTGAAAAAAGAAGAATTAATAGGTAAGAAAGTGGAAGTTTATGAAGACCAGGATGAATGGAATGCTTGGGCTGATCGTGGGGACCCTGTGTTACATATTGAGCTTGCCAAATGGGCTGATGTCTTACTTATAGCCCCTTTGGACGCAAATACTTTGGCCAAAATATCAAATGTAAGTAATGCTAATAGTACAGTCAATCCGTATTTGGACTTCGACAAAATTCCGGGTAGGACCGCCTTTTTTATATGATGTAACTGAATGTCCAAAGAGTAAAACCCCAAATTGGCGTATATCTACCTATTGCAGAAACGGAGTTATGGCCTCCCAAAGGGCCCCCTTTAATTCATCACGGTGGAACTGCAACAAATTTTGCAAATAGATGTCAAATAAGGTTTTAAGAAGATCTTTGTAAAAATATCACCCCAAAGATTAAAAACCAATCACGTTGGATTTACACCAAATTTTGCAAATAAATGCAAAGTAAGATGCCAAAAAATATTTCTTAAATAACTTTTTGCAAAAAAAAAATTTTGACCCTCTCAAGAGCTCCCTTCATTTATGGGGTAAAGGAATTTTTTTTGGAGGATAAATATTAAGAAAAAGTTTTTAATTACCTTATGTTGTATCTATTTCCAAAATTTGGTGGTAATCCAACGTGATTGGATATTACTCTTTGGGGGCTATTTAGGGGGTAAAAGAATTTTTTCTGAGGAATTTTTTTTACGAAAATCATTTTAAAATCTTATTTGACATCTAGTTACAAAATTTGGCTGAGTTTTACCGTGATCTTACATAACGAACTGAAGGGGGCCCTTTGGGGGCTCATAACCCCGTTTCCAAGACAGGTAGAAATACGCCAATTTGAGGTTTTACATTTTGAACGTCCAGTTATCACATATTATAATGGCGGTCCTACCCGGAATTTTGTCGATGTCCCCTCATTATTTAGGACAGATTGACTGTACTATAACTAATACTACGAGAGTTGGCAATCAAAAACACACATCATCGAACGTTGTCATGATTTTTTGTGCATTGCATTATATTTAATATTTCTTAACTTTTGTCCAATACACTGGCGTTTTTTTTAAACATCATAAATGGGATATTTTTCTTAAGAAATAAAATAATATGTGCAAATATGAGCCTGAACACTGCCAGACATTTATAAAGTGAAAATTTTTAATTTTATGTAATCTGTAGACTTTTATGGATAAAATAAAAAAAATTTATTACAGGATTTTTTTGTCCTTGGAAAGCACATTTAAAATGGGATTAACCCATCATAAAGGGTTGGCAGGGTTCTAGCTCGGGGGTGCAAAAATCAATTTTGTTTTACGAAGAAAACGACCCCACTTATGATGTTTTTACCTTTAAAAAAAACGCTACCAGTTTGGCCTGCCATTTTGTTGGATTAAGAAAAGTAGTATTAAATATTATGTAATATCAAAAAATCACGACACCGTTAATGATGTGGATTTTTATGTTGATAGCTTCTAGAATATAAAGCTTGTATGTTTTGTTGTAAATGTAATTTAAAGTCAAAAATATTTGCAGGGAATTTGCGACAACTTACTTACCTGCGTAGCAAGAGCATGGAACATAAAAAAGCCACTTTATTTCTGCCCCGCAATGAACACTAAAATGTACTATCATCCATTAACAGAAACGCAAATTAATTTGTTAAAATCGTGGGGCTATTTGGAAATTCCAGCTATTGAAAAAACGCTAATTTGTGGTGATACGGGAATAGGAGCAATGGCCGAAATTAATTCTATTGTTGATTTTTTAAACAGCTTTATTAACGCCAAATAAGAATTAAATCTAATAGAAGATTTTATCTAGAAATATTTTGTAATAAATCTTTATAAATAGATTAAATAATAGTAGATTAAATGTGTAAACATTATACAACTATACTAGATGTAGAAAAAAAATAGGTTTGGTATAAATAATATTTTTAAACAGAAATAAAAAATAGTTTTTTTTGTCCATATTTGATTATTTTCAAAATTTTTGATATGAATTTTTTAGTTTTCTTGGCATTTTTTTTTACCGTAAGTATTTCGTTTTTTTGATAAGACGCTTTCTTTTTGGTTTAGGAGGCAACATTCGATTCCATACTTCATTTTTCTTTTCTTGAATTTGTTTTATTTCATCTTCTTCAAAAAACAATTCTTCAACTTCCGAATCTAATTCAATAAAATCGATTTCCTTGTTCATAAATTTCTAAAACGTTTAAACGTTTATTAAGCTTAACAAATTTAGCAGAATAAAAATGCACACCCCAATTTTATTTAGTAATTTTAAAATTTATTCAAATAGAAAGCAAGAGCGGGTTAGACCAGTGAGTGGAATAGATCATTTAAAAAGTTACACTTCGCAGATAGGTCTTCTTTTTTATGACTATTTTTTTTATAGTTATATAATTGTTACACATTCTATATGATACTTTTCGTAGTAGATGATTAAAAAGGTGCATTTTTTATTTTTATTACAAAAAACGTAAAACTTATTTTTTTGTAAACGGGTGGGGATACAAAAAAAATACTAGATGCTTTTTTATAGCAAAAATACAATCTTTAATTTTATTAAGAATATTTTTTTTCGTAAACTTGATATTAACCCAAATATGAATTTTTTTCAACTTTGGGGGCGATTTCTACCCTCTATTTATTACTTAATTTTTTTCAAAAACAATAGCGTTCTTCCCCCAAACAAGATTGATGTTTGTACCAAATCGCAAGTCAATTAAATAAACCTTTCTTTAGTTATTGGTTTCGTTACAGACGGACAAAAAATTAAAAAGTCGTGAAAAGAACGAATCTGCAAATTTTTGCTCTATAATGAATATTAACGATTTAAGAGAAGGTCCGACGCAATATACTCTTCGACTTTGTCTGAAAAAAGTACCTATAATAACCTTACCAAATATTTCTCTTTCTTTAAATCTGCGTATTCAACTGCCCATTTTATTAAAACAGAGTGTATAAAGAAGATGCAGTGTCTTATATTTGAATCCACATTATTTTTACTGTTAGAAAAGTAGCGCTGAATCTTATCCATATATTTTTCTGGTAGATGCAATTTTCGTATCACCCAAAAATGTGCAAAATTCCTCGTATATTTTACTTTTAACACACAAGTTAGAAAAACTTTCTTGCTTATTTTAGCTACCTGGCAAGGAGTAAACACAAATTTAATTTTGGAGCTGGAGAATTCTTCAAATTTAACTCCTGGCAGTTGGATTTCATCAAAATTAGGTATATTTTCTTCACGCTCTGCGTTGAGGTGTCGAATTTTACGTCTTTTTTCTTGCTGCTGATGAAAAACGTCATTTTTTGTTTGTATTTTGGGTGTATAATATGGAGAACTTATTTCTTCACTACTCATATTGTATTTTTTTTTGGAGTTTTGTTTATTTTTTTGCGTTTTTTTAAATATTGAAGTAAGGTAAGTGGAGGATTCTTATGACATACGCAATTGATCAAATGAACTACTATGTTGCCTTTTATCTACTAAAAACAGTGGCGTATCAAATTAGGTTTTTGACGATTTTAATTTTTTATACTCCTCGCAGACAAAGTCTAAAACGAGGAGTATATTGTGATTGTTTTGAAAATTCTAAAATCGTCGTAGAGCAAAAATTCTTGCAGATTCGTGCGTTTCATCGAATTTTGAACAACTTTCAAAAAATCCGTCCGTCCGTCTGTTACGTTTTTTGTAGACACTCTAACTTGAGTACCCATCAAGTTCAAATTTTCAGGAAAAATCGTTCTCATTAAAATCTAGATCCCTATTGTTTTTGAAAGAAATCGGAAAATAATAAGGGGGGCTTCGGCACCCCCCAAGTGTGAAAAAATTCATATTTCAGCTATCATAAAAATTACAGAATTTTTTTGTCCGGCCCCACATAAGCCCCCCAACTAATAAAAAAGCCGTATCTTCGTTATTTTTTAATTTACAAAAAAAACTTAGGTCATAAAAATGAAAGGAAATTAAATTCTGTATTAAACTATATTTTTTGTTTTTTTTTTGTCAAGTTTTTAAGACGAAAACGGCCAAAAAAAGATTTTTTGAGTGATAAAAAAGCTCTAAGTCACGTAAGTCTAGGTTTGGTCAAGGTGGCTTTGCAAAAAAAAAAATTAAAACAAAAGCATCTTTCTAGAGCCAAATTAAATCCTAAACGTCAGTGTTAGAATTAATACGCATTTATGCATTTCCCTAATAATTTTTTTTTATAGAAAAGTTTATAGTATAACCCCTTCGCAGATTTTTTTTTAAATTTTTAAAAATTATTGTTTTATTTTGTTATTGTTTTCATAATGTATATATGTCTTTTTTGTATGCACGGACGAGTGGAGTTATGGGTGGTATTAAGTTATCACTCATAGCTCTCACTTTGTGTATTCTCTATTTGTTCAGGAAAAATAATTTTTATTAGATTTAGTTACATGCAACGTACTTTAATTTTCTTGAATAAATTATTATTATTATTATTTTTAATTTTATTGTTTTCTGATTAACTGCGAGGAGTATCCTATTAAATGTCGGCATTTTATAAAAAAACTCCAACAGGCTCACTGATCTAACCTATTCACTGACCTAACCCATCAGTCATCACTAGTTTTATTTCGATTTTATCTGGAAAAAGAATAATAAAACACATATTTTATAATAAAAAATATTTTTTATTACTAACAATTTATCAAATTAACATCAAATATACCTTTTTTTAAAAACTATTATAAAACCATCACAAATAATGTGAAACTACTGATTGAAGAAAAAAAATACATTTTGATTGTTTTAATACAAAAACTGCTTCATAAAAATTAGATATAATAAAAGGATTTTCATTACCACCAGGTAATGTTAAGTATTTTAGAAAATGTGTTTAAATCATCACTGACTACAAAATTTCATCGGAAATAATTAGGATGCAGTTTAAATGAGTAAAATAATTAAATAAGTAGAATAACACTAATTTCAGTACACTTATTAAATCAGGCAAGAACTTACAAATAAAAAAAATAACCAATAAATGGTTCCAATTTGCAGGTTAGGTTAAAATAACAAATCTTTGTATACACTTTTTCAATATAATAATTTCGATTTATTTTTATTGTCTGTTTTAAATAAAAATAGAGATTGTTTTTCCTCTTTCTGGTAATTAAATACAGAGTAAAGTTAAACATTAGTTATTAATTTCGTGATTCAGATTATTAGTTTTTTTAACTTAAATCTCTGTAGGAGTATTTTATTTTTAAAAGAATTTTTAATTCGCAATAGTTTTTTTAGAGTGTCTTAAATTTAAGTCAGATTTTATTTTATTTGAGTGCGTAAAAACAAGAATATAGCCTAAAGCGAATTAAAAATGTTAAACAGTTTTTTTGAGGTGCTCCACATTTTTTTTAATAACACCAATATGTATTTTACATTACCAGGTAAAGGCTTAAAGATTTGAACACTTTTTAAATAAAAAAACTACAAATAGGTGGGGCACCCTATACCGTATAATGCAATAAAAAAGTATACTTTTTTAAATTTAGGAACAAGTTTTGTACAAATTTTTGTACTAACAATAATTTTACAAAAAAAAACGAGATTCAAATTTACAAAAAACTCAAAAAAAAGATACAATATAATTATAATAGGAAAAAAGGTGATTTTTTTTGGATATAAAATTAAGTAGAAACATCAAGTTTTTAAGTTGGAAATAAATCTCTAATTTTTTTCCCTTCTTAGTGTTGTTTTTTCTTGACAAAATTATTCTAATACTGTACAAAATGCCTTTTTTAGGAGAGGGGTAAAAATATTAGGGATTTTTTCCTGAATAGCACCTTAAAGATTAATTTCACATTTTACTTTTTTGATAACATCGATTTTTATAAAAGCAATTTTTGGAAAATCGTTCCATACACTGATTATTTTAAATAGACCAGTCAAAAAATACCTTTAATGGACCAAAATTATCCAAAAGTTGTTGTTATTTGATTTTTCAATTAAAGGGGAATGTCGCGAAGCATAGAAACTGTGGCTATGTAATGTTGGTTGCCTAAAATCAACAAAAAACAGCACTTTCTGGTCATTGCTCAGTGGGTTTATAAGAGGTTATTTTAATTGAAAACTGTGCTTACCAGCAATATAAATAAACAAAGAACAAGTTGAACTATTCTAAAGGTCCATTAATAAGCGTTTAAATACAGAATTTTGGCAATTTAGAAGCACTATTTTTTGCATTTTAAATTGCCAAAATTCTGTATTTAAACGCTTATTAATGGACCTTTAGAATATGTCAACTTGTGATTTGTTTATTTATGTTGCTGGTGAGCACAATTTTTAATTAAAATTAACTCTTATAAATTAACTGAGCAATGACTATAAAGTGCTATTTTTTCTTGATGTAAGGCAACCAACATTACATAACCACAGTTTCTATGCCTCACGACATTCCTCGTTAAAAAAAAAATTCAGTTTAGAAACCCAAAATTAAAATTTTTTGAATTGTTTTTTTGCCTTTATTGACTGGTCTATGAGTTCATTTCTTAAGAAAGAACAATACAACACCGAAAGCGCAGCTTATTAAAAATATGTGAAAAACATTTATGATAAATTATGTATTTCAAAAACGTGCATTAAAAAATAATTTTTGTTGTATTCGAAAAAAATTGAAAAAAGTGAGTGTTCTAAAAAACGTAGGTACTGTACTGTTTGCATATATTATTCGTAAAAAAATATGAAATACTCTTTTCTTAACAACAATTTTAGAAGTAAAAAATAAAACATTTTTTCTGTTTTCATAAAAAATTATCGTAGTAGAAAAATGCTATTTTTTTGGACGAATAAAATTTGACAGGCCAAAATAAAGCACAGTCAATTTGCTTTGTTGTCAGATCTAGGTACAAGTTATAATTTTTATATGAGTAAAAATTAAAATCAGATTATTTAAGGTAAATATTTGTCAAATTTTAAGCTTCCAAAAATAAAATATATTCTAGCATGAGAAACAGCATTTTCTTTGTCAAAAAATAGTCAATGTGTTTGGGAAAACTATAAAAAACTGTCGTTCGTTTTTGCATTTATCAAGTTTAATTTTGATGTAATGTTAGTTGGGGTAATTGAAAACGCTTTGACAACTTTGATTTTAGACTAACATATTTCTTTTAAATAAAAACATATTTTATATGTCAAATTAGAGATTTATGCCAAAATTTGAAGCATTTTACGGCGAATTATACTGGAAATTACCCGTTGGCAACAACCTGACTTAAAATATCCCGTTGACAAGCACTGATAGAGAAATCAAATACCTGGATAGAAGTCAAAATTATGATTTTTTGTTAATTTTTGTAAAAATTGTTTCAGTTAGTCGTATTCAGTGTTTAATAGTTATTTGACCAGTAGGTGTGTTAATAAAGGCGATTAATAAACGAGCGATTAGCGAGCTTGTTAATAAGTGATTTAATCATCGCCATTTAACATACGAACTGGTTACAGAGCTTTTTCGCACATCGTAGATCATTATTAAATAAATTATAAAATAATACAGTTATTGCACGAACTAACAGAAACAATGCGTCGGCTATTCAAATTTATTTAAGTTGAAGAGGAGCTGTCACCAAACTTTTATTAATTGTGAATAGAAAATGAATGTTATTTCCTTAAAATGTGGTAAAAGGATCTGCTTCTTATTATTTCCAGAGGTAAATATTTAATTTCTTTTGATTTTTGTTGCTTGAACCGTGATTAAAGCTACTTTAACATTTGTAATGTAAAATCATAGATAGTAATTTGAAACATAGAAGAGCGTTACTATGGGCTCGTATCCATGCATTAATATGGGTCATTAATCAACGATTTGGAGTGCGTTAATGAATGTCTTTAATAAACGATGTGCGAAAAATAAAATAATCGTGTCGAATAGTCCGCCTCTTAATAAATTTTTGATTTTAAAAGAACTCGTGCTTGTTGAATACGCAATGCCAATTAACAGTAAGGGTGTTTTCTTTAAATTATTGATTAAACTTAATAAAAGTGTTTTAATTTTAGCCTGTTTTCAATTATTCCAACTTTTTTTACCAGTAACTGAGTAACCCAATCACAAGACTACTTAAGACATTCAATTCAAGATATTTTAGTAAATAAGGCGAAACATGTATGTACTTTACTTGTTAATAATTAGATAATTGTATCACATTTAGTAAGAATTGTAACTTTGTGTTACTTTTTGCAACAAACACTAACTGTCTCTACTTTTCGAGTGAAATCTTCTTGGCCATGGTAAAGGCCAATCAAACTGTCGAGGCACTACCCCCCCTACATTACCTTCGAAATATAAAAATATCCAAAACCACCATTCTCTGCCCAGCAGATTATTTGGAGTATGTTGCTAGAAAAAAAAAAACAAATATTTAAAATTTGAAAAAAAAATTCTTGCATAAAACTGCTGTTATACAGGGTGTCCAAAAATGGCGCATAAACGCGATGATACGCTCTTGGGGCATTCTCAGGGATCCCTAGAAAATCATCAAAAAAAATCCATCTGTTATATTCATCGACAAAAATGCGAACAAAATTGTATAAATTCGGCAACACAGTCTAGGAAAATACATCTAAAAATCCCATCTATTAGTCTTGATTATACACTTTTCTAGTCTTGATTATACACTTTTGCACTAGATTATATTGACGTTGTTGTCAGCTTCATCTCATGAAAATTTTGTAAAATTAAATTGATTATAAAAATGTAATTCGACCATTAAAAAAATAAACAAATGGTGGAATGGTTTAAGATAAACTGTAGCTTTGTATTAATTCATTGTTTTCGTTAATATGTGCTGTTATACAGAGTGTCCAAAAAATGGCGCATAAACGCGATGGTACGCTCTTGGGGCATTCTCAGCGACCCCTAGAAAATTGTCAAAAAAAATCCATCTATTATATTCATCGAGAAAAATGCGAACAAAGTTGCATAAATTCGGCAACACAGTCTAGGAAAATACATCTAAAAATCCCATCTATAAGTCTAGAAATCCCATTTATGAGTCTTGATCATACACTTTTGCACTAGATTCTATTGTCATTGTTGTCAGCTTCATTTCATAAAATTTTTGTAAAATTAAATTGATTATAAAAATGTCATTCGACCATTTAAAAAAGAAACAAATGGTGGAATGGTTTAAGATAGACTAAAGCTTTGTATTAAACCATTTGTTTCGTTAATATGTGCTGTTATATTCAAGATATAAGCATTTAAAGTTTCGCACTTTGGGGCAACATATCTCCGAGGGTATATGAGATAGATTTTTTTTAACAATTTTCCAGGAATCCCAAGGCATGCCCCAACACCGTACCATCGCGTTTATGCGCCAATGGACACCCTGTATTCAAAATATAAGCGTTCAAAGTTTCGCACTTTGGGGCAACATATCTCCGAGGGTATATAAGATTTTTTTTTAACAATTTTCTGGGGTTCCCTAGACATGCCTCAACAACGTACCATCGCGTTTATGCGCCATTTTTTGGACACCCTGTATAGGGTGTCCGCGTTTAGTTTGCTTTTTTTGATATGGCAAATAGCTTGGAAACGAAGACATCCTGTTAAAACAATTTTTTTGAAAAAGTGTTCCTCTTCGGAAATAATGGCCTTTAAGGAGGTACACAAAAAAACACTTAATCGTAAATATTTACCAAATGATTTGTCCAACCATCATAAAATTTGTACAATCAATAAAGGTAATAAAAGCGGTCATTTAAAAGTAACACATTTTAAAATTTGGGGTCCCTTTTAAAATAAATTCTTTACCTTTAAGAATTTCGTTTATTTTTCTAAATACTCCATTTCAAGTAAGAAAATTTTTACCACTTGAAATTTCTGAAAAACTGTACCGTTTACGAAAAGCTTCCAAAAACTCTTTTAACTTAAGTACCTCATATTTTGCATTTATCTTGATAAAAAAACTTACTTCCATTTAGTGACAGTGGTCAATGACAGAGAAATGTTAATAGAAAGTCTAGTCTTATGCAAAAATATGGGGTACATTAATAGTGTTTTTGGCAGTTTATTCAAAAACGGTACAGTTTCTCAGAAATATGAAGTGGTAAATAAGTTTTAACATAAATTGGGGTATTTAAAAAAAAAAATACAAAAATTCTTAAAGGCAAGGAATTTACATACAGCTTTTATTAACACCACCAGTGTTAAATCCATATTAAAAGGGACCCCAATTTCAAAATGGTTAGACAAATCATTTGGTAAATATTTACGATTACGTGTTTTTGGTCTACCTGCTTAAAGGCCATTATTTCCGAAGGAGGGCACTTTTTTAAAAAACTGTTTTTACCGAATGTCTTGTTTTTCCCAACTATCTGCCCTATTACAAAAAGGAAACTATACGCGGACAACCTGTGTATGCAAACCATTTTGGGACACTTTGTACAGTACATTTTGGTTAAATGGAAACCATTGTGAAAAATTACTTACTTTGAGATTAGCATTATTAGCTAGAGTATGATAGGTCCAAAAAAGTCTTGTTGTTACATAATACGCTATAAGAACATCTATACTGTAATGTCCATGCGATAATTCCAACATTATTACACCGACAATGCCCAATAACCAATATATCCAATGGACAACGTATAACTTTTTGGGAGTATCTAAAAGAAAAAAATTAAAATATTAATTTTTGTAAAAAAATAAAAAAAAAATTCATTTTTTATTGTTAATTCTTGAATAATTTAAAAAGATAAAAAAAAAATAAAGAGATAAAATTTAGATAATATTCGACTAAAAATCAGTTTGGGAACATTAATTTAAAAAAAAAAAATGCTAAGAGGGGGTAATGTAACATTTCTTTTAATAGTTATTTCACCAGTAAGTGTGTTAATAAAGACGATTAATAAACAAGCGATTTTTGAGTGAGTTTATTAATCGCCATTTAACATACGAACTAGTTACAATGCTTTTTCGCACATCGTAGATCATTATTAAATAAATTATAAAATAAAACCGTTATGTCAGCAACTAACAGAAACAATGCGTCGGCCATTTAACCCTTTGAGCAGTACTGTCCTATATATAGGACGGCACTTTGATGATCCCTGAGCAGTACTGTCCTATATATAGGACAGTAAAAAAACAATTTTTATCTCCCAGATCTGAGTCTTTTTTCGAAAATCTTATAAATGCTACTTAAAGTTTAAGAATCTGGCTTTCATACAATATTTTTTTTATTTATGGGAAACTTTGGGAAGGTATTTAAAAAGGGCCCCAAACTTGGTCTAATTCTTTCAATACCCTGTATTAGTGCAAAATTTTAAAAGTATCAAATTTATTGGGAATCCCCGAAAATAAATGTCAAAGGCATTGGTGCGCCACATTTTTTGTATATCAAATAGGTTTGTGAAGTTGCCGATAAAATATATGATAGATTATAATATCATTTTAGCCTTTTGTGTGGGGAATTAAAGTTTTTATAGTATTTATTTCAAAAATGTAAGTAAACTAAAAGTGTATTTATGTATCAAAAATGCAATAGAAAATAAATTATGGGATTTTCAATTCTTTATAAAATGCTTCTCCATTAAATATTTCTCTATGATTTCAGTGAAGTATGATCAAAATAATATAACCTAAAAAAATTGCATAAGTCATAAAACAGCTGTACATCAGTGAGGTAGTGAAGAACAAATTGCAATAATTTTTATTTTGCGTTTTTTTTTTCAAACTTATTTAAGTTATGTTCATAGACAGAGCATTTTATATTTAAGCTAATAGTGTTAGGGTTCAGGCAACAAGATTGTGATTGTCGTGAACTATAGCAGAGTAAATATAGGAATAAAAACAACAGATAAGCCTTTTTGTAGTTCGTACCCGCAACTGCCGGCACAGACAGCAAATTGCCCACAAGACTTATTAGGGGTTTTCCATTGCTCACGGATCACAATCATGATCCGAACTGGACCAATCATAATGACACCGCGAGCCACGGAGTCTTTGTGATTGGTCAAGTTCGGATCATGATTGTGATCCGTGAGCAATGGAAAACCACTAGTATGCTATGGCTCATAATCATAAGTAATACAGGCCTTCGAATCTCTCGCTAGTATGGTATTTTTTTTTATTTCTCATCATCGCGCATCGCAAGTCATTTACACGGCTGCAAAGCAGGTCAGAAGAATCGAATATGTAATTTGTATGGCGAGAAAACGAAGAATTCCACCTCTAACTTTTTTTGGCCAAAGTGGATTGGGATGCGGTTTTTTGCATTTGGTTGTGAAAGACTAATTAAATTAAATTATATGTTTAACAACTTTTCAAAATATTTTTTTGCCTAAAAAATATTCTTGGCCCCCTTCTATTCGGAATGAGTAATATTCAGATTTGTTGGATTTGCACAAAAATTTAAAGATGTATGCAAAATAATATGTTTGACAACTATTTGTAGTAAATTTTTGTTTAAAAAAATTCCTTAGCCCCCCCAAATGACCCCCTTTTACTGGATAATATATTCGGAATGATTGGGGGCCACTTGGGGGCTAAGGATTTTTTTTAAACAAAAATTTACTACAAATAGTTGTCAAACATATCATTTTGCATCTTCAAATTTTTGTGCAAATCCAACAAATCTGAATATTACTCATTCCGAATAGAAGGGGGCCAAGAATATTTTTTAGGCAAAAAAATATTTTGAAAAGTTGTTAAACATATAATTTTGCATACATTAACAAATTTTGGTGCAAATCCAACAAAACTGAATTTTATACCCAATAGAAGGGGCCATTTAGGGGGTTAAGGAAAATTTTTAAACAATTCCTTTTTTGGAAAATCTTTTTGGGACCTTATTTTGTACCTATTTACAAAATTTGGTGCAAATCAATTTTTTTTATAAATAGGGGCTATTTGGGGGGCAACGTGGCAAGACCACAAAATAAAAAATGGAAACATTCTTTCTAGGGGTCTTTCAAAACCAAATGCAAAAATCCGCATCTCAATCCACTTTGACCAAAAAAAATTCGAGCTTTATAGGATTTTTGTGCTTAGTTTCCTCCCCAAATACATAAAATCAAAATGTATTACCAAGGCAGTATATTCTTTATTCGTTATGTACATGTACTACATTTTGAAAATATTCCCAGAAATATGTACCTTTACACAAATTGTTATTTTTATATTTCATGTGAATATTTCTGGAAATATTTCCGAAAAAGGGATTAATTTTGGAATAAATTCCCGCGAGTTTTTCCAACTTGTTGGAAATATTCTCATTTGAAAATATATTGTAAAATAAATTTCCGGAAACATTCCTAGGAAATATTTTCATTTTTTGGGAATATTTTTAGGCCCCATTGAACGCGAAGTCTGGTAGACACCTGCCGGACGTAGCCTAGAGCTAGAAAAATATTCCGCCTAGCGCAACTTTAGAGAAATATCCGGAAATATTTCTGGAAATATTCCTCGGAACATAAAAAAATATATCTGCGTGAGGACAAGGAAATAATTCCCAAAAATGTTCTAGGGAAACATAAAATATATTTCCGCGCCCATCTCATTCTACACTATTCAAAATTTAAAAATAGTTATTTGGAAATTTCCAGATATCTATTCGGAAATTTCCAAATTAAAAAATTGTACATGACCCTTCAGAGCTTACACGTAACACCGCGATTTGTCCGCCTAAGCTAATTTTATTTTACCGGCACTGGTGCATAGGTACTTTCCCTTTCTACCTACTACTGACGTACCACTACTTCTTGAAAATGTAAACTGGCATATTCAGCACTTTTTTTTGTGTAATCTTATGACTGTAAAAGTAGTCACCACTACTAAATTTACTAATGCAGACTAATCGAAATCGCGGAACAATTGGTGATTTAGTAGGTTAAAGCTTCCCCTTTTGGGTAGAGAAAAATGCGACGAAAAATGCATTTGGGAATTTATTCATCTGGTAACGGCGACTGGGACTGTAATGTAATTTGTTGTTGAAATTCTGGATCACGATGGATCTACACCAAAATTAGCAGATTGACACCAAATAACGTTTAAAAAAGATTTTCGTAATAATTTCTTTTCCCCCCAAATGGCCCTAAAATGAGGAATTTTCAAACACGTTGGATTTACACCAAATTTCACAATTTCAATCTGCAAAATTTTTTGTAGATTCATCGTGATCCTAATCCAGAATTACAAATTGAATGTGACATCTTTAGAGAGGGGTAGGGACCAGTTTGAGAATGAATCATGATTGTTTGGAAAGCAGCAATACAAATAAAAACCTTGATTTTCGACTAATGATGGAATTGTAAATTTTTGATGGATTTGTTTTGTGTGCTAGAGTGCCTTGATAATTTTGACAGTTATTGTCGCCTTATAGAGTGACGACATGCATCATTCTTTCTCTGTCATACAGATAACGTCATTAATTGTGATTGTAAGTTGTAATTGTTGTCACTTTGGCTATAACGTTGATGACGTTATCTGTATGACAGAGAAAGAATGATGCATGTCGTCACTCTATAAGGCGACAATAATTGTCAAAATCATCAAGGCACTCTATTGTGTGCAAGCCACTGATGCATAGTAGTTCAAATGTTAACAGCTTTGATGACTTGTGTGTCATGTTTATAGGTTAGATCAAGTTTGACAAAAATCCATCGAGATCAATTTCCAAGAGTTATAATTTATAAAATAATTATTATTCTTTTATACAAGAAAAACAATACCGTACTTCTGGAACCTAGTTAAAGCTTTAATTTTTAATAAGACCCCAGGTGGTTATGGCGACTAGCACCTCCTAGCTCCCTTTAAAGGATCACGATGGATCTACAGCAAATTTTGCAGATAGATTTTCGTAAAAAAAGAATTTCTTTACCCCCAAATGATCTCAAAAGACCCCAAAATGAGAAATTTTTAATCACGTTGGATATTTACAAAATTTTACAAATAGATGCAAAATAAGGTTTAAAAAAAATATTATACTTTTTCCCCCAAAAAAATTTCCTTTCCCCTTTTTTTTAAGAAGGTTCCTTTACGGGGCCAAAACATTTTTTTACAGAAAAAAAAAAGTTTTTAAAAACCTTATTCTGCATCTATTTATTTGTAAAATTTGGTGTAAATCCAACGTGATTGAAAATTTCCCATTATGTCGGTAATTTATGTTTTCGTAATATTACGATGTTTTTAGAAAAATGTGACAAGTCCCAATATTACCAGTTATATTACCCAAAAGCATCGGGTAATATTACCAAATTGCAGGTTTTCAGGTAATATTATTGCGGTAATATTACGCTCACATCACTCACACAATACTTGTATAATAGTAAAAATTTGGGTTTTCCGAACTTTTTCGCAAGTGTAATTTTGTAAACATGTACAACGTCTAGCTCAACCGTAGCCGTCCGTAAGGGGGTGGTTCATTTTGCAACATTTCCAAGGACGTGGTAATGCCCTTTTGGGTCATGTTTCACCGTTCGTAAAAAATGGTTAATTTTATAACAAACTCAAAGGTGCGCTTAAACATTTTGGGCCGAGCACCGCCGCTTTTAATTTATTTTAATCCATTGCTCATGGATCACAAGATCATGATCCGAACTTGACCAATCATAAAGACTCCGTGGCTTCACGGAGTCATAATGATTGGTCCAGTTCGGATCATGATTCAATGGATCCTGTGACCCGTGAGCAATGGAAAACCCCTATTATATCAAAAAGACAACTATCTTGGGAGCGAGGCGGCAGCCCCCGAATTTCTTGAACTTTAAATTTAATCTATATTCTTCCTTGGCATTTTCCTTGTCCGAGCAATAATGCAGCTACAAACTAATGACGGCGCAAACTCATCTATTCGAAAAATTGTTTTATCTAGAACTATACCCAATTATTGATACAGACCTACTGTCATCTTCAAACTCCAATTTTTTGGGAAGATGCTCATGTATCGCTACCAGTATGTAAATCCACATTTTGTGCAAAATATGTAAAAAAAAATTTAATTAATTTTTTGTTTTTATACTAAAAGTATTCATTTAGCTGGTTTTATCATATTTATAGCGGTGGTATATTTCTAATTTTTAACTTTTCTAGTTTACTAACTATTTGTTTACTTCCAAATTAGTCTTGCACTTTATTTGTTAAAAAAATTAAAAATCAAATTTAGATTTTCAATATTATTGAAAAAAAAAACTACAACCTTCACAAACCTAACTATTATTTTTTGCAGAAAAAAATTAGATGCAAGCCACTGTAATGACATAAAAAAATTGTAGGTTAAATTGTCACTTTGACAACTTTGACGTAAAAAACATAAAAACAGGGTGGACGAAATTGTGATTTTTTAAATTTTTCGTCTCATTTATAGCCCCTCCAGGGGGTTTATATTACATTTTTTAACCAAATTATAACATTTTATAATAGGCTTTACCATTCTAACAGTAAATCCAGTGAAAATAAGAAGTAAATTTATCAAAAAAAAACCCACTCCACAGGCGGCAGCTGCGCGAAAAAAACTCACCGCTCAAAGGGTTAAATTTATTAAATTTGAAGAAGTCGAGTTGTCACCAAACTTTTATTAATTGTAAATAGAAAATAAATGTTATTTCCTTAAAATGTGGGAAAAGGATCTGCTTCTCATTCTTTCCAACGGTAAATATCTCGGTAAATATTTAATATCTTTTGGTTATTGTTGCTTGAACCGTAATTAAAGCTACTTTAACATTTGTAATGTAAAAACATAGATAGTAATTTTAAACATAGAAGAGCGTTACTAGGGACATGCTAACCATGCATTAATAGGGGTCATTAATCAACGATTTAGAGTGCGTTAATGAATGTCTTTTTCGCACATCGTTTATTAAAGACATTCATTAACGCACTCCAAATCCTCGATTAATGACCTCTATTAATGCATGGTTACTATGGCCCATTGTAACGCTCTTCTATGTTTAAAATTACTATCTATGTTTCTACATTACAAATGTTAAAGTAACTTTAATTACAGTTTAAGCAACAAAAACAAAAATAAACTAAATATTTACCGTTGGAAAGAATGAGAAGCACATCCGTTTACCACATTTTAAGGAAATTACATTCATTATACTCTTCGCAAGACTACGCCCGAAGAGTATATTGCAATCGATACGAAAATCCTAAAATCGTCAATTTTCATTCTAGAGCAAAAATTCTTGCAGATTCGTGTTTTTCATCGAATTTTGAACAACTTTGAAAAAATCCGTCCGTCGGTCGGTCGGTAGGTCGGTCGGTCTGTATGTATGTCACGTTTCTTGTAAACACGCTATCTTAAGAACCAAAACTCCAATCCAATTCAAATTTTAAGGAAAAATCGATCCGTATAAGAGGAAGAACCTTATTGTTTTTGACGAGAATCCGAGAACTGCAACGCCCCCTTTTCGGCCCCCCAAATGAAAAAAAAATCGTAGCTCGACTATTATTGAATTTACAAAAAAAATTGTTCGACATAAAATATAGACAATTTAATTCTTCACCAAAAAGTATTCTTTAGTTTTTTTGTCCGACCCCCCAATTACCCCCCAGTACAAAAAAACCTCCTATCTGCGTTATTATTCAATCTACAAAAAAAAATATTTTTTACAAAATTAATAAAAATTAAATTTTCTATTAAAAATGTTACTTCATTTTTTGTAAAATTAGCCAGTAAGGTTAAAAAAACAAAAATTAAAAGATTTCAGTAGCAAAAAACTTCTAAGTCCAAAACGCGTCACGCGTCGGTTAAGAAGGCCATGCCAAAAATATTTCAAACAGAGAAACAAAGCCAGCTGTCAGAACAAATAACCTCAAATATCTTAAACGTCAGAACTGACGTTTATCCTCTTTGTTGACTAAATTGTTCGTGTTTTCTGTTAATAGTTTGCACTCTTTGCAGATTTTATTTGCATAATTTTTTTTTATAAGAATTTATTAATTATCCTATAATAGTTTTCTTGCGAAGAGTATACCATAGAATGTGTAGCAATTATATAAAAAATTGATTTAGCTTTGATTTACAAAATATAAAACTACACTTCTACCGATTCCGAATTCTACTCGAGCTACTTATTTGCGAAAAGTAACTTCTACGCGTTTCGACTTCTACCCATTCTAGTTTTCTATTTAAAATTAATAAAACTTCGATGACATCCCTTCTTCTTCTTAAACTTTAATAAATTTGAATGGCCGACGCATTGTTTCTGTTAGTTGGCGAAATAACTGTCTTATTTTATAATTTATTAAATAATAATGTACAAAGTGCCAAAAAGCATTGTAACCAGTTCGTATGTTAAATGGCGATTAATCAACTCACTTATTAACAAGCTCGCTGATTGCTCGCTTGTTTAAACCGCTCGTTTATTAATCGCCTTTATTAACACACTTACTGGTTAAAGAACTATTAATAAACGATGTGCGAAAAAGACATTTAAAAATATGGGAGTTTCACTTTAACTTACATTCGGCTATAAAAAGGTAACTAAGCACCAAAATAACAGTATGTCCACTGTAAATAAAGTCTCCACAATAGATGTGTTTGCCATTCACAGATAGTCCGAAACCAGACATAAGTTTGACAACTCTTTGGGCATACAAAATCGGAGTGGTTTCGTTACTCTTAGGAGAGCATGGGTACGTTTTACTTGCGATTGGCAACACTGTAATGTACATGGTGATTGCTCGATAGATGTACAGCAACGACATTATTAGAAACATTCTTCGAAACACGATAAATCTGTAAAAAGACAAAAAAAAAATAAAGGTTACTTCAGGCTAAACAAAAAACCGTTTTAAGACTTGGGTTTCAAATTCATAAATGGGATGTTCTGTGCACTCAAAAGTTCGTAAAAGTCATCTTCCTAAATGTCAGTTATTTTCGAAATTTCAACAAAATATGTAAAAATACGGAGTAATACATCAACAACTATGATTAAAAATAGGGTAATGTTTGTGATACATAAAAGTGGTACTAAGTGCAAGAAATGATAAAAATATGGGAAAATTATACTTTTGGTGTTTTTCCTTCTACATTGAAATCTTTGAACGAGAACATCTATATTAAAGAAAAACGTTGCAATTTTAATTATTTACAAGCTTAGAAAAACCATGGTAAATATATATAGTTTGGCATATACCACGTAGTGTATATAAACCAAAAAATGTATCCGTAGTCGAAAAAAAAAGAACAAAAATAGTATATTGATTTTTGAAGTCAAATTTTCGACACAAAGAAATAACCGATTTATATGAAACCATAATACGTTTGTAGCCCCATTTTTGTATTTTTTACTACTACATTTAGTTTTAATACGATGGGGTCCTCATGTAGATATGCTTTTTAGTAGAATTGGCGGAAGCTCAATGGAGATGACTTATACGAGCTTCTAGGAGCACAGATCTGTGAATTTGAAACTCTAGTCTTAAGGAATTTTTATTGAGTAAACAAATATCTGTTTTTTATAAAAATGAACTACAGTTATCTAATAGTTTAATGCTTATTCTGTGAAAATTTTAACTAATGTGCGTCTCATGAAAAATTGTTATTTGCTTAATCAATTCCTATTATCAAACTATGTTGTTTTTTGTTTTAGATCACACAAGTCTCTATTTTCCGAGAAAAGAAATAAACATTTAAAAATTGGCGTTAGATTGGACCAGCTTTGACATCCATTTTTCCTCTTCCACCTTCTTGAATCTATGCTTTTACTTTATTGTCAAAGTGACATACCTATTTTTTTTTACTAAATTTATTGCTTTACTTACATTTTAGGTATTTTTTAATAACGTTACGATAAATAAATCAAAATAAAGACAAAAATATTTCATATTTTAGCCAATCTGTCACTAAGCGCGGTTGACTTAAGAAACATAGAAAAGAATACATGTGTTTGTTGCTAAGCAATGTGCTACACCTTAGAATAGTGGAAGTGGAAAGAAAATGCCCCAAAAGCTAGAAGAAGTGCCTCAAAAATTTGAAATTTAAAGCGCTAGAACACCTAAACCAGCCTCTAGATAAACAAGAGATTTTTAATGAATGCTACATTTTATTTTTAACCAAAAAATTAAAATTTGTTTTTGATTTCTACTGTTTTAAAAAGAATCTTACCTGTGTTTTTGAAAGACCATGGCAACAATGCAAGAGTTAACACTTATAATAATAATATATTCAGAAACATCTAATGCCCAATCAAAAGCTGGTACATTGTCTAAGAATACATCAGGTAGGGGTCCGACTTTTTTTCGATCAGGAACTCTTTCGTGGACCATTGATAACGATATTAACGTTGATAAAAATCCTATAAATAAGGCCAAGGAAGCTGAAACAAAAAAAAAAATATTAGAACCAAAAGGGAAGTTGTTTCTGAAGCAATGACATTTTTTAATAGTAGTTTTTGTGTTAAGTTTTATAAACGAATGAATACACGTTAAATTAATATCTGACTTATTAAAAAAATAAATTTTGGACTTGAAGAAAAGTTAGGCTAGAAAAAAACATTTTTAAAGTAGAAATGAAGTAAAATGTTGAAATATGCAATAAACCTTAATGCTAAGGCTATAGATTCATAAATGGGATGTTCTGGGCACTCAAAAGTTCATAAAAGTCATCTCCTTAAATGTCAGTTATTTTCGAAATTTCAACCTAATATGTAAAAATACGGTATAATACATCAATAACTATGATTAAAAATATTAAGGATAATGTTTGTGATCCATAGAAGTGGTACTGAGTGCAAGAAATAATAAAAATATGGTAAAATAGTACTTTTGGTGTTTTTCTTTCTACATTGAAATCTTTGAACGAGCACGTCTATATTGGAGAAAAACTTGCTATTTTAATCATTTACACTTGATTTCAAAATGGAATGGGAGAAAACTATTTTGATTATGTGAACTTCGCTTTATTTTAAAAGCCCCACTTCGCAAATGATTGATTGTTTATTGATTATGGTTCATATTTAGTAAAACATCCTGTCAAAAACTTTAGTTTAATGGTCGGGTCACAACCTAAAAATTTTTGATTAAGACTTAAGTATGTCTTGTACTACTAGATTTTGAAATCAAGTGTACAAACTTTAAAAAAACATGGTAAATTAAAGTATAATGGTTTGGCATACGCCACGTAATGTATATAAACCAAAAATGTATCCGTAGTCGAAAAACAGTATAATGATTTTTGAAGTCAGATTTTTGACAGAAAGAAATAACCAATTTAAAAGAAACCATAATACGTTTGTAGCCCTTTCTTTGTAGTTTTTAAAACTACATTTAGTTTTAATATACGATGGGTCCCTCATGTAGATGTGCATTTTAGTAGAATTGGCGGGAGCTCAACGGTGATGACTTATACGAGCTTCTAGGAGCACAGATTAGAAGATCTGTGAATTTGAAACCCAAGTCTTGAATCAAAATCCAATCTTTGCTACACTAAATACTGTCGTTGTTGACCGTGTGTATTATAAAAATATCTAAAAACAACTGCGTGCGATAAGTGTCATTTTAAAGACAAAAGTAGAAAACTTTTTCTATATCTATATCATGATTTGTACTTTTTTCATTATAAAAACAGGCAAACTAAACGTCATTTTTAATAAACAAATTATTATACCGAAAATTCAAAAATAGGAATTACCGATGGAATGACTTACCAAGTAAAGTTTTGCATCTTTCCTGAGGAAACCTAGGTTCTTCTCTCGTAGGTTGCGGCATATTAATTTTAATAATTCCATTACTAGATTTAGATTTATCTACTACATCATCTTCATCCTCCTCTGTATATTCGTTCCCGGGGGATGTGTGTCCCCAAACATCCCCATTATTGTTGGGGAGAAGAGGTTGTCTTTGGTACAAGTCACCTACAAACAGAAAAAATACGTTTAAGCTCATTATACATAGAACCCGAAGTTTTTTTTTTTTAATTTAGTTATAAAAACAATGAAACCAGAAGTAACATACAAAATTTTTGTTTGTTAGGTTTAGAGATGTGCCGGTGGTATTTGACTAAGATTTTGACTAGGTATTTTTACACATTTGATCACATAAATTTGGGGAAATTGGTCAAATTCTAAATATTTTTTTAATCTGCCACTTTTTGCTAAATTTTTAATGTTGTTGTCTTAATTTTGCTATTTCCTTTTACATAAAATTGGCTTAGTGGGATTTATGCGTCAAAATATAGTATTTAGAATTTAGATGACCATCATTTAATTTTTCATATGACATCACCAAGGGTTATCTAAAATTTTTAAGAATTTGACCATATTTGACCGTAATTTGACAAGAGATCATGACTATACCAAAATGATTTGGTCATAAGCACATCTCTAGTTAGGTTTTATGTAAACACAAATTGAATCTCCCATAGAGCATAATTATAATTTAATTGTAGGCAAAAAAAGTGTCTTTATAATGTAATGTCTTTTATATTTTGCATATAGACCAATAGGGGGCTCCATCAACAGCACCACAAGTGCCAAAAAAACACTTTAAGTTTATTAGGATTATACCGAAAGTTTTGTTAAAATACGACAAGTTGTTTTGCCACAGTAAATTTTTCAGTTAACCTAGCGAGCTGCAAGAAAATGTATATTCTCTTTTGGCTTATTTCTTACATGAAACCCCCTAGATGCTTATTGTCGGATATTTCCAAATTTTTTTATGTAAACTTATGTTTGGTCATCATTTGCTGTTTTGTATGCACTTTATGAAATTCTACTGCCGAACAGACTCAAAATTCTTGGTTACTAATTAAAGCCAGTCTACTTTTTTCTTCTTCCTAAAAAATTGGGCTGTCCAACCGAATATTTTTTTTCACATTTAACTGTTTATGTAAGATTTTTTTAATTAAAGTAATTTAATTGCCTTAGAATGTCTTAATCTTGCAGTGTGTTACTTGTGTATTTTCGTGTTTTAAATGGCGCTATGCATCCATTTATTTCCGGGACCCTGCTATTTTTGGTAGACCTGTCTTAGGATGGGCGCTAAGACTGGTGGGTCCTCGTTTAAAATACAAGAATCAGCTGGAAATAGTCTATTAATGTGGTGCATCGTTGCCAAAAGCAAAACTCAACTCGACAAAACATTGTTGTTGAGATAATTTTCTTTAAAAAAATAAAAAAAATTTGGAAAAAAATTTCTCAGCACAATTCCATTTTTTCGAGAATAATTCAACAAAAAAAATTATTGTGGCTAAAATACTTGTCGTATCCTAACGAAACTTTCGGTATAGTCCTTAAAAACTTGAAGAGTTTGTTTGGCACTTGTGATGCCGTTGGTGGTTGCCTATTCGTCTTCAGGCAAAATATAAAAGACAACTCTCGTATGAGAAAAAAGGAGCATAATGATAGTTTTGGATGGTATAACAACTTACCTTGTGTCATTTTTCCGTTATTGGAGTGTTGTACTTGGTCTGAAGGTGGAGGTAAAGAACGAGTGGTTAATAAGGCATGTAAAGAGTTGTTATGAGGCACGTCACTGGTAGGATGGATGCTTCCATAATCCACAAACTTTGGCTCTAAGACCATTCTGAAAATAAACAAAAAATACATTAATTATCACTTTTGTGCACATTTAAAATGCATCCTTGACGTAAAAGAGTAGTAGTTTTTGTATTAAGTTTGATAAACGAGTCTTTATTCAGGAGTGTTAAAACACTTAATATAAAAAAAAAAAAATATATTTTTTTTTTAATTTATAGTTTTTTTACGCACAAATCTCTCTTCATATTTTTAAACTTTATTTAAGAATAAAATAGTTCATTGAACAATATTATAACAAAAATTGGCTGGGGTTTCCATGGATATTTGATAAACCCAAATTTTTTTTTTTTCGGATACGGTTCATTGTTGTTTAATTATTGTCTATCGACTATTTGTTGCGTGATCACTTTAAAAATTCCATAAATTTATTCCACCATAAAAATTTATTATCTAAAATCGAGTCTAAAAATTAATTTTAGTAAAAAGATCCATGAACTTGTGGTTTAAAATTTCCGCTTTTAGATGATAAAAAAGTACAAACAATTTTTTTATAACCATGTACTACTATAAATTGTTAGTGGAACTTTTCCAATGTTAAATAATGTACACAAATCAAATGAAATTAATATTGAACAAATTACAGCGCAGTCTATTCAAACAATAAGGTTTTATTGAAATTGACGTCAAAAATTATCATATCGTAAACTTTACGTCATAGGGGAGGCAAATATTATACTTGGGTCAATGAATTATAGGGGTTGTTTGGTACACTCAAAATGTATTCTTCTAAAATTATTATACAGGGTGTTTCTTTCCAAAGATTTCTGAAATTGGGTTTGTATTTTTTCTACGACCCCAAAATCAAATAATATCGTACTTTTTAGAAGAAAAAAATTTCTACTTGAACAAATGTTAGGTTGGAATAAACATTTAATAGTGGATTCATGAACTTTATTTAACAATTAAATTAAGAATTAATATAAGAAATACGGTTGCTCATTGGTCTATTATTTGACATTGACAAACGATAAACTTCAATCTCAAATTATAGACCAATAAGCAGCCGTATTTCTTAAATTAATTCTTAATTTAATTGTTAAATAAAGTTCATGAATCCACTATAAGAAGTAGAAATGAAGCTATATAATGTAATATTCAATAAACGGATATGTTAAATCCAAATCCTACCTCTGCTGCACTAAATACTTAAATTATAAAAATACTCCAAAAACAACAAACTGTTTTAGCTTTAACGCGTTTTTCTAGCAGACTTGTTGACATCCGTAAAAACTAACACCAACAACATTTGCAATGACTTTAATTTTTAAGAAATGTAAACATATACTTAATTTTTCAGTGTAACTTTAATTAGAATTCATTTTTATCAAAAGAAGACACCAAAATATACGTTTGTGACAACTAAAATAAATACAAACAACGTTATCTGTCACTTTCTGCGAGTAACGCTAACTTCGGCCCGTAGGTAAAGAGCTTGTTGCAACTTCATCCCTTGGGTAAAGTGTCATTTTATCCACGGCTTGGAAGACATAGCTAAAGGACTGTTTTAGGTATAATCAAGTTGTGCGATAAGTGTCATTTTAAAAGTGGAAGTAGAAAAAACCTCGGAATTTTTTTTTACTTCTACCTTAAAATAGTTGGAATGAAAGTGGAAAGAGAATGCCCCAAAAACGAGAGAAAGAGTCTTAAAAAAGTAGAATTTAAAGCACCTAAACTAGCCACTAGATAAACAGGACATTTTTAGTGAAAACTCATGCCCAAGTCTTTTTATTTTTAACCAAAAAAACTGAAAAATTTGTTACTTGTAAAACACGCCCATTATTTTAATAAAAATTCAAGAAAACAACTATTTCACAATCTTTTTACTAAACTAAGGATTAAAAAAAATGTCTCACCGCTATAATTAACCCACATACACTGTTCTAATTTCTAAGAAGTTAAAGCATGCAAAGAATTTTAATTCCAGATTCCAGATAAAATAGCTTATGAAATGCTCAAACAAATAAAACTCTAATCCTAAACTTGTTTTTCATCCATTTATTAGCTAAAAATATACTATGTAGATTTCAGAAATAAATGTTTTCACTCTTTTCACTACTTTTAAAAATGAGCTGGCCGACACACTTTACAAATTTGTGTTAAGTTGGCTTTGCCAAAATGTGACGTCATTCGAAACCAAATACAGAGTTTATCTAAAACAATCTTTTTTATTTTTAAAAATGAAATACCCTATTTTGTTGCGGATTTAGATTCCTTGTTAAACATTTAATGGAGGGTATTCGTACAAAAATTAGTTGGGGTAACCTACGAGATCTGTCATACCACCCGTCGTTTTAGATGCTAACTGACATTACTTCTGAATTTTATATTTTTATCAAATATAAAGCTAATACACCAAAAAACAATATTCTGCCGGTTTAAAACATTCTACGTACCAGCTGAAAGGTTTGTATAACATTTACGGAGTGTTATACACTCCTATAACAATTCTTTATAATTAGGTAAAATAGGGCATAATGATTCATTTATAATGGTACTTTTAATGCAAAATCCGTGCATCCAAAAAAATCCGTATTATTTCAAACATTCACGAAAATCCTTTTGTAAATGAGTCATAATTTCCTTTTTTACCTAATTATAAAGAATTAAAGATGTAATGCACTCTCTAAATGTTATACAAACCTTTTAGATGGTACATAGAATGTTTTAAACCGGCAGTTTGTTGTTTTTTGGTATATTAGCTTTATATTTGATAAGAATATAAAATTCAGAAGTAATGTCAGTTAGCATCTGAAACGACGGGTGGTATGACAGATCTACTAGGTTACCCCAACCAATTTTTGTACGAATACTCTCCATTGGAGAAACGATTTCAACGGTTACATTTTCTTAAAAACGCCTATTCATTGAGTATTAAGTGAGTAAAGTTTACAAATGTCATTATTCAATTTGTCTGACCTAAATTTAGTTTTTACTTCCAAATGTCAATGTTGCCAATCCAATAAAAATTAAATTTTAAGTTAAGTTTTTAATTCACTTTAACACACTTTTGATGGTTAAATTATTAGTTAGTAGTACCTACTTTAGTTTAAAAATAAACAGACAATTATAATTGGTCTGGGTAACAATTAATTACTAAAATTTAAAAAATTATTCCGAATTACGTATTCCATAAAAAAATATTTTTTAAATTTATTATTATTAACTGTATGACCTTACCTTGTGGATAATTTGTCCAATTTTCTAATTTTATTCGGGTTTTTGCTATCGCTCACTTTTAAATACATATTTCTCGACATATTTGTTTTGTTTAAATTTTGGCAAATAATTCCTCAAAATATTTCTTGAAATATGTTTATCTAATTTTATTTTTAAAACTCTTTGTTTTAAATAAAGTTTCACTTACTGTGTAAAAAATAAAAATACACGAGATGTGATTGTAAAGCTCCATTTTTTTAACACAAAAAATATTAATTTTGAGCGGTGGAATGACGTTTTTAAAATATTTGTCAACCTCACTTTTGAACAATTAAAAGTAAAATAAAGTGTGCTTGTTATTTTTGTAGTAAACACTGGTATTAAAATGAGGTCCAAAAACTAGAAATAATTATATGAGTCACTGTTTGAAAATGGTTTACAGTCGAAACTGGTAAAAGTTACTCTTCGCAGATGTGTTTTTATATTTTTATACTCTTTGCACAAATTAACAAAAAGTTAAGTGAATTATATGAAAGTTAAAAACTTATTTCTAAATCAAATTTACTCCACAGAGAAGCATTTATTTGTTAATTATAATTTGACTAATTTTGTGTTAAGTCGAGATCTGTTAAAGCCGATTTATAGAACGTTATTTTCACTTTACTTCCGCTTTACTTCGGCGTAACTTTACAGAAAATTAAATAAAATACATGGGAATGTATTAGCAAATTTATACTTCACTTTAGCGCTACTTTGCTGATTCATTTAGCTGTAAGTAGTACTGTCAAAAGCCGAGCTTGGCCGATCATGCGCAAAATTTGCAAAAATGAGATATTCACCCTTATTGTCAAGGGTGGTGATTACGGCATATCGCTTCGTACGAACCCTGCTGGTCTTCTTATGTAGGTTTCGTACGAAGCGATATTCCGTAATTACGGCCCAGGTGTAAATAGGCAGAATTCGCGAGTTCAGACACATGCGCATACCTGTTCATTCATTAAGCAAATTTGTTAAGTTACGCGGAAGTGATTTTACGCCGAAGTAAAGTGAAAGTAACGTTCTATAAATTGCCCTTCTCACAGTTTTCCACTAACGCCATCGATCAACAATATCACACTAAGCCAAATTTAAAAAATTAGAAAGAAAAAGTTAAAAAAAATTCTGTGAAATAAAATGATACCTCTAAAGAGGAATGTCGCGAAGCAAAGAAACTGTGGTTATGTAATGTTGGTTGCCTAAAATCAACAAAAAACAGCACTTTCTGGTCATTGCTCAGTGGGTTTACAAGAGTTAATTTTAATTAAAAATTGTGCTTACCAGCAACATAAACAAACAAAGCACAAGTTGACATATTCTAAAGGTCCATCAATAAGCGTTTAAATACAGAATTTTGGCAATTCAGAAGCACTATTTTTTTGCATTTTAAATTGCTAAAATTTTGTATTTTTATTGATGGATCTTTAGAATATGTTAATTGTGCTTTGTTTATTTATGTTGCTGGTAAACACAATTTTTAATTAAAATTAAATCTTACAAACCCACTGAGCAATGACTAGTTAGTGTTTTTTTTTGTTGATTTTAGGCAACCAACATTATATAACCAGAGTTTCTAAGCTTCGCGACATTCCCCGTTTAATTTTAGAAGTAAATTCATTTGGTGGGATACCGATAAATGCGCTTAGCTTAATTCTCAAGCTTGATTTATTAAATTAAAAATTAAATTTACTTAACTTAACGCCATTTAACTCCACTAAATTAAGGCGACCAAATTAATGCATTTATGGATTCCTTAATTTCACTAACTTAAAGCAGTAAACACCATCTACAGGGTGTCCAAAAAATGGCGCATAAACGCGATGGTACGTTGTTGGGGCATGTCTAGGGAGCCCCAGAAAATTGTTAAAAAAAATCTATCTCATATACCCTCGTAGATATGTTGCGCCAAAGTGCGAAACTTTAAATGCTTATATCTTGAATAAAACAGCACATATTAACGAAATAAATGGTTTAATACAAAGCTACAGTATATCTTAAACCATTCAACCATTTGTTTATTTATTAAATGGTCGAATTACATTTTTATAATCAATTTAATTTTACAAAATTTTCATGAAATGAAGCTAACAACGTCAATAAAATCTAGTGCAAAAGTGTATGATCAAGACTCATAAATAGGATTTTTAGACTTATAGATGGGACTTTTAGATGTATCTTCCTAGACTGTGTTGCCGAATTTATGCAACTTTGTTCGCATTTTTCTCGATGAATATAACAGATGGATTTTTTTTGGCAATTTTCTAGGGCTCCCTGAGAATGCCTCAAGAGCGTACCATCGCGTTTATGCGCCATTTTTTGGACACCCTGTATAGGTAAATCTCAGAATTTCATTATTTACCCGATTTTGTTTTCATTTTACAGTTTTCTTTCTAATTTTAAAAATTTGGTTAAAAGCCAATAGATGGCTCTTCAAAAAAAGGTTGCTGATGCCTTCTTTACCCGAAATTAGTTAAAATTAACAAATATAACCTATAAGTGACCTATTGTACTATTAAATGTTGGTTTTATAAAAAAAAAACAAAAAAAAGTCACCTTTGTAAAGAGTCTAACCCATTTCTTGTTTTACACTTTTTGTCGTAATTTCTAAACAATTTAAAGTTTGATTTTTTAAATTTTATGACGATTTATTACGTATTTTTAGGAATATTTTTTTTAAGATATCGTGACATCCAAACAAACACGATAGGTATATCTTACCTAGTTTCTTAATAGAAAAATAATCATTATTTTCGATTTTTTAAATTCATATTATTGTGCTCGTTACTACATAAATTATGTATGATTATTTTTTATAGCCATAAAAATGTTCCCTTTGTTAAAAAAACTACGTATAATAAAAAAAACTTTTTAGAAACTCAGACAAACACCAATCTTCTCTGGCTGTTTTCGAACAATTTCTGCCTCCGAAGTTCGGTTTAATAAAGGTCATTTAATAAAAAACTTACTTGTCGTTGTCGTAGATAAAAAGGGTGAATAATTTCTTTATTTTAAAAGATAAGAGCACTTATACTAATTCAAGCAAGTTGATTCTTAAGTCCATTACAATAACATGCATCATTAAAATTAATGATACGTTGAATCCTTGTTTAATTATTGGTTCTTGGGTAAAGAAATCGTTAAATACAAACAACAATTTGTAGGTAAATACGTAAATACGTCCCGGAATTAGTAAACACAAGGGTAAAGTCTAAAACGTAAACAAAAAGGCCACTTATAGGGTTTCATTGACCTTTCGTATTCTCTTACCTCTTAAAATCTACAAAAACCAATCTTTCATAGCTATTTAAGCCTGAAAACTTCCACTAGACAACTGAACCACTAAAACTTAAACTATTACACAATACAAATTAAACTTAACACTTTTTTTTGATAATTTATTAGCATCTCCGTAAGAGAAATTCTCGAAACATAACCTACTTTTCTTGTTGTTATAATTATTGCACGAAAGAAGTGTTTAGTTACTGGCTGATTGTTATTAATTGGAGAAATGCAAGCACACGAATAAAGAGCGAAACATTAATTAATTTGCGCATAATAATAAAATTAAAACTGATTATAAAACGACGGAAAATAATGAAATAATCAAGAAGCCGTCGACTCGACGCGAATGCAACAGCAGAGCAGCACGGTTTGTCAAAGCGCCGCCAGAGCGCGCCACTTTCTTGACCACGGCATTCTTGACCAAGTTCAAATAGACGCGCGCAAAGTCTTAAAATAGCGCATCGTAAATAAAATGAAATTCTTGTGTAAAGTAACTAAATTATAATAATAAATTGCAATAAAAGCAATGGAATTTTGATTTGATCTAAAACGCATATTTCAATTAGAATATTGAGATGTTTATTATTCTAATAATAAAACCTTTTAAAAAATTAACAGACAAGGTTATTCGGTAAGAAAAACTAGAGCGTAGATTTTAAGTTTAAATTGGTAGAAGTACCTCTTCGCAAAGGGATTATTTTGAAGACATTTTTGGGATAAAATATGTTTTATTAGCTGCCTAGTTTTGGGCGCGAATTAATCCGATTTACAATATTTAATAATTAATTAGCGTAGCACAGAAAAAAATTATTTAAAATTTAGGGGGCTTTAAGGGGGCAGAGCTCGGTGGGGGGCAATACTTTTTTTGTTACAAAATTTTATTCTCTTTAATTTTTATAAGAATGATTTTTTCTGTAGATTTAATGATAAGCGAGACATAGTTTATGAAGAGTATAAAAAATTCAGGAAGGACTAGCGGTGCAATTTTAGTTTTTATTAATGATTTAAATTTATTTTTAAACGCTTTACAAAAAAAATGTCAATCCATTAAGTTTCCCCAAAGTTAGAGATTTTAAGGTTTTTCATGCTACTTTGACGCCACTAATTCTTAAAACTAAAAATGTATAAAAACAAACCGTACAAAAAGCTAAATTTTAGGTTATTTTCGTTTAAGGATATTTGAATTATTCGACAGCCTTTAGATGAAAAAATTATGGCATTTGCGAAGAGTTTGTAAATTATTTAATATTTCATGCACACTGATTTAGAATTTGTTTATGTTTACATGTAGAAAAACAAATCCAACACACTGTTTTTTTTTTGTGGAAAAATAAGGTTCTTTCAAACATTTTGAAATTACTTTCAAGAAAATAATTATATTTTGACTGAAAATAAATAAGACGCATTAACACAAATAAATAGCGAAAAGAATAACAATCCAGTTTTTAATTTAGTCGTTTTTAATAAAAAAAATTCTTGCATCTAATTTTGCAAAATAAAATATTTTGTTTTGGTTTTTACTCTTTGCAAAATTTAAAATTATTCTTTCTAAAATCGTTTATATCCGTCCAAGAGCAAAATAAAAATCTTATTCTAATAACTTAATGTTAAAAAACTACAGAGAGATCTAACTTTTATTCAAAATTTTAGATGCCTATACAGAATGTCCCAGAATTGGCGCACCACCTGTATAATACGTTTTACCATTGAGTAATATAATCTTAATTCACTGGTTATACACAATATTAGTGTCGTCACTGAAGCTAACAAAGACAAAATCGCATCGTAGTTTCCATGGTTTTGACGTTTTAACAATTACTTTGACAATTACGTTTTAGTAGCTGTCAAAACTTCAAAACCATGGTAACTAAGATGCGATTTTGACTTTGTTGGCTTCAGTGACGACACATTAATATGGTGTTTTAGGGCATGCCTAGGGATCCCTAGAAAATTGTCAAATTGTACCCTTGGAGATATGAGGTCCTAAAGTGCAAAACTTCGAACGCTTGAAGATAACAACACATTATTAACGAAAAAAAAAAATGGTTTAATACAAAGCTGTTTATCTTAAACCATTTCACCATTTGTTTATTTTTTAAATGGTAGAATTGCATTTTTATAATCAATTTAATTTTACAAAACTTTTATGAAATGAAACTGACAACAATGTCAATAAAATCTATAGCAAAAGTGTATAATCAAGAATCTAGATGAGTTTTTAAGATGTATTTTACAAACTGTGTTGCCAAACTTAGGCAACTTTGTACGCATTTTTCTCGATGAATATAACAGATGAATTTTTTTTGACAATTTTCTAGGAATCCCCGGGAATGCCCCAAGAGCGTACCATCGCGTTTATGCGCCATTTTTTGGGCATCCTGTATGCGACAGCCTTTAGATAAAAAAATTATTGTATTTGTGAAGAGTTTGTAAATTAATATTTCATAACCACGGATTTAGAATTTGTCGAGGAATTTGTTTATGTTTACATGTAAAGAAAATAAATCTTACTGTTTTGTTTATAAAAAAAACTAATTAACTAACTAAACTATAAAATACAGTTTTTTTCAAAATATATAAATTTAAGCAATTTTGAAATTAAGAAAAAATCGTTTATTTTTTTGTTTTCGATTTCGTTCGCAAAAAGTGTAATAAAGGTAGATTCAGTTGCAGAACGTAGGTAGATGATTAGACGTTATACAAATTACCTAATAGAAGGTCACGGTTATAAGTCAAGCATTGTTTTTTTTTAATTCAATTGTTAAAAATTAAAAAAATATATATTTTATGTTTGCAAAGAGTACCTTTTCCATAAAATGTTAACTTTTACGAAAAAAAATACAAAGAGTCTCTTTTAAATCCACTAACTAACACCCATTTTTGTTATTAACAAAAAATGAAAAACTTTAAAATTTAAACAATTTTTTTTTATTTAAAACAAAAATTTAAAAACTCAGTTACTATCCATTCATCTTTTAAAAAAACCGCAGCCACCAAACTAGAACCTTTTTCTTTGAAAAGTTGAATTTTCCACAAAGTTAGCATTACTTTTCCAATTTACTGACACTAAAAACTCAAAAATGCCAAAATTAATATGAGTTAAAAAAAAAAAAAAAGTTGAAAAATTGTAAAAAAGAAACAATTTTAGCTTGAGATGTGAGAATTTATGAAGAAAATTGTAGACATTTTTTTAAAAGTGATAATTTATCCTATGATACCTAAAAGGGCTTCTTAACAGTAAGTACTTACATAAATAATTCCTATTTTGTGCAAACTTTTAAATGTTTTAATGATTAGAGCATTATAGAGTAATTTAATAAAAAAACTAGAATGGGTAGAAGTCGAAACGCGTAGAAGTTACTCTTCGTAAATGAGTCGCTTGAATAGAATTCGGATTTGGTAGAATTTTAGATTTTTTAAATCAATATTTTTTTATATAAGGGCTACACATTCTATAGAATACTCTTCGCAAGAAAACTATTATAGGATAATAGTTTTTTTTAGTAAAACATTTTTTTTTATTTATTAGCGAAGAGTGCAAACTATTGACATAAAACACGAAGAATTTCGTTAACGAAGAGGATAAACGTCAGTTCTGACGTTTAACATATTTTAGGTTATTTGTTCTGACAGCTGCTTTTGTTTCTTTGTTTGAAATATTTTTTGGCATGGCCTTCTTGACTGACGCGTGACGCGTTTCGGACTTTTTTGCTACTGAAATAGTTTATTTTTGATTTTTTAACGTTACTGGTTAACTTTATAAAAAATGAATCAACATTTTTAATAGAAAATTAAATTTCCATTAATTTTGTGAAAAATATTTTTTTTTGTTAATTGAATAATAACCGAGATATGAGGTTTTTTTGTGCTGGGGGGTAATTGGGGGATCGGACAAAAAAACTAACGAATACTTTTTGGTAAAGAATTAAATTGTCTATATTCTATGTCGAATAATTTTTTTTGTAAATTCAATAATAGTTGAGTTACGATTTTTTTTTCATTTGGGGGGCTGAAAAGGGGGCTTGGTAGAATTCTGATTCTTATCAAAAACAATAGGGATCTTCATCTTATAGAGATCGATTTTTCCTTAAAATTTGAATTGGATTGAAATTTTGGTTCTTAACATAGCGTGTTTACAAGAAACGTGACATACATACACACCGACCGACCGACCGACCGACCGACCGACGGACGGACAAAAAATGAAAATCTTAAAAAGTCATGAAACGCACGAATCTGCAAGAATTTTTGCTCTACGATGAAAATTGACGATTTTAGGATTTTCGTATCGATTGTAATATACTCTTCGGACCTAGTCTTGCGAAGAGTATAATAAATACTTCTGTATATGTTGAGACCATTATTATACTCTTCGCAAGACTAGGTCCGAAGAGTATATTGCAATCGATCAGAAAATCCTAAAATCGTCAATTTTCGTCGTAGAGCAAAAATTTTTGCAGATTCGTGCGTTTCGTGACTTTTTAAGATTTTCATTTTTTGTCCGTCCGTCTGTCTGTCTGTCTGTCTGTCTGTCTGTCTGTCTGTCGGTCACGTTTCTTGTGGTCACGCTATCTCAAAAACCAAAAGTGATATCAAACTCAATTTTTTAGGAAAAATTTACCTTTATAAGAGGAAGAACCCTATTGTTTTTGACGAGAATCCGGGTACTGCAAAGCCCCCTTTTCAGCCCCCCAAATGAAAAAAAAATCCTAGCTCGACTATTATTAAATTTACAAAAAAAATTATTCGACATAAAATATAGACAATTTAATTCTTCATCAAAAAGTATTCTTTAGTTTTTTTGTCCGACCCCCCAATTACCCCCTAGCACAAAAAAACCTCCTATCTTTGTTATTATTCAATCTACAAAAAAAAATATTTTTTTCAAAATTAATAAAAATTTAATTTTCTATTAAAAATGTTTGTTTGTTTTTTTGTAAATGTAGACAGTGAGGTTAAAAAAACAAAATAAATAATGATTTTAGTAGCAAAAAACTTCTAAGTTCAAATCGCGTCACGCGTGTGTCAAGAAGGCCATGCCAAAAATATTTCAAACAAAGAAACAAAAGTAGCAGACTGCTGTCAGAACTAATAACCTCAAATATGTTAAACGTCAGGACTGACGTTTATCCTCTTCGCTTATGAAATTCTTCGTGTTTTCTGTTAATAGTTTGCACTCTTCGCAGATTTTATTTACATAAAAATAAAACTATTATCTTGTAATAATTTTTTAGCGAAGAGTATATTATAGAATGTGTAGCAATTATATAAAATTTCGATTTAGCTTTGACTTAAAAAATATAAAATTAGACTTCTACTGATTTCGAATTCTATTCGAGCTAATCATCTGCGAAGAGTAACTTCTACGCATTTCGACTTCTACCCATTCTAGTTTTTGATTCAGATGCCCTGAACATGTTTTTAAATGCATTTTTTAATTTTTTTGACTTTTCTTGCATAATCAGCAAACACAAGTGACATTCATGACAATATACAGGGTAAAATCTGTCACCCTATGGCTTGCCCGCTCTGGTTAAAATAAATGGTGAATGGATAGTAGTTTAAAAATGTATGCAAAAATAACATGGTTTTGCCCACGACATAAATGGTAATTTTAAATCGCGGTTTTTCCGCTTAAATAACGTAGTTTTTTTTATAAACAATTGTAAAAATGTCAATAAATAAAAAAACTTACTCTCCTTGACCAATGGAATTGTTATTATCTACTTCATCTTTTGCTGCAAGTGTATCTCCAGTTGCATTTGGTAATGTTTTTAATTCTTGAGAAACTTGAGTAATATTAGAAATTGTTGTTGTACCAGATTTCTTATCCATTTTGCAAATCCAGTTTGTTTAAAATAAATGTAATACACTATTTTAGCACTATTTTATTATATTAAGGCCGACAAAGAGGTAGAAGTTAGTTTAATTTATAAAAATACCACAGTTTTTCTTATCACAGAATGATTAATAATAATTATTTCAGGTTTTTTAATTTTAACTTTTAAGGCGGAAAACTATTGGCACATTTTGAGGTTAAGTTTGTTTAGGTTTCGTTTAAGGTATTTTTTAAAGGAAGCACATTTACTGTATTGTTTTATTTTTTAAACTTAATTTATGTTTTATTTTTTTAACTTGCTTAAAAATATTCATATTTAAGAGTTATTTAATTCCTTTCTCCGATCGATCGACCCAAATTTAAATAATTGTTTCGTACGCTTCTACTTTTTAAAACCATGTTAACGTTGTCCCCACTATTTCAACCTATAAAATAGTAATATATTTTTAATATCATTGATTTAATAATTATGGACGGATTCAATAAAAATCGAGGGGCAAATTTTCTAAAAAAAGTGACTTCCAACTAAATCACAACAAATTTTGTTGGTTCAGTTAATTTATCAAATTTAATCAAAAATTGGTTGGGGTTTCCATGGACATGTGTCATACCAACCGTCGTTCAAGGTGTCAACTGACATAACGTCATTATTTTCATACTTTTATAACATGTAACGCTAATATACCAAAAAACAACAAGCAGCCGCTTTAAAACATGTAATGTACCAGCTAAAAGGTTTATATGCCATTTACGAAGTGTTTTACATCGTCAATTTTAGATAATAGAGACGGTCAACTCCTACGTTACAGATCACAGATCCACATCAAAAAACTGTCTGTGAAGTAGAATTTTGATTCTGCCAAATTTAGCCACATTTGTAGAACAATATTTTGTGAAAATAAAAGGCTTTCTTAGGGAACCCTTGGTATAAAAATGTCCTATAATGTCTTAAATTCGATATTTCAAGTTCATTGTAATACTCTATCATATACAGTTTATGTGTTTATGTTGTGCACCCTCCAAGATGTGAATTTTAAACCCAAATTGCTTGAGAAAGCAACCATATCAAGAGGTCTGGTAAGTACCATTGTAAAATTAACATTTTATTCTATTACCTGGAACAAACCATACCCCTTGATATGGTTGCTTTATTAAGCAATTCGCGTTTAAAGCACACATCTTGGTTGGTGATAATCATGTCAGATTAATAAGAAATTTTTTAATTCTTGTGGTAGATTCTTGGGTAAAATTAAACTAAAATATCGTAAATAAGTCATAAAGGAACATTTTTACACCAATGGGACCTAAAAAACTCTCTTATTTTTCTTTAAATAATAATTTAAAAAGACCAATGTTGGAAACACAGAATAAGAAAAAAATTAAAAACTATTTTCTTTGGTCCGTAATATTGGTTGCCTAAAAAAGTTTCACATACAGTGAGAGGCAAAAGTCCCCCCCCCCTGGCCTTAACTTTTGAACGGTTCGAGATATTGATTTCCAAAAAATTTTAGGTTAATTTACATAAGAAAAACTACCTTGTGACGAAATTGGTTTTTCAAAAAATAATAACCCCCACATAGGGGGACTATCTACTTAATTTTTTTAAATGTAAAGGGGGGTCAAGTGACCCCTCATTTGAAAGTTATTTTTATTTCTAACACAATGGTGTTTACCAATTTAAGATATATTTATTATTTTTTTGGCTAGGTGCTTCTCAATAAAAAAAACGATTTCCTTAATAAATGCAACAGTGAAAAAATAAAACTATTTGAAATTAGGTAAGGGTGTTTTTCTTTAATTAAAAAAAATATGTAATATTTTTTTGTTAAAATTTGTTATACCCTGTGTCCCAACATAAAATACAAAAAAACAAAACCTTATGCTTCTTAATAATTTTTTTTTAATTAATTATATTTTTTAACCCTATTTTACTTCGTTTTTTTGAAAAAAAAATAATTTTGGTAGGTTATTTTAAAAAATTTGTTATAAAACATACTAACAAAAAAAAAATTATTAATATTTTTAAATAAAAAGAAAACATACACCCCTACTTAGTTTGGATTCACTTAAGTCTTTTATTGTTGCATTTATTACGTAAAACAGGATTTTTGTGCTTTATTTTAAAACACACAGTACAATAGAACTACTGAATCAATCTAAAATTCGTAAACGTCATTGTCTTGGAAATAAAAATAGCTTTCAAATGAGGGGTCACTTGACCCCCCTTTACATTTAAAAAAATTAAGTAGATAGTCCCCCTATGTGGGGGTTATTATTTTTTGAAAAACCAATTTCGTCAAAAGGTAGTTTTTTTAGTGCTAATTTGTCAAGAATTTTTTTTAAATCAATATCTTAAACCGTTCAAAAGTTAAGGTGGGGGGGGGACTTTTGCCTCGCACTGTATAGTATTTTAATGCACTTCTGTGAAAAAGTGCATAATGACTTATTTCCAAAAAAAATTGCATAGATGTAAAATAATCCGCATTTTGTTTTATGCACGGACTTGCATAAAAAGTTCTTTATAAATGGGTCATAATACTCATAATGCAATTTTTTGGCATATTATTTAAAATTCACGATGTAAGACACTCCGTAAATGTTATGCAAACCTTTAAGCTGATATATTAAATGATTTAAAGTAGCTGCTTTTTGTTTTTGGATTATTAGCGTTATATTTAATAAAAGTATCAAAATAATGCAGTTATGTCAGTTGGCATCTTGAATAACACATATCCATGAAAACCCCAACCAGTTTTTGTTCTTATATGATGCATTGTATTGAAGTAAACTTTTTTATTAACAATATTTTTAAATTTTTGCCAGTATTTTTTTATTCTAACTAATCCGTCCATAATTTTTTAAGTCAATGAAATAAATATTAAATAAATTTTCAATGAACCCAAGCTAAAATTAAGCAGCTGATGATTTTTACCTAATTATGGCAAAGGTAAATATTTATTTTTCTATAAATGATCTACTGATCTAGTTTTTTTTTATATCTATAGGCAATTTCTTTGTAATCATTAACGTAACAATAATTAAAATTTGCAACTAAAACTTTTCGCAAACTATCGTTTAAAAGTTTACTTATTTAGTTCTAAAAAAAAGATAGTTCTATTTTTTTAAGGACAAAATTACCTGATAAGGAAGTGTTTTTGTTTTTTAAAATATCGGTTAAAAAAGACGTGACAATTTCCAATGCCAATAGTTTAAACCATATATCTTGTTCAATGTAAAAACATTTTAAAATATATTATTTACGAGGAATTCACATAAGTAGAAAATACATAATATTTAAATGACTCATCTTACAAATATGATATCGCATTTATTAATAATAATTAACGCATTAAGAATCCTGGAAATGCCCTAACACTCATTGCAAAAGATAAAACAAATGTTGATTAATGGAGCGTATTCGTACAAAAATTGGTTGGGGTAACCTAGGAGATCTGTTACACGACCCGTCGTCGTTTTAGATGCTAACTGACATAACTTCTGAATTTTATATTTTTATCAAATATAAAGCAAATATACCAAAAAACAACAAACTGCCGGTTTAAAACATTCTACGTACCAGCTAAAAGGTTTGTATAACATTTACGGAGTGTTTTATAACTTCAATTCTTTATAATTAGGTAAAAAAGGGCATAATGACTTATTTGCAAAGGTACTTTTAATGCAAAGTCCGTGCATCCCAAAAATGCGGATTATTTTAAACATTCACGGAAATCCTTTTGTAAATGAGTCATAATTTGCTTTTTTTTAACCTAATTATAAAGAATGAAAGATGTAAAGCGCTCTCTAAATGTTATACAAACCTTTTAGATGGTACACTGAATGTTTTAAACCGACAGGTTATTGTTTTTTGGTATATTAGCTTTATATATTTTATAAAAATATAAAATTCAGAATGTCAGTTAGCATCTGAAACGACGGGTGGTATGACAGATCTCCTAGGTTACCCCAACCAATTTTAGTCCGACTACGCTCCATTAAGTTAGTAATAATTCAAAACTTTAAAACCGAAATGACTATATTTTTGAAAAAAAAATTTGCGTTTTAAATAAAACCTCGTATAAAAAACAATCAGGCATTTATGCCTACATAAAATGTTTTATTCGCTTTGGACTTAATGTGGGTGGCAAAGGTGAATTATTTAGTTTATTTATATCAACGTTATTTTTGGATCTTTAGTTTTTTATTCAGGAGGGGGCATCGATTAGCTATAAAAAAATGCCCATAAAAATTGAAAAAAAGAGTTTTTTGTAATTATTATAATAAAAAACACATCCAAGATCCTAGTTTAGAATTAAAGCGTTTAGATTTCAAAGAAAAACACTGATTTTATTTAAAAAATAAAATAAAGAAAGCCCTTTTTACAGAATACAACAATAATATGCTAACATAACCTAAAAGTGGCGAAAACCTTGTAGAAAAGCCTTGTAATTAAATGAGATAACTAAAAAATGTACCAAAACTAATTAAAACATAATTAGAAAAATAAATATTTTCCCGCTCAAACGATTTTCTGTTTATTTTGCCTTCATTTATAGGTATTTTCAATTAACTTATAAACTGCAGTTGCTTAACTTTACTGCAGTTATTTTTTGAAATAACAAATGCTTATGTTAGGAATTTTAATCCAACACTTACCTTGTATTATTATTCAGGTCTCGATTTCAATAAAACTATTTTTAACACCGAATTATGTTGATTTTCCACCAGAAAAACACAATTTTGAATGGCTGTATTTAAGACGCTTGTATTATTTGGTATTTCTGTTTAACTGTAGGAATTTAATGTTTAATTGCTGCAGGTTGAAATGACTTAACAATAACACAAGGATAAACTGTTTTTCCACATACACGTTTACATGATTTCTATAATACAAAATTCGCTTGGAAAGCAAAGGTAGTTCGTAAGGTGAGTCATTTGCCCTACCATATGGTGAGGTAGGTCATTTAACATCAGTGGCGTACGCTGCGCTTTTTGTTTTGTTACTCAACAAAATAGAAAAATATGCGTGTTTTACTTCAAATTATGAACGTATAACTTGTTTAAATGTTTATTTAGATTATTAAAAAAATAGGAATATGCTCTAATTTGTTGTTTTGGTTGTTTTTATTCAGTTTGTAGTTCAAAAGCAAGCGTTTACGTTACGTAACGTGTAAAGCAGGCTTTAGCTTACAATGTTTTGTTTTGGATACTTTTAAGGTTATGTTTTTAAAATTTTACATTCAACAAGTAGATTTGTTTTTTATTGTGCTTAAAACGTGATTAATTGTGTAATTTATTAAAAAAATGATAAATAATGAATGGTAAGTTGCAAAACTAATTACTGTACGCACGCAAATATCCAAAATTTACTATAAATTAATTAAATAAGCAATCTTGATTTCTTTCTTGTTAAAAAACCGTTTTTTTTTTGATATTTTTTCATAAGAAAATGCTTGGACATGCGAAAAGAAAGTTCTGGGATTAATTTGGTATTATAATCTTTTAAGAAAGGGTCCATAAATTGGCCATAATAAAGTTTGCAAATAATTTTAGCTTCTAGCTATTATATGGAAAAATTATACCTATGTAACTGTTTAACATTAAAATCAATTTTTGGTTTGGTGCCAATTTTTACCTGTAGGTGGAATGTATTCTTTTGCTATTGTTAAAGATAGTCAAGTCAAGACATTATAAAATTTACCTGTAGAATCGTTTACAGGTCATTTTAGGGTTTGCTTTTATACAAAACTTTCTTAAAATTTAGCAGGTAAAAAAGTTTGCTTGCTAAATAAATACATAAAAGTTGATGCAAAGAAAATAATAATTTATTGCTTTTCATGAGTTTTTAATCTTACCATTGACATTTATAATCTAGATTGCTAACTTGCCTTATTTGGTTGACCAAAAAATAAAGCTTCAATTTTTATAGGTTTTTTTAATTTGTCATTTTGGTAGACAAAATGCTGATTTTGATTGGCGTAAAAGTAATGGTGTTGGTGTTTTTGTCTACCAAAATGTCAAATTTCTGGCTTCATTTTTGAAATCTTGTTATCAATCTAGTTTTTTAAGTATATGTTCATGAATCTTACAAACAAAAAAGTCATATGATGTAATGTTGGTCGCCTAAAATCATCAAAAAACAGCACTTTTTGGTCATTGCTCAATGGGTATAAGAGTTAATTTTAATTAAAAATTGTGCTTACCAGCAACATAAATAAACAAAGCACAGGTTGACATTTTCTAAAGGTCCATCAATTAATAAGCGTATAAATACAGAATTTTGTCAATTTAAAATGCAAAAAAGTAGTACTTCTAAATTGCTAAAATTCTGTATTTAAACGCTTATTGATGAACCTTTAGAATGTGTCAACTTGTGCTTTGTTTATTTATGTTGCTGGTAAGCACAATTATTTATTAAAATTAACTCTTATAAACCCACTGAGCAATGATCAGAAAGTGCTGTATTTTGTTGATTTTAGGCAGTCAACATTACATAACCACAGTCTCTATGCTTCGCGACATTTCCCTTTAAAACAAATCTGATTGTGCATTTGTTTTCTACGCCTTCTAATGAGTGTAAAAACATAGTTTCAGGCAAATCTATTCTTCAATTAATGAAAACTTGCAAGGACCTCGGTCAATGGCCTTTTGAGTTGACTCAATAAAGATATTTTTTATTTATTTATTAAAAACTTGCTCTTTTTTAAAACGAGCTGCTGAATCCAAATCTAACATTAAAACATTTACAGCACTTTTATTTTTAATGCTTTCAAAGGCAACTTTAAACGCAACACTCGATTTTTTTTTAAATTATTCAATTTTCCAACAAAAAAATAATTAAAAAGTCTAAATGCCGATTCATATTAAAAACAATCTACACAATAAGTTTTTTTAAAATTAAAGACAAAAATTATTCTTGATGTGCAAAGAGGCGACAGACCTTTAAAAAAACTCTCAGTGTAAATTTACTTATTTTTAAAGTCTGTAAACTTACCTTAAAAATGCTCTTCGCCACTTGTCGCTGGTTTCTACCACAACAAGTTGAAATTTCATATCTAAATGGGCAGTTTTGTTGGAAAATTTGAAAAAGCACTAGAATTTTAAACGAAAATAGGCTAGAAAATATTTCGGACATAGAACACTGAGAGAACACTTTGTTTCGATTAATGACAAACGGGGTTAATGATTGTACGATTGTTTATTTTTAATTATCAGTTATCACGAAAGCTGGTTTTCTTTTGGCACATTAAATGTATTTCCTTATAGTTTTTTGCACTTATTTTAACAAGTAGTAGTTTCTTATGCTTGCTAAAAGTATGTACTGAATTTAAAATTGACTTATTATTATTAAAAAATTCTTAAGCTAAATCGAGGTTGTCACACTTCCTACAAAAAAACGTGATCACATTTTTAAATACACGGTTTCGCTCAGCTATTTATAAAAGCTTTCCATAAATCGCTGATACCAACGCTGGATCTCGTAAGTGTTAAAATTTTGATTTAAAAAAAATGAGGGTGCTATGTTATTTTCTTGAACTTAACTTTGTGGTAGGGAGGCAAAACGGGATAAGTATTTTTGACGTTTAAAAAAATGTGTTTTTCGGACACCGAATTTTAATAGAAACATTTAGATATTTACAATTTGGATCAGCCATATACGTACTTTGAAACCTATTTTTTTAGCTAGCTTCTCACTATTGCATTAATATTGTTTAATATTTGCAAGAAAATCATTTTTAGAGTGACATGTACAAATGACAGTTTTATACTTATCCCCTTTTGCCTCTTTACCACAGAACTATTAAAAATAGTTAGCAACAGATATACACTGGGTGTTCAAAAAATGGTGCATAAACGCGATGGTACGCTCTTGGGGCATTTACAGGGATCCATGGAAAATTGTCAAAAAAAAAATCCATCTGTTATATTTATCGAAAAAATGCGAACAAAGTTGCATAAGTTCGACAACACAGTTTGTTAAATACATCTTAAAAGCTCATCTAGATTTTTGAGCATACATTTTCGCATTAGATCATATTGACATTGTTGTGTGCCTCATTTCATTAAATTTTTGTAAAATTAAATTGGTTATAAAAATGTTATTTGACCATTTAAAAGATAAACAACTGGTAAAATAATTTTAGATAGGTTGTTCCTTCGTATTTAGCCATTTCTTTCGTTAATATGTGCTGTTATCTTCAAGCTATAAGCGTTTACAGTTTCGCACTTTGGGGCCTTATATCTTCGAGGGTATTTTAGATAGATTTTTTTTAACAATTTTCTGGGTCTCCCTAGACATGCCCTATAAACGACAAACGTACCATTGCGTTTATGCGCCATTTTTGGACACCCTGTAGATGGTTCAATTTAGGCGACCATTATTATAAATTAAACTTTTTAAATATTACCAAATAAAGTACTACCTATTTTTTAGTTAAGGATATTAATTTTGTTTTTGTATCACAAAAATACCCATATATTTTTTCTCGTTTTTTTTACAATGTTTTTTTTTTTTAAAAGTGTCCTTTATTATTACATTTTTATACAGATTTATCATACGAGATCCTGAGATTAAACCCGCGATATTAAAAAAATAAACGTTCTTTTTTGCTTTTGATAGGAATTTTTATTATTTACGTATTTTTTGTGGTGCTTTCTTAAAATAGATTTATAAAACTTAGCAATAAAAATTTCATCAGAAATGGATTGAGATTCATTAATTTACTCGAGAAATAAAAAAAATGGTGTCATTTTCTGAAATACTAGAAAACCAACTATAATTTATAACTGTCCTAATGGGTCACTTCGTAAAGTTTTATGAAAATCTGTTGCTCATATACAGGTTGTCCAAAAAATGGCGCATAAACGTGATGGTACGTTATTGGGGCATGTCTAGGAAACCCTAGAAAAATGTTAAAAAAATCATCCCTTATATACCCTTGGAGATATGAGGTCCCAAAGTGCAAAACTTCGAACGCTCATATCTTGAACATAACAGCACATATTAACGAAAAAAAATGTGTTAATACAAAGCTACGGTCTATCTTAAACCATTTCACCATTTGTTTATCTTCTAAATGGTCGAATTAAATTTTTATAATCAATTTTTTTACAAAATTTTCATGAAATGAAGCTGACAACAATGTCAAGAAAATCTAATGCAAAAGGGTATGATCAAGACTCATAAATGGGATTTTTAGATGTATTTTCCTAGACTGTGTTGCCGAATTTATGGAACTTTGTTCGCATTTTTCTCATGCAATATAACAGATGGATTTTTTTTAATAATTTTCCAGGAATCCTTTGGCATGCCCCAACAACGTTCTATCGTGGACATGGAATTTAAAACGATTTTTTTCAGCCACCTTTGATTTTGAATTTTACTCTGTTGTGAATGGGTTTTTTTATGTCAGTGTTCGAATGTTATTTTGACAACAAATGCAATGTATTTTGTTAAAATAAATTATGTATAATGTGCGGCCGGCGAGAAAAATAGTAAGAAGATATTTCCTTTTTAAATAATTTTGTTTTAGGATAACAATAAGGCTCTAATCTTCGTAAGACATCAGAGAAATGTTTCTTGTTAATGTCCATTTCGCATAATATAAAGCTTGAGATGCTTAAGCCACTATTTTGACCATATTTACAATGCAAAAATTGATCGTTTTAAATTCCATGTCCACGATAGTACATTAGTACCATCGCGTTTATTGTCCAATTTTTTGGCTCTGTATAGGTAAAAATTTTACAAATAAAAATATTATCACTTTTAGGAATTAAATGAATGATTTGCAAAGAAAAATATCTACCTCGTTCTAGCTTAGAATTTTCATTCAAACAAACTTTTAAACCATGTCTGTTTTTTATTGATTGTCTTAAAACGTCTGAGTCATTCACAATTTTTAAGGACAATTTCACAATTTTCTTTTAAATGTTTTTCACACTTAATAACCAAAACGCACTTATATTATTCAATATTAGTTTTCTTTGGTCCAGATGTTATCCAAAAAGGAGTAAGTATAAGATTCGTCCTTAATGTATAAAATCAGGACATTTTGTAGGTTATAACAAGCGAAGGTCCTTTACCTAGGACAAACCCGCTTGCTTCGATCTGACATTTGGATAATTTACCGATACAAAGGAGACGTGACGTCAGCAGTTTTCCAGGAAAACGCATGCGTTTGATTTTTGTTTCAATGAATTTTCCAAAGGATTACTATACATGCATTTTTGCAGAGATTACATTTTTATTTTAAAAGGATATTTAAATTCCTAAAATGTAGGCCATTACTAATTTTGCCTGTACTTACAGTACAAATAATCAATGATTTTAAATACATTATAATGTGTTATTAAGGCTGGAGATTCAAATTCACAGATTCGAAGATCTGTGCTCCTAGAAGCGCGTATAAGTCATCTCCGTTGAGCTACCGTCAATTCTACCAAATAGCACATCTACATGAAGGCCCCATCGTATATAAAAGTAAATGTAGTTCTGAAAATAGAAAAATAGGGCTACAAACGTATTATGGTTTTATTTAAATCGGATATTTCTTTGTATCAAAAATCTGACTTTAAAAATCATTTTAATATTTTAGTTTTTTAAAGTCAGATTTTCAGCGATGACTTATATGAGCTTCTAGAAGCACAGATATTCGAATCTGTAAATTTAAATCTCTAGCCTTGATAAATAATGTGCTTAAAATAGTTACGAGGGCTGTCTGAGAAGTTCAAAGCTTTACTATGAAGGAGACGTCATAGGCCAAAAATATTTTGGAAATATAATTTTGCATCCTTTATAAGGAAATATTAAAAATTTTAGCCACTTTGGATAATTAGTTATTTCTTTAAAATTGTTTATAATAGTCAATGTATCAATTTTTTTGAAAATGGACTAAATTGAATACCGAGTCTTCATTACATTCTTATATTTAAAAGACAAAACCCATTCAAAAATTAAAATCGAAGCAATTTTTGTTAGCGAAGACTCTTTACTGACATTTTTTAGCAAAAAAGTTTAGGCAACTGAATATAATCATGACCGTACCAGCTTGGTTGACGATAAATGTTCTATGTAGCCAAAAACGGTAACCACTTCCGATAAGATTAACTAAACTCGCCAAATGAATCTGAATGACCGTCAAATTTCCTAAAAGAGGCCGCTGGTCAGAAATATAAGTTAATTTTGCTAGAATAATAGTGACTTCTATGTAAAGCTTTAAATTTATTAGACAGCCCTCGTATATAATGGACTTTTTTGCTCGCCTGTAGAAAATAGTAGTCTTTTGTACCAATTTTTATTAACTCGGGCATTGTTAACACACGAGCTTTATAAAGAAGTGCATAAATACGTTTATTATAGAACATGTTACAAACTATACTTTTTCTACGACCCCAAAAGTATGTCAGAAAAAAACATTTTAAAAGTAGAAATTAACAAACTTGTTGTATTTCAATAAACGTTAATGTTAAATCAAAATCCTACCTCTACTACACTAAATAAATACTGCCTAAAATTATTAGAATATCCAAAAACAACTCACGGTTATAGCTTCAACGCGTTTTTTTAACAGACTTGTTGACATCCGTAAAAACTAACACTAACAACATTTGCAATGGCTTTTATTTTTAGGAAATGCAAACATATAATTAATTTTTCACTGTAACTTTAATTAGAATTCATTTTTATTGAAAGAGTACACCAAATTATACGTTTTTAACAACTAAAATAAATACAAAAAATGTCATCTGTCATTCCTGCGAGTAACGCTAACTTCGGCCTGTGGGTAAAGAGCTTCTTTCAACTTCACTCCGTGTGTAAAGTGCCATTTTACCCATGTCTTGCAAGACATAGGTAAAGGATTGTTTTAGGTTTAATCGAGTCGTGCGATAAGTGTCATTTTAAAGGTGGAAGTAGATAAACGTCATTTTGAGAACGATTGTACAAAAAAATATTAAATAGAGTACTTACTCTTGGGTGTCATGTTCATCCAATTTTCGGAATGTCCCTCGTTGTAAAAAATTGTAGGCACTTCTCGGAGACAAGGGGTATAAATCAAACCGTTCGGATGAAGAAGTGGTCCAAATAACATTAGTTCTCACTCCTTCATTCGATTCTTTTAAGGGGTGAATTTTTTTTGAACTTTGAGGCACTTTGTTTTGTAAGTTAGCGATTCTATTTGATTGAGGTTCTTCAGTTTGAGGGTGGTTATTTCTAGGCAACTTTGAAAGGCACTCGTTTCTTGATAATCCGCAAAAAGAGGGTTGTTGAATTAATTCGGGGGAGACACCCTCTACTCCATTTGGGGTGTAACTTAAATAATATTCGTTGTTGTTTTTTGAGTTGGCCGGCTCTTCAGTGTATGTGTCACTGAAAAAAAAAGGTGCATTAATTTCGATATTCCGAAATATAGTAAAAGACCTATAAAAACTGAATTTTATTTTTGTTACAAAATTCAAGTAAACTGAGAACCATTGTCAGCAACATTGGTTTTCCTAGCATTTTTAGTTCCTGAGATAAGGGGTTGTGTCATCTTACGTGGGACACCCTGTACTAAAACTATTAATAGAAGCCATTTCAAAAACTTAAGGCGATTTTGTAAATGTATCAGTTTTAATAATAGTTTATCAAGATATCAAGTTTTATAAACGAGTCTTTATTCACGAGCTCGTTAAAACACGAGCACCAGCGAGACATTTATAAAACGTATTAGGAACATTACTTTTTCTACGACCACAAAATTAAACAATATCACACTTTTAGAAGAAAAAAAATCGACTTGAAGAAAAGTTAGGTTAGAAAAACATTTTAGTAAGAAGAAATAAAGATACATGTTGTAATATTCAATAAACGGTTATGTTAAGTCCAAATCCTACCTCGACTACACTAAATACTGTCTAAAATAGAGTCCTGGACTAATTTTCAAAAACTTGATTATTTATTAGGAAATTGGCTAAAAAATGGGTAGGTAAAGTCGTATGGGCATTTTCGCTTTTATTTTTTTTTATTAAAAAATAAAAGAGATTTGGATTTTTATAAAGAGCGCCGACATGCGCAGAAATATATCCGTGATAAACGGTCATAATTTGATCAAAGATCTCTGTGATAAAGTTCGTGTTTCTGAGTTTCTGGCATATGTCATATGTCAGAATTTTCAATTTGTAACCTTATTTCTTTTCAAGCTAGAGTTTTCGTTTAAATTTTTAATTGTAAACAGTTTTGTTTGGTAAAATGTCGTGTGCATTTGCAAGTTTGTTTTCTAATACCAAAGAAACAGTAGCAAATGGCTATGTGTACTGTCGTGTAACTTTGTGACAAGAAAAATCATCACACACATTAAAATGTGCCAGCCTAAATTATTAACACGACATTAGATAATAATAATAATTTTTAAACTTATATTTGTATATGTGCACAAGCAGAACAATATTTATAATTCTGCAACTTGTTTTCTCTGTTTCTGTAATTTATTTTTATTTATAGTGACATATGTCAAAAAATTTCACGGAGTTTTCTTCTTCTTTTTAAATATTCTGGCCTTACGTCTTTAAAAATTCACCTAGTTTTAAACTGCGCATGCCCGCGTATTTGAAAAATAATTTTTCGTAATTAATTTATTATTCGGCCTAGAAATTTTTTACAAAATTGAGAGTTTGAAATTAATGCTCCCAAAAACCAAAGGAATTAGAAAAAAAATAAAAAATTATCAACTTTTTACCTAGTCCAGGACTCTATTATAAAAATACTCCAAACACAACTCACGGTTTTAGCTTCAACGCGTTTTTCTAGCAGACTTGTTGACATTCGTAAAAACTAACACCAACAAAATTCGCAAAAGCTTTAATTAATCAAGAAATGTAAACATATTCTTGATTTTTCTCTGTAACTTTAATTAGAATTCATTTTTATTAAAAGAAGACACCAAATTATACGGTTTTGACAACTAAAATTAATACAAAAATTTCATTTGTCATTTTCTGCGAGTAACGTTAACGTCAGCCAGTGGGTAAAAAGCTTGTTGCAACTTCACCCCGTGGGTAAAGTGCCACTTTACTCACGGCTTTCAAGACATAGCTAATGGATTGTTTTGGATTTAATCAAGTCGTGCGATAAGTGTCATTTTAAAGGTGGAAGTAGATAAATGTTGGTTGACCAATTTATTACAGCTAACTCTTACAATCTCACAATTATAATTATATTATAACAATTTTTTCAGACCTCTTACAATAATAAAAAAATGGAGACTGAATTTAAAATCGAAATTGAAGACTGCGATTTAAGCAATATTAAAATTGAAACCAATAACATAAATCTACCAGCTTCATCAATTTTTGTTCCTTCAACCACTGCAAGAACAATTTATCAAGAAAATGTAACCCAACATTCTTTAGTAGCCATGATGAACTGCGTTGCCTCTATAAATAACAGAATATACAATGACAGGAGTATTGGTACCCCTCAAAATGTTCCTAGTCAAAATCAACCACGATCGTATATTCAGAAGAGGCAGTCATCGCATTTTGGTTATCCTCCACGTTCAAGAGAACATTTTTATCGAGAACAAGAGCCATATAGACAACAATCGTTCGTATTAGGCGCTCAGAATTCTAGAGGAGGTACACCAGTACTTAATTACCCTGTTCCTTTGTCAGAAATGCACCGATCACATGCAATAGAGTACCAATGGCCATTTGGTTATATACCAGGAGATCAGAGACTACAAGAAGGTTGTCAAATAAATTATGCAGGGCCACAGATGCTACAAACAAGAGGAGGTACTCAGTATCAACAAGGACAGGCACAAGAATATTGTGTGCCAAATGTAATATCTGGAGTAACGCAAACCCTAGAAGCTTTAAGACATCTAAACTCTTCGTCAAATTTTAGGGATTTAAGAGACCAAAACAATCATGAACAGTCAAGAACAACACCACAGTCTTTCATACCAATTAACCAACAATTTTATTATGACAACAGAGTGCCAAGAGGTATTCAACAATCAACGTTATCAGGAGAATATGAAAAACAAACCAACAAACACTTTTACCAAGAAGAAAAAGTGCCAAGAGGTATCCAAAAATCAACGTTATCAGGAGAATATGAAAAACAAACCAACAAACACTTTTATCATGAGGACAGAAGATCAAGAAATATTCAACGATCTACAGGCAACTTATCTGAAGTACATGTAACGCAGAAAGGCTTACAAGAAACGTTTATCGTACCAGGAGAGCAGAATGTTCAAGAAAATCAACATCAAGACCAGGAGCATATAAACAATGATGAGGAATACAAGATCGAAATTGACGAATGTGATTTGAGCTGCATTAAAAGAGAAATGGATACAACAAATACTGTTCTGGTGAATAACTTGTATACTGCCTCGAATACTGTACCAAATATTGCTTTAACAGAGAGAAGATGTGTTTTTCCAATAGCAAGAACAGACTCTGTTCCACAAAATGATCCCATACAAAACGAATTTAATCAAACAGATAAAAATGGTCACTTTTATTACGAAGGAACACTACATACGCGAGACCAAAATACTCACCAGTTTAATGAACCGTATTCATTGATACCAGGAAAGCAGAAACCAAAAGAAGATCATGAAATACCAGTTATCGAGATTGAGGAGGAATATAAAATCGAAATTGAGGAGTGTGACTTAAGCAACATTAAAACAGAAGTAGATACAACAACTATTGTGCTAAACTCAGAAAATAGTTCAGATACCTCGTCGTGTATAATCTTGAATCAGCCTTCTATAGTGAGTCATGTACCATTAGCAGTAACAGGAGTAATACCACAAAGTGAGTTATTTTTGAGGGGTTTGGAGTCTAGTGTAATCTCTATGTATTCCCTTGTATTCTCATGTACTTATCTTAACAATTTTCTATGTATTCCCACTTTTTATGGACCCTTATATTCCCTATGTAGTCTCTAATATTTTCTGTGTAGTCTTGTGTATTCTTTATGTAGTCTTTTGTATTCCTTTTGTAGTCTTATGTATTCCCTATGTAGTCCCGTGTATTCTCTTTGTAGTCTTATGTATTGCCAATGTAGTCTAGTGTATTCTAAAAATAAACCCTTTAAGTCAAGATGAAGGTAGATAATTTTTTACCTTGCAACCGATTTTTTATATGTGTAAGAATATCTATTTAGGAAGCTAAATCCGCAAAATGCACACTAATAAGAGTTTAGGGTTGGTGCGGCGCGGCGCGGTGGTCCCTGAAAAGGTCCCCTTTAATTTGCAACATTATTATGATGGGTCTGCACCAAATTTTACAAATAGATGCTAAACAAAATTTTTTAAAGACTTTTAGAAAAATTATTTCCCTAAAATATTTCTTCTCTCCCTAAATGGCCCCCCAAGAGTAATATTTAAGCATGTTGGATTTACACCAAACTTTGTAAACTGCAAAATAGATTTCTGAACAACTAGTATTTTTTAGTAGGAGGGCTTTTGAAGGGGTAAAGATTTAAAAAAACAGGTATTAAAGTTGTTCAGAACCTTATTTTGCATGTGTTCACAAAGTTTAATGTAAATCCCATACATGATTGAATATTATTAGGTACTCTTCGGGGGTCATTTAGAGGGATACGGATTTTTTTTTTAAAATCTTTTTAAAATCGTATTTGCTTATTTTTAAAATTTGGTGCAGATCCATCGTGATCTAATTTTGCATGTTGATTTTTTGGGGTTTACCACGCCAACATTAATCTCTTATTTGTGGATTTAGGTTTCTGAATAGATGTTCACATATAAAAAATCTGGCTACTATACATATATTTTTTGTAAGAATTGCTATGGTTTTTTACTTACTATCTTGACCGATTTATACATTTTTCTGTACACGTACAACAGTAATTTTTTTATTTCAGATGATAAAGGGGTTTATCAGAGTGACAAAGAAAATACTCCTATCAATTCTATGAGACCAGAAAAACTCAGGTTAATTAATTGCATTCATAGTTCACAGAAGTGCATTCAAACACTGTCTGTGATATTAAAAAACGTCTTTTCCATAAAAATTGACGTTAGATAATTGGGATATTTGGCCAATACACCATATTAGTGTGTCGTCACTGAAGCCAACAAGGACAAAATCGCATCGTAGTTTCCGTGGTTTTGAAGTTTTAACAATTATTTCGACAATTACCTTTTGACACGTAGTTGTCAAAACTTCAAAACCATGGAAACTTTGTTGGCTTCATTTTTCGTCATCACTAATATGGTGTATTAATGCCCGGACTCACCGCACATTCTTAACTGTGTCTTAAAGTCTGTTTTCTGTAAACAGAATTTGTCAACTGTAGCATAGACATTGTTTAAAATTATGCTTACTATTAAAAACAGTCACTTAGCTTTTAAGAAATAGCTAAAAGTTGCAGTGCGACCGGCCATAAAACAACTTCATTTAAGTGTCATCGTTTCGATAACATTAATTTTCATCGTCAGGACTACAAAAGATAAAAATAAATGTTTTTGAAACATCGACTTAAATACAGTTGTTTTAAATATTTGATTCAATATTCCAAAAATCATTTAATGTTAATAGCCCAATTATTCTAATTAAAATTTGTAGGTTCCTTAGAAAAAAATTCCAACCAGGATCTGCTTATGCAGGATTGTAGGCACTACCCCCAGGAATATAAAAGTGAAAAATTAATAATAAATCCTCAATATTAACGAATCTAAAGCTCTTTGAAAATCACCTTATTTCATCATAATCGTCTATCTTAGTCATCGAGTCCTGAAGCATAGATTGCACCGTTCTCTGTAAGACCAAATTTGCACATTTTCAAAATGCTATAAAATCGTTCATATTGGTGATTTATTATTTTTTTAAAAATGATTGTATTCTTATTAAAATAATGTTCCTAAAAATTTTTAAAACTTTTTTTAAAAGTGCCAAATGGTTTAGGTATTAACAAAAAACTAACTCCTCACTTCTATGCAAGATGGGGGCTAAACGTCACAGAAATTTTGTGGGAATTTTTCACTTTTATGTTCCTGGGGGTAGTGGCTACAAACCTGCATAAGCAGATCTTGGTTGGGATTTTTTTCTGGGAGCATTATTAGAATGATTGGGCTATAACTCCAGAATAAATTTTACAGGGAACTCTACTACACTTCAGATTTTAAGGCGCATTGTAACCAATGTTACCATAACTTTACAAGTGAGGGTTATATCAAACATTTTACTTCTACGGGTAATTGCCTTGACATTAAAGGACAAGAATTTTTATCGAAACTTAAATCTGAACCCCACATACCAAAAGGTGACAATTTCTACTGTTTTCCTTGCGATAAACCAATAAAATGTAAAAGCAGATGGGACGAGCATACAATAAGAAAACACTGGAGGAGGAAAGAGTATTCTTGTGGTGAATGTCATGCGCAATATTTTGATATTTCGGAACTTAAGCGGCATGTTAAGAAACACAGTGAAGAAATGCCGTTTAGTTGTCAGTACTGTGATTATAGGACTAGGTACGATTTTGCACTTAGGAAGCATTGGAATAAACATTCTGGACCACATAAATGTGAATTATGCTTAAAAGGTTTGTCACTTTTACCATTGATAACGGGTGAGCAAATAAAAACGGCCCATCAGCAGGCCATGGGCATTGTTAAAATATTGTTGATTGGCAGATTTTACATTGTTCACAGCCTACTTATGGGCCGCTTTTATTTGCTTACCCGATACATGGTAATATAAAACAAAAATTCTCTCCAAACCACTACACACTTTGTTTAGAAAAATCTGAATACGTATTTCGACAGCTAAGTTATCATCTTCAGCAGAAGATAGAAAGATTTTTCTAAATAAAGTGTGGTTTCTAGAGAATCTTCGTTTTATATTGAACATTCGCCACAGAAAATTCATCAAATATCCTATCCATTAATGTGTGGTGTCCAAAAATTGGCACAGATACTCATAAACGCGACGGTACGTTGTTGGGACATGCCTAGGGATTTCTGGAAAATTGTTAAAAAAATCATCTGTTATATTCATTGAGGAAAATACGAACAAAAAAAAAATCTATCTCACATACCCTTGAAGATATCAGGCCCCAAAGTGCGAAACTTTAAACGATTATATCTTGAAGATAACAGCACATATAAACGAATGAAATGGCTAAATACAAAGGCACAATCTATCTAAAATTACATTACATGGTCAAATTACATTTTTATAACAAATTTAATTTTACAAAAATTTCAGGAAATAAAAGCTCTGTTCGTAGTGACCAAAAACCGAGTTTCAAACTGTTTTCAAACTGTGAATGTCTGCGCACATCAAAAAAATGAAGTTATGCGCAGGATTTTTGAACTGTGGACTAGTTTTTTTTGGGTTTTTGGTCACTACGAACAGAGCTTTTAGCTTCTATCGTGGACGGATCGATTTTTTATCTGCCACCTTTGATTTTTTCAATTTTACTCTATTGTGAATGGGGTTTTTTTATGTCAGTTTTTGAATGTTATTTTGACAGCAAATGCGTCAAATGTATTTTATTAAAATAAATTATGTAAAATGTGCTGCCGTCGAGAAAAATAGAAGAAAGAAGTAAGAAGAATAGTAAGATATTTCCTTTTTTGAATAATTTTGTTTGAGGATAACAATAAGGCTCTAATTTTCGTAAAACATCAGAGAAATGTTTCTTGTTAATGTCCACTTCGCATAAAACTTGAGCCACTATTTTGACCATATTTACAATGCAAAAATTGATCGTTTTAAATTCCATTTCCACGAGTAGATAAAAGATCGATTACTTTTTTGATTCCACAATAGTACAAGCGTTTAAAGTTTCGCAATTTGGGGCCTCATATCTCCGAGGGTATATGAGATGAGATTTCTTTTTACAATTTTCTGGTGATCTCTAAACATGCCCCAACAACGTATTATACAGGTTGTTCCAGATTTGGCGCATCACCTCTATGGTACGCTGTTGGGGCATGCTAAGGAATCCCCAGAAAATTGTTAAAAGAAATCTATCTCAAATGGAGATATAAGGCCCCAAAGTGCGAAATTTTAAACGCACAATCTATCTAAAATTATTTTACCATTTGTTTATTTTTTAAATGGTCAAATTACATTTTTATAATCAATTTATACAAAAATTTTGCGAAATAAAGCTGACAGTCAATAATGATCTAATGCAAAAATGTAGGCTCAAGAATCTAGATGACTTTTTAAGATGTATTTTACAAACTGTGTTGCCGAACTTTGTTCGCATTTTTCTCGATGAAAATAACAGATGGATTTTTTTTGACAATTTTCTAGGGATCCCTGAAAATGCCCCAAGAGCGTACCATCGCGTTTATGCGCCATTTTTTGGACACCCTGTACTATTTTTTGAAAAAATGTAAATATCTCCCTTCCTCCTTCTAAAATGGAATAAAGGATTTTTTTCAAATAAGTGGTAATTATGTTGTTTAGAAACTTATTTTGTTTTTTTTTCTAACGTTCCTTTATATGTTGAGTGAAAGGTAGCAATCCAAATGTAGTATGAAATGTATGTAAAAGAATAGCGGGAAAGGATCAAAACCAATAAACCAATAAAGACCAATTTTTGTTCCTTTATATTTCCAGGTTTTATCAGCGAGGAAGTCTTGGAAGTCCACAAAAAAACCATGCACGATGGAACGAACCCTGCGATATGCCCGATTTGCAATATCACAAAACCAACAAAACTTTCCCTCCACCTCCATATGGTACGCCACGGTGATAAGAAAGTCCAATGCCCACATTGTCCTATGAAGTTTTACACCCTTCCCAATTTGGACAGCCACTTAAAAAAGCATACAGGTCATAAGCCGAAAGCCTGTGAGTTTTGCCCTTTTAAAACAACTACTAGGTTTAATTTAAAACAGCATTGGTTAAGTCATAAGGGAGATGTTAAGTGTGACTTCTGTCCAAAAGGGTTTCTTAATAACGAGGTGCTAGATCATCATATGAGTGTGAGGCATAAAAGTAAAGGAGGTAGTGGAAACAAAAGACAATCATCCCGTTTTATAGAAAAGGAATCGCAACTGACAGATGACAGCTCCAAAAAGGTTCCAAAAACAGAACATGAAGGCCCCATTGTGCATTAAAATTAAAAACAGTTTTTAAAATTAGAAGAATAGGGCTTCTAATTATTTAAGCCAGCCACTATTTTTAAACTTTGGGGTACATAAAAACACCCCCCACTACTTTTTAGGGTACGAGCTGACGTCACAAACTTGATTATGTTGGCACTTTCGTTGTTTTGAAATCTGGTGTCAAACATAATTTGACGTTTTAAAAAAAGTTAGTTTAATTTTGCATTTTTTAATATTTTAATTTCTTGTTACCGTTTTTTAGGCATGTGATAAAATTGTCCAGTTGGACAAGTGCAGTGTCTACCAATCGCGAGTAGTAGCGGTGTGATTTATTGTGTGAATTTTTACTTGGCGTTTTTTTGCACTTAAAAACGAAATCAAAAATTATGACGACTAGTTGAACCCATGCAAAAGGATAACTGTAATCTGTTAATGTTATTTAGTACCTTATTTTCATTTGGAAAAATATAATTTGAATTCTTCTCTACTTCGGCACATTACTTTCTGTCGTTTATTATTGCAATAATGATACAAATAATTGTAAGCAGCTTGACGCATTAATTTTAATTTATTTTTAAGGAAGCAAAATGAACTTTTTGCAGTAAGCACATTTTGGACAAAACTTGCAAGTAAAATGGTCTTTTTTATTATTTTTCAAATTTAAGTCAAAAATGACAACTAATGACAGCAACAAACGTTACCAACAAATTTTATTTTCTGAAGGGTACGAGCTGACGTCATCACGTACGAAGTGTTTTTGAACTACCAATTTTAAACGATTTTAAATATTTTTTTTCTGCACAAATATTAATTTCTAGGATCATATTTAAACACAAACCATATTGGTTTTTCATGGAGAATCGATATAAAAAATAAAAAAAAATCATTCATGTTCCCCATTAATAAAAAAAAGAACATGTAATGTACAGGGTATCCCTCGAAACAAGTACATCTTTTAAAAGGGTAGATAGACGACGACAAAATAGACAGATACACTCGACATGTCCTAGGCTAGGGGGCACCGTTTAGAAGCTACAACCCTTTAAGTCTACTTCACTAAAAATACTTAATCGTAAATATCTTACAAATGGTATTTCGAAACATGATAAAATTGATGCAATCATTAACGACAATAAAAACATGTCTTTCAAAGTTGTTTTGACATTTGTAGTCCACCTAAAAATGTCAAAATAAGTTTGGAAGGATTGTTTTTATTGCCGTTAATGATTCCATAAATTTTATTATGATTCGAAAAACCATTTGTAAGATATTATCGATTAAATATTTGTAGTGAAGTAGACTTAAAGGGGTGTAGTTTTTAAACGGTGCCCCTTAGCCTAAGACATGTCGAGTGTATCTGTCTATTTTTTTGTCCTCTATCTACTCTCTTAAAAGATGCACTCGTTTTGAGGACACTTTGTATAAGACAATGATGATTTTTTTTAAATTGTCTGCAAAGACTACCTATGTATATTAAAATCTAAGTGAAGTATAACCATATTGTAACGTCCAAGTTTACAAATAGCTTCTAAACAAAGGTTGCGTGATTTACAAGTCAGAAAAAGAACAAATGGATTGTTCGTACTTCCTAGAAACCCTAAATAATTAATGTAAAAGTGTCTAGATATGGCTTATAGGTACAAGTTTTCTTGGAGTACAAACATTTGAATAAAAAAAGTTAACAGCTCTTTTTTGGTAATACCAAAAGTTTGGAAAACTATTAAGGAAAGTTTCTAAGAGGCCAATTTCAAGTTAATAAGTTTTATCTCAACTTCAAAAATCTATTAAAAAGCTAAGTTTTGGACAAAGATAGTCATTTAACCACCGCCATTAATCAAAAAAATGTATGATTTTGTTTTTTATTTATTACTATTTAGAATCTAGATAATAATACACAAACTATAAACTGAAGGACTTTTATTTTGATTTTATTAATTATATGAATACCAAATTCCATTTTTCATGAAAGATACCGTAATATTAATTATTTTTAAATTAAATTATAATACGGGTTGTCAAAAAAATTGGCTTATAAAGGCAATGGAACAATTTTGTGAAATTCTTGGGGATCCCTAGAAGAATGTAAAAAAAATCCATCGATTATATTCATGGAGGAAAATGCGAACAAAGTTGCATAAGTTCGACAACACTGATTGTCAAAAAGTACCTTAAAAACTCATCTAGGTTCTTGATCATACATTTTTTCATTAGATTTTGTTGCCATTGTTCTCAACTTCATTTCATAAAATTTTTGTTAAATTAAATTGATTATAAAATTGTTATTTGACCATTTAAAAGATTAACAACTGGTAAAATAATTTATATAGATGGTGCCTTTGTATTTAGCCATATTTTTTGTTAATATGTGTTGTTATCTTTAAGCTATAAGCGTTTGAAGTTTCGCACTTTGGGGCCTCATATCTCTAAGGATGTATGAGATTTTTTTTAACAATTTTATGAGGATCCCTAGGCATGCCTTAACAACGTACTGTCGCGTTTATGCGCCAATTTCTGGACACAATATAGCAAGAAAAAAATAAAAAAACGCGGTTTATCTCTTTGTGGCATTAGTATTTTATATTGTGTGATTTTGTTTTTAAAAACAATTTATATCCTTTTTTATGATACATTGTTTTAAAAACTGAATTCTTTGTTATAGAGGGTGTTACCAAATAACTAGGAAGGGGGTAATTCCCGAACCCATTTTAAGAAAAAAAGTTCATAAAAACATGTGTCCGAAAATCCTTCGTTTCTGAGATACAGGGTGTCAAAGTTTCTTAATCTTAAGATTACTTAAAAGCTAAACCAAATATTTATTTGAAATAATAATAAAAAAAAAGAAATTAATTAACCCTTCATTGTTAACTATGTTTTATTTTTATTAACAAAAAGAAGCCTAACTTAAAAAAGAAATTTTGTTGCCTTTGGGCAATGGATTTTTTTCTCGAAAACGGTTAGTTTTATGAAAAAAGAACAAGACATTAATTTTAAATATCATATTCTAGGGCTTCTAATTATTTATGTATATATAATTTATTAATTATGAAAATACCAAAAAAGTTACACACAAAAAAGTTGGGGGTAAACAACCCCCATGGTACCCCCAAATGTGCCCCTTCCAATTATAATTTTTATTTTTTTCTACCGCACTTTATGTCTAAAGGCAAGAAAATTACCCGTGCTAAGTTTCAAATAAATATCTGGTTTAGTTTTTTGATAATCTTAAAAAAAAAGCTTTTTTTTAGAAACTTTGGCATCCCGTATCTCAGAAACGAAGGATTTTCGGACACATATTTATATGAACTTTTTTTCTTAAAATGGGTTCAGGAATTACCCCCTGAATTTTTTCCTAGATATTTGGTAACACCCTGTATTCGTTTGCATGCAAAATGCTAATATCATTTTTATTCAAACACCAAGGCAATTTTTCATCAAAACCGGACAATTTTTTTTTTGTGAAATTGATTAAAGGGTGGATTAAAAGGTAGGAAACCACCCATTTAGTTACCTAAAAAAAGAGGCGAGGCAGCTACTAAAATGTCACTATATTGATTAGAAAATATAACTAGAACACTGAACAAGTGTATACCTAAGTGTATAAAGGTCCAAACCATTATTTAAAATCGGTACAAGGTCTTCTTCGCAAATAGGAAGACCCATAGAAATAAAATGACTAGAAATGAATTGCTTATAATCATAACATTACCATTGTATGGGTCCAAGATCTAAAAGGTTAGCATAGGGAAGTTCCATTGAAAACGTTTGTTTATTTACGTCCACTTATTCATGAGTCCATATATCTTACATTGGGTAAACAAAAAGATCTTGGTCCCAAACAATAAATTTATATACCTTCTCTATTGTAAATATTCAATCTCTTTGGGGGTTTCCAAAAATTGGCACATAAACGCCATAGTACGTACATGTTGGGGCATGCCAAGGGACCCCCAGAAAATTGTTAAAAAAATCTTATATACCCTCGGAGATATGAGGCCTTAAAGTAAAAAACTTTACACTTTTATAGCATGAAAATAAAAAATAACATTACATATTAACAAAAGAAATGGCTAAATACAAAGGCACAATCAATCTAAAATTATTTTACCATTTGTTTAGTTTTTCAATGGTCAAATTACATTTTTATAATCAATTTTATTTAACAAAAATTTTATGAAATGAAGCTGACAACAATGTCAATGTGATCTAACACAAAAATGTATGATCAAGAAGATAAGATGTATTTTTACAATTAAAGTTGCCAAACTTATGTAACTTTGTTCGCATTTTTCTCCATGAGTATAACAGTTGGATTTTTTTAACATTTTTCTATGGATCTCTGAGAATGTCCCAACAACGTACCATCGCGTTTTTGCGCCAATTTTTGGACAGCCTATTCCTCAAAAAGCACAAGCATTTTTAATACAAATAAAATGTTCCAAAGGTGATTTTCAGCCTTTTACATACTTACAAAAAGTTATGACTTTCGGTTTAAGTAAAAATATTTTTGTTTATTTAAATGAACTATCCTGTATATATTAATATATTTTTTGGTATTTATTTAAAAATGTATAATTCATTTGTTTTTAAAAAAATTGTATATGACCAATATTAACAATTTTATAGAGAACTTAAAAAATAGGCTAATTGAAAAAAAAAAGATCGATTTATACTTTTGTTCAAGCGAAGAGTAAAAATAAACATACCTACCCCTTTAAATGCCCCTACCGGCGTAGCTACCTATAATTTACCCTTAAATCTAGGACAGAAAACAAATTTATTTTCCAAGTATCAACAATCGTGTATTATTCGACGTGGACAAACAAAAAACTTTTTTAAGTTGTAACCAAGCATTTAGAATAATGTTTTATTATATTTTTGTTCGGCTAATGTTAATGCATATTTAATATTACTAATTTAAAAACTACTTAGCGGTCGCTGATCTAATTATGAGATAAATCGGGTTAGGACAACGTTTCTATTTTGTCAAAATCTAAAAAAAAGTAGGGTGTCCAAAAATTGACAACTTAATGGTAAGTTTTTGGGGCATGTCTAGGGATCCCTAATCAAATGTTAAAAAAAATCTATTTCATATATACTAAGAAGTCCTAAAGTGCAAAACTTTGAACGCTTATACCTTGAAAATAACAGCACATATTAACGAAAAAAATTATTTAATACAAGAGCATGCCCTCTAGAAAATAGTTAAAAAAATCTATCTCATACACCCTCGGAGATATGAGGTCCAGCAGACTTTTTTCATTTTTGGATCACTCCCGGGTTCGAACCCGGGTCACTTTGGTGAGAGGCAGTGATACTTACCTCTACACCGTGCCTGATGGCTATAATCAATTTAATTTTATAAAATTCCATTAATGAAGCTGACAACAATGTCAAATCTAATGCAAAAATGTATGAACAAGATTCATAAATGGAATTTTTAGATGTATTTTTGTAGACTGTCAAATTTATGCTTGTTTGCATTTTTATTATTGGCGCACCACCTGTATGGTATGCTGTTGGAACATGCCTAGGGATCCCTAGAAAATTGTTAAAAAAAATCCATCTTTTTTATCTTTGAGAAAAATACGGTTAAAGTTTGATAAATTTGGCTGGTAACTCTGTATAAAAAAGGGCACTTTAAAACCCACCTACGATTCTTGAGCATACTTTTTTGCATCAATCATATTGACATTGTTGTCAGCTTCATTTCATGAAAATTTTGTAAAATAAAATTGATTATAAAAATGTTATTCGACCATTCAAAAGATAACCAAATGGTGGAATGGTTTAAGATAGACTGAAGCTTTGTATTAACCCATGTTTTTCGTTGATATATGTTGTTATCTTCAAGGTATGAGCGTTCGAAGTTTTGCACTTGGGACCTCATATCTCAAAAAGTATATGAGATGATTTTTTTAACATTTTTCTAGGGATCCCTAGACATGCCCCAACAACGTACCATCGAGTTTATGCGCCAATTTTTGGACAATCTGTATAGTTTTCGTTTTAAGTTTTAGAAACGAGTAAATATGAACGGAAATATGAAAATATGAATAAAAAAAAAAGTAGTTTTAATGTATCTAAAATGAACAACATTTCCGCTTTGGAAACGAACTGACTGATGTATACTTTTAATAATAATATTTTTTTATTTATATAATTATTTAATACAATAACTCTGTAGGTAAATACCTACTTAATAGGAAGGTAATTATAAAAACTTGTTTTGAAATTAATAGTTCTAACTACCTGTAATATTGTTTGCTTTAATTTTTTAACAAAAAACCCGCATCCTCTATTATTATACAAAATAATATTTTAATTTATAAGATTAAAAAAAAATTGTTTGATATTCATATTTTGTATTTTTAAACTTATGCAAATATAAATCTTTATTTTTTTTTATTTCTTTGTTCAAAACAAACATTGATTAAAAGAAACACTTTGGGGGGGCCAATTAGGGCGAGAAGGAATTGTTTTAGAGGAATAATTTTTCCAAAAATCTTTTTAAAATCTAATTTAGCACCTATTTGTAAAATTTGGTGCAGATCCATCGTGTTCTAATGTTGCAAATTAAAAGGGGCTTTTTGGGGGGCTACCACGCCAACCGCAAATTCTTATTTGTGTGCATTTTGTGGATTTATTTGGCTGTTATACAGGGTACAAATAATTAGGAAAAAAATTAGGGGGTAATTTCTGGACCCATTTTAAGAAAGTTTCTCAAAATAATTTTTAATCTTAGGATTACTAAGAAATTAAACCGGATATTTATTTGAAATAATAATAAAAAAATGAAATAAATTAACCCTTCATTGTTAACTATGTTTTATTTTCAGTAAAATAAAAAAGCCAAACTTAAAATAGAAAATTTGTTGCCTTTGGGCAATGAATTTTTTTCTCGAAAACGGTTAGTTTTATAAAAAAAGAACAGGAAATTAATTTTAAAGATCATATTGTAGCGCTTCTAATTAGTTTATGAGAATACCAAAAAAGTAACACACAAAAAAGTTGGGGGTGAACAACCCCCATGGTACCCCCAAATGTGCCCCTACCAATTATAATTTTTATTTTTTTTTTCCGCACTTTATGCCTTAATGCAAGAAAATTACCCGTGCTAAGTTTCAAATAAATATCTGTTTTAGTTTCTTGGTAATCTTAAAATAAAGTTTTTTTTTAGAAACTTTGGCACTCTGTATCTCAGAAACGAAGGATTTTCGGACACATGTTTATATGAACTTTTTTACTTAAAATGGGTCCAGGAATTACCCCTTAAAAAAACTTATGCTTCCCACGAAACTATTTTTTCCAGCGATTGTTACGCTCGACATAATATTAAAGTTTTAACATATAAAACTAGGTTAAAAAAATAAATATTTACATACTATGTCATGTCGTTAATTTTAAACAAATATCATCACTTTTATTCCAAGTTTTGTTTCAAGTTTATTTATTAAGGAAAAAACTTGTGACACTTCAAACGCGCGCGTGCAGCACTAAACCAAGGAATAAACTTATAAACTTAAATACAATTTTAATTCACGAGCCCACAAGAAAGGAGGTTATCCTTTCTGGAAAGGTCCTTGCTGGACAAAGGAACGCGGCACACTACACTTTTATATGCATGCTTTGGATTCCAAGGATTTTACCTTTTGAAGTTTAAACAGTGTGTCCCGAAAAAAAAAAACAGATTAAATTTTTTTGTAAAATCTAATATTTTATCAAAGGGGGAAACCATAGGTAGATTATTTGACGTTGTTAGGTTGTCGAAAACTGTTATATGCATTTATTTGTAAGTTTACGAATTCTTTAAAGTCAAAAATTAGATGTTTTAAAATTATTCAGGATTATTTAAACTAATTATTTTTTTTTAGTGCAAATGATTTTATTTTTTTAAGTAGTTATAAAAGCAATCGTAAAAGTGTAAGGACAAAAACCATAAAATGTTTCGCTAAGCTAAAAAGCGAGGGGCAATTAAATAGAATAAAATGTACATACTCATTTCACAAATTTCAAGCAAATTCCTTTCATTTAATTGTCCTTCCCTAAAAATTTAACACTTAAATTTATTTTCTCAAGTTATATTACTTTTTGCAGAGTAGTGTCAAAGAGTACAGGGCGCATAAACGCGGTAATACGCTTTTGAGGCATTCTGAGGGATTCCTAGAAAATTGTCAAAAAAAAATCTGTCTGTTATATTCGTCGAGAAAAATGCGAACAAAGTTGCAGTTCTAAAATACATCCTAACAGCTCATCAAGATTCTTGAGCATGCATTTTTGCCTTAGATCATATTGACATTGTTGTCAGCTTCTTTTCATGAAATTTTTGTAAAATTAAAATGACTATAGACCATTTCCGTTGGTCCGACATTCATTGTTAAATTTGACATAAGTCATTGTGACATTGGTAGTGACCACCTGTATTACAAATGATTTATGTCAAATTTAACAATGAATGTCGGACCAACGGAAAAGGTCTATAAAAATGTAGTCTGACCATCTAAAAAAAACAAATGGTAAAATAATTTTAGATAGATTGTGCCTTTGTATTTAGCCATTTCTTTCGTTAATATGTGTGGTTATCTTCAAGATATAAGCGTTTAAAGTTTCGTACTTTGAGGCCTCAAATCTCCAAGGGTACTTAAGATTTTTTTTTAACAATTTTGTGGGGATCCCTAGGCATGCCCGAATAACGTACCATCGTGTTTATGCGCTATTTTTTGGACACCTGTATATCATGTTTAGTCGGACCTAGAGTGCCTTGATAATTTTGACAGTTATTGTCGTCTTATAGAGTGACGACATGCATCATTCTTTCTCTGTCATACAGATAACGTCATTAATTGTGATTGTAAGTTGTAATTGTTGTCACTTTGGCTATAACGTTGATGACGTTATCTGTATGACAGAGAAAGAATGATGCATGTCGTCACTCTATAAGGCGACAATAATTGTCAAAATCATCAAGGCACTCTAGTCGGACCTTCCCCAATATCGTCAATATTCATCCTAGAGAAATCATCTTTGTAGATTCGTTTGTTTCATGACATTTTAAGACTTATATTTTGTCCGTCTGTCTGTAACGAAATTTTTTACCCCAATAACTCAAGAACGGTTTATCGAATCAACTTGAAATTGAACAAAAATTAGTTTCATATATAGGAAGAACCCTATTGTTTTTGGAATAAATCAAACAATAAATAGGGGGTAAAAAGCAACCCCAAAATTAGAAAAAAATTCATATTTCGGTTAATATTAGTTTTATAAAAAAGTATTCTTCATGGAATTAAAGACTATATTTTTATCTATCAAAATGCATTTTACAATTTTTTATACTCACACCCGTTTATAACTTTTACTATTTTTAATAAAATAAAAACTGCGCATTCTTCTTGCAAATAATAATGCATTGGATTATTACTGCAAAGAGTATCTTCACAATTTTGCTTTTCGAAATGCACATTTATAGTGCAAAAAATAATCCTCCTAAGTTTTCATTTCACAATTTTTTTTTGTTAATGTAATTATTTGCCCTTTTTAATTATTTTGTTTGATTTTTTTTACTTAGACATCTTAGGGGTTGTTAATCTAAAAAAGGCAGAATCGAATGCCTTTTTTAGCTCGAAAATTATCAAGTCAATTTTTGTAGTTTTTTGAGATTCTTGTTTTTTAATTATTACCCCTGTATGCTCTTTTACCTTTGTACTTGATTTAAATTCCTATAGGTACAAACTAAGGGTAGTGGACAATGCTAATAACGCATGCTCGATACTTTTGGGTAGCCTATAGACGGTATTTAGATCCTTTCACTGATATTTTTCCGAGTATTTTTCGTGCTTTGTGTTCTGTTATTTACTTTCGTTGAAATAATATATGAGAAAAAAGTAATGGTAATTTATTAGGGTAGGTATTTGTTTTTTCGGGTCGATAATAATTTGATTATTGTAAACACTTTCCTTTGTTATGTTCTACCACAAACACAAAGTCGAAAAATCGTAGAAGTATAGTTTTTTTTTATACTTCTTTTTGACGGCACTTAAATTCATTTAATTAATTAAACAAAAATAACAATGAATGAAGGATAAATATGGGCAATTAAATAAAAAACCAATAGTTCTTTAAAAACATCATAATAATTTATTTTAATTCTACATAAAGATAATATTTTATTTATTGTCTCATTTTTTAGGCATTTTATTTAGAATTTTTCACGATATTTATATAAATAAAAGGTTAAATTATACTTAGGTATTAAGGGCGATTTATAGAACGTTACTTTCACTTTTCTTTCGCTTTACTTCGGCGTAACTTTACAGAAAATTAAATAAAATACATGGGAATGTATTAGCAAATTTATACTTCACTTTAGCGCTACTTTGCTGATTCATTTAGCTGTAAGTCGTGCTAATTCGAAAGCCGAGCTTGGCCGATCATGCGCAAAATTTGCAAAAATAAGATATTCACCCTTATTGTCAAGGGAATATCGCTTCGTACGAAACCTGTTGGTATTCTTATGTAGGTTTCGTACGAAGCGATATTCCGTAATTACCGCCCAGGTGTAAATAGTCAGAAGTCGCGAGTTCAGACACATGCGCATACCTGTTCTCAATTTCACGTAACTTTACAATCTATAAATTCAGCAAATTTGTCAAGTTACGCCGAAATAAAGCGAAAGTAACGTTCTATAAATCGCCCTGTTTATTACTTGCAATGCACATAACTTACTCTTTTAAAAATAAAAATGATAGAACCTTTTTTTTTAATTAAAACTGTATAAAATCACAAAAAAAATCAAAATAGTTATAGGTTATAAAAATAGTCCGCTTGTTCTTTAGGTTGGTAGCTGTACAATAAATGATTAATTTAAACTTTCTATTTCTTTTTTTTTTAAATATAACAACCATTGGTTTGGACCAAAAGTTAATTAAATTTTAATCAAAAATCAATGTCCCAATCACTGAATTCATCCGGTGGGATATCGGTGTCCTTTCCAAAGCAATCGAAGTTTGATGAATCACTCGGTCCTCTTACTGGTTGAATTATGGGGGGTACCATCGTATTTGAAACAAGTCCATCCCAATCAAAACCTTGGAACCATCTACAAAAAAAATAAATAAGAAAAAACGTTAATAGTTATTTTACCAGTAAGTGTGTTACTAAAGGCGATTAATAAACGAGCGGTTTCAACAAGCGAGCGATCAGAGAGCTTCTTAATAAGTGAGTTTATTAATCGCCATTAGAATACGAACTAGTTACAATGCATTTTAGCACATCGTAGATCATTATTAAATAAATTATAAAATAATACAGTTATTTCACCAACTAGCAGAAACAATGCGTCGGCCATTCAAATTTATTAAAGTTGAAGAAGAAAAAGAGCTGTCACCCAACTTTTATTAATTGTGAATAGAAAATTAATGTTATTTCCTTAAATGTGGTGAAAGGATCTGCTTCTTATTCTTTTTAACGGTAAATTTTTAATTTTCTTTGGATTATGTTGCTTGAACCGTAATTAAAGCTACTTTAACATTTGTAATGTAGGAACATAGATAGTAATTTTAAACATGGAAGAGCGTTACTATGGGCTCGTATCCATGAATTAATAGAATTAATCAACGATTTGGAGTGCGTTAATGAATGTCTTTAATAAGCGATGTGGAAAATCTTATTTTAATTTCAAGATAAAATAAAAAAAGGATGTGGGTGTTTCGGAATCGAACCCACATTCATAATTACTTTACCTGTGTTTTTTGATATCTTGTAATCCTCCCCTCTGATATCCCAGACGCTCTGATGGGGAATCTCTGCACAGTTTTTTAATAAGGCTTTGGGCAGACCTGCTCGCATTGTGTTTTGTAAAATCTATCATGTCAATTCCTTTTAATATTAGGTTGTACGTTTTCATGGGGTCAGCTGCTGTAAATGGTGGGCTGAAAAAAAATTGAAATATTTGGTCCAAAAATCGGAGTAAGGTAAAAATGCTACCAAATAAAAAAATAGTATGTTAAAACATAGAGTTTTATAAGGAACATTTTTTTAGCATGCGTCCATCAGGTTTGGAAAATGAGCCGGGCTGCTGGGAATTTTCAAATAGACAAGTGCTTTATTTAAGTTATTAAAAAACATTTTTAATTCGAATTTAAAACTCAAAATTTTATTAGATGGGTAATATTGAAATTTTGAAATAAAAATTAAATTTAGGTATAAGTACTGAATGAATAGGCGTTTTTGAGAAAATGTAAACGTTGATATCGTTCCTCCAATTCTTCTAGTTATTCCTTCCATAAAAAAACTATGTCCCCTGATAGTTTATTTCAGTAAAATTTGTTAATAAAAAGTACCTTGCATCGAAAGAAGTCATCTTTTTGCATCTGGAAAACCAACCTTATTAAATAAAATTTTCGGTTTAATAATGAAGCAATTCAGTAAACTTAAAAACCAAATATCGGGTTTCATAATGTGCTTATTATAGAACGCAAATATAAAAATTCTTTTTGATAAATTTAATGAAGCAAATATAAAATAGTATATTAAAACATAGAGTTTTATAAGGAACGTTTTTTAGCACGCGTCCAGGTTTGGAAAAAGAGCCGCGCAGCGGCGAGTTTTCCAATGGACAAGTGATAAAAAACGCCTTATAAAACGAGTTTTTTATACTATTTTTTATATTTGCTTCATTTAATTCATTAAAAAGCATTTTTAATTTAAATTAAAAACTTAAGATGAAATTTTGTTTTTTATGACCAACCTTATAGCATAACATTGACATTTTAAAGTAAAAAATAAATTAAAGTTAGACATTTGTAAACTTTACTCATTTAATACTGAATGAATAGGCGTTTTTGAGAAAATGTAACTATTGATATCGTTTCTCCAATTCTTCTAGTTATTCCCTCTACAAAAAAACTAGGTCCCCCGATTGATTATAATAGTAAAATTTGTAAATAAAAAGTACCTTGCAAGAAAAGAATTATTTTTTTTGCATCAGGAAAACCAACCAATAAAATAAAATTTTGGGTTTAATAATGAAGCAATTCAGAAACTTTAAAAAACCAAATTTCGGGTTTCATAATGTGCACATTATAGAACGCAAATATAAAAAAATAGTATAAAAAACTCGTTTTAAACTTAATGCGATTTCTAGCCCTTGTCCATTGGAAAACGTTCCTTATAATACTTTATGTTTTAATATACTATAAAGTAAAATTTAGCCATTTCCCCAAATTCAAATTTAAATTGTCTAGTTTTTTCAACGTAAACAATGTAATGGTACCTGCCACACACAGCTTTTTATTTGTCAGCATGTTTGCTATTGGTTAAAAATGACATTTCCTTGTCATTAATGTCATTTAATAGCAGCAAATAAGCCGGCAAAAAGAAGCTGCGTGTAGGGCAAAGTGTTTCGACGGTAGTATTGAGGCAAAATAGAGTTTAATAGAGTTTGACGCACACAGCAGTGCTCCCGTTTCTGCCTAATTGGGAATATACATAACGAGCGAGCATTTAAATTCTACCTCGACTCTTGCCATGGAAAACAAAAGCTGCTTTTCCGTATGTCTTTGATAGTTTGTTTAAACGTCAAAAAAAGATGACAACATCAAAAATGACATTAGTAGAAACTATCAAAGACCTACGGAAAAGCAGCTTTTGTTTTCCATGGCAAGAGTCGAGGTAGAATTTAAATGCTCGCTCGTTATAAGCACAGATAGATACAACCAACAACCTCCTAAAGCCTAGCCACACTTTGTTGGAGGTAGTGGGAATCGAACCCACTCAGGCTACCTTGCGATTTTCTGCCGTCAACGGCTTAGACCGCTCGGCCATGCCTGTGTAAATTGAGACAAAATTTAAAGCTAGATAGATATTATTTTTGGCGCATTTTTTTAAATTGATGAGTTTTTAGCGCGAAATTTGTATATTATTTTTTTCCATGAAAATAAAACTTACTTTCCAGTTAAAAGTTCATGCATCAAAATCCCAAGTGCCCAATAATCCACAGCCCGATCATGTCCCTTATTCAGTATAGTTTCCGGAGCCACATACTCCGGGGTTCCACAGAACGTCCACGTCTTGCTCGAGTACCCCATTCTCTTAGAGAACCCAAAATCCACTAACTTCACGTAACCCTTCTCGTTTAACAGCAAGTTCTCCGGCTTTAAGTCTCTGTAGATAATCCCTCGAGAATGTAGGTATTCAAATGCTTCAACCACGCAGGCTGTGATGAATTGTGTTGTGTTCTCGTCGAAGCAGCCCCTGTCTCGTAAGATGGTCCAGACTTCACCTCCTAGGCAGGCTTCTAGGAGCATGTACACGTATTTTGAGTCTCTGTATGTTCTGAAAAGTCTGCAAAAAAAAAGCAATGGATTTTAATAATATTATACAGAATGTTTCCTAATGTCGTGGAAAAAATTCAAGGAGTGACACCAGGACCCATTTTAAAAAGAAAAATTCATACAAACTTATGTGCAATTTTGAGTTGTTTTAACTTATAGCCCCCCCCAAAGGAAAAGGATCACCACTATAAACACTTTTTTCAATATTTTACGTACAAAGAAATGTTTATAGTATTTAGACGTAACAAAAAGGTCCTATTCATTCTTTTCGTTCGTCGGTCGACACATCTCAGAAGCCGTCAGATTGACTCTCATATTTCTGACGTTTTTGCAAGCGCGGATTTAGGTAATTTTGTCGGGGGGGGGGGGTTATAAGCTGGGGCCCTTTCCCGGATGAGGGCCGCAGGCGTTTTTTTTTGCAATATAGCCCAATATATACTATTTTTAGAGAAAATTTAGAAGTCTTGGGGCCAGTACCCCCCCATAAATCCGCGCTTGCGTTTTTGGACGTATCTGAGATGCGTCGACCGGCGACTTCGGTACGAACGGAAAGGGTGAATACCATTCTTTGAAAAAATTATTTTTTTCTGAAGTAAAGCGATAAAAATAATTTTTTAGGGGGTTACGTAACGTAACATAACACATTACCATAGATTAAATTCATAGCAGAATCAGGGTATATTGGTAGTGCAAGATGAAGCTTATCTTCAAGGAATCCTGCGTTTTCGAAAATCATAAAATTAGATATCTTTAGCTGTTTTATGTATGCTAGGTTTTTGTCAGATATAAAATTAAAATATTTTGCATGATTTTCAGTAAAAATAGTATACCTAGCAATAAATTATTTCAATTGCCTAAAAGTAACCACCTTCGACAAATTTGATTACAAAATTGCGTAAATACTTACTTATATTTTATTTAAATATTAGAAAAATGTGCCCAGTATCATTGAATTCTGCAGAGTGTGATCATCGTGGTTTAAAGTTTGCAAAATAACTCCTAAAGACTTTTATTTTTAGCCATCACGAAATTTTAATATAATATGCTCTTTTTTCAACGCTGCATTTCAACATTTTTTAACCAAACTTGATTCCTAAGAATCCATATATAACTATTTTTTTTTTTAATTTATTTTACATTTTATGACCCACGTTTGTGCTAACAAAAGTTCATGAAAAACCTTCACCTTTTCACCTTCAAAATCGAAGGCATAGATTTCTTCTAAAACTTTCTGCGATAAATAAAAGCGCACCCCATAAAACCCCTGTTCTGCTTATCTACGTATTCTCGATCAATGGTATAACCTATAAATTTCGATTTCCAAAAATATGACAGATTGTGTCTTTACAAGCTGTGGTCAGTGTTGTCTTTCAAAATAAGTGAACTAAGTACTACTACTTAGTGTTTTTTAGTTTTTTAACTGCAAGCAGCAGCGTGCTAAATGGTAAAAAATAAACTATCCTTTTTGAGTGAAAGACATCTATTTTACATAATAAACTAAATCACGGTGTTGGTATGTAACTGTTGACCTAGTGCATGTTTATACTTGTGTGTTGTGTAGTGTATATCTACGAACCTAAAAAGAAGCATAAAAACCTACCTTGCAATAAAAGGACTCGTACATGACATCATGATATTCCTCTCACTGAAGACGTGTCCTTGTTGCTGGGTATCAACAATGTGCTGTTTTTTAAGGCACTTCAAGGCAAAGGTAAGTGATGGATCTTTGTCATATTGTACCAACTCCACTCTGCCAAAACCACCAATTCCAAGAGTGGCTATCACTTCCAAATCATTTAAATGTATGTGCTCGTATTCTAAAGACAAAATAAAAAGTGGGTCAGTTGGGGTAATTTTTTGGTTAAAAATTATAAGTGAAATTTGGACATGAGCTTTTACAAAAACTCTCTTGTTTATTTATTGGCTGGTTTAGGTGCTGTAGCGCTTTAAATTTTAAACTTTTAGGGCACTTTTCCTTGATTTTGAGGCATTTCCTATTCTAAGGTGAAGCACATTGCTTAGCAATATAAAAATATTATATTATTTCCTTCTATCTTGCACAAATCGGTGACTTTTCCATTACTGTTTAATGTCACTCAACTAAAGTAAGTTTTTTTTATCTAGTTTTAAGCAAGATAGGAAATACAATAAGACAATTTTTAATTAATTATTCCAAGTAGAGACCATCAAGCCGTATGTCACAGTTCACAGAAGTGCATTAAAATACTATCTGTAAAATTTTTTTAGGCAACCAACATTACCTAAGTACCAAAGAAAATGGTAATTTTTTTCTTCTTCTGTGTTTCCAACATTGGACTTTTTAAAACATTATTTAGAGAAAAAAAGAGAGTTTTTTAGGTCCCATTGGTGTAAAAATGTTCCTTTATATCTTATTTACGATATTTTAATTTAAAACTACCCGAGAATCTACCGCAAGAATTAAAAAATCCCATATTAATCTGATGATCATGTTGACCCACCAAGATGTCAGCTTTAAGCGCGAATTGCTTGAGAAAACAACCATATCAAGCGGTATGGTATGTTCTAGGTAATAGAAAAAAATGTTAATTTTACAATGGTACTTACCACACCTCTTGATATGGTTGCTTTCTCAAGCAATCTGCGTTTAAAATTCACATCTTGGAGGGTGCACAACATTAACACATAAACTTTATATTATAGAGTTTTACAATGAACTAAACTTGAAATATCGAATTTAAGACATTATAGCACATTTTTATACCAAGGGTTCCCTAAGAAAGCCTTTTATTTTCACAAAATATTGTTCTAAAAAAGTGGCTAAATCTGACAGAATCAAAATTCTACTTCACAGACAGTTTTTTAATGTGGATCTGTGACGTAGGAGTTGACCGTCTCTATTCGTTCAAAACGCTTATTACCTTGAACAATGTTGTGAGATATTTTCCCCAATCGCTCCTCGTCCCCATAATCTTTCTCTTTTATTTCGCTGAGGTCACCAATCAGTTTCTTAAACGAAGCTCTATCCAAGGTCAAACATTCGACCCCTGGGTGCATCGCTATAATGTTGGCAGTCCTGTTATCCTCTTTTAGAAGTGCTTGTTCCCCAAAATAATCTCCACGATCAAGGGTCCTTATTTCTTTTTCTTCTGTTTCATCTAAAAACAAAACAAAATCGACAAATAAAAAAAATGATTTTTGAAAATTTGCCTCATTTAATTAGCAAGGGGCCAAATATTTTTAATTTTTAAGGGGGTATGGATTAAAATATTTTTAGTTTTGTCATTGTCTCTCCACAAATAATTTTTGTCATAAATGAAAACTTGCATGCTTATGTAAAACAAGCTGCTGAATCCAAATCTGATACTTAAACATTTACATCACTTCTATGAGCTTTCAAAGGCAACTTCAAACGCGATTTTTTTCCCATTATCTAATGGGCAAACAAAAATTAAAATATCTAAATGCAGATCAGTACTCTACATTATAAAAGCAATCTAGATAATGAACGAGTCCTATTAAACTATTTTTGCTAAGCATTTGTAAAAATGTTTAAAATTTGGCCAATTGTAATGGGTTCTAGGTAAAAAAGAAAAGCATTTAAGAAAAATCTAATTGTGAATTTATTTTCTACATGTCTAATGAGACAGTCAAATCAGATTCCTGAAAGTTTGCCTCATTTTTTATTAAGGGGTATGGGCCAAAATATTTTCAGTTTTTTTATTGCCAAGACCACTAATAAATTTTGCCATAAATAAAAACTTGCATGCTTATGTAAAACGAGCTGCTGAATCTGAATCTGATACTTAAACATTTACAGGACTTTTAGTGTTAACGCTATGAACTTTCAACGACAACTTAAAACGTGATAATTGATTTTTTCTTTCTAATTTGCAAACAAAAACTTATTCAAAAAATCTAGATGCAGATTTGTATTCTACATTATAAAAACAATCTACAAAGTATGTTTTATTTAAATCGGTGGCAAAATATTATTTTTGCTTAGCATTCTAATTTTTATTTCAAGTTCACCAAATTTAATGGACTTTTGGTAAAAAAGAAAAGCACTTGTAAAAAATTTAATTGTGGATTTGTTTTCTAAACCGACGAATGAGGGTTAACGTAGTTTTAGTCAAATCTGTTTCCTAAAAGTTTGCCTCATTTCTTAGTATGGGGGTATGGGTGAAAATAATTTTAGTTTTTCTATTGCCAAGGCCGCAAATAATTTTCGCCATAAATGAAAACTTGCATGTTTATGTAAAACGAAATGCTTAATCCGAATCTGATACTTAAACATTTACAACACTTTTAGTTTTATTGTTACGAGCTTCTAAAAGCAACTTTTTTAAACACGATTTTCGTCAACACTGATTATTTATGTACTTACCAGAAATTCGTTGGGTTACTTTGACAGATCCACTGCTAATTATAAAAAACGTGTCGCCACTGGCCCCTTGACGGATAATATAAACCCCCGCAGGGTAAAACTCAACTTCAAGAACATCGGCTATTTTGGCTAGAACATCTGTGTTCAAGTTTTGAAGCAAAGGAACTGATCTTAGGAAATTTATGTTGTCTTGAAGTCTTTGTAGTCCGGTCCTGACCATAATTTGCTGGAAAACTTTTCTGTCCAGCATCCATACTTTCGAGTCAGTCACCACTACAAAAAAAAAGATTTAAGCTTGATTTATAACTAAATTAAATTAACTTAATGGCCTTTTAAGATTATAGATTCAAATTCATAAATGGGATGTTCTGTGCACTCAAAAGTTCGTAAAAGTCATCTCCCTGAATGTCAGTTATTTTAGAAATTTCAACAAAATATGTAAAAATATGGAGTAATACATCAATAACTATGATTAAAAATATTTAGGATAATGTTTGTGATACATAGAAGTGGTACTGAGTGCAAAATAGAAAAAAAATATGGTAAAGTGGTACTTTTGGTGTTTTTGTTTCTACATTGAAATCTTTGAACGAGCACATCTCCATTAGGCAAAAACGTAAGTTGCAAATTTTAATCATTTACAAGCTCAAAAAACCAATGGTAAATTAACGTATTATGGTTTGTCATAGACAACGTAATGTATATAAACCAAAAAATGTATCCGTAATCGAAAAAAAAAAGAAACAAAAATAGTAATACGTTTGTAGCCCTATTTTTGTAGTTTTCAAAACTACATTTAGTTTTAATATACGATGGGACCCTCATGTAGATGTGATATTTAGTAAAATTGACGGGAGCTCATCGGAGATGACTTATACGAGCTTCTAGAAGCACAAATTAGAAGGTCTGTGAATTTGAAACCCTAGTTTTAAAAGAAGAATATGATTAAAAATAGGCAACCAACAGATTGCCTATTTTTTGCCGCAAATCAACCATTCTATAAAGATATAAAATGGTAGAATCTAAGATTCACAACGATTCTAAGCGGAACAGCCAAGTTATAAAAGATGTCCTTCTTTATTTGTTAAGGGAATGTATGCATCTACCAAACCTGAAGTGATTGACAGCTGTATCGTCCTGTTGGGACTCATAAAAATTACGTATCAGGGAGTCAATGCATAACCTAAAAGAAACTAAGATACTTGTGTATTTCAACAAATATCGAAAGAAGGATTTGAGGTGTTATCGCCATCTGCCAAGGCAGAAGTGACTCACACATAGTTAGTCTACGCATGTCCAGCAAAGCTGGCACAATTACGCAGGTCAGCCATGTGCAAAGTAGCAAAACCGCCAGTGTCCAAGGTAAACAACTGCCGCGTGAACGGTCAAGATCTGATATAAAATGGTGGAATCTAACAGGCTAATTTCAAGTCAGAAAAATATCGAAGCAGTGCAAAGTTGCGACCCGGGTGCAGCACTATTTTGTTTAAAAGTAAAGGTTTCTTTGCATATAATTGTAATTTACGCATTAATAAATACAATTGGCTAATCAAAACAGATATTTTTTTACGAAAACTATCATTTTTGGACTAAAATATGTCGTTTGCGACGTCGCAAATTTGCACTGCTTCGAAATTTATTGACTTGAAATTAGCCTGTAAGATTTACAAATATCCTAGGCGGAACGCCCAAGTTTTGACTAACCTCGAATAGAAGCTGTTCTAGTACAATTATACAAAATAGCAAGTTCTCCAAATGCTTTTCCAGGCCCCATTCTACCCAAAACGTTCCCTTCTTTTATAACCTCAAAGTTTCCTTCAGCCGCTACGAAAAGGTGAATTCCAGCTTCCCCCTCTCTTATGACGTAGGACCCTGCTGAATATTCCTTTGAACACATGGCATCTACGATCTCTCTTACTTGAGATGTGTCTAGGTTTTTGAGAAAGTCATTGTCCATTATGGCGTCTTTTATTAACTGTTTAGATCTAAAAAAGAGCATATTTAGGGACGTCCTGTATACAATAGATTACAATAAACCCTCATTATTAAATTTGCCTGTCTGTGATGAGAAAACAAGGGTAGTGACTTTTATATTTTGCATATAGACAAATAGGGAGCACCACCAACGACACCACAAGTGCCAAACAAACCCTTTAAGTTTATTGGGACTATTCCGAAAGTTTTGTTAAGATACGACAAGTGGTTTCGTCACAGTTAATTTTTTAGTTACCTCGCGAGCTGCAAGGAAACGTATACCTCTTTTTGGCTTATTCTTTAGATGAGACCCCCTAGAAGCTAATTATTGGTTATTTTTTGAATTGTTTTTTGTAAACTCATGATTGGTCAACATTCGCGGTTTTGTATGCGATTTATAAAATTCCACTGCCAAGCAGCCTCGAAATTTTGGTTCACTAATTAAAGCCTGTCTACTTTTTTTTGCCTCCCAAAAAAATTAGGTTGTCCAACAGAAAATAATTTTGCTCACATTCTGTTTATGTAAGATTCTTTAAATTGGAGTCATTTAATCGCCTTAGAACGTCATAATTTTGCGGTGTGTCACTTGTGCATTTTCGGGTTTTAACTGGCGCAAAGCATCCATGTATTTCCGGGACACTCCTGTTTTTGGTAGACCTGTCTTAGGATGGGTGCTATAAGACTGGTGGGTCCATGTTTTAATTTCAAGAATCAGCAGGAAATAGTCTATTGTTGTGGTGCATCGTCGCCAAAAGTAAAAATTAACTCGCCGAGACATTGTTGTTGAGATAATATTTTTTAAAAGTAGTCAAATTTGTTTGCATATAAATATTTTCTCGACACAATTCCATTTTTTCAAAAACTCTCCAAGTTAACAAAATTATTGTGGTTAAAATACTTGTCGTATCCTAACGAAACTTTAGGTATAGTCCTAATAAACTTAAAGGGTTTGTTTTGTACTTGTGGTGACGTTGGTGGCGCCCCTTATTTGCCCTAATGCAAAATATAAAAGGCAACCCTCATATACCGAAAAGTTCTCTTAATAAGCCTTAATAAAATGGCGGATGCGACGGGTTAGCATAATGTGTTATTTTAAGCGCATTCGCCATTTTCTTAAGACTAAAACTGAAGCCCTAGAGTATTTTTCAAGGTTACAATTCTAAATTTACAGTTTAATTAAGATACGTGAAGTTATTTAAAAAAAATAAACTCTGCATAGTACCTACTTTTGAATAATGACTTAAGGCATTAAAAGTTAAATTTGCATTGCAGTACAATTTTCTAATAATAAGGACAATTTTTAACCATCATCTAAGTTCTTACCTAAAGTCTTTGTCATATTTAGTAATAGTGATATCACTAGCCTGGCCAGTGTTTTCGCTAGATTCGGCAGAAACTCCCTGTTTCTTAGTGATTGAAGTATTCGAGATCGACTGTGGTTTTTGGGGTACTCTATTTGCCATTGCATGTTTCTCTTGTATACTCGTAAGTAAAACATCTCCATCTCTTGATTGTCTTGTTGTTTGTTGAAGGACACTCTAAAAAAATAATTTTATAGATCAAAAAAGAAAAAAAATTCACTTAATGTCTTGGTTTTTCCCATTAAAAAAAAAGCACATTGATCGCGGCTATCCTGTATAATACGCTTTTAAACAAAAATTTAATTAAACTCTTAAGGTAAAAAAAATTAAAAAAGAATAACTACAAAAAATAAGAATTGACTTTAAAAATAAAAACGCTATTTTTCTGAGTAAAATTTGTCAACCCAAAAAGTTACAAGTTCCTTGCCCTAAATAAATAAATTTACCCGAAAATAAAAATTTTAATTACCATCTTATCATAAAGATAAAAAGTTTGACCACGCAATAATGTTAGAGAAAGTGATTTCTTGGAACATGCTTTTAAATTTGGTGTAAAAAATGAAAGAATCGCGTGTCTTTGTATAATTTTAGGAAAGACGTGAAATTTCTGTTATCAGACAATTATTTCGTCAATACCTAGTCCTTAGGTTTTGGGTAAATTTTCTACTTTTCGTAGACAAGTCAAAGAATAAGTTTGTTGGGACAATTTTTTCAAATTTGTTTGTTTCGGTATTGAGAATTCTGTCAGATTTAGCCACTCTTTTAGAACAATATTTTGTGAAAATAAAAGGCTTTCTTAGGGAACCCTTGGTATAAAAATGTGCTATAATTTGATATTTCAAGTTTAGTTCATTGTAAAACTCTATAATATACAGTTTATGTGTTAATGTTGTGCACCCTCCAAGATGTGAATTTTAAACGCAAATTGCTTATAAAAGCAACCATATCAAGAGGTCTGGTAAGTACCATTGTCAAATTAACATTTTTTTCTATTACCTTGAACAAAACCATTCCCCTTGATATGGTTGCTTTCTCAAACAATTCGCCTTTAAAGCTGACATCTTGGTGGGTGATCATCATCATCAGATTAATAAGGGATTTTTAAAATCTTGCGGTAGATTCTCGGGTAACTTTAAATTAAAATATAGTAAATAAGATATAAACAAACATTTTTACACCAATGGGACCTAAAAAATTCTCTTATTTTTCTTTAAATAATGTTTTAAAAAGACCAGTGATGGAAACACAAAATAATAAAAAAATGACCATTTTCTTTGGTTCGTAATGTTGGTTGCCTAAAAAAATTTCACAGATAGTATTTTAATGCACTTCGGTTAAAGGGCTTGACCGTGTCTATTGGGGTGTAATATTTAGCGAAATTTGTATATCTTTGCGGTATTTAAAAGTATTTAAAAGCAGCAATGTAGGTAAACAATCCAGAACTTCATAAAATAATCGAAAAATGCAAACTTCAGAATGAAGAGGATGATATATTGCAAAAAAGTAAGTCTTCTTCAAAAAAAAATCTGGAAAAAAGTATCCATGTCGTTTTAAAAAAATAATTTGGAGCAAACCAGAAAATATTTTCCATTGCCCCTAAAATTATGAGTTCTAAGAGTAAGCAGTTTTACAGGAGTGCAAAATTTTAGATTCGACGAAATGAAATATTTGTTTTGCATCAGTTTTCTGATACCTAAATGCATGAGGAGGCGTAGAAATAAATAGAAATGGTGTCGATACTCAATATAAACAATAGATTCACGTTTCCATAATAACAGAATGAAGAAGAGGAAGGATATCTCAAGTTCACAATCATCCTGTTTTGAAAACAAAACCTGCAACAATGGTTGCATTATTTAAAAACTTTTGTTGTTTGCTAAATAATACAAACTTATTCTAAAGATAGCTCGTTTACCTTTTTTCTTAAACAAGTATCTTGTTTGTGTAAATTTTGCATGCAAAGAAAATTATTCAGGCTGTTCCTTATAGCCCAATTATTCTAATTAAAATTTGTAGGTTCCTTAGAAAAAAATCCCAACCAAGATCTGCTTATGCAGTATTGTAGGCTCTACCCCCAGGAATATAAAAGTGAAAAATTCCCACAAAATTTCCGTGACGTTTAGCCCCCATCTTGCATAGAAGTGAGGAGTTAATTTTTTGGTAATACCTAAACTATTCGACACTTTTGAAAAAGTTTTAAACATTTTTAGGAACATTATTTTAATAAGAATACAATCAGTTTTAAAAAAATAATAAATCACCATTATTAACGATTCTATAGCTCTTTGAAAATCACCTTATTTCATCATAATCGTCTATCTTAGTCATAGAGTCCTCCTGAAGCATAGATTGCAGCGTTCTCTATAGAATCAAATTAGCACATTTTCAAAGTGCTATAAAATCGTTCATATTGGTAATTTATTATTTTTTTAAAAATGATTGTATTCTTATTAAAATAATGTTCTTAAAAATTTTTAAAACTTTTTTCAAATGTGCCGAATAGTTTAGGTATTAACAAACAACTAACTCCTCACTTCTATGCAAGATGGGGGCTAAACGTCACGGAAATTTTGTGGGAATTTTTCACTTTTATATTCCTGAGGGTAGTGGCTACAAACCTGCATAAGCAGATCTTGGATGGGATTTTTTTCTGGGGGCATTATTAGAATGGTTGGGCTGTTAATAAAACAACGATTTTTTAAAAAGTAGTTTGCTAGGCCAAGATAGCTATAGTAAAAAAACATCGTAATTCTTCTTTTTTACAAATAGGTGCTATTAAAGAATTTAAAATGATTTTCAAAAAATTACCCTGCATTTTGCTTAAAAAATATGTCTAAATTTACCTTTAATTTGTGAATTTCTCTCTTCAGTCGCATAATCTCATTTTCTTTGCAGTTAACCGTTTTTTGATGGTCCACACAATTTTTCAACACTTCTTCATATTTTTCCTCTAGATCACAATATTCCCTCCTTATTTTTCCTAACGTAGATCGAAGAACATCAAGCTCTTCTAATTCCGAAATTCGTTTTCTGGTATCGCATAACGATTTTGAGTTCCTTCGTATTTGGTCAATCACATCTTCATCTACAAAAAAAATATAATGAACCATATTCGAACAAAAATTGGTCAATTTTTTTTGATGTATTTTTTTATATATTTATAACTTCGTTATTGATAATCATTTGCAATTTTGTATGCAATTTATGAAATTCCACTGCCGATCAAAATCCAAATTCTGGGTCACTAATTAAAGCTAGTCTACTTTTGTGCCTTTCTAAAAATTTGGTCTGTCCAACAGAAAATAATTTTTTCATATCCAAATGTTTATGTAAAATTCTTTAAATGGAGTCATTTAATTGCCCTAAAATGTCTTAATCTTGACGTGTGTCATTTGGGCATTTTCGGATTAACTGGCGCAAGGCATCCATGTATTTTCGGGACACTCCTGTTTTTGGTAGACCTATCCTAGGATGGGCTTTAAGACTGGTGGGTCCATGTTTGAATTTTAAGAATCATTAGCAAAATCAACTCGGCTAGACATTTTCGTTGAGATAATTTTTTTTGAAAGTCAAATATTCCATTTTTTTAAAAACTTTCCGACATTAAAAAAATTGAGGCTTAAATATATCTAAAATTATTATACCATCTGTTTATCTTTTAAATGGTCAATTTACATTTTTATAATCAATTTAATTTTACAAAAATTTTATGAAATGAAGCTGACAACAATGTCAATATGATATAATGCAAAAATTTATGCTCAAGATTCTAGATGAGTTTTCAAAATGTATTTTACAAACTGTGTTGCCGAACTTATGCAATTTTGTTCTCAAAAAAAAAAATAATAAAAAATATCTTTATTGAGTTAAACTCAAAAGGCCTGTTCACATTTTTCTTGATGAATATAACAGATGGATTTTTTTTTACAATTTTCTAGGGATACCTTAGAATACCTCAAGAGCGTACCATTGCGTTTATGCGCCATTTTTTGAACACCCTATGCTAAATACAGGGTGTCCCAGAATTGGCGCACTACCTGTATGATACGCTGTTAGGGCATGCCTGGGGATTCCAGGAAAATTGTTAAAAAATACCATCTGTTATATTCATTGAGAAAATTGCGAACAAAGTTGCTTAAATTCGGCAACACAGTCTAGGAAAATACTACACAGTCTAGGAAAATAAATCTAAAAATACCATCTATGAGTCTTGATTATACATTTTTGCATAAAATTTTGCTCACATTGTTTTCAGCTTATTTCAAGAAAATTTTGTAAAATTAAATTGATTATAAAAATGTTGCTTGGGCATTTAAAAGAAGAAAAATTGGTGAAATGGTTAAAGATAGACTGCAGCTTTGTATTAAACCATATTTTTTGTTGATACGTGCTGTTGTTTTTAAGGTATATGCGTTTAAAGTTTTGCACTTTTGGGCCTCATATCTTCGAGGGTGTATGAGATTTTATTTGACAATTTTCTGGGGATCCCTGGGCATGCCCCAACAACGCACCAACGCGTTTATGCGCCATTTTTTGGACACCTGTATATGTGACTTACCGATAGAATTTTTGTTCCCCCGTATATTCCCATTAAAAGCAACCCCATTGCCCATTTGAGGACCCAATATACCAAAATCCTGCAGAAACTTATGCGCCTCCTGTGATTTCTTCTTACAGTCAATGTTATCGCATGATACTTTTCTATGATTATTATTATTCTGTGATTGTTCATACAAAAGCGCGGTGTACTTATGGTAGTCTAACTGGGACTTCCGTAGCTCACTTGATTTCTTAGGGGATGATCTATTAACCGAGCTATGTTGGTGAGAGACGTCCTCTAAAGGGATAGGGAAGGATATCTCAGGGTGGTTAAGGTAAACGTTAGCTTTGATTATTGTTTTTGCGGAAGTGCTGGATCTGCGTTTGGTGTTTAGGAGACCTGGGTTTTGTTTAAGGACCTCAGGGTTTGATTGTCGTTTGCAGTGATAGTTGGGGTAGATGGAGGAGATGGTTGATTCTGACGAGTCGGTGTCTTGTGAGAAGGTTCTGAATAGATTTTGTATCTAAGAAAAATTAAGAATTAGTTTCATTTGGTGTTAATAATGGTTAACCAAAATGAGGATTGTCCGTTTGAGTAATAATATAATAAATGTGAAAAAGTGTGAGCTATTCTTATTCTGTATGATTCTATAGTAAGAAGTAAGTATGGAAATGTCATTATAAAAATGAATTTCTTTCAAATATTAAACCATATTAATGCAATAGTGAAAAGCTAGATGAAAAAATAGATTTTACAGTAAGTATATGGCAGATCTAAATTGTAAATGTCCAAATGTCTATTAAAATTCGGTGTTCGAAAAACACATTTTTTAAAATGTTAAAAGTACTTTTGCCTCCCTATCACAGAATTGTAAATGAATTAACGCTAGGTAAAACATGAGAATTTTAAAATTTTTCCCTAAAAACTAAAATCTTTTACATAGGAAGAAAAACTGGTTGGTGTTAAAGCCCCATATTTTGAAAATTGGAAAGCTACGACAACCATTTTTGAAAACTTATTTTAAATTATTTTTATTGTCAGGTAGCTGGTCTAAGGGGGACTATTTTTTGGTTTGCAAACCGACGACAATGGCTGTTTTTTAGATGGCACTTTTGGCACTCTTGTTTGTTTCTGATGCATTTCAATTAAATTTAATGAAACAAACAAGTTTGTAGGAATTGCTACATACCGCAAGTTCTCAAAATTGTTTTATAATTTTAAAATAGGTACAACCTGATATATCGCCAAAATCTAGGAGCTCAAAAATCAACACACATTTGCAATAGATTGGGCGTGTGTTTCACAACAAATTTAAATTAATTGGTTAAAGATAAAAAATAGACTTGGGTATGAGCTTTCAATAAAAATCTCTTGTTTATCTAGTCGCTGGTTTAGGTGTTCTAGCGATCCGAATTTTGGGGAATTTTTTTCCACTTTCACTATTTTAAGGAGTAGCACATTGCTTAGAAACTTAATTAATAAGGCATTCTTTTTTATGTTTCTTAAGTCTACGCTTCGTGAAAATTTGGCCAAAACATGGAATATTTTTATCTTTATTTTGATTAATTTTTCGCGGTGTTAAAAAGAATAAGTAAAATGTAAGTATAAAGCAATAAGTTAAGTAAAAAATAGTGAATTATATATACTCAATTAAAATAGGTAATTTCACATTGACAAGAAGATTTAAGAAAGTGGAAGGGAAAAAATGGCTGTTGCTCCAATTTTTTAACGCAATTATTAAATTTTAATTATTTTTTTCTTAAAAAGCAGAGGCTTGTGCGATCTAAAAATTTGCAAAAGCTCATGGCGATTGCCGAGAATAACATTGTTCTAACTCCATTTTTTGAAAAATTGAGACAATGGTCAAGAATGTTTCGAAATAAAATTTAGGACATTCTTCTATTATTTTTAAAATTACAAAAAAAAATGGAGATGGAACAACTGGAACAACGTTATTCTTGGCAGTCGATAGTTTAATAAGAGAAATTAATTATTAAGAAAATAATTTTATTTCATGAAACACGCCCATTTAACGAGATGCTTGCCATTGATTGCATCGTATTATTTTCACAAAAATTGTGATTTTTTTTAAATTTTATATAATCAAATAAACTTTATAACGAATTAAATTGGAGGTAAAAAGACCGAACCATGGTTTTATTTTTTGGCATTTTTTATTCAATTAATTTTGACCTCTTAAAAAATTTGAACGATTTGCCACTGTGTACCACTATTGTATAAAGGGACCCCTTAAAGGGTTTGTGTTTTTATAAGTTTAAAACTAACCGTTTCACTAGGTTTGGAACAGGAGCACTTAGCAAATAAGCTCCCACAAGTGTGCGCTTTCTTAAGGGCCCGCGTTTTGTTACTATTAGTATTTTCACTGGTATTTGCATTTGTAATAACTGGAGCATTGTTACTAGAAAAGCCACTTGTTGAACTTCTTCCATGCTGCGCACTATTATTGGGCATTTTACTGTCTTCTTCTATGTTAAAAATGCAGTTTTGATTTTTGTCACTATCCTTATTAGTGGAAAGAACGATTATTTTTGATTCTTGCCCGTCCAACTGAGTGAATTTGGATCGTTCTTCTAATTTTATTAAAGTATCCATTTTTGTTTTTCTTTAGGATGACGTAGTTGGTTTTTTTTTTACTCTTTTGAGACGATTTTTCAGGTGTTGGTTTTGCTTTTATTTTGTGTTGATATTGGCATCTTGGTCTTATATCTGAAATAAATATAATATTATTTTGTTTTTACATATTTGAATCGTTTGATTTTGTGTCCAATTTTATAGACTGTTAAAACTAAGAAAAACTAAGATAGTAAAAAAACATAGCATCTCTTACAAAAAATACACAATATCCAGATTTTTTATTCAGGTTGGTCAAAAAAATGGCGCATAAACGCGATGGTACGCTCTTAGGGATCCCTAAAAAATTGTCAAAACAAATCCATCTGATATACAGGGTGTCCACCGAGTAGCGGAGCGGGCTCTAGCGCCTAAAATACTTGACCATTTTTTTAAAAAAAAATAATTTCTTTTACACAGGGTGTAAGGTAGCACAAAAATAAAATTACAAAAATTGATCAAGTATTTTAGGTGCTGGAGCCCACCCCGCTACTCGGTGGACACCCTGTATTCATCGAGAAAAATTCAAACAAAGTTGCATAAGTTCGGTAACACAGTTTGTAAAATACATTTTAAAAACTCATCTAGATTCTTGAGCATACATTTTTGCATAAGATCATATTGACATTGTTGTCAGCTTCATTTCATAAAATTTTTGTAAAATTAAATTGATTATAAAAATGTATTTCGACTATTTAAAAGATAAACAAATGGTAATATAATTTTAGATAGATTGTGCCTTTGTATTAAGCTATTTTTTTCGTTAATATGTGCTGTTATCTTCAAGGAATGAGCGTTTGAAATTTTGCACTTTGGGACCTTATATCTCCAAGGGTATGTGAAATACATTTTTTTTCACTACTACTCATAGAAGAGGCAATTTTTGACCGATTTTATACCAGAGAAATCACATTTCTCTCCCTTGGTCAATAATAATTTCCATGTCTATGTACATCTGTACAATAATGAAATGTCAAAACATATGTCAAGGTTTTATCATAAATAGAACGGTACTTACAGCAGTTTTTGTGAGTTTTATAAGAAGATTTTTTTATTTTGAAAACATAACTACTTTAAAATACTTGAAAACATTTTATTGCACAAAAATTTTAACGAAAAAAAAAAATTGTACAGTTGAAACATGTTGCACTTTTTTCTGTAGCTGTGTCAGTGTTCTATCATTATCATTATATTTACAAATTCCTTATCATTGACCATCATATTATTTAAATCATTTACGCCATTTACGTGCAAATAATGAGTTATTTTGGAAAAAACACCCATTTGAAGAACTTTTTATTGTTTTGATTGATGTAACGTCATTGTCATTTCCATGGAAATTTTAATTAATTTTTTGTAAAAATCATATACAGGGTTTTGATAAAAATTGAACATATTTTTAAACTAACATTTTTCAAGAAAATGCTAGTAGTGAAAAAAATAATATATCAACCACGGTAGAGAAGGTCATTATTGACCTCGCGCAATTGTATCCCTCGCCGCTGCGCGGCTCGGGATACAATCTTTGCGCTAGGTCAATAATGAACTTCTTCTCTACCTAGGATGATAATATACTATTTTTTACATTTTTCCAAGGATGCAAATATATCTCCCCCACAATTATAAATTTGAAAATTTTTAAGTTTTGCTTTTAATAAAATAAATTTTAAAAATCAGTAAGTACTGGTTACACTAATTTAATTTTTTTTATCATGTGATTTTGACGACATTGTATGTAAGTGCAAACGTTAGCAAAAAAATTAAAGAATCATTTATAACCTTTATACTTATAATCATAACATGAGTCTGCAAAATACCTCAGAAAAAAGATTCTAATTAAACTAATGCTCAAAGTAAATAAAGATTAAAGAATTTAAAACACATTAAAAAAAGCGCTAATAGAAAAAATACACATAATTTCAGGAAGTTTAATTTAAAATATTGACTCAAGAATATAATAAAATAGAGATCAAAAAAATATAAGATTTATTTTATTGTAGGATAAATATATTTGGAAGTTATTTTCGGTAGTTTATGTTATTTTTTTCATAAACTGTACCAAGCATAAAATTGCTTTTTTTTTAATATTCTAAAAAATGTTGATCCCCTCTACAAAATGATGCAACCCATATTACACCTCGTTTTGTCACCTTAAAAATTAAATACATTCTGATTATTATTATACTCCTCGCAGACAAAGTCGAAAACGAGGAGTATATTGTGATTGTTTTGAAAATTCTAAAATCGTCAAAAATCGTCGTAGAGCAAAAATTCTTGCAGATTCGTGCGTTTCATCGAATTTTGAACAACTTTCAAAAAATCCGTCCGTCCGTCTGTCTGTCCGTCCGTCTGTCCGTCCGTCTGTCCGTCCGTCTGTCCGTCTGTCACGTTTTTTGTAGACACTCTAACTTGAGAACCAAAGTTCCCATCAAGTTCAAATTTTCAGGAAAAATCGTTCTCATTAAAATCTAGATCCCTATTGTTTTTGAAAGAAATCGAAAAATAATAAGGGGGGCTGCGGCACCCCCCAAGTGAGAAAAAATTCATATTTCAGTTATTATCAAATTTACAGAATTTTTTTTCTGGTAACTTTAAAGCCCTTTTAATTCTCTACTAAAAGTATATTTAAGTTTTTTTTGTCCGGCCCCACGTAAGCCCCCCAATTTAAAAAAAAGCCGTATCTTCGTTATTTTTTAATTTACAAAAAAAACTTAAGTCATAAAAATCAAAGAAAATTAAATTCTGTATTAAAATATATTTTTTGTTTTTTTTTTGTGAAGTTTTTAAGACAAAAAAGGTCAACAAAATAGATTTTAAGTGATAAAAAAGCTCACATAAGTCTAGGTTCGGTCAAGGTGGCTTTGCAAAAAAAAAAAAACAAATGCATCTTTCTAAAGCCAAATTAAATCCTAAACGTCAGTGACAGAAGTACTACGCATTTATGCTTTTCGCTAATAAATCTTTTTTTTTTATAGAAAAGTTAATAGTATAACCTCTTCGCAGATTTTTTTTTGTAATTTTAAAAAAATTATTGTTCATTTTAATTTTATTGTTTTCTGATTACTGCGAGGAGTATCCTATTAAATGTCGGCATTTTATAAAAAAACTCTAACAGGCTCACTAATCTAACCTATTCACTGACCTAACCCATCACTAGTTATATTTTTGCTTATTTATCACTAACATAGCCTAAGCAAATATAAATATACAGGGTGTCCAGGGAAATTTCTATAGGGTTTGGGATTCCTAAAAAAATGTTAAATAAAAATCCATTTCATATACCTACCCTTGGAAATATGAGGTTCCAAAACACTTCGAACGCTCATACCTTGAAGATAACAACACATATTAACGAAAAAAATTATTTAATACAAAGCTATACTCTATCTTAAACCATTTTACCATTTGTTTATCTTTTAAATGGTTGAATTACATTTTTATAACCAATTTCATTTTACAAAATTTTCATGAAATGAAGCTGACAACAATGTCAATAAAATATATTGCAAAAGTGTATGATCAAGACTCATAGATGGTGTTTTTAGATTTATTTTCCTAGACTGTGTTGCCGAATTTATGCAGCGCCAGTTTTGGAACACACTGTATACATATAAATAAATTTTCAATTAGAGTATTGTTAAATAAAGGTATCTCGTGTATGAAATAGGTATTTTAGACAATATAGTTGGTAAAATCTTAACAACGCAAATGTGACAAATTTAACACAATGGTAAATAAAAATATTATTTAAAATTAATGTTGTCATCTCAAAAATAATAGTTTTAGGTAATGAATTTAAAATTTATAGAAATATTTTACTCATAAAAATAGTAATTCTAAGTAGATTTAACTAACAGGCAAACATGAGATTTAAGCAATACGTAAAAGTCCCGGCGCATTCGCCATTTTTTAAATTTATAAAGTTTTTTGTGAATTTGAATTTGCGATGCAATTATTAATAAATCATGCTGTTTATGTTTTTAATAAAGGTACAACATTTTATTTATCTGTTACATTTGCATATTATTAGTGTGGTCAAATAATAATTTTCTACGAACTACGAAGCTTTTAGAATGATTTGTTGATGTTATTCAAAAAGAGTAAATAGTTAAATTAAATTATTTAAGTGTAATAATTGTTTATTACTTCTTGTGCTTTTCTTGTGAAAACAATCACATTTTTGCAATTAAATTTGAGAAACACTTTTTTTTTTTCATATTGTAAAAATTGTGCACACATAAAAACAGAAATCTATATTTTAACAATCGTAGGTATTTAAATTTAAATTGCATGTTAAGAGTTCAAAAATTAATGCAACTAGAACCTTCAAAATTGTTTCATATGCAAACACGAATTTCCTTTTGTAAAAATAAAAGAAAAAAATTGTAAGAAGCTAGAATATTGATTAAAATTTCAATGAAATTTGAATAATATTTTGAAACATATTATCCATTTAAATAATCTCTGTTACTTATGAGTCTGTTTTTAGGTAGGTATAATGTCGTAGGATGCGATTGCCCTTGCTAATATTTGTAAAAACGTGTGAACTTGTGGTTTATTTTAATAACCTTAATAAAATCGTAAAGAATTTATTAAGGGGAAATTTAAATGAGTAATATTATTGTCTTTGGTAGTAAACCAACATAAAATTATTAGTACAGTCAATCTGTCCTAAATAATGAGGGTACATCGACAAAATTCCGGGTAGGGCCGCCTTTTTTATATGATGTAACTGGATGTCCAAAGAATGAAACCCCAAATTGGCGTATATCTACCTATTGCAGAAACGGAGTTATGGCCCCCAAAGGGCCCTCTTTAATTCATCACGGTGGAACTGCACCAAATTTTGCAAATAGATGTCAAATAAGGTTTTAAATAGATTTTTATAAAATAAAAGGTATTTAAAAAAAATTCCTTCGACCCCTCAATAGCCCCCAAAGAGTAATAACCAATCACGTTGGATTTACACCAAATTTTTCAGATAGATGCATTATAAGATGCTTAAAAATATTTCCTTATAACTTTTTTTTAAAAAATAATTCCTTCGCCCTATAAACAAAGGGCGCTTTTAAGTTGAGCATTTAATTTTTTTTTCAAAAAAAGTTCTTAACAAATATTTTTTAGCATCTCATTTAAATCTATCTGAAAAATTTGGTGATTGGTTATTACTCTTTGGGGGCTATTTAGGGGGTGAAGGAATTTTTTTAGAGATCTTTATTTAATAAAAATCTATTTAAAACCTTATTTGACATCTATTTGCAAAATTTGGTGCAGTTCCACCGTGATGAATTAAAGGGGGCCCTTTGAGGGGCCATAACTTCGTTTCTGCAATAGGTAGATATACGCCAATTTGGGGTTTTACTCTTTGGACATCCAGTTACATCATATAAAAAAGGCGGCCCTACCAGGAATTTTATCGATGTCCACATACGGATTGACTGTATTAATTGCATTTTTTCAAATGTTTTTTCCTCCATACAAATGGCTATAATACAGGCGTACAGATTTGATTTTATATCATTTTCCGTCAATCCTTAAAAAGATTTAACAACTTATACAAATGAAAGATCAAATTCTTGGGCAAAAGACCATATTTTTTATTAATTAAAACAAATAAAAATGTAGGTAAGTAAATAGAACAAAAATTAAGTTGTCAAAATTGTAAATTTAAATAAATAAAGGAAATATCCGGTAAAATTATCAGAATTCAGAATATTATACTGCTTTTTTGTGTTTTTGAATGATATTAAGTAGATATGGTTATTTTAGGATATTACAATCACACTTTCCTGATAATAATAATTATTTGCATTTGCACTGATAACTTAACTTGCCTATTTATATTATATTTTTTTATTTACTTGTAATGGAAATTATTATAAAAGTGTGTCAAGATTGTCAAGATTATTTTTTTAACATAATTATACTCTTCGCAGACGTAATTGTCACTATGTAAGTAAATAAATATTAAAAATGAGGGACCAAATAAAATAAATGTTTTTTATTGTTATGGACAATGGACATTATTTTGAAAAAAAAAAATGCGAAATTTAAATAAAAGATCTATGATGAACAGGTCAAAATTAATGTTTGTGGTTTTAGATCATTTGTTTATTATTAAATTAGAGTTCAATAAGCGTTTAGTTGGTTGCTATGTTGGGTATCTAGGTAAACAATTTACAAGGACTACTTAACTAATTTTTTATTTTTTATTTATTTAAATAAATGTGATTTTAAAAAAATACGCTTATTAGCTATACGGTGTAGTCAGCTTAGCGAAAAAATCGTTAACTTAGAAATTAAAAATATATTTTCCTTGAATGGTTAACGTTACTTACCCCATTTCTTTAAATTTCTTAAATATGGGATTCCAAAATATAAAAATGGGTTGTTAACTCCATTATCTGGACTTTTTGCAAAATTTCGATAGGTTATTTATAAGTTTCATTTATGTTCAAAAAAATGTATTTTGTATTACAGTAATGCCCAGTTCATAAACTTTTATCTAAGAATCATTTAAAGTAAGAATTATCTGAAATAAGAAATTAAGGCAGATGATTGGCCCATTTGGATCTGACATTTGTCAAACTTAAAAGTCAAATTCAAGTAGACCAATTAGGTGTCGTGCATTTCTTCCTTTAAGTGATTCCTACTTTAAATAATTCTTAGATAAAAATTTATGAACTGGGCTCAAATATAGATAAAAGTAGTGAGTTAACTAAGCAGAACAAAATTAATTCCTGTTCTATTTAGATGTGAGAAAAAATAAATGTTCACTTAGAACGCACTTATTTAACTAAACATTTGTGGGGTCTTTTTTTAAATTCCTAAACGTTTATGAAGCAGCAATATCGATAAAATCTAATGCAAAAATGTATTTTTTAAAATGAAAGAGTATTTTCCCATTAAGTGTTGCCAAATTTTTCTAGAAGATTAGAAACCATAGATTTTTTTTAAACAATTCTCTAGAAATTTCTATAGATGCCCCAAAAAATCTATCCATAAAAACAACGGCAATTGTTAAAGAAAAATATGGCATAATACAAAGGCACAGTCCATCTTAAACTATTCTACTATTTGTTTATCTTTAAAATGGTTAAATAACATTTTTATAATGAATTTAATTTCACAAAATTTTTATGAAATGAAGCTGACAACAATGTCAATGTAACTGATGCAAAAAAGGTAAGATCAAGTATCATAGATGGGTTTTAAAGTGCCTTTTTGTTAACACAGTTGCAGCATTTATCGAAATTTAACCCTATTTTCCACAGAGATAAGAAAAGGTAGATTTTTTTTAACAATTTTCTGGGGATCCCTAAGCATGCCTTAACAGCGTACCATACAGGTGGTGCGCCAATTCTGGGACACCCTGGTAGATTTTATAATTTTCTCCCTGTATGTTTTAATCGCAAATCTACAAAAATTTCAAAAAAATCTTGGGTTTTTTTAAGAATTTTGAGTTTTGTTTTAAAGTTTAAATTTTGTATAGATTATTTTCCATCATCGTTTTTAAACGTTTCTAAAACATCCTGTATCAAAAAAAGAACAAACCACAAAATTTTGATAAATGTGCTCAAATAACGCTCCGATTTCCACAAGAATTTCTATCAAAAACAATTTAAACGATTGCAATTGTTCGCTTCCTGCATGCTTCGTGCAAGCGTTCCTCCAAAATTAAAAACTTTAAAACGCTCTAAACAAGTTGTAATACCAGAACCAAAGTAAATTTGAATAAAACTTACATGCGCTAAAACCGTTTTATATTAAACGGTTAGAAAATGATCGACAACCATTCAAAAGTTCAAAATAATAAAACAAACAATTAATATAAAAATAGATCCGAGTCGTCGGTGTGTGGATGCACAGCACAGCACTCTATTCATAAACTTATATGCTAATAATGATGAAGTTTATGGTTATTATTTAATTCCATCCATATTGACCTTGTAATTTGCTAGGTAGATGCGTTCTGATTGTACAGACTATGATAATAAACCACCAAAATTATTGTATTTGTATTTAAGAGAGACACTTTTTTTCTTACCATTTGGTTTGGTCTGGACTGTTTTTCCTGAAAATTCAAAATTTTCTTGTAGGCCAGATAGATTAATATTTTACTTTTTAAAAAATATAAAACAGCCAGACTTTTTTTATGTGAATGTTAGAGCATTTATTCAGAAAGCCAAATCCACAAAATGCACACAAATAAGAGTTTAGGGTTGGTGTGGTAGCCCCTCCATTTAATTTTACAAATACTTGGGTGCTATTTAATAATATTTTAAAAATATTTATGCAACAATTATTCCTCTAAAGAAGAATGTCGCGAAGCATAGAAACTGTGGTTATTTAATATTGATTGCCTAATATCAACAAAAAACAGCACTTTTTGGTCATTGCTCAATGGATTTATAAGAGTTAATTTTAATTAAAAATTGTGCTTACCAGCACCATAAATAAACAAAGCACAAGTTGACATATACTAAAGGTCCATCAACAAGCTTTTGAATACAGAATTTTAGAAATTTAGAAGCCCTATTTTTTTTGCATTTTAAATTGCCAAAATTCTGTATTTAAACGCTTATTGATGAACTTTTAGAATATGTCAACTTATGCTTTGTTGCTGGTAAGCACAATTTTTAATTAATATTAACTCTTATACCCACTGAACAGTGACCATAAAGGGCTTTTTTTGATATTAGGCAACCAACATTACATAAACACCGTTTCTATGCTTCGCGACATTCTCCGTTAAATCAATTTATTTTCCCCTGACCACCAAAGAGTAATATTAAATCATGTTGGATTTACACCAAACTTGATAAATAAAACAGATGCAAAATAAGGTGCTTAAAAATTATACTTAATACTTTTTTCCTAAAAACAAAATCTTCATCCCATTTAGGAGAGAACATTAAAAAAAAGTACAAAAATACACATTTTTTAGAACCTTATTTTGCATTTTTTTTTACAAGCTTGGTATAAACCAACAGGATTGAATATAACTCTTGTCTTCGGGGGACACTTGGAAAGGAATTATTTTAGAATAATTTTTTTAAAATCTTTTTAAAATCTATTTCGTGCTATTTCTAAAATTTGGTACAAACCCATCCTAATGTTGCAAATTTAAGAGAGCTTTTTGGGAGCCACCCTTAAACTCTTAATTGTGTGCATTTTCTGGATTTAACTTCCTGAATAGATGTTCTAACATAATAAAAAACCTCTTTGTAACGTGCGATCCACAAAATTTGAAGTCGACTCTGGCTGTGGAACGTCAAAAATATGACAATCGACAATGTTTCAACAATGAAAAAAATTGAAATTTTACCAATGCATGGCAAGAGTCGACGTCAAATTTTGTGGATATATCCTAAACCAAAAACTGCTTTATTTTAGTGTCATGTAATGGTACCGTGAATAACAATAATTTATATTTTATCCAATCTACTAAAAGTTATTTGTTTATCTAGTGTGAATATTGCCAAAAGATAGATAGGCAATATTACATTTAATATCTTTTGATATCTAAAAATGTGGGAAAATTTTTCATCACCTACGCCTACGCCATATTAATATTGTTGCAGGATTAAACAAAACCATTAGATTTATTTATAATTATGAGCAAAATACAGGGTGTCCCAGAATTGGCGCACCACCTGTATGGTATGCTGTTAGGGCATGCCTGGGGATTCCAGGAAAATTGTTAAAAAAAATCCTTCTGTTATATTCATTGAGGAAAATGCGAACAAAGTTGCATAAATTTGGCAACACAGTCTAGGAAAATACTACACAGTCTAGGTAAATAAATCCAAAAATCCCATCTATGAGTCTTGATTATACACTTTTGCCTAAAATTTTATTGACATTCAAGAAAATTTTGTAAAATTAAATTGATTATAAAAATGTTATTTGACCATTTAAAAGAAGAAAAATTGGTGAAATGGCTTAAGATAAACTGCAGCTTTGTATTAAACCATATTTTTTGTTAATACGTGCTGTTGTTTTTAAGGTATATGCGTTTAAAGTTTTGCACTTTGGAGCCTCATATCTTCGAGGGCGTATGAGATGGATTTTTTTTGACAATTTTCTGGGGATCCCTGGGCATGCCCCAACAACGTACCATACAGGTGGTGCGCCAATTCTGGGACACCCTGTATTTCCGTTTAAAAAATTATTCGTTTTTATAGGACGTTATTATAACATTTTCTTTTTGGTAAAATGCGATTTTTAAAAAAAGCTAAATTATTTTTAAACAATTTATTATGACTTTAACAAATTCTAACAACAATTTAACAAAAAAAAACAACGTAAAATCACACTCAAAAACTCAAAAAAAAAGCTACCTATTAATTTTTACAGATTAAGGTACGAATATTGAGCTCTCTAAAACATTTTTTTAAACTAAATAATTATTAAAACTATAGAATACATATTTACACAAAAAATACGATTCATTATCTCAGTATTTTATTTCTTTAAACATAGAAATAATACGAAATAAATATTATTAAAATTTCTCATTTTTTTAGCACAATAGCTTTTGGGTTATTTTCTTTATAAAATATGATTTTTTTTTCTTTTGCAGAACAATAAATAATAAATGGGGTTAAATAACCGGCCGCGCTTAAAAAAATAAACCAAAAAAAAAACGCTACCCATTTTCTTGCAAAGCAAAAACGGATCTTTGAAAAAAACATTAAAAATCCGAATAAGCTTGCTTGGCAACATGTTGCTGCCCCCTCTGTTGCCCCCCATTTTGGGGTGTAAAACTACCCCACCCTCTAGGGATAGTGTTATAATTTTGCAAGCTTCCGTAGTTAACTTTAGGAGTGGGGGTAACAGCCCCCCCAATTTGTGGGGCCATTTGGGGGGCTACAGTTTGCTGCGCGTTAAACGAGGGTTGAATATAGGCTGGTAAAATAGTGGGGCTTTCTTTGGGGATGAAAACTGGGGGAGTTTGGGGCGCCTTGTAGTTTGGTGAAGGGGGCCCCATGTGGTGATGAGGGTGCCCCATTTGTTGGGGGGCTGATTTTGGCTTGGATCTTGGTAGAGTGTTGGAGCCTAGAAAAGTATTTCTTTTAGCATAATAAATGCAAAAATAAATAATAATAATAAAATAAACATAAAGAAACGTTAACAAGAGGAAATACTCTATGATCGGGCGTAATTTTTTGGGGTTTTTAAATATAATTTTTATTTCTAAGATATTTTTGACACCAAAATCTGAAAAAATAATGCGAATGTTGACCAATTTAAGGTTTTAGTAAAATAGTACAGTCAATTTGTCTTGATTAATGTGGGGATACCGAGAAAATTAGGGGTTGGGCCTCCATTATTAAATGTTATAATACTAGGTCCAAAAAGTATAACCCCAAATTAGCGTACTTGTTTTAGAAATGGAGTTATGTCTCCGCAAAATGCCCCCTTACATTAGTTGTAAAAGGATCACGGTAAAACTGCATCAAATTTTGCAAATAGATGTTAAATAAGATTTTAACAAGATTATTTAAAAAAATTCTTTTACCCCCCAAGTAGCCCCCGAAGAGAGATTTACACCAAATTTAGCAAATAGATATAAATAAGGTGCTAAAAAACTTTTTTTCAGTACTCTTTTTAAAATTCCTTCATCCCATAAACGATAGCATAGACAAATACAAAAGATCTTATTTTGCAAAATTGGATGTAAATCCAACGTAATTACTCTTTGGGGGTATTTAGGGGGTGCAGGAACTTTTTCAGAAAAAAAAAAACGAATTTTGCGAGAACCTTTTTAAAACCTTATTTTAAATCTAGTCGCCAAATTTGGCACAGTTTCATCGTGATTTTACATACAAAATGAAGGGTGGCCTTTTGGGGATCATAACCCTAAAGTGCCTTGATTTTTACAGATATTTTCGCTTTTTAGAGTGGCGCCATGCATCATTCCATCTCTGTCATACAGATTCTGTCATCAATTGTATTTGTAAGTTGTAATTGTTGTCACTTTGCTAATTATGTTGATGACAGAATCTGTATGACAGAGATGGAATGATGCATGGCGACACTCCATAGAGCGACAATATCTGTCAAAATTATCGAGCCACTCTACATAACCCCGTTTCTAAAACTGGTCGAGATACGCCAATTTGGGGTTTAACTCTTTGGACATTGGACCTCCAGTTATAACTTAAAATATAGGCGGCGGCCCTACACCTAATTTTGTCAACGTCCAAATACAAATTGACTATACCAAAAAACGACAATTAAAGATCTTAAACACATTTGGTGAACATTTTAATCAAACAGACAGAACATAGGCCAAGGGGTACATAGAATCTTGCCTGTATCCAAATATTCGACAAATTCCCCTTGATTCATTTGTTGAGGTACATTAAAAGCAGAAGAAGCCTCAGAAGCAGCAGAGAAAGAGGAGGAGGACTGGGAAAATTGCTGGGACATTTGTTGCGACATTTTTTGGGACATTTGTTGAGACATTTGTTGGGAAATTTGTTGTTGAGACATTTGTTGCAAACCCCCTTGATATTTGCAGAAGGAACTATTTTCCGAAGATTGGAAAGCACCTCCTGTCGAAGGCGACACGTAGTTACTAGTTTCTACCTTGGAGTTCGCGACGTAAAACAAGTTATTGAAGTCCTCTTCGGCCTTTTTTAACGCGTATTCTTGTTGCAATGTTCTGGAAGCTAGTTTGTCCACCACGTCTGGCAGTGGCTCGCGCATATGTTTATACTTCATGACCGGCATAACGTTTTGCTCGAAATTCTTTATCAAGTTGCGTACTGGTATTTTCTGATACTCCTCTTCTTGCTCTAAGGGAACGTTCTTAGCAACTGGTTTGACTAAATCAAGCTGCGCGTTTTGATTGTTAATGCGCATTTGTTGGCGTAAGTATTGTTCGAAATTCTCATCCAATGAGTTATGTCTCGGGATTGATTCTTGCACTGCCAGAAATTGGTTTGCGTCGTTGTCGGAGATTGTTTGGAAGTCTATTTGGTATTCGCGTTCGGTTTGGTAGTATATCTTTTCTATTTCTTCACTTGAGCTTGGACGAATGAGTTCCACTTCAGCTTGTTCTGTTTTGCGTTCTTGTGTGTTAAGTTTAGATTCAGATGTAAAATCCTCTTGGGATATGGTTTCGCACTTTTCGATTTTAACTCGTGGTTCGTTAGGCGTGCCGTGTTCTACTTTGGTGGACACGTCACGCGCGCGTTTGCCTTGGATCGATTTCTGTCTACCAGAGAGTGCTTTTTTGAATTCGTCGTTTATGTTCATTTGACCGAACAAAGGACGTGCGCCTATAATTGTTTCGGGTGCCTTTTTGCACTGTAGCTTCGGAAAACCATCTTCAGGACTAGTCTGCGCTTTTGGAGGTGATTTAACCGGTTGTGGATTAACAGTAGTGGCTAAATCGTTGAGTTTTTCGCATAGTTCTATTGGGCTAAAGTCAGTGTTTTGTTCAAGTTCTTTTGACGGCTCAAGGATTTGTTCTTGCGCCTTTTCTATGACTTCGTCTACTATTCTTTGCGATATTTGCTCAACCTCTGGTTGTTCTTGTGGCGTAGGAGATGGGATATACTCGCGTACCTTTTTCATGTCTTTCAGAAGCTTGGTTATTTCATTGTCCTCATGTTGTGGAGCTGGTGGTGTCTTGTACGGCTTCTCGGAGTCTTTGTACGCGTTTTGTATTTCAACAAGTTCAGCAAAGCATATCTTTTGGTCCATGATCGCTCCACCTTTATCTTTGTTCGATAATGAAAGCTGTTTCATGTGTTCTTCATAGAGCGGGTTTTTGGGTTCTACTACTTTTACAACGACTTGGGGTTTTGGTAATTCTTCTGCTTGCCTTACGGGCTCAATGTGCTCCTTAGGTACAAATGGTGATTCTGATCTGCTCGCGACGAAATGGCCTTGGCTTTGGAATATTTCGGACTGTAGCGTACGCATGTTCGACGACGCGTTTGTGAATACGTTTTCCACTACTTTGGAGTCTGTTCCAGCGACTAGGGCGTAGTTGAATTCGGGTTTCGTGGCTTGTGGGATGGCCATTGGTGGTTCGGACATCTTGTAGGACTTGTCCAAGGACACGGATTCAAAATGGCGCGTGTTGGACGTTTGGAATTGGCGTGCTTCCTGGGATAGGTATTTTGAGATGTTGGGTATTGTTGGGAATGGCGTTGGACCATCTTGTGGCGGTGTTTTTGGCCGCTCTTGAGGGTATTCTGAGCCTTTGGTAATAGTAGGAGCGTCCTCAACTTTAAAACTAAGAGGACTAGTTCTAATTTTGACAATGTCGCGTTCGATTAACTCAGGATTCAAGGTAATGTCCTGTATACCCGGAAAAGGCGAGGCTGGTCGAATCGCTGACGCAAACTCTTGCTGTTGTTGAAACTTTCCTAAATCCTCTCCCAGTAATTCGTCTTCCAAAGCAACGTTTGGTATAATCGGAAAAGGGCTCGATGCTCGTTCCTGCTCTCTTATTTTCGCTTGTTCCTCTTTGCTTATTTCTTGTGGTTTGGGTTCTAGGAACGCTGGTGAGACTGAGCGAATAACTTGTGCGTTTTGAGGGGTGTTTAAAGGTGCTTGGGGGTCGCAAGTAATGTCAGGGATAGTTGGGAAAGGGGAAGAAGGGCGTTCTTCAGGTTTAGCTGGTGTTTTAAGCATGTTACTTAGCGCTGATGATAAGCTACCTAGTTAGAAGTAAGAAGATAAGCAAGTAGTGAGATTAAGCGGTTAAAATAGAACTGCCCTGACTCTTGAAGTCGACAGTCTGGAACTTTATAACTACAGAGTAGTTGACGCATTAACGCAATGGTACACAAGACTCTGGGAGTCAAATTTATTTTACTAAATTTGGAATTATTTTTCTTGATTTCTGGGATTTTTGTGGCTATATTCGAAAAATATAAAGAAAGAAAACCACTAGAGGCTTAAAACCAGGGAGTTTTGTTGCAAACAGTTCAAAAAAGTCTCAGAGGGCACAATACTTATCTAAGGGTTTCTGCTCCTGCCCCCAAACTCATCAGAACCAACCAGAGAACATTGTGTTACACACTTTCCGAATTTGTTAAATTGGGGTATTAACATTGGGACATTTTTCTGGTTCTATGGGCATAAATTCTGTTTATTAACCAAGGGTAGACCAAATAGACACATTCCAGTTGAAAAAAAACTTCGGGAACCGAATATTGAACCGATTCCGAATGCCCCAATTTAATAGATCCTGAAAGTTTTTAACACAGTGTTCTCTGGTTGGTTCTGATGAGTTTGGGGACAGGGGCAGGAACCCTTAGACAAGTATTGTGCTCTCTCAGACTTTTTCGAACTGTTTGCAACAAAACCTTTTGGTTTTAAGCCCCTAGTGGTTTGTTTTGTAACATTCTGAACGTATAATCTCGTATTCTTAGTCCTGTTAAACGCTAAAATCGACCCTCAGTGGCTATTGTAATGCAATTTTTTTTCTCGTATAGCCTTTTTGTATATCTTTGTAAGAAATATCCCCACTTAAAAGGGTGCAATGTTCCAAATTTGGCAAATTAGACACTTTTTTTTTCTACGAGCTTTTTTAATTATCTTTTTTTTTTCTTTTTACTTCAAGTGTCCAGGCAGTTTATTTTTCCCTAAAAAACCACTTACTGTATTGTTGTTGCTTCGCAACAGGTGTATTCCAAGCCTGGGGTAATGTTGGTTTGTAAACATCCACATTACTAACGCCTTTTTGAAGATTGTCCACTATTTTGTTAATGCTGGAAGAATTATAGGCCGGATTGTGAGAAAACGTTTTTTGATGTGCCTGGTCATAGTGACCGTTGCTTCGGGGTATGGTCCAGGACGCCAGGGTGTCGGTTTTAAGAGCACTTTCGTATGAATTAACGGCTGGTGCCACCAAATTTCCTACAAAAAAAAAGGTATTTTTAATATATACTAGAACAATTCCGTCGGTTAAATGTTTTTTTATGGTTGACATTATAAGAAAAATTGATATTTGCATTTCGAACTATAACCTTGCCAGAACTTTATGATAGGACAATCGCTTTTAAAATATGATTTTCAAAGACAGATAACTCTGTAACCAGAATCGCTTATATTACGCCAAAAAGTCTATACAGGGTGTCCAAAAACGTAATGGTACGTTGTTGGGGCATGTCTAGGGAACCCCAGAAAATGGTTAAAAAAATCTCATATACCCTCGGAGATATGAGGCCCACAAGTGCGAAACTTTAAACGCTTGTATCTTGAAAATAACAGCACACATATTAACGAAAGAATTGGCTAAATACAAAGGCACAATCTATCTAAAATGCTTTTACCCTTTGTTTATCTTTTAATGGTCAAATTAGATTAGATTTTTGTAATCAATTTAATTTTATGAAATTAAGCTGACAACAATGTTAATATGATCTAATGCCAAAATTTATGCTCAAGAATCTAGATGAGTTTTTAAGGTGTATTCTACAAACTATGTTGCCAAACTTATGCACCTTTGTTCGCATTTTCTGGATGAATATAACAGATGGATTTTTTTTACAATTTTCTAGGGATCCCTGAGAATGTCCCAAGAGCGTATCATCGCGTTTATGCGCCATTTTTTATAGTAATATTACTACTAATTATTACAGGAAATATTTACAGGATCATACAAAAATGGTATAAAAAAAAATAGGAGGACAATACTGCTCTTTTTCAATGACCTTTCTTTAAATAATTTAGTACGATACCTTGCATTTTTCGGATTTGTTAGTACCAGGAGTGCAGAACTTAACATTAGCAAACAGCACATTTTTTGTTTGCTAAATTGCTTGATGTGTTTTCTACATTTTATTAACCGATTATGCTTTCTGTTCTCCTGTTACTTCAAAATGTAAAAAACTTGGCACTTCAACATACTTTAATTCGATTTTAAATTAGTGAAATAACTAACCTTTGGAGGGCCAAACGGGGGCAATATCTTGAAAAGCTGCGTCGACAGATCCTGTCTCCAAAGCTGCGTCCCAAGGGCTCTTGATTAATTTGACTTTCGGACAGTTGAATTTTGCCTACATAAAAAAAAATGATTTTTTTTCTAAACTTTCATCAAACATAATTTGGACTAACCTGTATTTCGTCAAGATTCTGCTTATGCTGTATCCTTTGAGCGGACTCTGGTAAATAAGTAGTTGTAGTTATGGGTGGTAGGGAGTTAATAGGAGGAAGAGGTGATAATAAAGGAACAGGAGTAGGTTCGATTTCTGGCAATGGAGTTGTTCGTAAACCGTTGGTTTCTCCTACTACCCAGTTTTCACTGCGCTTGCGTCTTTTTGCAAATAGTTCAGCACCTGAAACATAACAAAAAGAAGTTAATAGTAAAATAAGAAAAATAGAAATAAGACGGAATATTCAATAAGGCAGGGAAAGTCTAACTCAGGATTTTTATAAAAAAAATATTGCGAAAACATATAAATCTTTAGACCAGACCTAAGAAGCATGTATTTAAAATTTAAAACTTTTTTGACAGTCGTAAGTTATGAAACAGTCCGAGAAAATCTTAAAAAAATGGTGGATTAAGACCAAATTTTGGAAAAAACAAAAAAAATTTGCAAAAAAATTTCTTCACCCCCTAAATAGCCCCAAAAAGAGTAATATTTATCATGTTGGATTTACACCAAATTTTCATGAAGATTCATTCAACAATCTTTTAAAGGACATTTTAAAAAGAACATTTTTTTTTCATCCTACAAAAAAAAGTAGCCCCCTAAAGGGTTAAAAAAAATTTATTGGGAAAAATTTTAGAAAAAGGTTTTTTAAAATCTAATTTTGCATTTGCTTGCGGGTCTAAATCAAACATGATAAATATTTTTCATTTGGGGGCTATTTAAGGGGCGAAGGATTTTTTTAGGTGAAATTTTTTATGAAAATCATTTTAGAATCTTGTTAAGTGTCTATTTCCAATATTTGGTCTAGATACTCTAGATCCACCATGATCTAGTATTACGAATAAAGGGGGTTCTTTGGGGGACTCTAGCATGAAATGCTAATATGCGCATGAGTGCGCACATGGTAATTATGTTTCTAGGTATCAAATACTATATTTTTCTACAAAAATTGTGCTGTCCGATAAATTTCTTGGTCAAATGTAAGATTTTACGGGACTAAAAGGCAGTTAAAAAATAAATGTAATATTTTACCTTTTCCTTTAGGTGAGTTAAGATCCTTTACAATCTCAAAACAGACTTCAGGTGATAATAGAGCAGGTTCGAAGTTGTATCCTTGTTTACGTAAGGTATTAATATCTTGTATTTTTCCACATGGGTTCATAACAAGTTTAAGGGGATCTTTGGAAGTTTCCACTGATTCACTGTATTCGGATCCATTTGTATTGCCAAGTCCTGAAATCAAAATAAACATTATCTTTAATTTAAGAAGAAATAATTTTAGGGCCTATTCGAAATACACACATAGAAATGGTCTAGGGATATTTCGAAATTTTTAAATATTTTTTTTACCATGATCCAAATCCCAATTTTTTTTTTATGTAAAAGAACATTCATCTCTTTTAATGTTAATATCATTTACTTTTGATTTTTCTTAAACAAGACCATCAGTTTTTTTAATTTTATTAATGAACTGTTTTATCCTTCCTTTTCCTTAGGGAATAAGTTTAGTTTCTTTCAATATTCAAACAAAAATTTTGGATTTTTCGATTATGTTTACCTTCTTCACACTAAAATAAAGCATAAATAAAATCATTTGAGTTTAGGGTGTATGCAAAGAGCTGTGAACTGGATTGAAACCGGTAAAGGACAATCTGACAAAACAAAAGTGATGGACAGCAGTCAAAGGGTAATCTTGTCCTTAAGGTTTATTTTAGATTAACTGGACATGTAAGGACTTGATATAAAGGCAATTTAACATTAACCGCCAAAGATCGCTTTCTCCAAAAAGTTGTCTTACGAAATGCTACCGTTACGTGCATAAAGTTGCAATGTTAATGCTCCGTGCTTATGCACTAAAATTTTTGGAAAAAAAGCTGTTGATTATTGATCACAAGAAGCCTGTCGTTGTTTTAGAAAATCTAAGAAATGTCTGCCGTAAGCAATGGAAAATCGCGAAGCGAAGCAAAAATGCACTTGCAAAATATTGGAGCTTAAAAATTATGAGTGATTTAAAACTGGTCCAATTTAACGCAATTTTCAAATTATTTTTTCTTCTTAAAATGTAGAGATTTTGTGCGATCTAAAAATTTGCAAAACATCATAGTTTAATAAAAAAAATTGATTAAACAAATACAAAATTATAATGTAACACGTCCATGCATTTCAGTTTTTACCCAAGTCTGCGAAAAGTTCTTTTAAAAATAGACACCCACAGTTTTGTTAAATAAATAAATAAAAAAATTAAACAAAAACTGGACAACCGTAATTAATTACATAAAACAAACCTTTAAAGTTTAAAAAGACAAATTTAAAAATAAACCGGCATAAAATCTACAATATTTGTTTTTCCAAAATGTTTTTAATGTATCACTATAAAATTAGTTTTATTTTTAACAACAGTTAACGACTTTTGATGCTTAGTTTTATTATCAGTTTAATGATTTTCTGAATGCATCTGTCTGATTTGCAAATGTATTGTGGGATGGAATACTTTTTGGGAACTGCATTACGCAATTAAGTTGGCCTAGTTCCAAAACTGTCGTTTGTTTTTGATACTTCCGGATTTAACTCATTATGTTTCATTGACGTAAAAAAATGGTCTGGACTCATAATTAAGTGGTCGTTCCGGCAATCTACACCATTTCGCCACAATTTTATGAAATTTAAATAGCGTAAAATAAAATTCAAAAAGCGTAAAATGAAATTCAAAAAATTGGTTTTCATTTTTACATAATTAGCTAACTTTGGGGCACCCTGTATATAGTATAGGAGCTATCAACATGAAAATCCACATCATTATAACGTACTCATGATTTTTTAATATTATATAATATTTAATATTACTTTTTATATTTGCGTTCTATAATATGCACATTATGAAACCCGAAATTTGGTTTTTTAAAGATTCTGAATTGCTTCATTATTAAACTCAAAATTTTATTTTATTGGTTGGTTTTCCTGATGCAAAAAGATGAATTCTTTTCTTGCAATGTACTTTTTATTTACAAATTTTACTATTATAATCAATCGGGGGACATTGTTTTTTTGTAGAGGGAATAACTAGAAGAATTGGAGAAACGATATCAATGGTTACATTTTCTTAAAAACTCCTATTCATTAAGTATTAAATGAGTAAAGTTTACAAATGTCATTATTCAATATGTCTAACTGTAATTTATTATTTACAACTTTATTATATTCTTGAATGTTCATATTTGTCACATACCAACCCTTATACCTACTATGACTTGTAATGTTTATTAATAATCATACGAATATATATATACTTCAAAATGTCAATGTTATGCTATAAGGTTGGTCATAAAAACAAAATTTCATCTTAAGTTTTTAATTCAAATTAAAAATGCTTTTTAATGAATTAAATGATGCAAATATAAAAAATAGTATAAAAAACTCGTTTTATAAGGCGTTTTTTATCACTTGTCCATTGGAAAACTCGCCGCTGCGCGGCTCTTTTTCCAGTCCTGGATGCGTGCTAAATAACTCAATGTTTTAATATACTACTTCTTAATCCAATAAAATGGCAGGCCAAAGACTAAAGAGGTAGCGCTTTTTTTTAAAAGGTAAAAACATCATATGTGGGATCGTTTTCTTCGTACAACAAACTTGATTTTTGCACCTTAGAGCTATAACCCTACCAACCCTTTATGATGGGTTAATCGCTTTTCAAATGTGCTTTCCAAGGACAGAATACCCTGTAATAAAAATTTCTTATTTTACGCATAAAAGTCTACAGATTACACAAAATTAAAAATGTTCACTGCATAAATGGTTGGCAGTGTTAAGGCTCATATTTGCACATATTATTTTATTTCTTCAAAAAAAATATCCCAGTTATGATGTTTAAAAAAAACGCTACCTGTTAGCGCTGTCAGTGTATTGGACAAAAGTTAAGAAATATTAAATATAATGTAATGCACAAAAAATCATGACAACGTTCGATGATGTGTGTTTTTGGTTGCCAGGTCTCGTACTAATAAAACGTGACTGCCTTAAAAACATGAATGTAAGTTGTGTATTCTAATAATTTCTTTCAATCATACGATCATACGTATTTCAATAACTACTACCTATGTGTACTTTGATCTATTTTTGAAATTGTTTATTTATACAAGTAATTTTCATATATCTTTCATTGCAAAAAGGTTTTTTAAACAGAACATATGTTCAATGATATTTTGCACGTTATATTTCCATTAGAGATTGTTTACGTTTCGCGAATGTTCCAAAAAAACATTTAAAATAAGTTATTAGTTAGCAGGGCTGAACAATTGCCTAGATTTTACGTTTGCTATTCACTTTTATTGCTGACTAAAGCGATACCGTTAGCGAGTAGCCAAACTAATTTCTGTGACGTCACAAAACTGGATCTTCTAGAAAATAAGGCCTCCAGGATTCAAAAAAATAAACATGAGAGTGCGCCGGCCTGATAAAATAAAGTATGCCTTGCTACGAATCAAGTTTTGTCTGCCAAAAAATGTGACATTTCTCTTGTTGGAATCGTCAATTGCTTTCTAATAAAAGCGAAAAAAATGTCAAAAAATTTATATCGCACCACAACTTTTAACTGTTTCTTAAAAGCACAATTGGTTGTCAAACTCTGTTTGTGGTAAACAGTCACTTAAGCTTTAAGGAACAGTTAACAATGTGCGGTGAATCCGGGCATAAATTTTCTGATTAATTGAGATAATAAGTCGCTTCATTTTTTTAAATATTAGAGGGAAATTTGACAATTCCACAAGAGAAATGTCATTAAAAATTCCTAGGTCTGTACTCTGTAGGTAGTTTACGAAACGTAAATTTGCTTGTTTACATATGCCAATCCTGACTTTTAGGTTAAAATTGCACGTTTGTGTAAACGGCCTTTACTTACGAAATTGTGAACAGAGTAACAGACTTTCCCTCTAATGGAAGCTTTTTCACTTAACTAATAAGTGGATATAGACATCCCTGTTATCACAATGATGTTTTATTTATTTTTAGAGGTGAGAAACTTACCGTCCCCTTCGTGTACCCATTTTACAGATCGCTTTTTTCTGTTCACGTACATGGATTGTCCTTTGCTAGTCTGATTGCTCATGTCACTTAAGGAACTTGAAATTCGTTTAGCAAGTTGCACTTGCTCTTCCATTGTGGGATGAAGGCCTTTTGCGTAAAAAGCGGATGAAGCAAACATTTTTCCTGAAAAAAACAAAAAAATTGCAATGAAACAAAAAAAACCATTCTTAAAAGAAATTAATTTTGGCATAGATAAAATACATAAAGATATAAAAAAAAAAGTAAGCCGCAAAATATTATTGAATTCTGCATCGTGTGATCATCATGGTTTAAATTTTGCAAATTAACTCCTAAAGACTTTTATATTTGGCTTTATAAGTCACCGTAAATTTTGATAGGATATGCTTTTTTTCACTAATCTTTTTTTTTTTAAACGCTGCACTTTATCATTTTTTACCAAACTTGATTCCTAAGTCCAGTAACTTTTTTTTTTAAATTTACATGACCCACATTTGTGCTTAAAAATTGTCAGTTAATATAACATTTTATAACCTTCAAAATGTATGATTCAGAATTTTTTAAAACATTTAAGGCCTGATTAAAAACCTTCGTTTGGCTTATCTATGTATATTCGATCAATGTTATTAGGCATTTTATAATGTTTAACATCAAGACTTCTTACGATTTTTTGTCGGTTGAATTTGTTCTCCATCTGCAGGTGTAAAGATTTTTTCCAAATTAATTTTTTTGGGAGGTGCATTTTCATCCTAAAAAAAAACATCCTTTTTAGTAGGTAGGTACTTGACGAATTTTAATATGTAGGGCAAAACTAAAAGGCGAAACTCATTGGCTTAATATTTTTTTAGATTTTTTAATCGAAATAACGTAAGTAATTGTTAAAATTAGAGGGTCTCTCAAAAATGGAACGGAACACAGCGGTATGCTATGGATCATGCCTAGCGATCCTTAAAAAAATTTATCTTTTCTTATCTCGAGAGAAAAATACAGTTAAAATTGGAGAAATTAGGAAACTCTGTTAAGGAAAGTGCATTTTAGAACACATATTTATCATTTTTGGATTTGATTTCATTGACATTGTTGTCAGCTTTATTTCATAGAAAAGTTTCAAAATTAAAGTTTGTATAAAAATCTTATTTTACCATTTAAAAGATAAATAAAAAGTAGAATAGTTTTTGGTAGACTGTGCCTTTGTATTAAGACATTTTTTTCGTTAATATGTGCTGTTTTTCAGGTATAAGCGTTTAGAGTTTCGAACTTTGGAGCTTTATATCTTCAAGGGTATATGATATAGATTTTTTTAACAATTTTGTTGGGATCCCTAGGCATGTCCCAAAACCGTACCATTTACTTTTCCCGCAATTGACCACCCTCGCGGTCGTTTTACTTGGGAAACGTTAGATATGCGTCAGATTGACAAATTATTTTGGTGCTGGTGGTCATTTAGTTTCCCAAGTATAACGACCGCTTTTGTGGCATACGGCGGGAAAGATCTATATAGGGGGTGCGCTAATTCTGGCACACCCAAGATTTTTTATCTTTAATTAATTATAATAAAATAAAGTGAAATAAAAATAGTGCATACTTCAAAATGAACGTGCTTTTCACTTTTTTTAACCCTCGAACCGTTGAAGTTGTTGTAATAATCCCCGTTTATTTTTTGCAGTTTTTCTATTCCAGTTGGCCTAACTGTATAAATTTCCCCACCGAGAAACATATCTTAATTTTAATTTAAAATAAATGCAAATAACATATACAAAATTAACAAAAGTACAAAAATATAATTCTAAGAAGTAGACGCGACGTTTTGGCAATAATTCAAGAAAGTAATAGTTTAAAACACTTGTTCGGTTTGTCCGTTAACTGTACACAGAGCTCGCTCATTAATATTGATTATTATTTTGAATTATTACACATAGAAGGCTTAGGAAAACATAACTTTGCCATGTGGAATGTATGTGATACTGAAATAAAATGAATGATATTTGTGGCAAGTCAAGACTTCCGAAAAACGCACACTCCACACGCTGCCAGATTTTTAAAATCTAAGACAATAAATACAGTTTTCTGCGTCTTTAATTTATTTGTGTTTGTTGCTTTTATACAGCGTGGAACAACCTACGTCATTATATTTCAACATACAATCCACCATATTCAAAACTTGGTTGGGGTAATCTAGAAGATCTGTCATACCACTCGTCGTTTGAGATGCTAACTGATATTACTTCTGAATTTTATATTTTCATCAAATATAACGCTTATTTACCAAAAAACAACAAACTGCCGGTTTAAAACATTCTATGTACCATCTAAAAGGTTTGTATAACATTTAGAGAGTGCTTTACATCTTTAATTCTTTATAATTAGGTAAAAAAGAACAATTATGATTCATTTACAAAAGGATTTCTGTGAATGTTTAAAATAATCCGCATTTTTTGAATGCACGGACTTTGCATTTATAGTACATTTGTAAATGAGTCATTATGCCCTTTTTTACCTTATTATAAAAAAGTTCTAAAACACTCCGTAAATGTTATAAAAACCTTTCAGTTAATATGTAGAATGTTCTTAACTGGCAGTTTGTTGTTTTTTGGTATATTAGCTTAATATTTGATAAAAATATAAAATTCAGAAGTAATGTCAGTCAGCATCTGAAACAACGGGTGGTATGACAGATCTCTTAGGTTACCCCAACCAATTTTTGTACAAATACTTTCCATTGGTTGGAGATTTCAAGGATATGTGTCATACCACCCGTCGTTTAAGATGCCAACTGATATAACGTCATTACTTTCTAATATCTATACCGGGTGTCCGCGTATAGTTTGTTTTTTTTTTTGATATGGAAAACAGCTGGCAAAAATCCAAGAAATTCGGTAAAAACAGTTTTATGAAAGTGCCCCCTTTCGAAAATAATATTGCCTTTAAGCAGCTATACTAGACTAGAAATTACATGCAGTTTTAATCAACACTACCAATGTTAAACCCATTTTAAAAGGGGCTCCAAATTTCAAAATGGGTTTAAAATGACCGTTGTTATTACCTTTAGTGATTGTACAAATTTCAGGATGGTTGGACAAAACAATTGGTAAATATTTACGATTACGTGTTTTTAGTCTACCTGCTTATGGGCCATTATTTCCGAAGCGGGGAACTTTTTTAAAAAACTGTTTTTACCGAATGACTTGGATTTTTCTCAGCTATTTGCCATATCAAAAAATGCAAACTGTAAGCGGACACTCTGTAAATCTATGCTTTCTTAAGCAATTTCGTCTAAAATTCACATCTGGGCGCAACATTGACAAATAAAATGTAATTTTTGAAGTTTTACAGTGAAGTAATATCGAATTTAAGATATTATGGCATATTTTTATGGCAAGGGTATTCTAAGATATCCTCTTATTTTCCTAAAATATTATTTTTGAAAAAATTGGTTAATCTGACAGAATCAAAATTCTAATTTCACAGACAGTTTTTTAATATGTATCTGTGACGTGCCCGATTTTGTATATCTTCGGATCGGAATTATAAAAAATCGTACCGAGTTACAAAAAATAAGTTAAAAAAGGGATCAATTTATTCTGGGGAACACTGTACATTAAATGTTTTAAAGCGAGAGGTTTCTATTTCTTTGTAAAGAAACCTTGCCTTTAATAATCACGTTTACGATTTTTTTTTTCTTACTTCGAGATCATTTTTTTTCTAACAAAACTTACCATGGCTCCAATTTTAAAAACTTTTCTCGTCAAACTATTTAAAAACTCCCGTTTTTGTGGATCTTTTCGGTCAGAAGGTTTGAACCCGCGTTCTCTTTCAATAACACTTGAAGCACTCTGCGATCTATTTATCCCAAAATTAAATTTCTCGTTTTTAGTGCCTTTTTGCCAAAAACTCGGTGTGGTTGGTATTGATGACGTTACGTAACGATTACTTGAACTTTTGGAAATACTGTACGAAGTTTGAGTCGAATAAGAAGTCGAAGATTGGCTACTTTTGGAGTCCACGATTTTAGTTAAAAGTCGCATTTTTTATTTAATTTTAAATTTCGGTATCGGTTATTTTACTGCGCTAGTGTAGTTTTACTAAAATATTTGCTGGAAAAATGACTTAAAAGTGTCAAAAATTGACAGGTTCTGATACAGAGTGACTTATTTTTTATACTGAGTATCTGCACAAAAAGTTTTTAAATATAGGGCATTTTTTAAAATGTCAAAATGTCACTTTAGCAAAGTTGTAAAAAATTAAGAGTATGGTCTCAATGGTTTGGTTGCGGTAACGTCAGGTTTTTATTGGTTCATCTTTGGTAACTGAAAAACTTGGTTTCCTTCGGACTAGTTTGAGCGCCTAATATGTGACATTTAAACTCCACAGAAACAAATAAAAGATTAATAGTGGCATTACTCATTTTATAAATTAGACATACTTATAGTACCCTTACACGCAGCTTCTTTTTACCGACTTCTTTGTTGCTTTTGGTTAAAAATTACATTTACATGTAATTAATGTCATTTTTAACCAATAGTCGCAAAGAAGTCGGCAGAAAAAAGCTGCTCGTAAGACTACCGTTACAGGATACAAAAAATTCTAATATCTCAAAAACCAAAGATGAAACTCAAATTTTAAGGAAAAATCAACCTTTATAAGGGAAAGAACCCTATTGATTTTGACAAGAATCGCATCACTACAAAGCCCCCTTTTGCGCCCTCTCCAAATGAAAAAAAAATTTTAGCTTAACTATTATTAAATTTACAAAAAAAAATGTATATGACATAGAAAATTTAATTCTTTACAAAAAAGTATTTTCTAGTTTTTTTATCCGACCCCCCAATTACCCCGCAGCACAAAAAAATCTCCGTTATTATTCAATCTACAGAAAAAATATTTTTTGCAAAGTTAATAAAAATTTAATTTTCTATTAAAAATGTGGGTATATTTTTATAAAGTTAATCAGTAAGGTTAAAAGAACAAAAATAAACTATTTCCCTAGCAAAAAAGTTCGGATCGCGTCACGTCTCCGTCAAGAAGGCAATGCCAAAACGAAATTCTTCGTGTTTTCTGTTACTAGTTTGTACTTTTCGCAGATAAATAAAAAAATTGTTTTATTTAAAAAAAACTATTATCCTATAATAATTTACTTGCGAAGAGTATACTATAGAATGTGTAGCAATTATATAAAATATTAATTTAGCTTTTGATTTAAAAAATATAAAATTATACTTTTACGGAATCCGAATTCTACTCGAGCAACTCATTTGCGAAGAGTTTACTTCTACGCGTTTCGACTTCCACCCATTTCTAGTTTTGTTGTGTTAATACTCAAAAGCGATAAAAAAAAGGTCACCCTGTATAAAAGAACAAAATACATTAATCACTGCATGGTCTACTTTTATATTTTTAGCCTAGGATGCCCTAGTTTTATCCCAATAAAAAAACAGCAGTTAAATTCGTTAAATGTCGCCTTAACAAGTTTTTTATTAGATTAAATTTAATGTTTATGTTTACCGATTAAGTTTTATTTAAAGTCCAAAGAAATTATTTAAAAGCACAAACAACTTGTATGCACAATAGTTTAATATAGAAAGCGCACCATTTTTTATTAGCATTAATTTAATTTTGTTTAGTTTAGTTGGTAATAACCATTTTAAGCTTTATAATCTTTTGTTAGGAAAAAAAGTTAAAACTGAAGTGTTTTTTAATGCACAAAACAAAAGTAAAGTCCAGAAATAATCTCGGGTACTGTAGCTAAGTAAATTCGGCGGATTTTTGGATAGTTTCCAAAAAAAAATCGCCTACCAACAACATGTTGCTAATGCTTATCAAACTGATCAAATCAAGGCACATGCGATTGAAATCTCTAGTTAACGCAGTAAGCGGCTAAATCGATCAACTACCTACTAGATTAAAGTATCAATTTTCATTCAAGGTCACCTCAAAAGGGAATTTAATGTGATTTTTAAATGGCTTAGATGATCGATAAATAAGTCAAAAACGAGAAGTTTTAAATATTTAGGTGTCCGCATCATTTATGGAAAACTTGAAAAAAAAAATGCTTATAGTGGAGATTTCTGTTGGGCTCTAACTTCAAAATGGGGAATATATATATATATTTTCAACATTAGATCACGATGGGTTTACACCAAATTTTACAAATAGGTGCTAAATAATATTTTAAAATGATTTTTGGAAAAATTGTTCCCCTAAAAAATTTCTTCTCCCACTAAATGTCCCCCGAAGAAACATATCGAATTATGTTGAATTTACAAAACTTTGCAAATACAGGGTGTTTCAAAAATGAAGCATAAACGCGATGGTAAGTTGTCGAGGCATGTCTAGGGAGCCCAAGAAAATTGTTAAAAAAAATCTATCATAAATATCCTCGGAGATGTAAGGCCGCAAAGTGCGTAACTTTAAACGCTTAGATAACAGCTCATATTAACGAATGAAATGACTAAATACAAAGGCACAATCTATCTAAAATTATTTTACCATTTGTTTATCTTTTAAATGGTCAAATTACATTTTTATAATCAATTTAATTTTACAAAAACTTGATAAAATGAAGCTGACAACAATGTCAATATGATCTAATGCAAAAATGTATGCTAAAGAATCTAGATAAGTTTTGAAGATGTATTTTACCAAGTGTATTGCCGAACTTATGCAACTTTGTTCGCATTTTTCTCGATAAATATAACAGATGGATTTTTTTTGACAATTTTCTAGAGATCACTGAAGCGTACCATCGTGTTTATGCGTTAATTTTTGGACTCCCTCTATATTTTTGTAAATATTGCTATGTTTTTTTACTGTCTTGACCTTTGAATAAATAGGTCAAAAACGAGGCGTTTTAAATTATGTACAAGGTGGTTGCGTTTAGTTTGCATTTATTTGTGAAAATTTTTGAAAAAAATGTTAATATGTATTAGAAAAAAATTATTAGAAAAGCATTTTTAAACTTACTTGCAATAAAAACAAATCATCTCTGCTAGTTAAATCCTAAAAAAAAGTTTAATTCAACATTCTATTCTCAAAAAACAATATACCTGTAAAAAGCATATTGACAACAAAAAAAGCATTAATTTAAGTTTATTTTGTTTAAAATATTATAAGGTGAACAGAAGGGGTAAACCAAAAGAAACATTAAAATTTGACATTAACTTTTACAAATTTATTTAGAAAAAGTAACATTTTTATTTTTTTTGGGTTGCCCCTCAAATAAAAATTAAATGTTAAATTGTTATACCTGTCCCAGATTAAGAAAATTGATGTTACTGAAAATGTTTTCAGGAGGTAGCGATAGAGGTCGTGTTGGTTTTTGATTAGAAGAAAAAGAAGAAGTGTTTGAAGGGAGACAAGATGGCAATTTTACGATCCAGTTATCCTTGGCGATTGGCTAAAATGAATTATGAAGAGGTATGTATGTACATTCATGCAAAATGCAACAACATCAATGCATGTTTTTAAATTTGTCGATTTCGTGTGCACTTTTTTGGTAAAGACTAAAATTCATTTGTTAAAAGGGGAATGTCGCGAAGCATAGAAACTGTGGTTATGTGATGTTGGTTGCCTAAAATCAACAAAAAACCGCACTTTCTGGTCATTGCTCAGTGGATTTATAAGACTTAATTTTAATTAAAAATTGTGCTTACCAGCAACATAAATAAACAAAGCACAAGTTGACATATTCTAAAGGTCAATTAATAAGCGTTTAAATACAGAATTTTGGCAAGTGAAATGCACTATTTTTTTGCATTTTAAATTGTCAACGGTTAAAGGTTAATTTTAGGTTAACTGAACATGTAAGGACGAGAAATAAAAGCAATCCATGTTTAACATAAACCGCTAAAGACCGCTTTTTCCAAAAAGTTGTCTTATGAAATGCTACCGTTACGTGCATAAAATTGCAATATGCAATGCTTCGTGCTTATGCACTAAAATTTTCGAAAAAAGGCTGTTGCTTATTGATCACAAGAAGCCTGTCGTTGTTCTAAAAAATCTAAGAAGTGTCTTTTTCGAAAATTTTAGTGCATAAGCACGGAGCATTGCATTTTGCAATTTTATGCACGTAACGGTAGCATTTCGGAAGGCAACTTTTGGGAGAAGGTGGTATTTGACGGTTATGCCTGATTTATAGAACGTAACTTTCACTTTACTTCGGCGTAACTTCACTTCCGCGTAACTTAACAAATTTGCTTAATTTATAGATTGCAAAGTTACGTGAAATTGAGAACAGTAATGCGCATGTGTCTGAACTCGCGACTTCTGACTATTTACACCTGGGCGGTAATTACGGAATATTGCTTCGTACGAAACCTACATAAGAAGACCTAACAGGTTTCGTACGAAGCTATATTCCGTATATATATATTCGTATGATAAAAAGAAATATAATATACAAGATGACTATATGTGATTCATGAGCATTAAATAAAAGTTGTTGATATTTTTAACATGTGATGTTCATTAATCACCACCCTTGACAATAAGGGTGAATATCTCATATTTGCAAATTTTGCGCATGAAGTGAAGTATAAATTTGCTAATACATTCCCATGTATTTTATTTAATTTTCTGTAAAGTTACGCCGTAAGTAAAGCGGAAGTAAAGTGAAAGTAACGTTCTATAAATCGCCCTCAAATGTTAAACATGGATTGCCTTTATTTCTCGTCCTTACATGTCCAGTTAATCTAAAATTAACCTTTAAGCACAAGATGACCCTTTGACTGCTGTCCATCACTTTGGTTTTGTCAGATTGTCCTTTACCAGTTTCAATCCAGTTCACAACTCTTTGCATACAATTCAGCAAAAAAGGCACACGAATTAAACGATTAACATTTTAAGAAACTCTTTTACACCTAAACCAACAAAAACTAAATAAATAAATACTTTACCTTATCGTTTTGTAAAAGCAAAGGTGCTAAAGCAGTCGAGTATTTTTCGGTTAGATTTTGAGTAGTATTTTGAGACAGATTTTCCCAAATTGATGATGGTGGATTATTTTCAGAATTTGCATCATTAGTTATAATTTGAATTTCTGGCGTTGTTTTTTGAATACCATTTTCAGCGCAGGGAGGTAAGACTTGAGAAATAGTTGTATTTTTTGTTTCTTCGGTGTTTTGAAATAGCCCAAAAGGTTTTGGATTACTATTTTGAATATTTGTTGCAACTTTAGGTAAATTTTCAATTGAAAAACCATTTTTTGGTTCGTCAACTGCACTATTTTCTAGTTGCGTTCTCCTAGAAACTGAATTTTCTAATTCTGGCTGTTTTTCATTAAGAATATCTGTATTTTCTGTTTTAAAAGTGCTTTCGTTTTTTCTTTCGTTTTCCAACAATGTTGAAAATTTGTTACTGTTATTTTCTGAATTTTGTTCGTTCTCCAAGGGTTTACTTGATATAATGTCTTTTGCAATTTGAAACGACTTCAAAGGTTCGAAGGGTTGTAGTGGTTGAAATGGTTTTATTGGTTCAAATGGTTTTAAAGCTTCGTCAGTTGTTTGAATATTTTCTGTATTTTTAGGATCTTGATTTTCCTGAAATATTTTAAAAATAATGCGTGAAAGATAAACGGACAAATTTTAGATTTATAAATTTCTTAAAAAAATTATCGATAACAAATAAATGTATAGACTTAAGGATTTTCGCATTGGCGATTGATTTTTTTATAATTAAGTAACATTTATTATTTTTTTACATTTACGTCGCTTTTTATTATCGCAATGGTATTATCGTGCACATAAAATTTAAAACAATTTTTTATCAGTCACCTTCGATTTTTTGAATTTTACTCTAATGTGAATGGGGTTTTTTATGTCAGCTTTCGAATGTTATTTTGACAAAAAATGCGTCAAATGTATTTTATTAAAATAAATTAGGTAAAATCTGCTGCCGGCGAGAAAAATAGTAAGAAGATATTTCCTTTTTTAAATAATTTTGTTTTAGGATAACAAAAACGTTCTAATCTTCGTAAATCATTAGAGAAATGTATCTTGCTAACGTCCACTTGAATGGAATGGAACTTGAGATGTTTAATAGGGTGGGCCGAAAAACACTTTTTTTTGAATTTTAGGTATGGCTAGTGAAAAAATGATTCCTTGGGTCAATAGTATACTCCTCTAAAAAAATTAGATTTTTAAAAAAAAATTTAGCCGGCCCCCATGAGATGCCAAAATCGCTTACTTTAGGTATAAACAGTGTAAATTCAAAATGAAAAATTTTGACTCATCTTTGAGATCTGAATAATTTTAGGCAAAATACATTACCTGTTGCAAAAAAATATGCTATAATTATTAAAAAACTTCTTTTCTCGTATAAAAACAAAAAAACCTAAATTTACAATTTTTTGTCCTTTGGGGGCACGGTCAAATTTGATCAAAATAATTTCGTTTTTTTTTTATAGAATATATACTATAAGAAAATTTATTTGCATTTCTTTAAAGTGAATTGTAAAAAATAAAATTTTTAGCAATTTTTTATTAATTACAACATTTTTGGCCTTGGGGCCCGGTAAAATATTTTTTTAAAAATGTAATTTTTTCTGAGGGGTACACAATTAACCCAAGAAATCGATTTTTTACTAGCCCTACCTAAAATTTAAAAAAAGGTGTTTTTCGGCCCCACCCTAATGTTTAAGCCACTATTTTGACCATATTTACAATGCAAAAATTGATCGTTTTAAATTTAATGTGCACGATAGTACCTTAAAAAATGGCGGATGCGCCCTTATTAAAACACATGACGCCAACCCGGCGCATTCGCCATTTATTACATCCCTTACTTTACTCTTTGCATACCAATGTCAAAGAGTTTATTACGTTTGTTCGTACCTTTCCTAAAATTAATATTCATTTTAGTGCAAAAATCCTTACAGATTTGTTTGTTTCATGAACTTTTATTTTTTGTCTGTCTGGCTATACAACAAAATTTGTTACTACATTAACTGAACTGAACTGTTAATCGGATTAACTTCAAATTTTACGCAAAAATTTATTCAAATGAGAGAAAGAACCCTGCTTTTCAAAAAAATCAAACAATTAATAGGGGGTAAAAAGCACCCATAAAGTTAAAAAAAATCATATTTTGTTTAATATTAATTTTATAAAATCAAATAATTTTTTATCTTATTACCACTCGTTTAGAAAAAAATTAAAATGTTTACTTTTATAAGAGAGTTATTATTCGATCTTTTTTAAAAACAATAGTTTCCAAGATATGTACGAATTTTCCTTAAAATTTTTTGACGATTTAAGAATTTTTAAAACAATCTCAATACTCCTCGTTTTTTACTTCGTCTGCAAGTAATAATTAAATATTTTTTTCTAGGAATCGAATGGGGATTTATGGGTAGGTTACGATTAAAGTGAGATTTCAGAAAAAACATGCAATATTTTTTGTGTAAAAAATTATATAGAACTGAGCATAACATTTAAAATTAAAAAATATTGCATAAATTTCTTGAATCTCAGCTAAAAAATAAAAAAATAAATTGGTTTAATTTTTTTATTAATAATAATTATTTAATTTTTTTGTATACATCATTTTAAACTAAATTCTAAGCTAAACAAAAAAAACTAATAAAAACTAACACTCCAAAAAAAAATGCAAAATTCAATGCATCAGTTCTATATACTTTTTTTACTAAAAATATAACTAAAATTAAAAAAGTGATATGTCAGTGTGAGTGTAAATTTTTGGTTTTGAAAAAAATATTGGTCTTTTTGCTATCACAATGTGGCTTAAAATCCACAAAACAAGCTGCAAAGTGGGCTTTTTTTGTAAAGCATAAAAATTCAAATATAAATAAAAAAATGCAAAAAAAACAGCAACAAAAATTTTAAAAAAAATCAGTATACTATTGTGTTTTTTTTAGTTATTCAAAGTAGGGTTTCGACATAATTTTCTTTTGTTCTTCAATTTACAGGGTGTCCAAAAAATGGTGTTAAAACAATGGTACGTTGTTGGAGCATGTCTAGGAAGCCCCAGAAAATTGTTAAAAAACTCCATTTCAAATACCCTCGCAGATATAAGGCCCCAAAGTGCGAAACTTTAAACACTTATATCTTGAAGTTTACAGCATATATTAACGAAAGAAATGGCTAAATACGAAGACACAATTTATCTAAAATTATTTGACCATTTGTTTATATTTTAAATGGCCAAATTACATTTTTATAATCATTTTAATTTTGGAAATATTTTATGAAATGATGCTGACAACAATGTCAATATGATCTAATGCAAAAATGTATGCTCAAGAGTCTAGATGAGTTTTTAAGATGTATTTTACAAACTGTGTTGCCGATTTAAGCAACTTTGTTCGCGTTTTTCTTGATGAATATAACAGCTGGATTTTTTTAAAAAAATTTTATCCCTCAGAATGCCCCAAGAGCGTACCATCACGTTTATGCGCCATTTTTTGGACACTCTGTATTTATTCCGAATTGGCAAAAGGGGAACAATGCAAGAAATGTGTAACAAAATGAAAATGTTCATATACAGGGCTGTTTTTGTGCCATTTTTTTTGACACCGTGCAAAAAATAAAATCGAAACCCAACTTTAAAACTTCTACAATAATTACATAGAGAGAATGATTTTTACAGTTTTCTTTATAACAAAATTTAATACACACGGTCAACTCCTACGTCACAGATCACAGATCCACATTAAAAAACTGTCTGTGAAGTAGAATTTTGATTCTGTCAGATTTAGCCACTTTTTAAGAACAATATTTTGTGAAAATAAAAGGCTTTCTTAGGAAAATCTTGGCATAAATATGTGCTATATTGTAGATATTTCAAGTTAAGGCCATTGAAAAACTCTATAATATACAGTTTATGTGTTAATGTTGTGCACCTTCCAAAATGTGAAATTTAAACGCAAATTGCTTGAGAGAGCAACCATATCAAGATGTCTGGTAAGTACCATTGTAAAATTAACATTTTATTCTATTACCTAGAACAAACCATACCCCTTGATATGGTTGCTTTCTTAAGAAATTCGTCTTTAAAGCTGACATCTTGGTGGGTCAACATGATCATCAGATTAATAAACGATTTTTTAATTCTTGCGGTAGATTTTCGGGTAATTTTAAATTAAAATATCGTAAATAAGATATTAAGGAACATTTTTACACTAATGAAACCTAAAAAACTCTCTTATTTTTCTTTAAATAATTTTTTAAAAAGACCAATGTTGTAAACACAGAATAAAAAAACCATTTTCTTTGGTCCGTAATGTTGGTTGCATAGAAAAATTTCACAGATAGTATTTTAATGCACTTCTGTGAACTGTGACGTATTGCTTGACAGTGTGTATTTAATTCATGACGATATTCTCTACCTATGCAATTATTGTTTTTTCGTTTCAAGATTTATTTATTCAACTTCATATTCGTATTCTTCAGTTTCTTCCATTGAATAACTTTGAGATGAAGATACCTTTGAAGAAGTTACCTTACTGTTTGCTGTAACCGTTTCAGAAACTTGCTGTGAGACTGATTTGCTCGATTCCATGTTTTGAGTTCTGTGATCCTCCACTACTGATTTGGTCTTGTTTTCTTGGTAACTGGCTGTCTTTTCGAGCATTTTCGAGTGGCCCAAATCTTTATGCACCTAAAAAATAGTAGATTTTATTACTAAGAGTTAAAGTGATGCTTTGTGTGACGAGGCAGAAAGATTGTCTGGTGAGCGAAGCGAGACAGACAATTCTGTTGAGGCACACAAAGCCACTTTAACTCTGTGTAGTAAATGATATTTTTTCTTAAAACTTCTAAATACATTGGTTTTATAATAAATTTAATTTACATATTTTAGTTGTTTAATTTATTTTAAAATAAACTTCACTAAAGTGATGTTTATTTGACATTTTAAGAAAAAAAAAATTGTTGGCGTCAGTAAAAGTTACTTTTACTGTCGCCGGCAGTAAAAATAAAAACTCTATGATACAGTTCAGAAAAGTGCTACTTTATGTTCACCCTACACGTCACTAAAGTGGTTTGTCGAAACATAATAATATTTATGGAATAAGTAACGGCAATAAAACATTTTTTTTAAATCTTGTTTTGACAGAAGCTCCCCCTTGAAATGGAGTTACCACTGGTAGAGTGCATAAAGATTGTCGTAACTTTTTTGTTCCTAACAATTTAATTTATTGTTGCTGGTAGATGGGTTCAATAAGAAACTTTTTTATTATATAAAACTTCTCGCTTAACTGTACCATTGGAATAATTAATTAAGAATGGGCTTTTGTATTTCTACTTACTTGCTTAAAACTATACACATAAAAAACTTAGTTTAGGAATAGTGAGAAAATGCTAGTTTTGTGCAAGAAAGTAAATACAATAAACCCCTTTTTAATTAATTATTCCAAATTGGTACAGTTAAGCGAGAAGTTTCAGGTGATACGAAAGTTATTTCTTAAACCCATCTACTAGCAACAATACATTACAAAATTGTTAAAAACAAAAAACTTACGACAATTTTTATGCACTCTACCGCTGGTAACTCCATTTTTAGGGGGGCTACAAATGTCAAAACTAGTTTTAAAGAAATGTTTTTATTGCCGTTAATGATTCCATCAATTTTATTATGTTTCGACAAACCATTTGTAAGATATTTACGATAAAGTATTTTTAGTAAAGTAGACTTAAAGGGGTGTAGTTTTTAAACGGTGCCCCCTAGCCTAGAACATGTCTAGTATATCTGTTTATTTTTTTGTCCATCATCTACCCTCTTAAAAGATTTATTTGTTTCGGGGACACTCTATATTTTAAGATAAGTAAAATCTTAATGAATCAATGAAGCCTCAAATTTAAATGATTTCGTTTTCGACTACTTATGTCTGCGAAGAACAAAATAATAAATTCGTCACAAGTGTAAATCGTAAATGAATTTAAAACACGATACAGTGTCTACTACTAATTGGTTGTAGCTACCTGTGCCAAAGCAAGTGTTCTTCCCATTAATTATATTTTATACGCCAATTTGTGAGAGAAATACTTCTTATGATCTTCATGTATGATCTTTATATCTCATTATGACTCATTTAACACTTTACAATTTTTTTAATGACCAACCAGAAGTTTAAAAGTTTATTTAAATATTTAATTGTATGGGAAATAGCTTTTTGGTGTAGTAAGTGGTATTTTTGCCTACCCTAGATTTTTGAGTTACTGTATTAACGAATAATGTCGCAAAGCATTGAAACTGTTCAAAGTTCAAAGTATTTATTAATATCATAATAAACATTATAATATAACGTCACATTTAAAAAATATTTTCGTTTACATTTATACAAAACTGTGGTTATGTAATGTAGGTTGCCTAAAATCAACAAAAAAAGCACTTTCTGGTCATTGCTCAGTGGGTTTACAAGAGTTAATTTTAATTAAAAATTGTGCTTACCTGCAACATTAATAAACAAAGCACAAGTTGTCATATTCTAAAGGTTCATCAATAAGCGTTTAAATACAGAATATTGGCAATTTAAAATGTAAAAAAATAGTGCTTCTAAATTGCCAAAATTCTGTATTTAAACGCTTATTGATGGACCTTTAGAATATGTCAACTTGTGCTTTGTTTATTTATGTTGCTAGTAAGCACAATTTTTTATTATAATTAACTCTTTTAAACCCACTGAGCAATGACCAGAAAGTGCTGTTTTTTGTTGATTTTAGGCAACCAACATTACATAATCACAGTTTCATGCTTCGCGACATTCCCCTTTAAATATGTAATTATAAATTATGACTCTTACTTACTTCTGACAAAGTTGTTTCTTGAGATGTTTCTGATTCAACTTCCACGTTTCCTGTTCCGGAAATGGCAACCTGTTTGTCCGCCATATTGTTATTTTCGGTATTTTTTTCAACTGTGGAATTTATCGGTAATTTTTCTGCAGAAGTTGAAGTCTCTTTTGTGGAATCGTCTGGTGTCTGAGAGCTGCAAAAGTTTTAAAATTATTTAGTTAAAATATAATAACAAATAAAAAAACTGCAATTTGTTCAACTATTTATTTTAATAAAAAAGTTTTAAATTGATCATGTAATGGTTAACATAATGAATCATAGGAGATACCATGTAGATGTGAGAAGACATGTTTTTTTTTGTGGTTGATATAAAGGCTAGAAATTCATATTCAAAGATTTTCTAATCTGTGCTCCAAGAAGCTCGTATAAGTCATCTCCGTTGAGCTTCCGTCAATTCTACTAAATAGCATATCTACATGAGGACCCCATCGTATATTAAAATTAAATGTAGTTTTGAAAACTACAGAAATAAGACTACAAACGTATTTTGATTTTATTTAAATAGGTTATTTCGTTGTGTCGGAAATCTGACTCAAAAAAAAACAAAAATATTAAAATGATCTTTGAAGTCAGATTTTTGACACAAAGAAATATGCGATTTATATTAAACCATAATACGTTTGTATCCCTACTTTTCTAGTTTTCAAAACTACATTTAGTATTAAAATATGATGGGGCCCTCATGTAGATGTGCTATTTAGTAGAATTGACGGGAGCTTAACGGAAATGACTTCTACGAGCTTCTAGGAGCACAAATTTTCAAATCAGTGAATTGAACTCTCTCCTTAATTTTCTGTACGTTTTGTTTTTTTTAAATGAAAAAATGCCCAAGGAATTTGTATTTTTGTCCCTTTAAAATTTTCAAGGATTTTCATAAATGACACATTTTTTGGAGCATTTTTTGTCTGCCTAAAATTCACGTTTCAAACCACTAAATTATTGTTGCTCTATTTTTTTTTCTCAACATTAGTGTACATATGTAAAATGTTAAGTGTTGGCAAAAACTTTTAAAATTATGAGGCAATCAAATTCCTAAGTGGTTACGCATAAACTTTGGATAACAATATTTGTTTTATTTATTAGGCCAAATTTCGGGGGAGACCGTCTTTCTAATTTTAAACAACATGCTTGTAATTGTATGAGTTGACTTTATGAAATCATCGTTTTTATGAACACATGTGAATTTTTTTTAAACAAAATGCAAAATTTATTAAAATGTGGAAAATGCATAAAGTTTTTTAGTCTGAATTATTTTAAGAAGACTAGAGGTTGTTTTAAATTTAAAAGCCACCATTAGCATTTTGTTTATTTCTAACTAAAAGATACAAAATTGGTTGAATGGAGACAAAGTTTTCTACTTTATTGGTGGATTTATCTAATAGCCCAATTATTCTAATTAAAATTTAGGTTCCTTAGAAGAAAATCCCAACCAAGATCTGCTTATGCACTACCCCCAGGAATATAAAAGTGAAAAATTCCCACAAAATTTCCGTCACGTTTAGCCCCCATCTTGCATAGAAGTAAGGAGTTATAAATTTTATTTTTAGGAACATTATTTTAATAAGAATACAATCCGTTTTGAAAACATAATAAATCACCAATATTAACGATTCTATAGCTCTTTGAAAATGACCCTATTTCATCATAATAGTCTATCTTAGTCATAGAGTCCTGAAGCATAGATTGCAGCGTTCTCTGTAGGACCAAATTAGCACATTTTCAAAGTGCTATAAAATCGTTCATATTGGTGATTTATTATTTTTTTAAAAATGATTATATTCTTATTAAAATAATGTTCCTAAAAATTTACAAAACTTTTTTCAAAAGTGCCAAATAGTTTAGGTATTAACAAAAAACTAACTCCTCATTTCTATGCAAGATGGGGGCTAAACGTCACGGAAATTTTGTGGGAATTTTTCACTTTTATGTTCCTGGGGGTAGTGGCTACAAACCTGCATAAGCAGATCTTGGTTGGGATTTTTTTCTGGGGGCATCATTAGAATGATTGGGCTATAAGGAGACAAATTATTATAGATAAAGTATATAAAGATATCTAAAACCAGGACATTTTTGGGTGCGCAAAAAGAATTTTATCTCCAAGAAAATCTGCGTTTCCAAGAATCATAAAATCGGCTATCATTAACTATTTTATACAGTATGTCCAAAAAATGACGTTGTTGGGGCATATCAAGGAAGCCCCAGAAAATTGTTAAAAAAAAATTATCTCATATACCCTCGGAGATGTGAGACCCCCAAAGTGCGAAACTTTAAATGCTTTATATCTTGAATATAACAGCACATATTAACGAAAGATATGGCTAAATACAAAGGAACAATCTATCTAAAATTATTTTACCATTTTTTTTAATGGTCAAATAACATTTTTGTAATCATTTTAATTTTACAATAATTTTATAAAATGAAGCTGACAACAATGTCAATATGATATAATGCAAAAATGTATGCTCAATTATCTAGATGAGTTTTTAAGATGTATTTTACAAACTGTGTTGCCGAACTTATGCAACTTTGTTCGCATTTTTCTCGATGAATATAACAGATAGATTTTTTTTGCAATTTTCTTGGGATCCCTGAGAATGCCCCAAGAGCGTTTATGGGCCATTTTTTGGACACCCTGTTTGTTGTTGAAAAGTCGCAATGTATGCCAATACCGTGGTTATTTTATCTTTAAAGCAAAATGCAATTGGTGGCCTTTAAAACTTATACAACCAGTTTACAAAAAAACTATGTTTTTTTTTAGACTGTGAGAATTGAAAATGGCACAGAAAATACCTTTTCCAAAACTGCCATATAAAAAGAGCCAAAATAAAAGCAGTGTCTTGCCTAACATATTGAGGTCTGCAAAAATAGAATACTTCCCATTAATAATAAACATTACTTGTCAAGACAACTAAGTATTAATTGTTGTCTGGAGAGAATTTACGAATTTACGTCACAAAATAAAAAGATACAGTCAACGAGTAAAAAAATTCTTGCTAAAAGCTTATTTTTTCTTGCATAATTATTATACTCTTCGCAGACAAAGTCGAAGAGTATATTGCGATTGGTCGGACCTTCTCTAAAATCGTTAATATTCGTCCTAGAGCAATAATTTTTACATATTCGTTCGTTTCATGACTTTTTAAGACTTTTATTTTTTGTCCGTCTGTCTGTAACGAAATTTGTGACCACCATAACTCAAGAACGGTTTATCGGATCAACTTAAGATTTAACACAAAAATCAATCCCATTTAGAGGAAGAGCCCTATTGTTTTTGGAAAAAATCAAGTAATAAATAGAGGGTTAAATACATCCCCAAAGTAGAAAAAAATTCATATTTTCGTTAATATCAACTTTACGAAAAAAAATATTCTTAATAAAATTAAAGATTGTATTTTTTCCTATAAAAAAGCATCTGGTAATTTTTTTGTATCCCCACCCGTTTACAAAAAAAATAAGTTTTACGTTTCTTTCAATAAAATAAAACATGCACCTTTTTAATCATCTACTGCGAAGAGTATCATATATAGAATGTGTAAAAATTATATAAAAATAAAAAAGTAGTCATAAAAAATGAGCTATCTGCGAAGTTTAACTTTTTAAATGATCTGTCCCACTCACTGATCTAACCCGCTCTTGTTTTTCTACCTAATTTAAACTAAAATTTGTATTAACTTACCCTTCTATTGCGCGGGAAGGATTATACAAAAATTGAAAAAATAGCACCCAAAAATAATTCAGCCACTCTCTAATCATTTTGAATTACATATTAGTACCTAAGAAAAAAATACAAAGAATACCAACTAAAAAAAAACCTTCACGATCCTTTAAAATCCCAAATATCTTTTCCTATAATTAAAAAAAATAAAGCCAGTAAAAAAAAATAGAACAAAAAACGAGGATCACTAATACTAGAACAAAACGTTTTTTAAATGTCTCACTACTGAATAAAACTAATTCTAAATGTATCTTATGTATCTATTGGCTTCAGAATTCAATGCACAGAGTTTATTGTTAGCTCCTCAACCCGGTTTAACGCGACAAATAGATTTTTAAATCATTGCCAAACCTAAGTACCTTAAAAAATCAGACACTATTTGTATTCTTCGATTTTGCGAATAAAAAACGTTTTACAATTTTTAACTGAATTACTAGTACAGTCAATCCGTATGTGGACATCGAAAAAATTCCTGGTAGGGCCGCCTTTTTTATATGATGTAACTGGATGTCCAAAGAGTAAAACCCCAAATTTGCGTATATCTACCTATTGCAGAAACGGAGTTATGGCCCCCCAAAGGGCCCCATTTAATTCATCACGGTGGAACTGCACAAAATTTTTCAAATAGATGTTAAATAAGGTTATAAAAAGATTTTTATCAAAAAAAAATCTCTAAAATAATTCCTTCACCCCCTAAATAGCCCCCAAAGAGTAATAATCAATCACGTTGCATTAACACCAAATTTTGCAGATAGATGCATAATAAGATGCTTAAAAATATTTCCTTATAACTTTTTTTCAAAAAATAATTCCTTTGTCCCATAAACGAAGGGGGCTTTTAAAAGGGGTATTCAATTTTTTTTTCAAAAAAATTTATTTACAAATATTTTTTATCTCATTTTACATCTATCTGCAAAATTTGGTGTAAATCCAACGTGTTTGGTTATTACTCTTTGGGGGCTATTTAGGGGATGAAGGAATTTTTTTAGAGATTTTTATTTTATAAAAATCTTTTTAAAACCTTATTTGACATCTATTTGCAAAATTTGGTGCAGTTCCACCGTGGTGAATTAAAGAGGGCCCTTTGGGGGGCCATAACTCCGTTTTCGCAATAGGTAGATATACGCCAATTTAGGGTTTTACTCTTTGGACATCCAGTTAAGTACATCATATTAAAATGGCGGCCCTACCAGAAATTTTGTCGATGTCCACATACGGATTGACTGTACTAAATGTTCTAATTTCGAAGTTAAAGGAACTTGAAAGTGAATAAACGTAGAGGTATAACATTTTACAATAAAAGGCCAAAAATAACTCTTATTTGCTTTCTTTAATTAATTCAAACTTTAATTGACTAATAAATTAAAAAATCCTAGTTTTTTTAATGGTCAATGTATCTACTAATTCTAAAAATATCCACTTCTGGAAATACATTTTTACAAATTGCTTTTTCGTTCTACTACATGAGTAGGCATCGTTACCCGTAAAAAATATAATTACAGATTTTTTCCTTTTCTTGCTATTTTTAGAAGATAATAGACTTGAGTTTTTTTTGCCAACGTGTTTATAACACTTGTATGCTTGCTAACTGAAAATTAAAGAGAGACTCTTTGGCCAAAGGCCAACAAAAAATTTCACGTCTTTTAACATTTATTTATTTTAGTAATACGAAAATGTATGTTCACAGATCATTTTTGATTTTGTACAGTTTATGATTTGTGGTCCATTACCAATAAAACTTACTTAGTTAGAGAAAGTAAAACGAAGAGTAAAAGTTAGAGCGGGTTAGACACATTAGGTGGATTAAAGAAAATTTTAAAATTGTTAAGGACAAAAAAGTTACAGGCCATTTTAAATACAAAAATTTACAGGATGTCCACAAAATGGCGCAATTCGTAAATTTTTTATTATCGATCAGTAAATAATAATGTTGCCTTCTCTTCGCTTATTGCTGCGAAGAGTATCTTATAAATTGTACACAAAACAGTTCATGAAAAAAACTTGAAAAAATCGAAAAATGCTAGAGAATACAGGGTGTCAAAAAAATGGTGCAAAAACGCGATGGAACGCTCTTGGGGCATTCTCAGGGATCCCTAGAAAATTGCCAAAAAAAATCCATCTGTTATATTCATCGAGAAAAATGTGAACAAAGTTGCATAAATTCGGCAACACAGTCTAGGAAAATACATCTAAAAATCCCACCTATAAGTCTAAAAATCCCATTTATGAGTCTTGATCATACACTTTTGCAATAGATTTTACTGACGTTGTTGTCAACTTCATTTCATGAAAATTTTGTAAAATTAAATTGATTATAAAAATGTAATTCGACCATTTCATAAATAAACAAATGGATAAATGGTTTAAGATATACTGTAGCTTTGTATTAAACCATTGTTTCGTTAATATGTGCTTGTTATATTCAAGAAATAAGCATTTAAAGTTTCGCATTTTGGGGCAACATAATATCTACGAGGGTATATGAGATGAGATTTTTTTTAACAATTTTTTGGGGCTCCCTAGACATGCCCCAACAACGTACAATCGCGTTTATGCGCCATTTTTTGGACACCCTGTATAAATTCTATCGATTTCGACTTCTATCCATATCTAAGTCGATTATCTAGTGCTACAATAATAATTTTAAATTAAAATATTAGAGACAAAATTAATTTCCATTTTTAATTTTTCAAAAGACGAATTAGCACTTTTTTGACGTCTAATAAAAAAATTAATTGTTTTAAAAATTTTTAGAGACTATCAAAAAAACAAGCTTTTTTTTTGTTTAAAATTATGTTATAAATTAACAGAATTTAAAAACAATCTACATTTTTAAATTATAATTAAGGTCCAAGATTTTTAAAATACAATTTAACTTGGAATGTCCCCTTAAATTCAATTGTTTACTCTATGGCCGAACATTTTGGCATTTGCAGCTAAAATTTATGGTATTTTTACACTGACATTGACTTATTATCTTATTTTTTACCGAAGCGCCAAGGAATTAATTGTTTGCACCCTATTCAATACTTAAATACTTGGCTTAAAAAAAATGAAAATTTACTTACATTTTTTCTTTTCGTTTTTGGTTCTTGAAGTAAACTAAAGTTTAAAGATTTTCACTCGAAGTTGTTGCAAATTATGTTGAGATTGAAATAAGCGCCGACTGGCGTTCTATTTCCCACAGGTCGCCGTCGCGACGCCGGAAATTACCGACGCTCTATTCGACTTAAGTCCGATTCTTAAGGTTAAAGATTCAAATTCACAGTTTCGATGCTCTGTGCTCCTAGAAGCTCGTATTAGTCATCTCTGTTGAGTTCCCGTCAATTCTACTAAATAGCACATCTACATAAGGGCCCCATCGTATATTAAAACTAAATGTAGTTTTAAAAACTACAAAAATAGGCCTACAAACGTGTTATGGTTTTGTTTAAATCGGTTATCTCTTTGTGTCGAAAATCTTACTTCAAAAAACAAAAATATTATTATTATGGCTTTTGAAGTCAGATTTTCAAAGAAATATGCGATTTATATGAAATCATAATACGTGTGTAGCCCTATTTTTCTAGTTTTCAAAACGCACAGTTAATTTTATCATCCAGAAGAATCTTGTATAATAATAAATATTCTAAACTTATCAGAAACTGTAAAATAGTAGTTTTCGTATCCAATTTTATAAACGAGTCTTTATTCACGAGTTTGCTAAAACACAAGCGCAAAAGTTTTATAATTAAGTAAAATAGTAGTCTTCGTACCAAGTGTAATAAACGAGTCTTTATACACGAGTTTGTTGAAACACGAGCGTAGCGAATGTTTTAACAAAACGAGTGTATAAAAACGTTTATAATACGAATTACGAACTATGCTTTCTCTACGACTCCAAAATCAAACAATATCGCTCTTTTTAGGAGAAAAAAATTTCAACTTGAAGAAAAGTTAGGTTATAAAAAACAATTTTGAAGTAGAAATGAAGATACATGTTGTAATATGCAATAAACGGTTATGTTAAATCTAAATCCTAACTCAGCTGCATTAAATACTGTCTGAAATTATAAAAATACTCAAAAACAACTCAAGGTTTTAGCTTCAACGCGTTTTTGTAGCAGACTTGTTGACATCCATAAAAACTCATACTAAAAACTTTTGCAATGGCTTTAATTTTTAAGAAATGTAGGTATACTTATACTTAATTTTTTACTGTAGCTTAAATTAGAATTAATTTTTATTAATAGAACATACCAAATTATACGTTCTGACAACTAAAATAAATACAAAAATGTCATCTGTCATTTTTTGCGAGTAACGCTAACTTCGGCCCGTGGATAAAGAGCTTGTTGCAACTTCAACCCGTAGGTAAATGCCATTTTAATCACGGCTTGCAAGACATAGCTAAAGGATTGTTTTAGGTTTAAGCAAATCGTGCAATAAGTGTAATTTTAAAGGTGGAAATAGAAAAATCATTTTTTTTGCAAAATTGTGTTTATTCCTTATTTTTAATTAAATATTTTACAAATGTCGGTTCGAACGTATTAAAGTTATCATTATTAAGCCTAAAATCAACATTTTGATTTAGAACCGAAGTATTGTAGTAAGATTTCATAGCATAAGATTGTGGCATAAAAATCTTGCCATCGTCCTTTTCTCCTTTTTTGCCTTTGGCCTTTTTCTGATGCAAAGCATCATATTGAGACATGTAAGGACTTGATGGAGTGTACGAAGGAAATTTGCTGAATGTTCCTGCATGCATCCCTCCATCCTAAAAAAAATATATTATTCAATCGGTTCTCTTTATTAAAGGAGAATGTCGCAAAACATTGCAACTGTGGTTATGTAATGTTGGTTGTCTAAAATCAACAAAAGGCAGCACTTTCTGGTCATTGCTTAGTGGAATTATAAGAGTTAATTTTAATTAAAAACTGTGCTTACCAGGAACATGAATAAACAAAGCACAAGTTAAAATATTCTAAAGGTCCATCAGTAAGCGTATAAATACAGAATTTTGGAAATTTAGAAGCACCTTTTTTGCATTATAAATTGCCAAAAGTCTGTATTCAAACGCTATAGATGGAGCTTTAGAATATCTCAACTTGTACTTTGTTTATTTATGTTGCTGGTAAGCACAATTTTTTACTAAAATTGACTTTTATAAACCCACTGAGCAATGACCAGAAAGTGCTGTTTTTTGTTGGTTGCCTAAATTTCATGAAAAACAACCTTTCTTGGTTCATGAACACAGGGAACATAAGAAACATTGTGATTAAAAAAAGGTACTTAACCGCAAGAAAAATGATTAATGAACAATATTAGTGGTTTAAAATATGTATAAAAATGCACAAAATAAACAAATTTAGTAAATTTAAAAACACTTTTTTTTATTTGTAGCTCTTTTTTGATATTATTCTTCATTTTACGTAGAATAATTATTTACTAAATGATAGATGTTTTTAATTCGAATTAACTCTGATTCCATAGGGAGAATTTGTAATGCCGTCCGACCACGGCATTACAAATTCGATGTCTTTGTTTTTTCTAAAATTTATGCAACCAACATAACATAAGCATAGCAATGACATTAAACTTTAAAAACCAAGAATACATTTAAATATTGCTAAGCAATGTGCTACACCTTAGAACAGTGAAAGTGGAAAGGAAAATGCCTCAAAATCGAGGTGAAGTGCCACAAAAATTTAAAGCGCTAGAACACCTAAACCAGCCACTAGATAAACAAGAGATTTTTATTAAAAGCTTATGCCCAAGTCTACTTTTTATTTTTACCAAAAAAAATTTAATTTTGTTACTTGGGAAACACGCTCATTCGGCAGACAAAAAAAAATAAACTCAGGGCCACATGCACCACAGTTTTTAAGTGTCACTTAAGGTTTAAGGGACACGGACAAATAGACAAAAAATAATTTTTTACCCATTTTCCAGGGCCAGCAGGAATCATAATCCCTGTACCGATGACTTTAAATGGTTTATCTTTAGGGGGCACATAGGTGGGGCCACTTTTATATTTTGGCGGATCTCTGAAAGGGTTAACATCGAAAAATGGTTGTGGAAAATGAACCGTTCGTAAAGGACCATCCAATAATTTTCCATATTCCTTGTATTTTGGTTTTGGGCGAAATGGGTCATCTCTGAAAATAAATTAAAATGATTTTTTCTTATACAGTGTATCCGCGTATAGTTTGCTTTTTTTCATATGGCAAATAGCTTGGAAAAATCCAAGACATTCGGTAGAACAGTTTTTTGAAAAAGTGCCCCTCTTCGGAAATAATGGCCTTTAAGCAGGTAGACCAAAAACACGTAATCGTAAATATTTGCCAAATGATTTGTCTAACCATCGTCAAATTTATACAAGCAATAAAGGTAATAAAAACGGTCATTTGAAACCGATTCTAAAATTTGGAGCCACTTTTAGAATGGGTTAAACACTGGTACTGTTGATAAAAACTAAATGTAATTTCTTTACCTTGAAGATTTTTGTAATTTTGTTTATTTTTTTGAATACCTTCATTCAAGTTAAAACTTTTTTATACTTAAAATTTCTGAGAATCTGTACTGTTTTTAAATAAACTTTAAAAACTCTTTTAATGTACCCCATATTTTGCATTTGACTTAACAAAAAACTTATTTCAATTTAGTGACAGTGGTCAGTGACATAGAAATTTCAAAAGAGAGTCTAGTCTTATGCAATTTGGGGTACATTAAGAGTGTTTTTGGCAGTTTATTTGTAAACGGTACAGTTTCTCAGAAATTTCAAATGGTAAAAAAGTTTTAAGTTTAATTGGGGTATTTAAAAAAATAAACAAAATTCTTAAAGGTAAAGACTTTACATGCAGTTTTTATTAACACTACCTGTGTTAGACCCATTTTAAAAGGGACCTTAAAATTCAAAATGGATTGTAAAAGACCGTTTGTATTACCTTTATTGATTGTAAAAATTTCATGATGGTTGGACAAAACATTTGGTAAATATTTACGATTATGTGTTTTAAGTCTACCTGCTTAAAGGCCATTATTTCTGAAGGGGGGCACTTTTTCATGAAACTGTTTTTACTGAATGTCTTGGATTTATCCCAGCTATTTGCCATATCAAAAAAAGCAAACTATACGCGGACAGTCTGAATAAGATTTCTAATTTTATACGATTTTTTCATAGGTAATATCCCTAGGGCATCAAATTTTCGAGACCGAAGATCAAGGGAGTTTTACTAAAAAATATACAGTTGGTCGAGACTTTGCCGGAAAAATTTGTTGCCCGAGGGATATTTGGCAAGAGTATATCCCGAGATAGTACGTATGTATTAGGATAAAATAAATAAACAAGTCAAGATTGTGAAAGTTAAATTTGTATTAACATTGTCAAATTTGACAGCCGGGGTTATTCCGCGGAAAAAATTGCCGCCGGTAATTTTTCCACTGTAAAACGCCAAAAATGACACCTCAGATCAGTGTATATGACAGCAGGGATATACACCTAATAAAAAAATAAACAAAACTAACTTGTGGACAGGATATTTGCTAAGACAAATATCAACATAACCAGGGCCCCCTTCCTTAATAGGCCTCGTCAACATGTTAGGTTTTTCTGGAACGTGTTTTCCCCTTTTTTTCATTTCGGCTGAAAAGGCTTTAATAACTCCACTAAAAGTTCCATAATAGTCCCCCGGGGTCGAGTGCCATTTATGTCCATCAGGGGGCATTAAAGGTCTTTCAGATATTGGCTTTCCTGGTGGTTTTGGTCTGCAAAAAAAAAAAATTATTAAGGCTATAGATTCAAATTCATAAATGGGACGTTCTGTGCACTCAAAAGTTCGTAAAAGTCATCTCCCTAAATGTCAGTTACTTTCGAAATTTCAACAAAATATTTAAAAATACGGAGTAATACATCAATAACTATGATTTAAGATATTTAGGGTATGTTTGTGATCCATAGAAGTGGTACTGGAGTGCAAAAAATAATAAAAATATGGTAAAATAGTACTTTTGGTGTTTTTCTTTCTACATTGATATCTTTGAACAAGCACATCTATTAGGGAAAACGTAAGTTGCAATTTTAATGATTTACAAGCTTAAAAAACAAGGTAAATTAACCATTATTATGGTTTGACATAGACCACGTAATGTAATACACCAAAAAAATGTATCCGTAGTCGCAAAAAAAACAAAAATAGTATAATGATTTTTGAAGTCAGATTTTCTACACAAAGAAATAACAGATTTAAACGAAACCATAATACGTTTGTAGCCCTATTTTTGTAGTTTTCAAAACTACATTTAGTTTTAATATACGATGGGGCCCTCATGTAGATGTGCTATTTAGTAGAATTGGCGGGAGCTTAACGGAGATGACTTATACGAGCTTCTAGGAGCACAGATTAGCAGATATTTGAACTTGAAACCCTAGTCTTAAAAAAAATTGTTTTGTTTAATATTTAAATGTGTCTGATACGTACTTACGACCTCTTCCCTTTATGGATTCTCCAATAAAGACTCTTTTTAGTGTGCCCTTATCAAATAGGGCATCACTTAATCCTGTTAGAATTTTGGGGCCGTATCCCAAACAGTTGGGCTTTTTTTCTTGTTTCTTTTCTTTATCTAAAACAAACAATTTATATTCTCAATTAAAATTTTGGGTAGAAAAATACCATACCTTTGCCAGGACGCCCCCTTACCGCTATGTAAGGCATCTCAATAAAAAGGCCAAGTCTCTCCACATCTGGCTTTCCGTAACGGTTTCCGAGGGGGGCAAATTTTTCCGGTTTTTTTGGCATTTTGGTATTTTTTAGAAAAATGCAAAAAATTAAAAATAATCGTCCCAAACAGGAATATGATTTAGGACATCTGCAATATTTGCAAATAATGAATTAATTTATGGAATAATTTACACACACGTCAATTTTGACAATATTTTTTAAGCGCAGAGAGTGCTTAGGCTTAGAGAACTACATACTCAAATTTCTATTTTTTTTTAATTTTAGCCCAATCATTCTAATAATGCCCCCAGAAAAAAACCCCAACCAAGATCTGCTTATGCAGGTTTGTAGCCACTAACCACAGGAACATAAAAGTAAAAAATTTCCACAAAATTTCCGTGACGTTTAGCCCCCATCTTGCATAGAAGTGAGGAGTTAAATTTTTGCTAATACCTAAACTATTTGGCACTTTTAAAAAAAGTTTTAAAAATTTTTAGGAACATTATTTTATTAAGAATACAATCATTTGAAAAAAATAATATATCACTAATATTAACGATTGTATAGCTCTTTGAAAATCACCTTATTTCATCATAATCGTCTATCTTAGTCATAGAGTCCTGAAGCATAGATTGCAGCGTTCTCTGCAGGACCAAATTAGCACATTTTCAAAGTGCTATAAAATCGTTCACATTGGTGATTTATTATTTTTTTTAAATGATTGTATTCTTATTAAAATAATGTTCCTAAAAATTTTCAAAACTTGCTTCAAAAGTGCCGAATAGTTTAGGTATTAACAAAATGAAAAAACTAACTCCTCACTTCTATGCAAGATGGGGGCTAAACGTCACGGAAATTTTGTGGGAATTTTTTACTTTTATATTCGTGGGGGTAGTGCCTACAATCCTGCATAAGCAGATCTTGGTTGGGATTTTTTTCTAAGGAACCTACAAACTTTTTTGTCTATCTACATAGTGCCCTAGCGTAGAGTGCCTTGAAGATTTGACAGTTATTGTCGCCTTATAAATAACTGTCAAATCTTCAAGGCACTCTACCCTAGCGTCCTTCGTGCTATGACAGTTTTTTGACAAATCACGTCACATTTTGATTATGATTTTTTTAAATTGGCGGAAATGTGTATTTTTTTAATTAATTGATAATAAAACGAAATGGCCCAAAATATAATAAGCGAAAAGGCTTCAAAAGCTCGCCTTCGTTCAAGATCTGGCATGATTTTGCCATCGCAAAAAAATTCAGTAACGGAGTAAGGTATAATTTTTTGGTTTGTGGAAAACTAAATGACATTAATTTCTTGTAGTTTGTTTTTCAATGTCGAGGGCCAAAGGGGAGACAAACCAGGTACAGGGTATGTTTTTTTCATATAAATTATTTTTATTATTTTTTATTTATTTCTCGAGTTGTGTAAATTTTCCGATTGACAGAGGCATATTTTGAGGCGGTGTATATTTTTGACACAGTCAAAACGTCACATTTTTTTATATGATTTTTTTTTTCAAAATTAGAACAAGTATTATGTCCTTTTAAAACAAAAACCAACAGAAAAAAATGGCTAAAAGCCTAACGAATCATTCATCATCAAGATCCCGCTCCCGTTCCAAATCCTTATTACCATCGCAAAGAAGTTCTTTAAATGAGTAAGGTGATTTATTTAGTCGTAGTAGAAGAAAGTTATTTAATTTTTTTTATTTTTGTAGTTTGTTTTCCAATATTGAGGGCCAAAGGGGGGCTACTGGGGATAAGCCAGGTACAAGGTACGTAAATTCTTATACAGATAGAACAAATTAGGTCAAGTTAGCAATTCTTACAAAAAAAATATACAACAGCCACATTTTGTATATGCGCGCGTTAGAACATCTATTTAGGAAGCTAAAATGCACACAAATAAGAGTTTTGGGTTGTCGTTGTGGCCCCCAAAATGCCCCCTTTAATTTTCAACTAATTCTGGCAGTTTTGTAGAATTACCGCAATTTAAAATGCAAAAAAGTAGTGCTTTTAAATTGCCAAAATTTTGTATTTAAACGCTTATTAATGGACCTTTAGAAAATGTCAACTTGTGCTTTGTTTATTTATGTTGCTGGTAAGCACAATTTTTAATTAAAATTAACTCTTAAAAACCACCACCATCTAGATGGTTGTGTATAAACCCACTGAGCAATGACCAAAATGTGCGGATTTGGTTGATTTTAGGCAACCAACATTACATAACCACAGTTTCTATGCTTCGCGACATTCCCCTTTATAGACCTATACGCGAATTACAGTTTCAGAGTTAAAAATGTAAACAAACCGATTAAAAAGGTACATTTTAGGGGATATATGCCTGTTGCGCCGATGTTTAAATTTGAATATACAAAAATATTGTGTATTGCGCCACTTTTATGATACCTATTGTTTTGGGTCATTTCGTATACCTGGTTTGCATCTGTTTAATCCCTTCCTTTGTCACCCCAACAAATTAGTCATTGGTTTCCATTTTAGCAGCAAAACTTAACCTAACCTTTTTTTTTTTTTTTTTTTTTTTCTATAGCGGATTAGGAATTCCCTGCGGAACACCCAGGGCATTGGTGTTCTGTCGCCCTGGGTAGTGTCGGGTTGATGCTTCAGTGCTTTTGCACCGACCGACTAAACCCTTCCCGCTTTGATTGCGTCCTGGTTTCCGGAACCGCCTCTGGGCATTACTTCGGTCGCCAGTTGTCTGGGGATCACTCATCCCTGCGTTCCTCCTGTTCCTTCTTGCCGATTATTGCCACCGCCATTTCTGTCACTTCTTTCCACCGCTCCTCGCTTTCTAACATGATCGGAACTATGTTGTCGGGGGTGACCCGTTTCCCCACCTTGTCCACAAGTCTCTGCCTCTCCTCCTCCCATCTTGGGCACGAGAAGAACGTATGTTCCGGTGTGTCCTCTTCCTCTTGGCAGTAGCAGCACTCTGCGCTTTCAACAATTTTGAAGTCCGCCAGATATTTCTTGAAGCATCCGTGCCCCGTAAGCAATTGGGTCGTAGCGTACTGCACCTCCCCGTGCTTTCTCTGCACCCACGCTTTGACGTCTTTTATAAGTCTCTTGCTCCACTGATGCTTAGCTGGCTCTCCGCGCCATTGCTCCTGCCACCTTTCTGCCACCCAGTCCTCTCTCTCGGCCTTTCCCCAGCTTTCCCTTTTTCCGCGCTGCCTTCCTTCTACCATTAGTTCTACCGGGGGCGTCCCGGCTATCACCAGTACTGTCTGTGTTGCAGCCGTTCTGTACGATGATATTATTCTCATCGCCAGTTGCCGCTGTACTCTGTGCACCATTTCCCTGTACTTTTTAAAGCGCAGTACCGGATGCCACGCTTCCCACCCATACATAAGCGCCGAGTATGCCGCGCAGCATATTGCTCTTCTCTTACTTGCTCTGGGTCCCACAGTGTTCGGCATTATCCTGGCTAGGGCTGTCCCCGTTTTCTGGACTTTCTTTGTCGTTTCCTCGATGTGAGTGGTGAACCGCATGTTGTGGTCGAACCACACCCCAAGGTATTTTGCCGCCTTCACCGACTTCAGCTGCCTATCTCCGACCACTACCAATAGTTCCTTTACGGTGTTTCTTCCTCTTAGGACCACGATCTCCGTCTTCTCCGGTGCAATCTCCAGATGGAGGTCCTGGAGTTTTTCAGTGACCCTCCGGGTCATCAGTTCTGCCTTCCTCGTAAGCTCCGTGCTGGTCTTTCCTAGGATGACCGCGGCGAGGTCATCAGCGTATCCCACCAAGGTCACTCCGGCTGGCACTTGCATTCTTAGGATGGAGTCGTAGTATACGTTCCACAAAAAGGGGCCCAGGATGGAGCCTTGAGGAACTCCACAGGTTATGTTGATGCTGTGCTCATCCGTCACCTGGAGGGTGCGGTCCGAGAAGTAACTTCTCACCGTTTCTACTAGATATTCCGGTACCTTGCGCTTCTCCAGCGCCCGGATAATTCCGTCCCAGGGGGCCGAATTAAAGGCATTTTTGACGTCATACGTAACCAACGCGCAGAACCTCTTGTGTCGTGCTGCCCATTCGTCTGCTTTCTGTGCTTCTCGAATTACCTCCTGCATGGCGTCGATTGTACTGCGGCCCTGCCGGAACCCATGCTGGTTCTCTGCCAGGTCTCCATCCGCCTCTATGGCCGTTCTAAGCCTCTGCAGTAGCACTTGCTCGTAGAGCTTGCCTGGACTGTTTAGTAGACATATCGGTCTGTATCCCGGCTCTGTCTGCTCCGATTTCCGCGGTTTCTCGATCAGGACAAGCCGCGCCGCTTTCCAAGGTTTCGGAAACGCCCCCTGCTTCATCAGGTCCTCGAAGATATTGGCGAAAGTCTCGGGGTAATTGCTAGCGACCGCTTTCACAAGCTCCGGTGGAATCATGTCCGGTCCTGGCGCCTTTCCAACCTTTATTCTTAGCACCGCGTTTTGCACTGCCTCTTCTTCGACTGGTGGAACCTCCTCGAAGAACCGTTGTCCGCCTGCCCAGCCTCCTGTGACTCGCCGCGGGAACAGCTCGTTGGCTAGCTGTATCCTCCGTTCGTCTGGCAGCTGTGTTTGCTTTTGGAACCCTAGCCGTTTGGTAACTATCTTGTACCCTAGGCCCCAGATGTCCTCGTCCAGCTCTTGGATGAGCCTGTCCCAGCATTTAGCCTTTGCCGTTTTTATAAGCTTCTTCACTTTTCTTTTCTGCTCTTCGAACTGGTGGTACGATTCTTCTAGCACACTTATAGGGCCTCTGGCGCGGGCTCTCGTCACCTTCCTTCTCAGGCTGTTGCATTTACCGCGTTCTTCTTTTATCTCCTGGGACCACCAATACACTGGTTTTCTTCCGGGGGCTGTCCCCTTCGCTGTGAAGCATGCCTTACAGGTCTGCGCGAGCGCCCTGTCCAGCCATTTCGCCGTCGCGATATCTCTTCCAGGAGGAATTTTCGAGCCGAAGACCTCTTTCGCCTTCTGGAGGCCAACGGGGCTTACACGGTAGCCAGTCCTACTAGGTCTATTCTCTCGTGGGGCTATGTTATTTGCCGGGCTCACTTCGAATGAGATGTACCTATGGTCGCTTAGTGACTCCTCTTCTCTCACTTGCCAGTTCAGTACATTGGGTGCCAGCTCCTGTGTCGCGAGGGTAATATCCACGAAGGACTCTCCTCTCTGAGAACTGTAGGTGGCCTGCCCTGGGCGGTTTATGATTGTGAGGTCTCTCTCCGCTGCCAGCTCGAGTAATCTGTCTCCTCTTGCATTGTTTTCTCTCGATCCCCAGCATGTGGCCCACGCGTTGAAATCGCCGGCGATTATGCAGGGCCTGTTTTGGGCTCCTACGGCTCTGCCCAACTCAAGAAGCTTTCGTTCGTATGCTTCCATCGTTTCGTTCTTTGTGAAATATACGCTGAATACCGTGATCTGTTCGAGCACTATCCATGCGAAACTGCTACCAGCCCCCATCCCGAGTGGCTTGTCCGCCGCCCGACACAGTATAATAGAAGCGTCTTTGTTCTTATCCGAGTGCCACCCCCGTTTGGTTGCAATGCCTACGTTAGGCTCACTCACTAACACCACGTCAAAACTGTTCTCCGCTATTGTCTGGAATAGGAGGTCGTGCGCCTGCCTATCCCTGTTTAAGTTTATCTGTAAGACCTTAAGCGCCATTTAGAGGCTTAGAGGTTACTACCGGTTTTTGCTCCTTTTTAAGCGCTTCCCTGAACACTGGGCATGCTATGGTGGTCGCCCTGTGGCCTTTCGTCTGACAGATGGGACAGTAGGCGGGTGCCTTGCATTCCTTGGCTTGGTGCTCCGTGCCGCCGCAGTTTCTGCACATGCTCCGCCTGTCTTCCCCGTTGCATTTCGCTATCATGTGCCCGGTACCCCAGCATCTGAAACATGTTGGCATCTCTATTCGTTGGCTGACTCTGCAGTTACTGAAGCCAATTCTCACGTGGCCAGTGCGTAGTATGTCCGTCATTGCTTCAGCTGATGCCAGAACGGTCGCCGTCTGTGTCATTCCCCGCCCGGGCCTTATTGACGTGACCCTTATTCCTTCCTGGAGATCTGCATGTATCTCTTCTTTGAGTGCGGTGGTGACTTCGTCCGCAGTTGTTAGGCAATCTAGATCTCTGACGTGGAACGTGAGCCTTTTTGCGCCTCCACTTAACACTTTTGCCTTTCCTCCGGCCATTTCACGTATCGCCTTCGCTACAGCTTCCCCGCCTTTGTCCTCTTTGTGGAGCTGAAGGATGAGGTCACCCCTTCTGCTCTGTCTCGCCCCCATAATGTGTTTGGCGGTTTCCGTTGTGTTTATGTGCGCCTTAACGTCTCGAAGGAGGTCCGCGTACGATCTGTCCCCCGCCTCGACGATGATCGCGTCCGCCCTCCCTCTGGCCCCGGCGGTGGCCTTCTTTTCATGTCTAACCTCTTTAGATGGGGTCGGGGGTACGTAGTGGATGACCATATGTATATTGTCTCCCGCTAGGGCGCATTCTGCGATCTTGCGCGTTCTCACTGCATCCTCCCTGTTGTCGAGTACCAGTGCTATGTTATCCACATCTTTTTTCCTAAGAAACTCCTTCATCGTCTTGAGGCTTTCCAGCAAGGCCCTTGCGTCTTGTGCTGGTGCCTCTTGCGTCTCCCTTCCAACCAGGTAAGTCTTTCTTGTTTGGGGCACCCCGTCGCCATTTCCTGACTCGTCCTCGATGCAGTTGGTGTCTTTTGAACACACGACGCCTGCTTCCCGAAGTCTCATTTTTTCCATAATGTCCGCAAGCCGCGGTACACGAGCCTTTATTCTGTTGAGGTGTCTGTTCTTGGTGGTCTCGTTGTGTCTTACCAGGACCGCTACATCCTTCGGCGTAGACAGAACCAGTTCTGTAGACAGGGTCGTCCGCTCGTAGGCACGATCTGGCCAATCCTCTTCAGTGAGTGCTTGCAGCTCCTCCTCGTTCACCTTGTCGTCGATTCGGTCCATGTCAAAGTCAATATCGTACGTTTGGCATGCTGCTTCGCATGTTTGCTTTGACGGTTCTACCTTCTTTGCCTTGATGAGCTGGGTCTTGACTTCCGTCTTTTCGATTCCCTCTTCTATATAGGATTGCATTTTCTTTGCCTTTAGTTGGTCTGACAGCTCCTTTATTTTGGCAGCTATATTTTTAATTTCTGTCTTGGTGTTTGGGTGTGTCTTTACTAAGTCCCTTAGCTGCCCCACCTGATAGTGTAATGTCCCAATTATTCGGAAAAGCTTGGCTTTCATGCCGTCTCCTTTGTCCAGCGACATCCGTTTGATCTCTGGCGACACTTGTTTGGCTTCTAGCGACGCCCGTTTGGCCTTTTTGGTGCGCGGTGCCTGTTCGTCAGGTGAACTGGTGATCGCTAGCGTGTCAAACGATTCCCTTCCCTCTTTTGAGTGTTCCTCGTGGTCCCTCCTCCTCTTCGGCTCCATACCAGCTTCCAGCATGGCGTCGATGTCTTGGATAAACTTGTCTATTGAGACGTCGTCTCTTTTGGTGGGTGTCCGAAGCGTTTTTCGAGATCGCCGCGTCATCATTTCCTCCTCGGTACTTGTTTGGTCTACGACCTCTCCATGGTGTACTGCACCACTTGTCTTGTGCGACGTTGTCGCGTTGCTTGATGATGAAGTGCCCCCCCCAGATTCCAAGGGGCAGACAGCTCGCGCTGTGGAGGATTCTCCAGCTATGCCGGTACCTCCCTGGGGAATATAAATTGTCTCTTTGTTCATCATGTTGCTTGGTTTTTGCATTTTATGGCTACTGCCAGCCAGCACTTTGTTGCAGGAGGTAGGTGCCCCCTGGGCGGTGTGGTCGCCGAGCACTACGCCAGGATGGGATAGGTACGGAAGGATTTTTTTTTTTTCAGGGCTTTGGGTAGGAGTAGTACTATACTGTACTACCCCGAAACAGTCTTAACTACTGCCACCCTCTTCAGGAAAACAGGGACGTCCTGGGTGTACTAATAACCCCGGCGTTCCCCTGCCTCCATCCAAAAGCAACAGAGCCGATCCGTTCCGTGATTTCAGGCTGATTGCAAGGTGTTACCCCTGGGCGGTGGGGTCGCCAGGTCCCTACGCCAATAGGCGTGATTTCAGGTGATTTCAGGCTGATTGCAAGGTGTTACCTAACCTATAGTGTCCCCCAGTGCTTTAATAAAAAACTATCTAAAGCCCTAAAATTTCAAAAAACAAACTAGAGAAAAATTAAGAATCCTTGTCAGGACATTACCAAGACAATACATATCTAACAACGGAAAACGGAAACCTACTGATAATATCACCGAAAAGCCAGCAAAAATTGTAAGACGGAAAATTCAACAAGCCCCAACGTTTATTCGCGATAGTTAGAATATACATAAAAATGTATTTAAATCGAGTTTTCTTAATTCTTTTTACCTGGGTCTTCTTAGCTCCTGGTATACCAATAGACCTTTTATAAACAATAGCGGCGCAATTCAAACTATTTCTGTATGACCAAATCGGCGCAACAGCAAGTGTTTTCTTAATCACCGGCGCAATGCAAATACACCCATTTTAGGTTATATGCCTCTGTTAATCATTTCTTTTAAACTAGAGGATATTCTAGTTTAAACTAAACTAAATCTAGTGAATAATCAATTAAAGTTTTCTTTTTTTTTTTCGCAGATACGTGGAAACTCTAATGAATTTCCTAAAAGGCAACATAGGGACAGGCATTTTCGCGCTTGCGCACGGCATGAAACAAGCCGGTTTAGCCATTGGCTGTCCCTCTTTACTATTCCTTGGGGTCTTGAATTTGCATTGCCAACACATGGTGGTGCATGCCGCCAAAGAAGTGGCCATCACCCATAATCACCAGGTATATACAGGATGTCCGCGATCAATGTGCTTTTTTTTTTAATGGGGGATAGCTGGAAAAAATCCAAGACATTTGGTAAAAACAGTTTTTTGAAAGAGTGCCCCCCTTCGAAAATAATGGCCTTTAAACAGGTAGACTAAAAACACTTAATCGTAAATATTTACCAAACGATTTCTCCAACCATTATGTAAATTGTACTATCAATAAAGGTAATAAAAACGGTCATTTTAAACCCATTTTGAAATTTGAGGCCCCCTTTAAAATGGGTTAAACACTGGTAGTGTTCATAAAAACTGGATGTAATTTCTTTACCTTTTAGAATTTTGTAATTTTATTTACTTTTTTAAATACCCCAATTCAAGAAAAAACTTTTTTACACTACTACCTATAAAAAAGGCAATTTTTGACCGATCTTCTACCAGAGAAATCACATTTCTCTCCCTTGGTCAATAATAGTTTCCATGTCTATGTACACTGTACAATAATGAAATGTCAAAACATATGTCAAGGTTTTATTAAATAGAACGGTACTTTCAGCAGTTTTTGTGAGTTTTTTACAAAGATTTTTTTATTTTGAAAACATAACTACTTTAAAATACTTCAAAACATTTTATTGCACAAATATTTTAACGAATAAAAAAAATTGTACATTTGTAAACATGTCGCACTTTTTTCTGTAGCTGTGTCACTGGTTCTATCATTATCATTATATTTACAAATTCCTTATCGGTGTCTATCATATTATTTAAATCATTTACGCCATTTACGTGCAAATTATGAGTTATTATGGAAAAAACACCCATTTGAAGAACTTTTTATTGTTTTGATTGATGTAACGTCATTGTCATTTCCATGGAAACTTCGATTATTTTTTGTAAAAATCATATACAGGGTTTTGATAAAAATTGAACATATTTTTAAATTAACATTTTTCAAGTAAATGCTAGTAGTGAAAAAAATAGTATATAAACCACGGTAGAGAAGGTCATAATTGACTACGCGCAATTGTGTCCCTTGCCGCTACGCGGCTCGGGACACAATCTTTGCGCTAGGTCAATAATGACCCTCTTCTCTACCTTGGTTAATAATGTACTATTTTTTCACTTAAAATTTCTGAGAAAGTGTATCTTTTCCGAATAAACTACCAAAAACACCTTTGATGTACCCCATATTTTTGCATAAAACTAGACTTTCGTTTGAAATTTGTATGTCACTTACCACTGTCACTACATTGAAGTAAGTTTTTTGTCAAGTCAACGCAAAATATGGGGTACATTAAAAGAGTTTTTGGCAGTTTATTAATAAACGGTACAGTTTCTCAGTAATTTCAAGTGGAAAAAAAGTTTTTACTTGAATTGGGGTATTTAAAAAAGTAAATAAAATTACAAAATTCTAAAAGGTAAAGAAATTATATGCAGTTAAACACCAATTTTAAAGGGAGTTTAAAATGACCGTTTTTATTACCTTTATTGATAGTACAATTTTCATAATTCTCAAATGGAAAAGTCTTTCTTCGTGAAACAAATACAAGCAAGATAATTCATGTTAACTCTGAAGAATCTTTAGCAAAACTTTCAAAAAACTAAAAAGTGACAAATACATTAACCTGAAAATTCTTTATTTAAATATTAGATCTTTAAAAACACTTTATAAACTAGATAACATTCTTTTATACGTAAATAAATATCAACCACAATTAGTCTTCTTAACAGAAACATGGCTTAAAGAAAGCGAAATAAAATATTATAAACTTCCTGGGTACAAAAGTGTTCACGAATGCAGAGTTTCTAAAAAAGGAGGTGGCGTCTCAATTTTTATTCAAAATGGACTCTCCTATGAAAAAATTGAAAGAATAGAAACAACTAAGCTTTGCGATATTGTTGGCATTTCGTTTACAAACCTTAAGTACAATATGTTTTGTGTTTATAGAGCTCCTAAAAACGATAAAAACCTTTTTCTGACACAACTTAACCAAATTCTCGAAAAAAATAAAAGCTGTGTTATTATTGGGGATACAAACATAAACACAAAAAAATATAATAATACGACTAGGCAATACAAGGATATAATATTTTTAAATGCTTTTAAACTTCAAAAAACTGATATAACTCGCCGAAATACAAATAATGGCACATCATCAACAATTGATCATGTAATCACTCCCTACAATGTTAAATGCTCGATAAAAAGTGAAGACATATCAGTTTCAGACCATAAAATGTTAAATGTAAACCTAAAATTACCAAATGAAAATAGTATCAACCTAAAAATAGAAAAAGTATCACAATTCACAAACTACAAGGACTTATTACTTAACTTAAAAAACAGGCTTCAAGCAGTAAGCCCCGAGATAAAATTAGACAAACTTATTGAGTTAATCTCTGAATGTAAACTACAAGCCACAAAAACAAAAGTTTTAACAATTAAAAATAACAACAATTGGTACAACAACAAAATCGACAGAGTTATAAAAAAAAGGGACAAACACTATAAAAAGATGAAAAAATATCCAACAAACAAAAACAAAAAAGATTTTCAACATTTAAAAAGTAAACTGAATAAATTAATTAAAAGCTCAAAGAAAATGTTTATTAACAATAAATTACTTTATGCTGGATCAAATATGCGCAAGACATGGAAAATAATAAATAGTTTGGCAAACACAAAAATAACAAACGATCAATCAATTAAAAAAATTAAAATTCAAAATAATGAAGTGACTAACAACGTTGAAATTGCTGAACAGTTTAGTCGTTATTTTTCTTATGTTGTAAAAAATATTCAAAGCAACTTAAACCAAGCGAACACTGTAGACACATTTGAAGAAATTATAAGCGACAAGACTATATATTTAAAAAAATGTACAAAAGAAGAACTGCGCAAAATACTGTCATCTCTAAAAAACTCTCAATCATCTGGCGAGGATAACATAACAGCTAAGGATATTAAAGAAATGTATTCTCTAATTGAGGATATACTAATAAATAACATTAACCATTGTCTAAAAACAGGAACATTTCCGGATATTTGTAAAATTTCAAAAATAGTACCATTGCATAAAAAGGGAAATAAAGAAGAACCGGGTAATTATCGCCCCATAGCAATTAATTCTATTTTTTCAAAAATTCTTGAAAAGGTCATAAAAAATAGATTTACAGAGTTTTTAACGATGTCAAGTCATCAATATGGGTTTCAAAAACACAGTTCAACTACCGGAGCAGCCCTTGATCTGGTGCAAAACATAATTATGGAAATGGAAAAGGGGAATTACGTGGCGGCAATATTCGTGGATCTGCAGAAAGCGTTCGATACGGTAGACCATAAAATCTTACTAAAAAAATTACATTCAGCTGGAATCCAGGGTCCTGCCCACAATTTAATTAAATCGTTCTTGTCAAACCGGAAACAGTATGTTCAAGCAAATGGAGTAAGCAGTAAAAAGCGTGCAGTAAAAGTAGGAGTGCCTCAAGGGACTGTATTGGGGCCTCTTCTCTATCTTCTTTTTGTGGAAAACTTATCGAAGCTAAAGTTAGTTGGCCAACATTTTATGTTTGCCGATGACACCGTTTTTCTTTTGAGTGCTAAATCTGAAAATCACCTTCAAAATAAATCAAATCACCTTTTATCGGTATTTAACAAATGGTTATGTGCAAACAAACTTGTGATAAACACAGACAAAACAGTTTATATGCGTTTTCAAACTAAGAACAAAAAAATCACTCCTATTGTTATTAAACTTAATAAAAAAGTGTTGCAAAAAGTTCCTTCTTGTAAATATTTGGGCCTAGAAATCGACGAAAAACTAAATTGGACTAATCACATCGACAGTATGTTAAATAAACTTTCCCCCTTAATTGGTGCAACTAGACATTTTAAACATTATCTTAATAAACCGTGCCAGTATCTTTTTTATCATGCTCATGTGCAATCTATTTTGTCGTACCTTTTACCCTTGTGGTCAAACACATCAAGTTTCAATATTCAACGACTAAAACATTTTCAAACCAAAGCAATTAAACTAATCTTTAATTTGCCGTTTAACTCAAGGTTACCAAATAATTTGTCAGTGCTTACTTTTGAAAAATTAGTGACTCTAGAACAATGCAAACTTGTTTACAAAATGCAAAATAATTTATTAAAAGTGAACTACAAACTTATAAAAAACAAAAATCGACATAATTATACCACTAGACGCGCAAGTTACTTTTATTACGGTAGTATAAAAACATCCAGAGGACTTCAAGCCCCAATTTATGCAGCAACCAATGCATTTAATACTTTGCCAACATCGTTGAAGAATGCCGAAAATGTTGACTCTTTTGTTTCTAAATTAAAAAAACGTTTGTTAACTAAATAGTTTATAACTTTAATTTTTATTATTTTTCTTTCTACTCTCTCTTATAATATTTTTATTAATAATGTAAAATGTCTCTACTCTACGATAACAACTTACTTTGTTGATTAGTAGTTTAAATAAATAAATAAATAAATAAATAATGGTTGGAGAAATCGTTTGGTAAATATTTACGATTAAGTGTTTTTAGTCTACCTGTTTAAAGGCCATTATTTCCGAAGGTGGGCACTTTTTCAAAAAACAGTTTTCACCGAATGTCTTGGATTTTTCCCAGCTATCTCCCATTAAAAAAAAAGCACATTGATCGCGGACACCCTGTATACTCGTATGATATTATAAATTCATTTCAAAAATAGGTGCAAATGAACATATAAAATGGAAGATGTTTAATTTCCAAAAGATATAAGTGATGTTCATTTTTTCACCAGGTGAAACCGGATTACGCAGAGACCCTGATGGTCTGCTTCATGGATGGTCCGGAGCGGTTCCGGAACATGGCCTTCGGTATGAAGAAGTTGTGCAATACTTTGTTGGTGATTACGCAGATGGGGTTTGCCTCTGTCATAGTTATTTTTTTGGCTGGTAATCTTGGAAAAGTAAGCTATTTTTGCCCATTTACTAGGGTTGTCTTTTATACAGATGTCCCAGAATTGGCGCACTACCTGTATGGTACGCTGTTGGAGCTTGTCTAGGGATCTTTGGAAAATTGTTAAAAAAAATTCATCTTTTCTTATCTCTGAGGAAAATAGGGATAAAGTTCGATAAATTCGGCAACTCTGTTAAGAAAAGGACACTTTAAAACCCATTTATGATTCTTGATTATACCTTTTTTGCATCAGTTACATTGATATTGTTGTCAGCTTCAATTCATGAAAATTTTGTGAAATTAAATTGATTATAAAAATGTTATTTGACCATTTTAAAGATAAACAAATAGTAGTATAGTTTAAGATAGATTGTGCTTTTGTATTAAGCGATATTTTTCTCTATTATGTGCCGTTATTTTTAAGATACATGCGTTTAAAGTTTTGCACATTGAGGCCTCATATCTTCGATGGTATATGAGAGTATTTTTTACAATTTTTTAGACATGCTCCAATAACGCATTATACAGGTGCCAGGTGGTGCGCCAATTCTGGGATATCATGAAATTTGCATATTGACAAATATGGGGCGCCACCAACGTCATCATAAGTGCCACACAAACCCTTCAAGTTTATTAGGACTATTGACAATTCCAACAAGAGAAATGTCACATTTTATGGCAGACAAAACTTGATTCGTAGCAAGGCATACTTTATTTTATCAGGCCGGCGCACTTTCATGTTTATTTTTTTGAATCCTGGAGGCCTTATTTTCTAGACGATCCAGTTTTGTGACGTCACGAAAATTAGTTTGGCTACTCGCTATCGGTATCGCTTTGGTCAGCAATAAAAGTGAATACCGAAAGTTTTGTTAGGATACGACAAGTATTTTAGCCAAAATATTTTTTTTTTAATTGGAGATTTTTTGAAAAATAATTGAAACCAACCGACAATAAGCTTCTAGGGGGTATCCTGTAAAGAATAAGCCAAAAATTGGTATACGCGTGTCCTTGCAACTTGCGAGGTTAACTAAAAAATATATTGTGGCGAAACCACTTGTTGTATCTTAAGATAACTTTCGGTCCTAATAAACTTGAAGGTTTTGTTTGGCACTTGTAGTGACGTTGCTGGCGCATTCTTTTTGTCTATATGCAAAATATAAAGGACAGCCCTAGTGGGGTTAGGTGAGGTAATTGTAAACAGGGATAAATAAAAACACCCCCATAAAATAATGTGTTTTCATCTAAAGGGAAATGTCGCAAAGCATAGAAAGTGGTTATGTAATGTTGGTTGCCTAAAATCAACGAAAAGCAGCACTTTCTGGTCATTGCTCTATGGGTTTATAAGAGTTAATTTTAATTAAAAATTGTACTTACCAGCAACATAAATAAACAAAGCACAAGTTGATATATTGTAACGGTCTATCAATAAGCGTTTAAATGCCGAATTTTGGCAATTTAAAATGCAAAAAATAGTGCTTCTAAATTGCCAAAATTCTGTAATAAAACAATTATTGATGGACCTTTAGAATATGTCAACTTGTGCTTTGTTTATTTATGTTACTGGTAAGCACAATTTTTAATTAAAATTAACTATTATAAACCCACTGAGTAATGACCAGAAAGTGCTGCTTTTTGTTGATTTTAGGCAACCAACATTACATAACCACAGTTTCCATGCTTCGCGACATTCCCTTTTAAGAAGATGTTGTTGTTGTATTTTAAGAAATTATTTTTCTCTTTGTAGATTTTAAGTAACTACGGCTATCATATAGATCTGCGGCTCTTGATCATATATTCATTTCTTCCATTGTGGGCCATAACGTTAATCAACAATTTAAAGTTTCTGTCATACTTAAGCATGGTTGCCATATTTTTTTACCTAATTGGAATAGCCAGTTTGATGTACTATTTGTTTAGGAATATTCCGCACGTGTCAGGATTGGACATGGTAGGAAAATGGGACCATATTCCACTTTATTTTGGAACTATTATTTACACGTTTGAAGCTGTTGGGTTGGTAAGTTTAGGCTAAAGGCCTATTTATAGAACGTTACTTTCACTTTACTTCCGCTTTTCTTCGGCGTAACTTTACAGAAAATTAAATAAAATACATGGGAATTTATTAGCAAATTTATACTTCACTTTAGCGCTACTTTGCTGATTCATTTTGCTGTAAGTAGTATTGTCAAAAGCCGAGCTTGGCCGATCATGCGCAAAATTTGCAAAAATGAGATATTCACCCTTATTTCCAAGGATGGTGATTACGGAATATCGCTTTGTACGAAACCTGCTGGTCTTTTTATAGGTTTCGTACGAAGCGATATTCCGTAATTACCGCCCAGGTGTAAATAGTCAGAAGTCGCAAGTTCAGACACATGCGCATACCTGTTCCAAATTTCACGTAACTTTACAATCTATAAATTAAGCAAATTTGTTAAGTTACGCGGAAGTGAAGTTAAGCCGAAGTAAAGTGAAAGTAACGTTCTATTAATCGCCCTTAAAGATTCAAATTCACAGATCTTCTAATCTGTGCTCCTAGAAGCTCGTATAAGTCATCTTCGTTAAGCTCCCCATGGGCCCTCATGTAGATGTGCTATTTAGTAGAATAGAGACGGTCAACTCCCACGTCACAGATCATAGATGCACATTAAAAAACTGTATGTGAAGTAGAATTTTAATTCTGTCAGATTTAGCCACTTTCTTAGAACAATATTTTGTGAAAATAAAAGGCTTTCTAAGGGAACCCTTGGTATAAAAATGTGCTATAATGTCTTAAATTCGATATTTCAAGTTTAGTTCATTGTAAAACTCTATAATATACAGTTTATGTGTTAATGTTGTGCACCCTACAAGATGTAAATTTTAAACGCAAATTGCTTGAGAAAGCAACCATATCAAGAGGTCTGGTAAGTACCATTGTAAAATAAACATTTTATTCTATTACCTAGAACAAACCATACCGCTTGATATGGTTGCTTTCTCAAGCAATTCACGTTTAAAGCTGACATCTTGGTGGGATGATCATCATCATCAGATTAATAAGGCATTTTTTAATACTTGTGGTAGAGTCTCGGGTAATTTTAAGTTAAAATATCCTAAATAAGATATAAGGGAACATTTTTACACTAATGGGACCTAAAAAACTTTCTTATTTTTCTTTAAATAATGTTTTATAAAGACTAATGTTGGAAACACAGAATAAGCAAAAAATAACCATTTTCTTTGGTCCGTAATGTTGGTTGCCTAAAAAAATTTCACAGATAGTATTTTGATGCACTTCTGTGATCTGTGACGTAGTCTATTAATGGGAACTCAACGGAGATGACTTATTCGAGTTTCTAGGAGCACACTTTTTTATCAAAGTTTAAAAGATTCATGACCGTAGAAAGTGGCCGAACTCTTTCTTATTCACTAACACTAGCCTCAACTACTCTTAATTATAGGTTCTGCCACTTTACAACGAAATGAATAAGCCTAATCAATTTGATCACTTTTTTGGAGTGATGAATGTTGGAACAGTCATTATTTTATCTGTCTATGTCACTCTGGGGGTTTTTGGATACGTGAAGTTCGGCAATAAAGTTAGGGGTAGTATAACCCTTAACCTGCCGTTCAAAGAAATGTGAGTATTATTTGGCAAAGACATTTTGTTGTCAAACCCTGTTTATGGAAAACAATCACTACGGGCCGGTTGCACTACAATTGTTAACTGTTCCTTAAAATCTAAGTGACACACACAATTTTAAACAATGTCAATGCTAATGCTACAGTTGTCAAACTCTGTTTATGGTAAAGAGTCACTTAACATTAAGGAACACTTAAAAATGTGAGGTGAATCCGGGCATTAGACTTTAAGACCCAGTTAAGAATGTGCGGTGAATCCAGTCACTAAACAGTTAGTACAGTCAATCCGTATGTGGACATCGACAAAATTCCTGGTAGGGCCGCCTTTTTTATATGATGTAACTGGATGTCCAAAGAGTAAAACACCAAATTGGCGTATATCTACCTATTGCAGAAACGGTGTTATGGCCCCCCTTTAATTCATCACGGTGGAACGGCACCAAATTTTGCAAATTGATGTCAAATAAAGCTTTAAAAAGATTTTTGTAAAAAAAAAATCTCTAAAAAAATTCCTTTACCCCCTAAATAGCCCCCCAAAGAGTAATAAGAAATCACGTTGGATTAACACCAAATTTTGCAGATAGATGTAAAATAAGATGCTAAAAAATATTGATTAAATGATTAATATTAAAAAAAAAAAATTTCTATGTTCACTTAAAAGCCCCCTTTGTTTATGGGGTAAAGGAATTATTTTTTTTGAAAAAAGTTATAGGGAAATATTTTTAAGCATCTTATTTTGCATCTATCTGCAAAATTTGGTGTAAATCCAACGTGATTCGTTATTACTCTTTGGGGGCTATTTAGAGAGTGAAGAAATTTTTTTAGAGATTTTTTCTTTATAAAAATCTTTTTAAAACCTTATTTGACATCTATTTGAAAAATTTGGTGCCGTTCAAAAACATGACGAATTAAAGGGGGCCATAACACCGTTTCTGCAATAGATAGATAAACGCCAATGTGGCGTTTTACTCTTTGGACATCCAGTTACATCATATAAAAAAGGCGGCCCTACCAGGAATTTTGTCGATGTACCCTCATTATTTAGGACAGTTTGACTGTAGTAAGCTAACTCATGCCAAATTGTCAATCAAATCCTTCAAATTTTTTGACAACCCACTTTTTTTTAGTTTAGCGCAATTGGTAGTACTTGCGATTTCCTTAGGAGCAAGTTTGGGGTTTCCACTTATGCTTTATGTTCCAACTGCAATCATGTATTCCGCCATTTATAAAAAATGTGGACCATTTCGATTCAACTGGCTTTTTGAGGCACTTTTTCGTACATTACTTGTCATTATAGTGTGTAAGTATTTATTTTGGACATTATTGTAGTCAGCGCATTTAAAAAATGTGCATACCGCGAAGGGTCCTAATATGGGCCACAATTTTGTGTTAGTTGGGAAAATTTTTATAATGTCATTTTTTTGAGCTAAATACTTGTTGTTTTGATGACAATTTGACATTGCTCAACATTAATGTAGTGAAATAAACGTAATTGATCCAAATTCATTCGAAAAAACGCGTTTTTTTAAAACAAAAAGTCGCCCAAGTAACACACAAGTTTTGGCCCACGAGTGGTCCAACTGTGGCATAGTACCCAATATTAATTTTTTTAGATATTTTTGCAATCGGTCTTCCATTTCTAGAGCTAGTAATCTCCCTCATTGGTTCGGCAGCTGGAGGGATGCTCGCTCTCATTTTTCCACCCCTAATGGACTGGCTCACATTTTATGAAACCATTTCAAAAATACGAATTGCAAAAAATATCCTTATTCTTGTATTCGGGTTCTGTGGCATTATTTTGGGAACGTACTGTTCAACTTATGCTATAGTCGAAGAGTTTATAACGCAAAATTCAAGCAATTTTAAGGAGTAGTTTTTATTATTTTATTTTTAATAAAGTGAGTAAACATTTCTTCTAGTTTTTTTATTAACTTTACAAAATGTTTCCTAAATATAATTACTTTAGTGGTATATTAAAGTATTTAATAATTATTTTTAATGATGCATACGTTCCAAAAATCGTTAATAAAAATCCAAATATAATCATAGAATAGTCTAAAACTTTCCACCACCAAGGATGTTGATTGTTAAAAAATAGGAGGTCCAATATAAATGGAAAAATAACTGTTAAAGGAACTATAAAAAAGGCTCCGAGAAAATACAGTAAATGTGGAAAAAGATAGAATAGCTCAGCCATTACAACTAAAACAGTACATTTAATTAGTAGGCAGCAGAAATACACTTAGGTGACTTAGGTCAGATATGCATTGTATCTGTGGTTTTTTAGATTTACGTGCAATAAATATACTTAAAAATGTTTAACTTGACAAAAAGGTAATAGTATAAGAGCTATCAACATGAAAATCCACATCATTAACGGTGTCATAATTTTTTGATATTACATAATGTTTAATATTACTTTTCTTAATTCAACAAAATGGCAGGCCCAACAGGTAGCGTTTTTTTTTAAGATAAAAACATCATAAGTGGGATCGTTTTCTTCGTACAACAAAATTGATTTTTGCACCTCCGAGCCATAACCCTGCCAACCCTTTATGATGGGTAAATCGCTTTTCAAATGTGCTTTCCAAGGGCAGAATACCCTGTAAACAATTTCTTATTTTACGCACAAAAGTCTACAGATTACACAAAATTACAAAATTTCACTTTATAAATGTCTGGCAGTGTTAAGGCTCATATTTGCACATAGTATTATATTTCTTCAAAAAAAATATCCCACTTATGTTGTTTAAATAAAACGCTCCCTGTTAGTGCTGCCAGTGTATTGGACAAAATTTAAGAAATATTAAATATAATGTAATGTACAAAAAATCATGACAACGTTTGATGATGTGTGTTTTTGGTTGCCAGTTCTTGTACTATAACAAAGAAACTTACATGTTAAAATCATAAGCACGGTTCGAAACAAAACAATCATTGTTTGGGGATGTTTAAACGGCTCAAATCTTTGATAAATTAAGGGGTACATTATTTCAACTGGCACATACATCTGCATTGGATATGAATGCCAAATTGACATGGCAGCCATTAGTTCTGCTACTTGTCCATAACTAAAAAGTCTACGTTTAAAAAAATTAATTTTCTGACAGATATTGTCAGGAAAACACGATACGAATTTTCGAAAAACTGTCCACAGTACCTTCTTGCGAACGACTATTTACACTTTTTTAGTGTACGGTTTTGCAAACAAAACATTATAAATTGTTAAAAATGAATTACCCATCGTTGAAATTTAACGTGAAGTAATATTTTGTTTTATTCCCAAAGCACATGTAGGCTAGAAGACCCACAAGAGTTGTTACCAAAATCTCAACTATGACAGCCAATTTAAACATTCCAAATTTGTTTATGAGTTTTGTTGTATTTCCAGATTCTCGAAAAATATGCAACGACTAAAAAAAAATTTATTGTTATGTTATTTTTGAATGCAAAATTTTACCACAAATAAATAACCGATTTAAATAAAACTAGCACAGTTTTGTAGACCCATTGTTTTAGTTTTAATAAACGATGAGACCAACAGCAACTCATTGGTTTAAATGGGGTCGGCCACACAGATGCGGTCGCTATTCAAGTCTATGTAAGGCAACTACATTTGCTAGAAACTACGTTTCTATAGGTATGGCGGACACGGGTAATGAAACAAATGTCTAACTTCTGCGTATCCAAGCATTTGCTGGTCAATTTGTGGAAAAAGTCAAATTTGAAATTAAAACTGTTAAAACTTCACTTTTAGTAAAAATGTCAAAAATGATTCTAAAACTAGCTGAGTCGAGGCCGGTAGATCCGACTCTTGAGTTCATTTCTTACGTACAAATTCATTTTTTTGTTAGAATTATAGCGTTTTTTGATGATAGTCCAGTAGGTCCAAAACATAAAAACAACCTTTTATGTTTTTAAAGACATGTTCAATATTTACATTGCATTTAACAAAAAATAGTTTTGGAATAATGAAAATTATACTGAACTTTTAAACCATAAAACCCGAGGGGCTAGCCTCGATAAAAAAATTTGTACACCACACTACCATTCTCCAAACACTACCAGACACTACCAGTGACACTACCAGGTACACCAGTACACCAGTACACCCCTATACGCTAAGGGATGACTCTTTGAATGTCAAAATCAATAAAAAATTGACCGAATATTAATTTAAAGTAGAAATATCAAAAATCCATCCTTCTAGAAAGTTTTTAAATAATCACCCTGTATATGTAAATTTTTACAAAAAAGCTAAGTCACCGAAAAATTTCTTAATTGGAATGCATCTATTTTAAATGATAAAAAGTAAAAACATACAAAAATAAATCTTAGGTTGCTTATTTGTTTAATATTTAATTTACATGATTAGGTTGATAAAACTTTCATAAGCATATTGAGTTCTTGTGTCGGCATGTAATATGACTTATTATACGATTAGTCTTATAGCGATTTAGGTATCTTTTTTAATATTTAAAGACCTTCAAGGACTGTTTTAGCATCAAATCATAATTAGTTTCAAAATTTTACATCGAACTCAAAATAAAATTCAAATTTTTCTGAATTTTTCTTTTAAATTTGCCTGTACTACCACGTACTACCAGTGATACTACCACGCACTACCATTGATACTACCACGTACTACCACTGATACTACCAGGCACTACCACATACTACCAGGTACTACCAAACACTACCATTAAGACTACCAGGCACTACCAATGACACTTCCAGGCACTTCCAATGAAGGTGTACACCATACTACCAAGGAGGTTAGCCCCTCGATAAAACCTTTACATGACCCTGAACCCTTGTCTTTTAATTATCCATTCTTTAAGTTTGACTTGACTAATCGTCAAATTATAAATCGTCTCCTGAAGATGACCTACTAGGTCCGAAACATAAGAACAACCTTTTATGTTTTTGAAAACATGTCCAACATTTACCTTGCATTTAACCTAAGATAGTTTTTTAATAATAAAAATCCTATTGACCTTTCAAACAATATGACCTTGACATGACCTTGAACTTCTGTCCTTTGGTTATCCATCCTCCAAGTGTAAGACCTTTAACTATTGTGGTGTATGAGATAATTGAAGTCAAACTATAAATCGTTCCCTGAAGATGACTTACTAAGTCCGAAACACAAGAACAACCTTTTGTGTTTTCAAAAACATGTCCAACATTTACCTTGCATTTACCTTAACATAGGTTTTTAATAATAAAAATGCTATTGACCTTTTAAACAATATGACCTTGACATGACCTTGAACTCTTGTCTGTTGGTTATCCATCCTCTAAGTTTGAGACCTTTAACTATTGTGGTGTATGAGATAATTGAAGTCAAACTATAAATCGTTCCCTGAAGATGACTTACTAAGTCCGAAACACAAGAACAACCTTTTGTGTTTTCAAAAACATGTCCAACATTTACCTTGCATTTACCTTAACATAGGTTTTTAATAATAAAAATGCTATTGACCTTTTAAACAATATGACCTTGACATGACCTTGAACTCTTGTCTGTTGGTTATCCATCCTCTAAGTTTGAGACCTTTAACTATTGTGGTGCATGGGATAATTGAAGTCAAACTATAAATCGTTCCCTGAAGATGGCTTACTAAGTCCGAAACACAAGAACAACCTTTTGTGTTTTCAAAAGCATGTCCAACATTTACCTTACATTTACCTTAACATAGGTTTTTAATAATAAAAATGCTATTGACCTTTTAAACCATATGACCTTGACAAGACCTTGAACTCTTGTCTGTTGGTTATCCATCCTCTAAGTTTGAGACCTTTAACTATTGTGGTGCATGGGATAATTGAAGTCAAACTATAAATCGTTTCCTGAAGATGACCCATTAAGTCAGAAACATAAGAACAACCTTTTGTGTTTTCAAAAACATGTCCAAAATGAACCTTGTATTTAACGTGACATAGTTTTTTAATAATAAGAATGCTATTGACCTTTAAAAAAATATGACCTTGAACCCCTGTCTTTTGTGTATCCATCCTCCAACTTTGAGACCTCTAACTATTAAGGTGTATGAGATAATTGAAGTCAAACTATAAATCGTTTCCTGAAGATGGCTTACCAAGTCCGAAACACAAGAGCAACTTTTTGTGTTTTCAAAAATATGTCCAACATTTATGTTACATTTTCCTCAACATAGCTTTTTAATAATAAAAATGCTATTGACCTTTCAATCAATATGACCTTTACATGACCTTGAACTCTTATCTTTTGGTTATCCATCCTCCAAGTTTGAGACCTTTAACTATTATGGTGTATGAGATAATTAAAGTCAAACTATAAATAATTCCCTGAAGATGGCTTACTAAGTCCGAAACACAAGAACAAGCTTTTGTGTTTTCAAAAACATGTCCAACATTTACCTTGCATTTACCTTAACATACATTTTTAATAATAAAAATGCTATTGACCTTCAAGAAGATATGACCTTGACATGACCTTGAACCCCTGTCTCTTGTGTATCCATCCTCCAAGTTTGAGTCCTCTAACTATTGAAGTATTGGAGCTATGTCAATGCAAACATTGACATTTAAAAACGTCATAGCTCTTTTCCTAGACATAGAATTTTTTTTTTAAATTTTTAACACAAAGGGCCCTCCGAAAGAATATGTTTAAGCAAAAAAAAATCACAATATTTTGGGCTAGATTTTTTTTTGCATGCAATATCCACTAACCTTGACCAGTGGTCAGTATGACCTTGTGGTCATCTTGACCACAAGACTTTGGTATTTACTTATGCCAAGTTTGAACCTTCTACCTAGTACCATAATTGAGTAAATTACGGTTAAAGAAATTTTTTGCTCCGTACATCCATACATCCATCCATCCATCCATCCTAACATACACCAAAGTGATATTTTTTAATAACAACCCAGTGGATGGTCCGATCGATATGATTCTAGTATCAAAAGATCGGTAATTTTTTGTAGCATCTTTCCCTAACATTTACGTATCTTGCTTCGTTTAGGCACAGTTTCAAAAAAACATCGATTTTCAGAAATTGCAATTACAATAGTACATTTCCTTTAGAGAAATGAACTAAAATGTGTTATTCTTGTCAAGTAATCTTAGTTTAAAGGACCATTTTACTCTAAACACCTTATGGTATATATTTTATCATCAATCGCATGTAGATATTGTTGACGAAAGAACTTCTTGATTGGAATTGTTGTCCTATTTTACAGTATTTTAATATTTATATAAAGTACAATATTTTTAAAGAAGATAATGATTTGGATTATTGGAAATAAAAGCAAGATAGAATACTGAAACATGAAAATTTGGGTAGAACGTTTTTTTCAAAGTTTTAACATTGTGACTGTGGTGAAAAGAAAATTGCAATTTAAGAAACAATTTGTCTATCCAAAATTTTATATAATCAATCTAACCATACAAGAACAAATAATGGGCCACAAGTTTATGTGAGTAAATATTTTTTAAATTACATTTTTATTTCACCTACACCGTACCAAAACTCAATTCTAAATATTTTATTACATTTTAAGTCTGAAAAACTTCGGTCGTATGTTATTTGTATCATTTCCTTCATCAATAAATAATTAATTATTCTATTATTATTTACATATTACATTTTATAAGGTTAATTTTAATATAATTAACTATATTTTACAAAATTTGACGCACTTTATGAAGTTTTTTGATATATATATATATTCGTATGATTATTAATAAACATTACAAGTCATAGTAGGTATAAGGGTTGGTATGTGACAAATATGAACATTCAAGAATATAATAAAGTTGTAAATAATATAAAAAAGTACAAATAATGTTCTTTTTGGGATGCCCATGGACAATGTTCATATACTGATAAAGCATCTGCTTCGGGGGGAGGGGCCAGAGGAAAAACCATGGGAAAAATAACTCCAGTTTTTTGATACTTGTGTCAGAAACACAGAAATTCTAAATGTTTTTTATTTTTTAACTAGAAAATAGTAGACTAGTGACTGGAGTATGAACTTGTCTCTAGATCTTTAATCAAATTGACATAATTCATAACCTGAAATTTATTCAAGATCAAAAGGTTACATTTGACTTTTTCCACAAATTGACCAGCAAATGCTTGGATACGGTTTCCGCTCTACCCATAAATACGAAGTATTTAGATTTTAAGTGCCCTAAGTCTATGTAAAGCAAATCGAAGCGGTTCAACTAAGGTACTAGATATATAGGAATGATCACGGTCCGGCATTTTTGGTCCATAGCAAAGTAAGTTTTAGTAAAGTAGTAAACTTGTCCTTAAAAATGACATGGACGTAAACTAACGTCAATGTTATTTTGGGTCCATAGCAAAGTAAGTTTTTAGTAAAGTAGTAAACTTGTCCTTAAAAATGACATGGACGTAACGTCAATGTTAAAATATTCAAACAAAAATAATTTAAAGAATTAAAGCAACATGAAACTAGACTTATTTTCGCTTTTTGAGTTGAGTTAAAATGGTGCAGATTGGATGTTCGCAGGAACTTAGTAAAAACTGATTAATTGACATTCTTTCAAACGAAAATGTTCCTACAGAAGGGGACAAGGTTGCAGTAAAAAAAAAATTAATTACTTGTTCGGAAATTACGAAAGTAGCTTGTCCGTGGATGCGGGCAGTAATTTACAAAAATTTTCGTTAAACGATGCCCTGATGGTTTTGTTAAAAAGCGAGCTGAAAAGTGTGAAATCCTTAAATAAACATTTGGAAACCCGCACTAAGAACCAGTTGGAACTCGTCTCCTTGCTTAAAAAGGTACAAATATTCGAAAAATTTGATGACCTGGAGAAGCATCTAAACAAGAGTGGGCTAGAAGATACTCTTAGCAAATAAGTTAATTTTTCTGCTTTTTTTATAAAATCAACATTTTATGAGATACTCTTACAATAATATGCATGCATGCATTATAATTTACGAGAAACTTTTAATTTTTTTATTTTATAAAATATCTGTGTGCTAGAGGGATACGTTTTAGTCCATAAGGTTACCTATCTTCAATCAACGATTAAACTCTTTATTAAATAAACAAAATACATATATAAGGGAAACATTACAACAGGCTAACATATAATTGAAATGAGATCAACCCAAAGCTTTAGTGCAACATAAAGAAAAAGCACTTGTACAAGAGGCAAAATTTACACGGATGCAATATAACATTTAATATACATATAAGATTTCCTATATAAATGAAACTCTTTTGCTCGTACTACTCGACACTCGTATAAACATTATTTTATAGACGCACTCCCATATATTTTTTGTTTCTGCCGACAATTTTCTGTGAACGTGGTAGTACCGAAAGATCTTACCTTATAATAATGACTTAAAATTTTGTGTTTTACATTACAACAAGGGGGAAAATCAATGTAGACAAATTCTAATATACTTTTAATTAATTTGGAATTTTGATTTTGTTTGCGTAATTTTTGAATGCATTGAAATAAATTTCGCCATGTAGTACCAGCAAAAAAGTTTCTACGCATGGATATTTCAAACCCCCCTGATTTGTAGCGTCTGTGTAAGGTTTTGCCTCTTGTACAAATGCACTTTCAGGTAAATTTCTTCTGTTTAAAAACTCTGCACAATCCACACACACACTGTAACAATTCTGCAATATATTAAAAAAAAAACATTTAACTTTTGTATGCACTTTTTTGAGATCTATTTTCATGCACCTTTCTAGCAGTTATCCATATTCGGGAGGAGCCCTAAATTTACAAATTGGTTTAAAATAACTGTTTTGATTACCTTCATTGATTGTGCACTTACTGGTCCAGTACTCAGGAGCCCGTTTGTTACTAAATTATTAGCTCATATCGCCGAAAAAGCATTATAATGGGGACTGTGGATATGTGTTAAAATTTGAAATAATATAAGCATTTTTAATCAACCTCACTTAAAAAGCTGTATTTTTGGAACGGTATACCCTTTCAAAATATTTTTTGAATAAAAGTAAGCCATTCACACTTTTTAAAATCTTTGCGCAACAATATAAAGCGAAAATAAGTCTAGTTTCATGTTGTTTTAATTTTTTAAATTATTTTTATTTGAATATTTTAACATTGACGTTACGTCCATGTCATTTTTAAGGACAAGTATACTACTTTACTAAAAACTTTCTTTGCTATGGACCCAAAATAACATTGACGTTAGTTTACGTCCATGTCATTTTTAAGGACAAGTTTACTACTGTACTAAAACTTACTTTGCTATGGACCAAAAATGCCGGACCGTGATCATTCCTATCTATCTAGTGTCTTAGTTCAACCGGACGGCAAAAACGCATAGTGTGGCCAGAAACTTAGCAGGTACTTACGAGGGTAGTGTTCGAAAATGTCATAAAAGCATGGGCAATTATTACCGAGGCATGACAAACCTCATTGCCCATTAAGTAAACCTTAGCTTTAGTTTCTCGGTATATAATAACTATGGGCGTACTAACAAAAATCACAGATAGCAAGAAAAACATGTTCATTATCGATATTGGTGCTAAATATCTCAAACTTCCCAAGTTTGTGGTCATCCAAAGCGGTACTATTACCACTGGTATAAAAAGATGTTCGTTCCAGTCGTATTCATATAGTTCCGACATCTAAAAATAAGTTTTTCTTACAAATTTACTATTTCTGTGGTAAATAGGCAAAAGGGGATAAGTATACAACATGTCACTCTAAAAAAAGATTTTCTTGCAAATATTAAACAATATTAATGCAATAGTGAGAAGCTAGCTGAAAAAATAAGTTTCAAAGTACGTATATGGCTGATTCAAATTGTAAATATCTAAATGTTTCTATTAAAATTCGGTGTTCGAAAAAAACATTTTTTTAAACGTCAAAAATACTTATCCCGTTTTACCTCCCTACCACAGATTTATAGATTAAATTTACGTCACTTAACCCTTCACTTGTACATATAGGTTATATTTGTTAATTTAACTAATTTAGTGTAAATTAAGCATCTGTAACACTTTTTCACTAGAGCCATCTATCGACTACTAGACCAAATTTTAAAAATTAGAAAGGAAACTGTAGAATGAAAATAAAACCATTAAAATAATGAGATTCCAAGATTTACCAATAGATAGCGTTTACTGCTTTTAATTAATGAAATTAAGGAATCTATAAATTCACTAATTTGGTCGCATTAAGTAGCGTTAATTTTATTTAACTATAAATCAAGCTTTATGCCAAGATTATGTAAAATTTACATTCTATAAATCAACTTATAGGGAAATGTCGCGAAGCATAGAAACTGTGGTTGTGTAATGCTGGTTGCCTTAAATCAACAAAAAACAGCACTTTCTGGTCATTGCTCAGTGGGTTTATAAGAGTTAATTTTAATTAAAAATGTTGCCCTCCAGTAACATAAGTAAACAAAACACAAGTTGACATATTCTAAAGGCCCATCAATAAGCGTTTAAATACAGAATTTTAGCAAATTAGAAGCACTATTTTTTTGTATTTTAAATTACCAAAATTCTGTATTTAAGCGCTTATTGGTGGACATTTAGAATATGTTAACATGTGCTTCGTTTATTTATGTTGCTGGTAAGCCCAATTTTTAATTAAAATTACCTCTTATAAATCCACTGAGCAATGACCAGAAAGTGCTGTTTTTTGTTTATTTTAGGCAACCAACATTACATAACCACCGTTTCTATGCTTAACGACATTCCCCGTGAAGTAAGAATTTTTTGGTTTACTCACCTTTCGAAGCTGTCGAAAAATAAACAACAAAAACAAAGAGCAAGTACATAGTTTAAAAACACATAAATAAATGTTAACTATTGCTTTCGCAAGTTTTGCCAACTTTGCAAATTTTGGGTGCTCACAAAAACAAATGTAAGCTGTCTCTCCATAATCTGTTCTTGCTTCGGTTGAAAAAGTTTTTGATATCGTTAATGCTATGTTAACCTGTAGAAAAATAAAATGTTTGGGCACCCAGGGGGTTCAAAATAAGGATGTCCAGTTTAAATTATTCCCGGACAACCATATTAGGCCAAGATAATGATAGTACAGTCAATCTGTTCTACATAATAAGAAGACATCGAAAAAATTCCGGGTAGGGCCGCCATTATAATATGTTATAACTGGAGGTTCAAAATGTAAAACCTATAATTGGCCTATCTCTACCTGTCTTGAAAACGGGCTTATAAGCCCCCAAAGGGCCCCCTTTAATTTGTTATGTAAGATCACGGTGGAACTGCGCCAAATTTTGTAACCATGTGTCAAATAAGGTTTTAAAATAATATTCGTAAAAAATGTTCATCAGAATAAATTCCTTTACCCTTAATAGCCCCCAAAGAGTAATATCCAATCAAGTTGAATTACTACCTGCAAATAGATGCAAAACAAGAGCGGGTTAGATCAATCAATGGCTTAGATCCGTGAGTGGGATAGATCATTTAAAAAGTTACACTTCGCAGATAGGTCATTTTTCATGACTATTTTTCTATTGTTATATAATTCTTACACATTCTATATGATACTCTTCGCAGTAGATGATTAAAAAGGTGCATTTTTTATTTTATTAAAAAAAATTATTATTATTTTTTTTGCAAACGGGTGGGGATACAAAAAAATTACCTGATGCATTTTTATAGGAAAAAATACAATCTTTAATTTTATTAAGAATAATTTTTTTTCGTGAAATTGATATTAACCGAAATATGAATTATTTTCAACTTTGGGGGTGTTTTTAACACTCCATTTATTACTCTATGTTTTTCAAAAACAATAGGGCTCTTCCTCTAAATGGGATTGATTTTTGTGTTAAATCTCAAGTCGTTCCGATAAACCGTTCTTAAATTATGGTGGTCACAAATTTCGTTACAGACAGACAGACAGACGGATAAAAAATAAAAGTCTTAAAAAGTCATGAAACGAACGAATCTGCAAATTTTTGCTCTAGGATGAATATTAACGATTTTAGTGAAGGTCCGAGTAATCGCAAATATACTATTTTGCACCTTTATAATAAGGTGCTAAAAAACTTTGTCTTAATATTTTTTCTCCAAAAGTAATTGCTTCAGCTCATAAACGAAGGCGAGCCCTTAAAAAAGTTATTAAGAAATATTTTTTGGCATCTATTTGCAGGTGTAAATCCAACGTAATTGGTTTGTACTTTTTGTGGGCTATTTAGGGGGTAAAGGAATTTTTTCAGAGGTAATGTTTTTACAAGAATCTTTTTAAAACCATATTTGATATCCATTTGTAAAATTTGGTGCAGTTCCACTGTGATGAATTGAAAGGGACCATTTGGGGGGCCATAACTCCGTTTCTACAATAGGTAGATTTACGCCAATTTGGGGTTTTACTCTTTGGACATCCAGTTACATCATATAAAAAAGGCGGTCCTACCAGGAACTTTTTTGATGTCCAAATACGAATGGAAACAAATATATTAATTCTTACAAAAAATATAAAATATTCAGATTTTTTATACGTATTAGAACATCTATTGAGAAAACTACATTCCCAAAATGCACACTTTAAGACATATAAAAAATCTGGCTGCTATGATTTTTTTGCAAGGTTAAAAATTATCTATATCTTATCTACTATTGTAGTCCGGTGCGTAAGGGAAATTAATCTGCATTTTGAGGTAGAAACATGAAATTTGGAACATATGTTCCTTAGAATATTTAAAGAATATTTGGATATGGAACCCCCCTGAGAAAGTCCCAGGAGCCCCCCAGGGGGACCCTCTTTATTTGAGGTTTGTAGATTTTTTTTTTAAATAATTGTTTATGATAAATGTTTAAAAATCAGATGGATGATTAATAATATGTTAGTCTTTAACTCCATATTTTTTTTTTTGGGAAAGAATCCCCACTGGTGCCCCAAATTTTCATTTTTATGATTTTTGATTATTTGTTAAAAAACTATTTTTAAATTCAAAATTATACAATTTAAAGATTCTTTTTACACATTTAGAGAATTGTCCCACCCAAAATATATGTTAACCCCCCCAAAATCCCCCTTTGCCAAAAATTTTACATTTTCATAATTTTTTTTCCAACTGTGCAAGATAAATGTTGGACAATTAAATAAAAAATCACTATTATTACTATTTTGAGAAAAGAAAATTCATTTTAAGACCCCCAACGGCTCCCCCCCCCCACTAACGCATTTTTATTTTTTCTTTATTATTGTTTTATTTTAGAATCATATACACTTTCACGACCCCATTTACAGATTTATATCCTTGACCCCCCAAAGTATCTGTTAGCCCCCCAAAATCCCCCTTTGCCAAAAATTTGACATATTTATAATTTTTTTATAACTGTGCAGGATAAGTGTTGGACAATCCAATAAAAAATCACTAAAATTATTATCTTTGGGAAAAAAATTATTGTAAGACCCCCAAATGGGCCCCACCCCCCCTTCATTATGGCATTTTAATTTTTTCTTTAATATTGTTTTGATCTAGAATTATATACACTTTCACGATCCTATTTATAGATTTATATCCTTGACCCCCCAAAATATCTGCTACATTTTGTTAATGGGGAGGGGGAAGCATTTGGGGGTCTTACAATAATTTGTTTCCCAAAGATAATAACTTTTGTGATTTTTTATTGGATTATCCAACATTTATCCTGCACAGTTATTAAAAAAATTATAAATATGTCAAATTTTTGGCAAAGGGGGATTTTGGGGGGCTAACAGATACTTTGGGGGGTCAAGGATATAAATCTGTAAATGGGGTCGTGAAAGTGTATATGATTCTAAAATAAAACAATAATAAAGAAAAAATTAAAATGCGGTAGTGGGGGGGGAAAGCAGTTGGGGGTCTTAAAATGAATTTTCTTTTCTCAAAATAGTAATAATAATGATTTTTTATTCAATTGTCCAACATTTATCCTGCACAGTTGGAAAAAAAAATTATGAAAATGTAAAATTTTTGGCAAAGGGGGATTTTGGGGGGGTTAACATATATTTTGGGTGGGACAATTGTCTAAACGTGTAAAAAGAATCTTTAAATTGCATAATTTTGAATTTGAAAATAGTTTTTTAAGAAATAATCAAAAATCATAAAAATGAAAATTTGGGGCACCAGTGGGGATTTTTTCCCAAAAAAAAAAATATGGAGTTAAAGACTAACATATTATTAATCATCCATCTGATTTTTAAACATTTATCATAAACAGTTATTTAAAAAAAAATTCTACAAACCTCAAATAAAGAGGGTCCCCCTGGGAGACTCCTGGGACTTTCTCAGGGGGGTTCCATATCCAAATATTTTTTAAATATTCTAAGGAACATATGTACCAAATTTCATGTTTCTACCTCAAAATGCAGATTTCCCTTATTTTTGGAACCTTACGCACCGGACTATTGGCCTATATTTCTTTCCAAAGATTAAACAATCACAATATACTCCTCGTTTTTGACTTTGTCTGCGAGGAGTATAAAAATATACCAAAATGTGTTCGCTAAGGCCTGCCACAAGTGCCAAAAATATATGGACCAGTACTCCCCACAAAAGGCCAGTGTGTGACAAAGTAAATCCAAAAATATACACACTTATTCCAAGACAATTGCTCAGATGATGCATTACGACTTCAAATAATCTAAAATGGAAATAGTCAATTAAGTACCCACTCGTAGAAACTTTACTGGTGCCACTTTTTTTTCTTTATTTCAAGAGGTCAATTTTTGATTTAAACTAAACAGGATATTGTTTAATATCCTGCATAGAGACCGTTTCTTGCTTTCATGAATCTTACCTTAATTCTACTTTTTCTCCAGTTACGGTCATTCGGGATTGACTTTTTGAAAGGGCACTATAAAAAAATAAATTATACAGGGTGTTACCAAATAACTAGGAAAAAAATCAGGGGGTAATTCCTAGACACATTTTAAGTAAAAAAGTTTATATAAACATGTGTCCGAAAATCCTTCTTTTCTGAGATACAGGGTGCCAAAGTTTCTAAAAAAAAAACTTTTTTTTTAAGATTACCAAGAAACTAAACTAAATATTTATTTAAAACTTAGCACGGGTAATTTTCTTACCATTAGGCATAAAGTGCGGTAGAAAAGAAATAAAAATTATAATTGGAAGGGGCACATTTGGGGGTACCATGGGGGTTGTTCACCCCCAACTTTTTTGTGTGTTACTTTTTTGGTATTTTCATAAAATAATTAGAAGCCCTAGAATATGATCTTTTAAATAATTGTCCTGTTCTTTTTTCATAAAACTAACCGTTTTCGAGAAAAAAAATTCATTGCCCAAAGCATTGAATATGTATTTAGTCTATGCCCAAAGGCAACAAAATTTCTTTTTTAAGTTTGGCTTTTTTATGTTAATGAAAATAAAACATAGTTAACAATGAAGGGTTAATTAATTTCTTTTTATTATTATTATTTCAAATAAATATCTGGTTTAGCTTTTTAGTAATCTTAAGAATAACATTTTTTTTGAGAAACTTTGACACCCTGTATCTCAGAAACGAAAGATTTTCGTACACATGTTTATATGAACTTTTTTTCTTGAAATGGGTTTAGGAATTACCCCCTGAATTTTTTCCTAGTTATTTGGTAACACCCTGTATGAGATAGATTTTTTTTAACAATTTTCTGGGGATCCTTAGACATGCCCCAACAACGTACCATCGCGTTTATGCGCCATTTTTTGGACACTCTGTATATGATACTCTTCGCAGTAGTTAATTAAAAAGGTGCATTTTTTATTTTATTGAAAAAAAACGTAAATATTATTTTTTTTGTAAACGGGTGGGGATACAAAAAAATTACCAGATGCTTTTTTATAGGGAAAAATACAATCTTTAATTTAGTTATGAATATTTTTTTTCGTAAAATTGATATTAACGAAAATATGAATTTTTTTCTACTTTAGGGGTGTTTTTAAACCTCTATTTATTACTTGATTTTTTTAAAAAACAATAGGGCTCTTCCTCTAAATGAGATTGATTTTTGTGTTAAATCTCAAGTCGATACGATAAAAAACGTTCTTGAGTTAGGGTGGTCACAAGTTTCGTTACAGACAGACGGACAAAAAAAAAAGTCTTAAAAAGTCATGAAACGAACGAATCTGCAAAAATGTTTGCTCTAGGATGAATATTAACGATTTTAGAGAAGGCCCGAGTAATCGCAATATACGAAGAGTATAATAAAAGGAACGTCTCGAGGAACGTTTAGCCAACAGACTATATAACAAGGGATGAAAATAATAGGGCTAAATAACTTAATTTAGGTAATGATATTTTTAGTAAACAAACCTTTTGATTGCCGGATTAACTTTATCTTCTTCCTCTTCTTCCGTGGAAATCATTTTTATGTTTGATTAAAATAATTATTGTTTTTGTTAAAATTTGTTCTTTTTTGGTAGAACGTTAAAATCCAGCAAATTTTAGGCTCCAATCAACATTCGAAAGTTTTTTTTTTCTTTCAAAAAAACATCACTTGTCAATTGTCATATTAAAAATTAAAAAATACAGGGTCTAAAAAGAACCAATAAATACATACAGATATCTAAAATCAAAGTAGATATTATTGGATGCGTAAAAAAGGAGCTTATCTCCAAGAAAAACTGCGTTTTGTTGTTGACTATATTACATATTTGTGCCCGCTAATATACCAAAAAACAACACACTGGCGGTTTAAAACATTCTATATTCTAACTATTCTACCAGCTAAAAGGTTTGTATAACATTTACGTGGTTTCTTCTTAAATTCTTAATTAGGTAAAAAAGAACATAATGACTCATTTACAAAGAAAATTTGAATGCAAAGTTCGTGCATCCAAATAAATGCGGATTATTTAACACATTCACGGAAATGCTTTTGTAAATGAGCCATTTTTTCTCGCATTATTTCCCTTTTTACCTAATTATAAACAATTAAAGATGTAAATCACACTTTTTTAAATACCCCAATTTAAGCTAAAACTTTTTTACCATTTGAAATTTTTGAGTAACTGTACCGTACCCCATATTTTGCACTTGACTTAACAAAAAACTTACTTCAATGTAGTGACATAAAAATTTATAAAGAAAGTCTAGTCTTATGCAAAAATATGGGGTACATTAAGAGTGTTTTTGGCAGTTTATCCGTAAACGGTACAGTTTCTCAAAAATTTCGAAGGATAAAAAAGTTTTAACTTGAATTGGGGTATTTAAAAAAATAAACAAAATTACAAAATTTTTTAAGGTAAATAATTTACATGCAGTTTTTATCCACACTACCAGTGTTTAACCCATTTAAAAAGGGGCCCCAAATTTCAAAATGGGTTTCAAATGACCGTTTTTTTTTTATTGATTGTACAAATTTTATGATAGTTAGAAAAATCATTTGGTAAATATTTACGATTACGTGTTTTTAGTCTACCTGCTTAAAGGCCATTATTTCCGAAGGGGGGCACTTTTTCAAAAAACTGTTTTTACCGAATGTCTTGGATTTTTCCCAGCTATTTGCCATATTAAAAAAAGAAAATTATACGCGGACATCCTGTATATCCAAGGGAACCTCAACCAATTTTTTTGCGAATAAGACCCATTTAAATATTATATTAAGTATTAGGCAAAATTAAAAAAAACAACTTCTGTTGTTTTGATACGAGGGGCAAATAAGATAGGCAAATTGTGTACGCTAATTCCATAACAAATTCTCAACAAATTCTTGATAAATTCTTAAAAAAATGTACACTAATTCTTTCATTGAATTGCCCCTCGTTTTGATATTAACCCCTAGGTTAATTTTAGTGATTCAGCAAAATTCAAAAGACGGTTATATATATCGTTAACATACAAGAATATAAAGGACCGTTTACAATAATTAAAGGCTTTTTTTGCCCCAATCTCCAGCGGGGCTCAGCCACCGTTTAGTAATCCATGAGAAAAACACTTTTAATCAAGGCAATAAAAATTAAACAATTTACTAGAGGATGAACATAGGGTAGGGATGAAATGGTTGAGAGTACACGCGTAAGCGAGTACTCAATATAAAAATGTAATGAATATCTCAATAAACCTTAGAATAATACTCATTACACCTTAGTCGACTAAGTACCTTGTTTCTAAGCCAACTTAGTATAAAGTGTAATAAAAATAAAAAATAAAAAAGTCGCGATCGTTAAAGTGCTATAAGAAATCTAAGCCTAAAAAAAAGTTATACCGAAATCGAATGCTATTGATTTTTTTCTTTGACTTGGTGTTAAATCTAGTTAGTGCAAAATGACGAACAAATCTGAAAGGTAAGTAATTCAATTAACATATAGTTACAAACTTTAAAAAAACCACTTAAAAAAATTAAACTGTCAAAATTAAACACGAAATAATTTAAAAAAATTCTCCATGTTTCTTTTTTTGCTATGGCAAGTTACAACACAAAATTGTTTTTTTTTACTTGAAATTTATAGAATTTTTTTTTCTTTCCCTGTTGCTTTTTTTTATATTTCTAACTGTACATTCCGGACTTAAAGTCCTATTGTATGTAAATAAGGCTAATTATCCAAATAACTTAACGCTACAAATTCTAATTATTGACGAAATGGGTTTTAAGAGGAAAAATTAACACTTTATAATAAGATCAATAAAAAATAGGCACTTATTTGAATATTTTATTTCCACTCAAATACAGAAAATGTTATTTCCTCTAAGATAGGATTTTTTAAAAAAGATCTAAATTTTCTTTTTTTATTGTCAGGTAAACGATCATTTATACAGGGTGTTCTAGAATTGGCGCACCACCTGTATGGTACGCTGTTGGGGCATGCCTAGGAATCCCCAGAAAATGGTTTGATAAATTTGGCAATTTTGTTAAGAAAAGGGCACTTTAAAACCCATCTATGATTCTTGATCATACCTTTTTGCATCAGATTAAATTGACATTGTTGTTATTTCATAAAAATTTTGTGAAATTAAATTGATTATAAAAATGTTATTTGACCATTTTAAAGATAAACAAATAGTAAGATGGTTTAAGATAGACTGTGCTTTTGTATTAGGCCATAGTTTTGGTTAATATGTGCCGTTGCTTTCAAGATACATGCGTTTAAAGTTTCGCACTTTGGGGCCTCATATCTCCCAGTGTATATTAGAAAGATTTTTTTTTACAATTTTCTGGGGATCCTTTGGCATGCCCCAACAACGTACCATACAGGTAGTGCGCCAATTCTGGGAGATCTATTGAATTTTACTTAGACCCTAAAATTCGAAGTGTTATGCCGCATAGAAATCAAATAATAATTTCTCTGTTCGCGCGTTTAATGTCGAAACGACAGTTTCGACAGTTCCTTCATTTAACTTTTTGTACACTCATATAGTGCAGAAAATAAAAAACAGTGATTGTCACAGTGACACTTTTTTTCCGACCTAATTATGTAAATTACTATTATAAATGTTAATTTTATTTAGGTAACATTTTTATCTGTTTAATAACATTTAAATTACCTGGCGAGACTAAAGAAGTATGCTGAAAAAAACTTGTTTAATCGTTTACCGAAACTTTTATCCCATAGATAGTTTTCCTAACGATTACAAGAATTTCTTGTTTGGCGAGCCTAGCCGCGAACATTGATAATTTTATTGTTAATGGCACTTATTAGATACATTATAGATTAGTATATAGTAATGAGAAATTTGTTTGACTTTGCTCCAAACATTGTTTAAAAAAAAACATGGTAGTTTTAAAAAAAAAAGATTGTTTGAATGTTATTTTGAGGAGGATCTACCTTTTTGCAACATATTTGTCTTTTTTTTTTAAGTTTACATTTTTTGTTCATTTTATAAAATTCGCTTTTAAATAGCGCAAATATACTAACTTCTTGCATGGTTCCCTTTTTGCCACTTCTTGACAAATTCTAAACAAATTCTACAAATTCTCAACAAATTCTACAAATTCCTAAAAAATGCACACTAATTCTTTTATTGAATTGCACCTCGGACTTCCCTTTAAGGCTAGAGACTCAAATTCACAGATTCGAAGATTTGTGCTCCTAGAAGCTCGTATAAGTCATCTCCGTTGAGCTCCCGGCAATTCTACTAAATAGCACATCTACATGGAGGCCCCATCGTATATTAAAACTAAATGTAGTTTTAACAACTAGAAAAATAGAACTGCAAACGTATTATATGGTTTTATTTTAATCGGTTATTTTTTTGTGTCGAAAATCCGACTTCTAAAATCATTGCAATATTTTTGTTTTTTAAAGTCAGATTTTCGACAAAAAAAAAATAGGTGATTTAAATGAAATCATAATACGTTTGTAGCACTATTTTTCTAGTTTTCAAAACTAGAATTAGTTTTAATATACGATGGGGTCCTCATATTGATGTGCTATTTAGTAGAATTGACGGGAGCTCAACGTAAATAATTTAGTCAAGTTTCTAGGAGCACAGATGAAGCAGCTTTTCTAAGTATATTGAGCCCATATTTTTGAAGATAAATATTGTTTAATTTTTATGTTGGTTTACTAAATCGACGACATTTTTAATCATGGTTTTATTTTTAACTATAAGATAGTTCTGGGGTAAAAATTAAAATTTCAAAAGCCCTAAAAAATGCATCTAAACTGTCACTTGCTATTTTTAATAGTAATACTCATAAGTACATTAATTATGGCCTTAAAAATCAACAAATTTAAAACATCCAAATAGGTATAATTATATTTATATTTGGTGACAATAAAATATTAACTACTTGGCTCATAAATTTTCCTAATAAAATCAAAATTTATTATTCGCAAAAAATAATTTCTATTAGGCCAAGGTTAAAATTTACTATGGTTCTAGCTTATCAGAAGTAAAACCTATTATATTTTCTCAAACAATTAAAGGTAAAATTGATAGCAACAGACATTGACGCGCTAAATAGATTCTATAATTTCTATTGGTTTATTTACTAAAAAAAAACAATTACAGCAATCACGGTAATCTCAATCTTGAAAAATACTTGAGAGTCCTTAAGTTCTATTAGCCCAACTTGATAAAAAAATTCCATTCAATCCAAAAAGAAATGAGTACAACGCCTTTTCCAAATAACAACTTTGTAAATTAGGTAATCAAAATTTATATTAGGGCTAGAGATTCAAATTCACAGTTTCGATGCTCTGTGCTCCTAGAAGCTCGTATAAGTCATCTCCGTTAAGCTCCCGTCAATTCTACTAAAAAGCACATCTACATGAGGGCCCCATCGTATATTAAAACTAAATGTAGTTTTGAAAACTAGAAGAATATGGCTACAAACGTATTATGCTTTTATTTAAATCGGTTATTTCTTTGTGTCGAAAATCTGACTTCAAAAATCATTATAATATTTTTGCTTTTTTTTCGACTATGGATACATTTTTTGGTTTATGCACATTACCATTACGTCGTCTATGCCTAACCATAATACGTTAATTTACCATGGTTTTTTTAAGCTTGTATATGATTAAAATTGCAACTTGCGTTTTTCCCTAATAGAGATGTGCTCGTTTAAAGATTTCAATGTAGAAAGAAAAACATCAAAAGTACTATTTTACCATATTTTTATTATTTCTTGCACTCAGTACCACTTCAATGTATCACAAACATTATCCTAAATATTTTAAATCATAGTCATTGATGTATTACTTCGTATTTTTACATATTTTGTTGAAATTTCGAAAATAACTGACATTTAAGGAGATTACTTTTACGAACTTACGGGTGCACAGATCATCCCATTTATGAATTTAAATCTATAGCCTTAACAACTTTTCTAGCTCCACATTTAAAATGACACACAAAACAATTTTCTAGTCATTGTCTCGCAAGCCGTGGGTAATAGCATTTTACTCACGGGGTTGCAACAAGCTCTTCTTTACCCACGGGTCGAAGTTAGCGTTGCTCGCAGAAAATGACAGATGACATTTTTTGTATTTATTTTAGTTGTCAAAAACTTATAATTTGGTGTCTCTTGTTATACTCCTCACAAACAAAGTCAAAAACGAGAAGTATATTGTGATTGTTTTGAAAATTCTAAAATCGTAAAAAATTATCGTAGAGCAAAAACTCTTGCAGATTCGTGCGTGTTATCCAATTTTGAACAAACTTTCAATAAATTCGTCGATAACGAAGAACAAAAAGCCCAATCATGTTTAAATTTAAAAAAAAATCGTTTTTATTAAAATCTTAATTGGGATTGTTATTGGAAAAAATCTGATAATAATAAAGGAGGCTCCGGAGCCCCCCAATTGGAAAAAAATCAAATATTTTATTTTGAGGTCGTAAAAAAAAATTGTTCGCATCACGTTTTATAAAACTTGCGGCGAACACTACTATTTTGTAAGATTTTTAGTTAAATTTATCGGGATATGATTTGGAATAATGAGCATGTTTTAAACATTTATTTTACAATTATTGCAACCAAATTGCTTTAAAAAAAAATAAAAATTTAACATTCCAAGGTAACCATTTTGGAAAATTGTTTAGTAGCAAAACAGAGTGTAAAGAACAAAATATTTTTATAAATTAGCAAAATGGTTCAAATATTGTTTTTTAGCGACGAAAATAAAAGATGTTCCGAAAAAGAGAAAATGTAAGTCAATCTTTATAAAGTACTTTTTGTATTTTAAAGTTGATCTATCCAACCAACGCAAAAAGTCAGTGTTAAAGTTTCTTAGTTTATTTTATTAAGGCTAGGGTTTTAAATTCATAGATCTTCTAATCTGTGCTCCTAAAAGTTCGTATAAGTTTCCATTAAGCTCCCGTCAATTCTACTAAATAGCACATCTACATAAGGACCTCATCGTATATTAAAACTAGGTAAATGTAGTTTTGAAAACTAGAAAAATAGGGCTACAAACTAAACGTATTATGGTTTTATTATACTCTTCGCAGACAAAGTCGAAGAGTATATTGCGATTGGTCGGACCTTCTCTAAAATCGTTAATATTCGTCCTAGAGCAAAAATTTTACATATTCATTCGTTTCATGACTTTTTAAGACATTTACTTTTTGTCCGTCAGTCCGTCTGTTTGTCTGTAACGAAATTTGTGATCACGATAACTCAAGAACGGTTTATCGGATCGACTTGAGATTTAACACAATATCAATCCCATTTAAAGGAAAGAGCCCTATTGTTTTTGGAAAAAATCAAATAATAAATAGAGGGTTCAAAACACCCCCAAAGTAGAAAAAAATTCATATTTTTGTTAATATCAACGTTACAAAAAAAAATATTCTCAATAAAATTAAAGATTGTATTTTCCTTTATAAAAAATCACCTGGTAATTTTTTTGTATCCCCACCCGTTTACAAAAAAAATAAGTTTTACGTTTCTTTCAATAAACTAAAAATTGCACCTTTTTAATCATCTACTGCGAAGAGTATATTATAGAATGTGCAACAATTATATAAAAATAAAAAAATAGTCATAAAAAATGAGCTATCTGCGAAGTTTAACTTTTTAAATGATCTATCCTTGTGTCGAGAATTTGACTTCAAAATTCATTATAATATCTATTTTTGTTTTTTAAAGTCAGATAGCGTAAAGAATAATTTTTCTTTTGCGGTGGCAATTTGTCACAAATCTTAAACTATTTTAATTCATTATTTTCAAACATGCTATTTATAAACATAATTCTTCGTCCCTTTTTTGCACATAATCAAATAAATAAACAAACAATAAGTTAAAAAAAAAATAGAAAAATTATTCACTTAACTAAATTGCAGTTTTGGAATCGGGTACCTACGGTTAAATTATTATTGTTTAACAAAAGAAGCAGATATGATAACAAATGCTTGTTACATACCTATTTTCAACTATTTTGTTAAAATAAAATAAACGTTTTATTTTTTTTAATTTTTATATCCATTCATATTTTTTTCAAGTCAAGTATTTACCTAAATTGGCTAAGTAAGCCTTCGATTTTAACGCATTTAAGGTGGAAATATAAAATATGTAATATAGAAAAAGTGTTCTACAATGGTTTTCCAAGTGTGTGTCAAGTTTTTCAACAATCACATTTTTTGTTTATCAAGGTATTTTTTTATTTTGAAATATTTATTTAAAATTCCTTTATTTTTTTTAATGACTGAGCATTGGTCCTTTAATGCCTCAAATCTCTAATTTAACCTCCTGTATATTTGGTGCATGCCTAAAAAATTGTTAAAAGAAGATCTATATTTTATAATCTTTGAGGAAAATACGGTTAAAGTTATTAGATTACTTTGGAAATATTGTTTTAAAAAACATGCTAAAAAGATTTTTGATCATACATTTTTGTTTTAGACTTTACTTTCATGTTTGTCAGCTTTATTTTATAGAAATATTGTAAAGTAAAATTAAATATAAAAACGTAATTTGAATATTCACATCTTATACAGGGTGTCCAAAAAATGGCGCCTAGACGCGATGGTATGCTCTTGGGGCATTTTCAGGGATCCCTAGAAAATTGTCAAACAAAATCCATCAGTTATATTCGTCGAAAAAGATGCGAACAAATAAGATGCATAAATTCGGCAACACTGTCCAGGAAAATACCAAGTAAATACATCTAAAAATCCCAAATATGAGTCTTGTTCATACACTTTTTTTTTGCATTAGATTTTATTGACGTTGTTGTCAGCTTCATTTCATGGAAATTTTGTAAAATTAAATTGATTATAAAAATGTAATTCCACGATTCAAAAAATAACCAAATGGTGAAATGGTTTAAGATAGACTGTATCTTTGTATTTAATCATTTATTTCGTTAATATGTGCTGTTATATTCAAGTTATAAGCGTTTAAAGTTTCGCACTTTGGGCAACATATCTTCGAGGGTGTATGAGATAGATTTTTTTTAACAATTTTCTGGGGCTCCCTAGACATGCCCCAACAACGTACCATCGCGTTTATGGGCCATTTTTTTAACACCCTGTATTTTACTACCACTATGATTCAATTTTTAATCACTGTAATATAAATGAAGTACGTATTGTTTATTGTCTAAACAAATCGGGCAATAAATAATAAAATTAATGCACAAAAATGCCTTATAAATAACCATAAATTAAGTACCTTAACTTTATGTGTCAAAAAATAAATATTTTTTTACGATGTTCCATTTAAATTGGAATTTTGGGCTAAATATAGAATTATTGTGTCATTTTACAAAGAAGATTTACGTCTAAATAAAATATAAAAATGTCACAAAAAATGCAATCATTAAAAAAAAAACAAGCATTTAAAAATTTTAAATAAATAATTAATTTTTTTTTAAATTTTGGGTAATTTTTTTGAAAAGGATGCTTTATTTTAGAATTAATTTTCAACTTGCAAAGAAAATAAAATGATTATCCATTTTTTTCCATAAGAAAAGTACCTAAAAAATCACGTACACAATGACCTTTATATTTTTCTTATTAACAACAATCTTAAAAATTAGAACTTTGAAAAAAATAAAGCTAGTAGAAGTGCTTCTTCGCAATTAAAAAACACCATTGATTTCAAAACAAGTTTTTTTTTCATCTATTCATATGTTTAATTAAAAATAAACATTACAAAATAAAATTTCTAATGATTCTTTTGCGGTAAAAACGTATTTTACAAAAGTTTTATAAAAAATACCGATTATATTTTCGCGCTATTTTGCTAAAAAGTATAAAAATAATACGGTCTAAGCTAATTTTTGCAAATTGGCCAAATTAGTAAAGTTTTAGAATCTTACTAATTTGTGTTAAATTATTTACCTAAAATATTACTTTTCAATTGTTATAAAGACGTAGATTTACAAAAAAATATTATTTGAATGCAAAATTGCAATTGATAAACATCGATAAGAAGATATTATTACAAAAAAATAACAAAATGACAAAACCGGTTGTGGCTCAAGTTTTACAAGACAAAAAGTAAGTTACAGTATTTTTTTATTTTGATTTTATTTTACTCACAATCTAGTCAAAATTTGGACTTCTAAGTGCAGTTTTTTATAATTTTAAAGCACCCCAATTATAACTTTAAAATTATTCTTAAAATTTTCCAACTTTTAAGGCTAGAGATTTAAATTCACAGTTTCGATACTTTGTGCTCCTAGAAGCTCGTATAAGTCATCTCCGTTGAGCTCCCGCCAATCCTACTAAGTAGCACATCTACATGAGGGCCCATCGTATATTAAAACTAAAAGTAGTTTTGAAAACAACACAAAAATAGGGCTACAAACATATTATGGTTTTATTTAAATCGATTACTTCTTTGTGTCGAAAATTTGACTTCAAATATTCTACTATTTTAGTTGCTTTTTTTCGACTACTGATTCATTTATTAGTTTATATACATTACGTGGTCTATGCCAAACCATAATGCGTTAATTTACCATGGTTTTTTAAGCTTGTAAATGATTAAAATTGCCACTTACGTTTTTTCCTAATATAGGTGTGCTCGTTTAAAGATTTCAATGTAGAAAGAAAAACACCAAAAGTACTATTTTATTATATTTTTATTATAAATTGCACTTAGTACCACTTTTATGTTGTAGTACATTATCCTAAATTTTTTTAATAATATTGATGTATCACTCCGTATTACCAATTTTGTTGAAATTTCGAAAATAACTGACATTCAGGGAGATGACTTTTACTATAACTTTTGAGTGCACCGAACATCCCATTTATGAATTTGAAACTATAGCCTTAAAAACAAAAATTGAAAAAAATTAAGATTCATTTACAAAAGACTCGGTCAACTCACAGGTCACAGAATTGCCTTAAAATACTGTCTGTGAATTTTTTTTAGACAATAATTTACTGTCAAAAGAAAAAGCAATATTTTTCTTATTCTATGTTAACAACATCGGTTTTTTTAAAACTTCATTTGTATAAAAATAATAGACTTTTTTAGGTTTCATTGGTGTAAAAATGTTCTCTTCCCTAATACCTTATTTACGATATTTTAAGTTTAATTTTCTGTAGTTATTTAAAAATTTAAACACTTATTATTTGTAAATAATGATAAGCCACCCAGATGTCAGCTTTAAACGAAAATTGCTTGAGATAGCAACCATATCAAGGGTTCTAGGATATAGAAAAAATGTTAATTTTACAGGGGAACTTACGAAACCTCTTGATATGGATGCTTTCTCAAACAATTTGCGTTTAAAGCTGACATCTTGGTGGGTCAGCAACATTAACAGTTAATATGTAATTTTTTGACATTTACAATTAATTAAACTTAAAATATTCTAAAGTAAGACATTATGGTACGTTTTTATAGCACTTGTTATAGATTCTCTGTAAAAGCTTTTTATTATTATACAAATATTGTGTTAAAAAAGTGGTTAAATCTGAAAGAATATAAATTTAGTTTCACAGACAGTGTTTTAATGTGGATCTGTGCTGATTATGTTTTTTTCGGTCAAAAGCAAATTTTTAAAGATAAAGTTTTGCGATAATATACCTAATATTTTAGCTTGTCTACAAAATCGGCTTATTGCTAATTTTTTAAAGGTGCTATCGCTGTTAACTGGAATGACCTTCCATATTTTATATTTTTATTTTTCATGTTGTGTTTTATTATTTTTATCAATGTGTAATTTTTTTTTATTCCATTTTTTTAGGTGCATCGTGCAGTCGCGTCGTGGCTTCGCGGTTTTTGCAAATTTTTTAGTAGGTTTTAAAAATTCTTAGTTTTATATAGAAGTTTTTAAATATTCGAACTTTTTTAAAATGTAAAATATTGATCTCAACTTTTTTTTATATCCATCGCTTTTAATAATAGGGCATTAATGTTTTAATTTGTTTTATATTCAGTAAATTCAGGAAAAAATGATTTTTAACAACTTACTTGAATATTTTTTTTAGTTTGTTTTTTAATTTATTTTTTAGCAATGTTTTGGTTTTATCTTTGTTAAATCTTAAATAAATGGTAACAGGATTTTCTATAATTTAGATTCTTTATAAATTTTATTACCATTTTTTTTTTTGGATTATAAACTTTGCTTCAGCAATTTTTTATTTTTGAACCATAAATATGAAAAAAACTAAAAGGTAACAGGACCTATTTTAATTTAGGAGGAACATTTTTAGAAATTTGTTTTTCTTTGATTTTTTAATATTTCGCCTCAGTCATTTTTTAGTTTGTTGTAATTCTATTTTTTAGCAATAATTTGGTTTGTTTATTTTTATATAAAAGGTAACAGGTAAAGGTATTATTTAGTTTGTAAAAATTAGGGTCTCTTTTCCAGATTTTCATGTAAAAATATTGCTTATTTTTTTTTAAATATAAATATTTCGGTAAAACTACTTCTTATTTTTGTTAAATCAAGTCAAGTTCATTCAAAACATTTGCAGAATCTTCGTCATATTTCGTCAAAAAACAAGTCAATAATTCGGTAATTTCCAAATAAAAAAATTAATTTTTTTAGTACAAATTTGAATTAATAGAGTTTTTGTAAATTCTTTTTCAGAATGGAATTAGAACAAAAGGCTAATAACACAGAGAAAAAACCATGGTACACGAATGCTAGCCTCGATACTATTAACGAAAAGGGAAAAAGGTAAGCTTAGTTCATTTATTTACCCAAAAATATCAAATACCTAATTCAAAAATTGAATGAAAATACAAAAATTAAAATTTTTAAGATTCTCATTAATTCAAGTAGAGATTTTTTGCATTGTCATGTTAAGGCTTGAGATTTAAATTCACAGATAATCTAATCTATGCTCCTAGAAGCTCATATACTATCCATTCATTTTTTTAAAGAAACAGAGTCACCTATGAACACTAAAATCGTTTTCTTTAAAAAGTTAAATTTTTCTCAAAGTTGGCATTTAGTTTCAAATTTACTGTCATTAAAAATTGAGAAATGCCAAAAATAATATGAGTTACATAAAACATGCGTAAAAATTGGAAAAACGAGGCAATTTTTGCTTGAGATGTAAGAATTTATAAAGGAAATTGTAGACATTTTTGTAAAAGTGCTAATTTATTCTATGATATCTAAAAGGGCTTCTTAACAGTGAGTACTTACATAAATAAATCCCATTTTGTGTAAAATTTTAAATAGTTTAATAATTAGTGCATTATATAGTAATTTAATAAAAAGATAAATACTTCTGTAAATGGTGAGACCATTGTTTTTGATTCAGATGCCCTGAACATGTTTTTAAATGCATTTTTTAATTTTTTTGATTTTTCTTACATAACCAGCAAACACAAGTGGCATTAATGACAATATACAGGGTAAAATCTGTCACCCTATGGCTCGCCTACTCTGTCTTATTTAAATGGTGAATGGATAGTATAAAATAAACCGAGAAATTTCAAAACTAAATTTTTGCGCGGGTTAGAACTTTTATCTCACCCTATTTACCATATTTTGTCAACTTGATAAAAATACCTTAATTTCGCTATGGTAATTCAATCCCAAAATTTAAGATTTGCATTCAAAAAACGTATTTGCTTTGCAATGCACTAACTTATCTATTAATAAAGGTTCAACAAACTTATTTTTTCCTTGACAAAATGACATACAGACTAAATCAATAGACTGCTATTGCAAATAAAAAATTTAAAGGTTACTTCCTTTTACAAACTTCCTTACAAATGTAAATACATTTTTTAAAAATAAATCACGGCAAATATCAACCAAGGTAATTTTGTTTACTAATGAAAGATGCGTTTTGAATATAAAGTTTTTACACATAATGTTATTATCGGCGTGTTTTTTGTCATATTAGAAAACTTTACATAACAATAAGGCAAATTTATTACTTTCCATTTTAACCCGTGAGATCATTACATGATTTTTTGACGCAGCAAAATTGTATTCTTGAAACCGACGTTTAAGACTTATACGGGATGTCCAAAAAATGGCGCATAAACGCGATGGTACGCTCTTGTGGCATTCTCAAGAATCCCTAGAAAATGGTCAAAAAAAATCCATCTGCAGATTTTTCTCGATGAATATAACATGTTATATTCAAAAATGCGAACAAAGTTGCAAAAAATTCGACAACACAGTCTAGGAAAATACATCTAAAAATCCCATCTATGAGTCTTGATCATACACTTTTGCATTACATTTTATTGACGTTGTTGTCAGCTACATTTCATAAAAATTTTGTAAAATTAAATTAATTTTAGAAATGTAATTCGACCATTTGAAAAACAAACAAATGGTGGAATGGTTTAAGACAGACGTACCATCGCGCTTATGTGCCATTTTTTGGACACCCTGTAGATAGAGGGGAATTGTGCCTAAAATGACATATATTTTGATTCAGAATAAATAATCCCCACTTATACAGGGTGTCCAAAAATTGCCTCACAAACGCGACGGTACGTTATTGGGGCATGTCTAGAAATCCCTAGAAAAATGATAAATAAAAAATCCATCTTATATACCCTTGGAGATATGAGGTCCCAAAGTGCAAAACTGTAAACGCTCATACCTTGAAGATAACAGCACATATTAACAAAAAAAAAATGGTTTAATACAAAGCCACAGTCTATCTTAAACCATTTCACCATTTGTTTATCTTTTTAATGTATTTTTCTTAACTGTGTTGCCAAATTTATACAACTTTGTTCGCATTTTCCTCAATAAAAATAAAAGATGGATTTTCTTTGACAATTTTTGAGGGATCCCAGATGGAATCTCTAAATGAAATTTTCAAAACCTTATAATTAGGTAATAATTTTTCTCCAAACAAATTCCTTCATCCAATTTGGGAAGGGGGGTCCTTAAAGAAGTATATATATTTTTTCAAAAGTATTAAGTATTTTAAAACTTTATTTTGCATCTATTTGTTTAGTTTGGTGTAAATCCAACATTATTGAATATTATTCTTTGGGGGTCACTTAGGGGAAGAAGAAATTTTTTATTCGCCAATTTTTGGACACCCTGTATTTAGAGTGTTTAACATGTGATAAATTTACAATAAAAACGTGTTGTGGGCGCCAATTATTAAAAAATCATTTTTAATAATTTTTTAAATGAGGTTTTTGGTTAAATTCCATCATAAAATGCTTTATAATTATTGTTGTAGTCTGTATAATTTTTAATTTTATTTTAATGTGCTAATTATGTTATTTTTTTTTAGTAATGAAGATATTTATAACTCAAGATACCAATCGAAAGATCCAATAATAGATACGAAAAGCCAAAAAATAGTTCCTAAAGATAAAGTTCCAGGAAAAAGTGGAGGGGGGCACAGTCATGGTGTCCCCGCAGAGCACCCTACCTCGTAAGTTCTTTTTAATTAAAAAATTTAAAGTTTTACATTAAAATTCTACGTTTTTTACTTTTTACATAAAATAAGTCAGTGGGAGGCCACATTTTTTTTTAAATAAATAGGGGGCAAACAAACATGGGCAACACGTTAAAGAGAGTATGATTTTTTCGAATATTTAAACTGTATTTTTTGCACCTTTTTAACAACGTGCTTTTTAACTAATATTTTTTTATTTTTTTTTAGATATGTTGAAACTCTTATGCATTTATTTAAAGGAAATATAGGATCTGGTATTTTTGCGATGGGTGATGCGATAAAAAATGCAGGGATTATCCTTGGTCCCTGTGTAGTACTACTTTTAGGAATAATTTGTGTTCATTGTCAACATATGCTGGTGAGTACAAACTATTAACCAAATAGTCTTCTTTGTAAATACTACATTTTAGTACTAAGAGTTAAAGTGATGCTTTGTGTGACGAGGCAGAAAGATTGTCTGGTGAGCGAAGCGGGACAGACAATTCTGCCGTGGCACACAAAGCCATCTTTAACGCTGTGTGGTAAATGATACCTTTTCTTAAAACTTCTAAATACAATGGTTTTATAACAAATTTTATTTACTAATTTTAGTTGACTTTTATTTTTTTTAAATAAACGTCATTAAAGTAATGTTTATTTGACGTTTTAGGAAAAAAAAATTGGTAGCGGCACTAAATGTTACATTTATTGTCGCTGGCAGTAAAAATAAAAACTCTATGATACAGTTTTGAAAAGTGCTACTTTATGTTCGCCATATTTGTCACTAAAGTGATGTTTTATTGACGTTTTAACAAAAAAATAGTTTCTTAATAGTTTCTTAAAACGTCAAAAAACAACACTTTAGTGACGTATATGGCGAACATAAAGTAGCATTTCTCTGAACTGTACCATAGAGTTTTTGTTTTTACTGCCAGTGACAGTAACTTTTACTGACGCTACCCAATTTTTTTTTCTTACAACGTCAAATAAACATCACTTTAATAAGGTTTATTTTAAAATAAATAAAAGTCAACTAAAATAAGTAAATTAAATTTATTATAAAACCATTGTATTTAGAAGTTTTTAGAAAAAGTATCGTTAACTACACAAAATTAAAGTGGCTTTGTGTGCTTCGGCAGAATTGTCTGTCTCGCTTCGCTCACCAGACAATCTTTCTGCCTCGTCACACAAAGCATCACTTTAACTCTTAGTACTAAAATATACTATTAATAAGAGTACTCTCATTTTGATAATTTTATTATGCGTTCTATACTTTTAACCTATGCACTTTCGAATTTGTTTTCTGAAAATACACCGCCCTCTATCAAATATAATTCCTAATAGAAGATAATCATTTTTTTAGGCATTCTTTGTAACTTTCCATTTTACTTTTACATATTTAAATTAATTTAAACAGTAGGAAAATTTGATAAATAATTCTTATAGGTAAATTTTTTGTGTTTTTCCAAATCATGTTTATTATAAACAAATTAAATTATTAGTTGGATGTTCTTGTTCACACTCATTATTCAATATAAATTATTTTTTTACCGCGTATAAGTATTACCTAATTTGTAACAATAAAAACATTAACAAGATTCCTATTGTTCGTTAATAATATGTATAAGTACATAGTTGGTACAAATTACAATTGTTGGAAAAAATATAGCAGATTTTTTAATGAATATTTAATTAGTACATCAGGGGGACTCGTTGTTAATGATACTTAGTCCATTAGGGAGTTACATCTAATTGCATTATTGTAGGAAAACATATGAGTTTTCTGAGAAACTTTAAATTTACTTGAAAAGATTGCTAATTTTTTATACAGGGTGTCCAAAAAATGGCGCATAAACGCGATGGTACTATCGTGGACATGGAATTTAAAACGATCAGTTTTTGCATTGTAAATATGGTCAAAATAGTGGCTTAAACATCTCAAGTTTTATGCGAAGTGGACATTAACAAGAAAGATTTCTCTGATGTTTTACGAAGATTAGAGCCTTATTGTTATCCTTAAACAAAATTATTTAAAAAATGAAATATCTTCAAACTATTTTTCTCGCCGGCAGCACATTTTACATAATTTATTTTAATAAAATACATTTGAAACATTTGTTGTCAAAATAACATTCGACAACTGACATAAAAAACCCCATTCACAACAGAGTAAAATTCAAAAAATCAAAGGTGGCTGATAAAAAATCGTTTTAAATTCCATGTCCACGATAGTACGCTCTTGGGGCATTCTCAGAGATCCCTAGAAAATTGTAAAAAAAAAATCCATCTGTTATATTCATCGAGAAAAATGCGACCAAAGTTTCATAAGTTCGGCAACACAGTTTGTAAAATACATCTTAAAACTTATCTAGATTGTTGAGCATACATTTTTCCATTAGATCATATTGACATTGTTGTCAGCTTCATTTCATAAAATTTTTGTAAAATTAAATTAATTATAAAAATGTAATTTGACCGTTCAAATATAAACAAATGTTAAAATGATTTTAGATAGATTGTGCCTTTGTATATGGCCGTTTCTTTCGTTAATATGTGCTGTTATTTTCAAGGTATAAGCGTTTAAAGTTTCGCACTTTGGGGCCTCATATCTCCGAGGGTATATAAGATAGATTTTTTTAACAATTTTCTGGGGCTCCCTAGACATTCCCCAACAACGTACCATCGCGTTTATGCGCCATTTTTTAGACACCCTGTATGAACATTTTTGCAAATAATCTTACCTACTGATTGTTCACAATTTTTACATAACATGGGTATCTTACACTTATAATTTATTTTTTTACGAAAAAACAAAACTCTTATGCGTAAAGGCAAAAACGTTTAAAAAATTTAAAAAAATCAATAAATTATCAATTATTTGAAGCAGGTAACCCACTTTATGATTGAATGCACATTTTTATAATTGTCAATGGATGACTTCACAATTAACCACAAATATTGATTTTTTGAGATTAAATCGAATTTGAGAAAAAATTAATTTGCAAGGTGTCACATATTAATTTGGGGGCATCATAAAATTAAATAGTTTTTTAAGTGTCACATAAATGTACCTACATTTATGCAACTACAGGATGTCAAAAAATTGGGCATAAACGCGACGGTACTTTGTTGGGGCATATCTAGGGAGCCCTAGAAAATTTAAAAAAAAAATCTCAAAAGCCCCCGGAGATATGAGGCCCCAAAGTGCGAAACTTTAAACGCCTTTATCTTGAAGATAACAGCACATCTTAACAAAAGAAATGGCTAAATACAAAGGCACAATCTAATTAAAATTATTTTATCATTTGATTATCTTTTATATGGTCAAATTAAATTTTTATATCCAATTTAATTTTACACAAATTTTATTAAATTAGAGTGCCTGGAAGAATTGACAGTTATTGTCGCCTTATAGAGTGACGCCATGCATCATTCCTTCTCTGTCATACAGATTATGTCATCAATTGTGATTGTAAGTTGTAATTGTTGTCACTTTGGCTATAACGTTGATGACATAATCTGTATGACAGAGAAGGAATGATGCATGTCGCCACTCTATAAGGCGACAATAACTGTCAATTCTTCCAGGCACTCTTTATGAAATGAAGCTGACAACAATGTCAATATGATCCAATGCAAAAATGTATGCTCAAGAATCCAGATGAGTTTTTAAGATGTATTTTACAAACTGTGTTGTCGAACTTATGCAACTTTGTTCGCATTTTTTTCGATGAATACAACAGACGGATTTTTTTTTACAATTTTGTAGGGATATCCCTGAGAAAGCCCCAAGAGCGTACCATCGCGTTTATGCGCCATTTTTTGGACAGCCTGTATAAATTTATAACTAAATTTATGTTACAGGTCTCTACCTCAAAAAATATGGCCCTAAAATCCAAACGGAAAGAACTGCCCGATTTTGCCGAAACTGTCGAATTATCATTCCAAAACGGTCCAGAACGTTTACGAAAATCATCATGGTTTGTTAAAAGAATGGTCAACACGTTTTTGTGTATCACACAACTTGGTTTCTGCTGCATTTATATGGTTTTCATATCCTCAAATATTAAACAGGTAAAACCATTTTCTTATAGTTTAACAAAAATAAAACACAACTTTTATTGTGATTCTGTAACCACTAAATTGCTAAATCTTGTAATTTTACAAAAAAGCCAAGAATATTTTTTTATTGAAAACAAATTACATTTAATTCTGCAAAAGAAATTTTTTATAAATTTAACTAAAGCGGATTACAAGTTACTTTTCGTGAATGGTTTAATTATAAGTAGTTTTTTCAACGATGAAAGGGGAATTAAATAGATATAATATACAAAAAAATTTGATAAACTGTTAAACAAACCCTTCGGGGGGTTAATATAAAGAGTTTAATAGTACGTGTGCTCTATGAATTTTTCTATATTAAATGAACGGGTGCTTGTTGCATAGTAATGTCCCGCAAAAGTAAGGGTGTTGTCTAATTATTTACCGAGTGCAAAGCACGATGTAAATAATTCAAAAAAATACACCCTTACTTGTAAGGGACATTGTGTATTCAACAAGCACTATTTCTTTTAAAATCGGAAATTTATTAAGAGCACGAGGGCTATTCGACAAGATTATTTTATTTATAAATACTATAACATTAGAGATGCAACAGATATCCGGCGATTATCCGGTATCCGACCCATTCGGCCAATAACCACAACTATCCGGTTTGACCGAATAACCAATCACTATTCGGCCGGATACCGGATAGTAAAAATAGTAGATATTTTTGAATTTTTGGCCAAAAATAGTAAATAATTTTGAATCTTACGCCCAAAATAGTATATAATTTTAAACTTTACGCCCAAAATGTTTGGTAATTTTTAAATTTGCGTCTAAAGTACTAAAGAATTTTGAATTTTGCGCCAAAATTAATGAAAAATTTGAAATTTTACGCAAAAATAACCACAAAAACTATGCGGCCTACTATCCGGCGCTATTCGGCCTTGTCTGGCCGGATTATTCGGTATCCGGCTTTTTAAAAAATCACTATCCGTTGCATCTCTATAACATACCCAAAAAAATAATATTAATTTTATTTAAACACTAAATACGACTAACCAAAAGAATAATTTTTGACAAAATTAACAAAAAATTATAACTTTAATTTCTATCCAGGTAAATTAATTCGCTGTCAGTGCTTGCCAACGGGATATTTCAGCTCAGGTTGTTGCCAACGGGTGATTTCCAGTATAATTCGCAGTAAAATGCGTCAAATTTTGGCATAAACCTCTAATTTGACATATAAATGAAATAATCAAAATTCAAATAAAGAAATTTTTACATGCCCCTTCAGAGCTTCCGTAGTACCTCTTGTAAATGATACCCTATTGGAATTTTAAACGTAAACACAAGTTTGCGTAATAGTGGAATCAAGTTCTGTAAAAAAATGTAATTTTGTTACCGAGTAGCGAAACCGGTCTCAAAATGTTCGTATTAGCAAGTATAACAACATCCTAAAATTTCTACAAAAAATATTGGGGGGAATCCCCTTTTTTTAGCGAAAAACTGGTTTTTTACCCCTTTTTTGGGGTGATTTTTGAGTTTTATTTTTTTTAAGCCCCTTAGAGTATTTGCTACAATTTGGGATTAACATCCTTTTATTGTCGAGGTTAAAGGAACCGTATTACCAAATTTCGTGACATTTCGTTTACCCCCCCTCCCAAGATTAAAACAAAGGTACCTGTTTTTTCTAAAAAATTGAAACTGCTATATTGTAACGAAATCTCATCCAAATTGAATGAAATTTGAAATAAAAGTGGCTTTTAATAGCTACAATCAGATTTTAAAATTTTATCCAAAAAATTTTTATAGTTTCGTCATAAAAAAAAAAGTTCGTCAATTTTTTGAAATTTTTTAAACTGCTCCCCAATTTGTCCATTAAATTGTAGCAAGGTCTACTTGATGTTAAATGAAAGATTTCTTTATGTTATTATACATGGTATAATGTAAAATTGACTTTTTTGAAAATTTATAACATTTTTGACCAGTTAAAGTGTGTATATTTTAAAAAGTTTTGTAATTCTCCCTTCCCTCCTAACTATTAAAAGAATTTATATTTATTTTTTTTAATTTTTAATATGTTTTATTTTTAACAAAATTTAATTTAAACTGTAAAAAAAAAATTTTTTTCGCCCAAAATGAGGTGAGGGGAAAACTTACTTTTTAATATTTAATCGAAAGGGGGTCGAGTGACCCCTCATTTTTTTTGTCTTTTTATTTATAATATATATTTAATATTAAAAATATTAATTTATATTTTTCAAAAATGTAGAAATAAAATTTTATATGGGGGGGCCAAACATTTTTAATCGGATTTTTTTTAAATTTGGTAAGCTTACGTAAAAAAATATGACAAAAAAAATGAAGGGTCACTCGACCCCCTTTCGATTAAATATTAATAAGTAAGTTTTCCCCCCACCCCATTTTGAGCGAAAAAAAATTTTTTTTACAGTTTAAATTAAATTTTGTCAAAAATAAAACATATTATAAATTAAAAAAAATAAATATAAATTCTTTTAATAGTTAGGAGGGAAGGGAGAATTACAAAACTTTCTAAAATATACACACTTTAACTGGTCAAAAATGTTATAAATTTTCAAAAAAGTCAATTTTACATTATACCATGTATAATAACATAAAGAAATCTTTCATTTAACATCAAGTAGACCTTGCTACAATTTAATGGACAAATTGGGGAGCAGTTTAAAAAATTTCAAAAAATTGACGAACTTTTTTTTTATGACGAAACTATAAAAATTTTTTTGGTAAAATTTGAAAATCTGATTGTAGCTATTAAAAGCCACTTTTATTTCAAATTTCATTCAATTTGGATAAGATTTCGTCACAATATAGCAGTTTCAATTTTTTAGAAAAAACAGGTACCTTTGTTTTAATCTTGGGAGGGGGGGTAAACGAAATGTCACGAAATTTGGTAATACGGTTCCTTTAACCTCGACAATAAAAGGATGTTAATCCCAAATTGTAGCAAATACTCTAAGGGGCTTAAAAAAAATAAAACTCAAAAATCACCCCAAAAAAGGGGTAAAAAACCAGTTTTTCGCTAAAAAAAGGGGGTTCCCCCAAATATTTTTTGTAGAAATTTTAGGATGTTGTTATACTTGCTAATACGAACATTTTGAGACCGGTTTCGCTACTCGGTAACAAAATTACATTTTTTTACAGAACTTGATTCCACTATAAAGAGGGAAACATTCCAACATCTTTCCCTTACTTGCTGCGTGTTTATCAGACAGCCAAATACTCTGCATACATATTTAAATTATGCTCCATCTATTTAGTTATCTCATCATTTGGTTCTTTATTTTATAAAAAATGATCTCTAGCAAATCTTAACGTTACGCGGCCTTGTAATACTCTGCGACTTTGTCTGCAAAGAGTATAACAATGCCAAAAAAAGTCCTGTTTAAGAGACCAAAAAATGAAAAAAAAGCATTTCTTCGCACATCGTTTATTAAAGACATTCATTAACGCAAATCGTTGATTAATCACCCCTATTAATGCATGAATACGAACCCATAGCAACGCTGTGTTGTAAAATTACTATTCTGTTCCTACATTACAAATGTTAAAGTAGCTCTAATTACGGTTCATGCAACAAAAACCAAAAATTAAATATTTACCGTTGAAAAGGATGAGAAGCAAATCATTTTACCACATTTTAAGGAAATAACATTTATTTTCTATTCACAATTAAAAAAGTTCGGTGACAACTCTTCTCCTTCTTCAACTTTAACAAATTTGGCCGACGCATTGTTTCTGTTAGTTGGTGAAAACTGTTTTATTTTATAATTTATTTAATAATGATCTACGATGTGCAAAATAGCATTGTAACCAGTTCGTATGTTAAATGGCGATTAATAAACTCACTTATCAGCAAGCTTGTTAAGCTCGCTTGTTAAAACCGCACACTTACTGGTTAAATAACTATTTGTGTTTTGTTGTCTTTTGTTCTAATTAATAATTTTATTTTAAAGGTTCTGGACTACTATGGCTACGTAATGGACGTACATCTCCACATGGCGATCATATTACTCCCAATTCTACTAACATGCCTAATCCGCAACCTAAAATACCTAGCACCTTTATCAACGTTAGCCAACGTTTTCATGTTAATCGGTGTCATCATCACCATCTACTACTCCTCCCTAGGACTAGGTTCAGTTACAGAACGCACTTACGTAGCTAACTTCAAGCAGTTCCCACTATTCTTCGGTACTGCCGTGTTTGCCTTTGAGGGCATTGGGTTGGTATTGCCTCTGCAGAACGAGATGAAACAACCTAAGAACTTTAGAAAGTCTTATGGTGTTCTTAATGTGGGTATGACTGTTGTAGTGACGTTGTATATCACTATTGGGTTTTTGTCGTACTTGCAGTATGGAGATGATATTAAAGGGAGTGTTACTCTTAATTTGCCACAAGGAGACAAGTAAGTTTTACCTTTGATGGAATGTACATACAGGTGTCCAAAATTAGGCGCATATTTAAACGCGATGATACGTTGTTGCGCCAATTTTGGGACTGGTTGTATTTTTTAAAAACGAACTAAACCTGTTAAAACAAAACATACTTTTTCAAAAATTCATTTTTTTTACTTAGATATTCCAGATCCCACTCTAAACAATGTTTTTGTTATTTTATGCAATAACCCATAATTTTCTGAAGCATATTCAACATTTTGAATCTTTTACAACGCTTTTAAACTTTTTTTATAAAATTTCTTTTAGGCCAAGATAAACTAATACCTTGCAAAAAATACATATACAGCCACATTTTTTTTTTGTTTATGACATTTATTCAAAGTAGTAGAATAGAATTTATTTTGCCAAATTCATTAATACATTGTATGAAGCATACAATAATAACAATAATTACATTAAAAACACAGTTAAAATAAAATAAAAATCTTACATACTAAACTTTCGGGAAGCTAAATCCAAAAAAAGCACCCTAATAAGTTTGCGTGATAGCCACCCAAAAAGCGTTATTTAATTTGCAACTTTAGATCACGATGGATCTGCACCAAATTTAACGAATAGGTGCCAAATAAGATTTTAAAACGATTTTTGGAAAAGTAATTTTTCTAAAAAAAATTCTTTACTCCCAAAATGCCAAAAGGCTCCCGAAGAGTAATAATAAATCATGTTGGATTTTTACCAAACATGGTAAACAGATGCAAAATTAAATTTAAAAAAATTACTTCATACATTTTTCTCCAAAAATAGAGAGGTGAGTCTCTATGAATTCCCCCCCTACTTTTCTCAGTTATTAATAATATTTTAAAAAAATTTAAAAACTCGTTTTACTCAGCAGATCCTAAAATTTTTGAATCCAAAGTCAAAATTTTTGTAGGACCTATAATATACAGGGGGTAAAAAAAAGTATTTTTTTTTAAATGGAACACCTAATTTTTTTTACTTTTTTCTTTTAGATAACTCCGCCATTTTTAATTTTAACAATAACATGTTATATATTTTTGAATTCAGGGTAAAAAGTTCTAAAAGAAAAAAGTTAAAAAAATAAGGTGTCATTTAAAAAAAATACTTTTTTTTACCCCCTGTATATTATAGGTCCTACAAAAATTTTGACAATTTTGACTGGATTCAAAAACTTTAGGATCTGCTGAGTAAGACGAGTTTTTAAATTTTTTTAAATATTATTAATAACTGAGAAAAGTAGCGGGGGAATTCATAGAGACTCACCCTGTACAGACATTTTTTCAAAACAATTAAATTTTTTAGAGCCTTTTTTTGCATTTAATCGCAAAGTTTAGTGTAAATCCAACATCCACATCGGAGGTCATTTAGGGGACGATGGAATTTTTGTAGAGGAATAACTTTTCCAAAAATGTTTTTAGAATCTTATTTAGCACCTATTTGTAAAATTTGGTGCAGATCAATCGTGATTTAATATTAAAAATTACAAGGGCCCCTCGAAGAGTAATCTTTAATCATGTTAAATTTTCACCAAACATGATAAACAGATGCAAAATAAAGTTCTAAATAACTTCTTTCTCAAAAAATTCCTTTATCCGATTTGGAAATAGTATAGACATTTTTTAAAAAAAATTTAATTTGATGTTTTTTGGAGCCTTGTTTTGCATTTATTCGCAAAGTTTAGTGTAATCCCCTTCGGGGGTAATTTAGGAGGCGACGGAATTTTTTTTAAAGCAATAATTTTCGCGGAAACCTCTTTAAAATCTTATGTAGCACCTATGTGTAAAATTTAGTGCAGATCCATCGTGATCTTATGTTGTGAATTACAGGGAGCTTTTTAGGGGGCTTCCACGCCAACTCTAAACACTTATTAGTGTGCATTTTCTAACACATAAAAAATCTGTCGTATATTTTTTGTATGAATTAGTATGATTTTTCACTACCTATCTTGGCCTTTTTTATAATTTAACGTTTCTGCCATGTCGGGGTACCCAAAGGCTCAGCTATTTGCCCAAATTCATTCTCTCAACAAAACCCAATTATAACTCTAATAAATGTCTTTTTGTTTCTAGATTGGCTCAAGCTGTTAAGGTCATAATTTCTCTTGGAGTTTTGCTGACATACTCATTGCAATTTTACATTGCTGTTGATATTCTATGGCCCCCAATTAAGGGCTGGATGGGCGTTACTAAATACCCCGTGTTTGGAGAAATGGCCTTTAGAACTTTTCTAGTCATGATTACATGTAAGTATTTTTTAAAAAACAACCAGCTCCAGTTGAATAGTACAGTCAATCCGTATGTGGACATCGACAAAATTCATGGTAGGGCCGCCTTTTTTATATGATATAACTGGATGTCCAAAGAGTAAAACCCCAAATTGGCGTATATCTACCTATTGCAGAAACGGAGTTATGGCCCCCCAAAGGGCCCCCTTTAATTCATCACGGTGAAATTGCACCAAATTTTGCAAATAGATGTCAAATGAGGTTTTAAAAAGATTTTTACAAAAAAAAAACTAAACAAATTCCTTCACTCCCTAAATAGCCCCCAAAAAGTAATAACCAATCACGTTGGATTTACACCAAATTTTGCAGATAGATGTAAAATGAGATGCTAAAAAATATTTGTTAATAACTTTTTTTGAAAAAAAAATTGAATGCTTCCCTTAAAAGCCCCCTTCGTTTATGGGGCGAAGGAATTATTTTTTGAAAAAAAGTTATAAGGAAATATTTTTAAGCATCCTATTATGCATCTATATGCAAAATTTGGTGTAAATCCAAGGTGATTGGTTATTACTCTTTGGGGGCTATTTAGGGGGTGAAGAAATTTTTTTAGAGATTTTTTTTAAAACCTTATTTGACATCTATTTGCAAAATTTGGTGCAGTTCCAGCGTGATGAATTAAAGGGGACCTTTGGGGGGCCATAACTCCGTTTCTGCAATAGGTAGTTATACGCCAATTTGGGGTTTTACTCTTTGGACATCCAGTTACATCATATAAAAAAGGCGGCCCTATCAGGAATTTTGTCGATGTCCACATACAGATTGACTGTACTATACCTGGTGTAAGTGGGTTCGAATCCCACCAGCGGCGAAACTAAAAAGTGGCCTTTTTTTTCCTATAATTGACGTTTAATTATTTTTTTTCTTTTTCAGTTGCTCTAGCCGAATCTATACCATTCCTAGAACTATTTATTTCTCTGGTTGGAGCAGTTAGTAGTTCAACTTTAGCACTTTTGTTTCCCCCACTTATTGATCTAGTAACAAGGTTTAGTTCTGGAGATTTAGGTCCAATAAGGATATGCAAAAATGTTGCTATTTTACTTTTTGGAGTTGTAGGATTTTTTACCGGGACGTATACTAGCGTAGACCAAATAATTAGGGCTTTCCAAAACCAAACTAGCGTATAAATTTAGGTAACATAATAATAATTAAAAGGTAATAGTTTTTGAACAATATTAACATCAAAATTTATGGTTTGGTTTTAAAATTAATGATAATTAAAAAATGCAAACTTTTTTTTAGTTTTAAAAATTCAATTTACAATATTTTATTAATTAATTGCTCAAAAAAATAGTGTTAGTCCTTTCTCTGATATAAAAAAGACTGATAAAACATATCGGTTAGAAGCTGTTGTAAATAAATTATATTTTAAAAATACTAGTCTAAAATACTAAGAAATAATTTTAAGCTTATTAAAAGTCGAGATTTTTATTTTTGCCTTCAAATACGTATTAAATAGGTAATTGTTAAATTATTATGTAATGTTTTATTTTAGCAAATAAGGCCTAAATATTTATAATTTTTATAAACGTATATTATTAGTAAATAAGGAAAATAATTTTAAGTCAACCAAACATTGTACGTCGTATTAAAATAAATATTATACAGAAACAAAATAAAAAAAATTATAAACTTTATTCCTTGTATTATTTTTCCAAGTTTGCGCACTTTGGCTTAAATATATTTTAACCTCATTTTTTCTCTTTCTGTCAAATGTCTGTCAAATTGTTTTTAAATTAAATTTTTGTGATAATAAATTTTTAGCAAAATAATGAATCCTCTTACAGCTAAAAAACTAGAAATAACTTACAAAGTTTTTAAAGAGTCGCAGTCAAATTCGCTTTTGAAAAAATATCTTACACCGGCACTTTATGAAAAACTGAGATGTAAAACTACTTGTTTTGGGTCTACTTTATTCGATTGTGTACAATCTGGTAAGTTTTTTTACTGAAATATAAAATTTTAACTTGTTTAAAAATATAATTTTATAGAAAAATTGATTTTTTGAAAATTTGCCTTATTTTTTTTTTTAAGGGTGAAAATATTTTTTTTTGTTTTTATTGCCACTGCCACAAATAATTTTTGCCATAAATAAATAATCGCATACTTATTTAAAAGAAGCTACTAAATCCGAATATGTTATTTAAACTTTTACAGCGCTTTTAGATTTGATGCTATGAGCTTTCAAAGGCAACTTCAAACGCGACACTTGATTTTTTTCAGCAGCTATTGGTAAAAAAAAATTTTGTTATAAAAATCTAAATGCAGATTTGTATCATCATAAAAGCATTTTACAAAATTATTTAAAACGGAACTAAAATTATTTTTGCTAAACATTTTTGAAATTTTTTGGGTCAACATTAAATGGGTTCTAGCAAAAAAACGAGCACTTAAAAAATATCTTTATAAAATTTGTTTTTTATGCCTTTAAATGAGGGTAAAATCAGGTAAATCCTGCAAATCTGCCTTATTTTTTTGCTAAGCATTTTTGAAAGTTTTCTAAATCTGACGGGCTTTAGCCAAAAAAACGAAAGCATCTAAAAAATATTTAATTGTGAATTTGTTTTTTTTTGGGTTTTTTTTCTGTGTTTAAACATTTACAGCACTTTTAGTTTTAATGCAATGAGCTTTTAAAGACAACTTCAAACGCGACACATTTTTTTAACTATGACAAATAAAACCTTAATCAAAAAATCTAAATGCAGATTCGTATTCTACATTATAAAAACAATTTAGAAAATAAGTATTATTAAAATCGAATACAAAAATATATATTTTTGAAAATTTTCTAAATTTGGCCAAACGAAGGTCATTTAAAAAATCTAATTCTGGGTTTCATTTCTTCGCCTTTTAATAAGTGTAAAAACATTGTTTATGGCAAATCCATTTCTTAAAAATTGAGCCTATTTTTTTGTAAGAGGGTTCAAAATATTTGCAGTTTTTTTATTGTCACGGCCACAAATAATTTTTGTCATAAATAAACACCCGCATGATTATGTAAAACGACCTGCTGAATCCAAATCTGATGCTTAAATTTTTTACAACACTTTTAGTTTTAATTCTATGAGATTTCAAAGACAACTTTAAACGCGACACACGATTTTTATTAAATGACCTCTAATTGACAAAACAAAACTTAATAGAAAAATCTAAAAGCAGATTCGTATTCTACATCATAAAAGCAATCTTAAAAGTTAGTTGTATTAAAATCAGAGACAATTCTTTTTACGTAGCAAAAAAAAAGCACACAAAAAAGCACTAAGGTTATTTCAAGGTCAAATACTAAAATTTGCTCCAGGCTTTTACAATTTGGACTCCGGTTGTGGAATTTACGCGCCAGATCCAGAAGCTTACACAGTCTTTGCCAAAATATTTGATCCCATAATAGAAGACTACCACATAGGGTTTAAAAAAGGGGCAAAACACCCTGTGACAGATTGGGGCAATTTTGAAGAAATGTCTATTGGTGATTTGGACCCTCACAAAGAATTCATAGTGTCTACCAGAGTGCGCTGTGCACGCTCAATTGCTGGGTTAGTACAAAAAAAATTAAAGAAGAAAAAAAGGTGTTTCGACATTTTTTGATCTCATCAGTAAGACATATTGTTACCTTAAACTTATATTATTATAAAAGTGATTATTTTGGATTTTGTTTATTAAAGATAAACATATTTTTTTGCTAGATACCCACTTAATCCAAAAATGACCGAATGCCAATACAAAGAAATACAAAACAAAATGAAGGCCATTTTGGGGGCATTTCGGATGGAAAAAGAAGGAACGTACTATCCACTATTAGGAATGAAAGAACACATTCAAAAGGAACTTATAGATGACCATTTTCTATTTAAAGAAGGTAAGAATGAATTATCAAAAAACTGTGAATATTTTAATTTTTTTAAAACGTGTAAAAAGAATGGTAAAATCAAATTTTGAGTGCTTTCGTTTTTTCGCTAAAGCACATAAAACTTTACCTTAAATTTAGAATTTTTTTAAAAAAATTTAAGTCCAAATCTGGTTCTTAAACAGCACTTAAACCGAGGGGCAAATCGATGGGTGAAATTGTGTACACTAATTCACAAATTCTTAGAAAATTCTACAAATTCTTAACAAATTCTTAGCAAATTCTCAACAAATTCTTAACAAATTCTGAACAAATTCTTCACAAATTCATCACAAATTCTTGACAAATTCTTAACAAATTCTTAAAAAATGTACACTAATTCTTCTATTGAATTGCCCCTCGACTTAAACTTAGGGGCACGCGACACCGAATTGTTTTTAGAGTGCAACTAAATGTTTTTGAAAAAAATCCAAATGCAAATTTGTATTCTACAAGTGCCTTCTTATGTAAAACAAACTGCTGAGTCCGAATCTGGCACTTAAACAGTTCCAACGCTTTTTAGGTATTTATTTTTCAAGCTATGAGCTATTAGGAGCAATTTTAAGACTCGGATTTTTTAACAGTGCTCTAATTTGCAACAAGATGTGCAAAGATGAAGTCTACAAAATAAGTTTTATTCAAATCGGACACAAGAAACATTTTTGCAAAGCATTTTTGAAAATTTTACCACATTTGAAAAGGTCTAGCAAAAAAACGAAAGCACTTGGAAGAATACCGATTGCAGATTTGTTTTGTACGACTTCTAATAAGCAGAACAACACAGTTTCAGGCAAATCTATTATTTTCAAAATTTATCTCATTTTGAACTAAGGGGTAAAGGGTCCAAATATTTTCAGTTTTTTAATGTCATGCTCACAAATATTTTTTGCCAGCAGTAAATACTAACAATGCTTATGCAAAACGAGCTGCTGAATCCGAATCTGGCACTTAAAAATATACACCGCTTCTGGCTTTTTTGTTTCATTTTTCAAGAGTAGTGCTTTTACTCACAATTCAAAAAAATAATTTTGAAAGAAATCTTAATGCCAATTTGTATTCCACACCAAAAAAAAATCCACAATTTTGAATTTTTTAAAATTTTTGAAATTTTTTTTACCTTTTTTAAAACAAATTCTTTTGTGTCATACGATTTTTAAACCGATTTCTAGTTTTGTTTAGGTGACCGGTTTCTGCAAGCAGCTCAAGCATCTAGATTTTGGCCAATAGGAAGGGGCATTTTTCACAACAAGAAAAAGACTTTTTTGGTGTGGGTCAATGAGGAAGATCATATTAGGATAATTTCTATGCAACCTGGAGGAAATTTGGGACAGGTCTATCAGAGATTGTATTGTGGAGCCAAGTTTATTGAAGATAGAATAAAGTTTTCCAAAAGTCCAAGATTTGGATACATTACATTTTGTCCTACTAATTTAGGTAAATAAATAGTCAAGAAAATAGAAAAACTAAATTTATAACCCCCCGAAAAAATAAACATTGTGGTAATATTTAAAAAAAAGTGATTTTTGTAAAACCACCCTTCGAACTTTTAGATACCCCCTTTTTTCCCATACCCCCAACTTTCCAAAAAATGCCTCTAATTTTTTTAAAATTTCAAAATTTTACCTGAAATTCCTATAACTCCCCTACTCATCTTCTTAAAATCTATATAGGTGCTTTAAAATTACAAAAATAACCCAAAAAATCTTCAAATCCTCTAGTAAATAGTCCCATAAAATGTTACATTTGGTCAAGAAATTTTTCGGGCAGCACAATTTTTGTGGGAGAATGTAAGTAATATTTAATATCTTCACACATAATTGCCATGTGCGCACTCATGTGCATATTAGCATTTTGTGCTAGAACCCCCCAAAGGGACCCCTTTAATTCGTAATTTTAGATCATGGTGAATCTACACCAAATTTTGCAAATAGACACCAATTAGGATTCTAAAAAAATTTCCTAAAAAAATCTACGTTAAAAAAATTCCTTTACCCCCTTAATGGCCCCAAAATGAGTAATATTTTTTCACGTTGGATTCATACCAAATTCTAAAATTAAATTTATAATAAGTTCTACAAGACATTTTTAAAATAAATAATTTTTTCTAAAAATTTTTCTTTACCCTCCGTGAAAAAATGGCCCCCCAAGGAGACCAAACAAATAAAAAAAAAATAAAAAAAAAGGTTTTTTTAGAACCTAATCTTGCATCTGTTTGCAAAATTTGGTGTAAATCAAACGTGATTGTATTTTAATTTTGGGGCCATTTTGGGGGTGAAGGATTTTTTTTGGGAAAATTCTTTTAAGAAAATTTTTTAAGGACCTTATTTGGTGTATATTTGCAAAATTAGATATAAATCCAAAATGATCTAGTATTACGAATTAAAGGGGCCTCTTTGGGGGGCTCCTGCACAAAATGCTAATATGTACATGAATGCGCACATGGTAATTATGTTTCTAAATATTAAATACTACCCTATATTTTACATTTCTACAAAAATTGTGCTGCCCGAAAAATTTGTAAAAAACAAGAATTTTTTGTAAGGTTTTGTTGGACTCAAATTACCCCTTGCATTTTACCCTAAAATAATAATATTTTTTTAAACAGGCACAACAATTCGAGCCTCAGTCCACATAAAACTCCCCAAACTGGCATCTAACCAACAAAAACTGGAAGAAGTAGCAAAAAAATTCAACCTCCAAGTAAGGGGGACACGGGGGGAACATAGCGCAGCCGAAGGGGGCATTTATGACGTTTCTAACAAAAGACGTCTGGGGCTTACCGAATTCGAAGCCATTAAAGAAATGCACGACGGGGTTTTAGCACTTATCGATTTGGAAAAAACAGCTAAATAAAAAAAGCCCCCTAAATAGCCCCCTTGTCGCCCCCCACAATTTTTGTCTTTGAAATTACGTGATTTGTGAATAAAAATTAAATCCTTTATATATTGTGTTTATTCTTAAATTAATGGAGCGTATTCGTACAAAAATTGGTTGGGGTTACCTAGGAGATCTGTCGTAACACCCGTCGTTTCTAGAGTGCCTGGAAGAATTGACAGTTATTGTCGCATATAAAACAAAGATTCTCTCCAAACCACACTTTATTTAGAAAAATCTGAATACGTATTTCGACAGCTAAGCTGTCATCTTCAGCAGAATTTTCTATCTTCTGCTGAAGATGACAGCTTAGCTGTCGAAATACGTATTCAGATTTTTCTAAATAAAGTGTGGTTTGGAGAGAATCTTTGTTTTATATTAAATATTCGCCACAGAAATCATCAATTATCCAGTTATTGTCGCCTTATAGAGTGACGTCATGCATCATTCCTTCTCTGTCATACAGATTCTGTCATTAACGTTATAGCCAAAGTGACAACAATTACAACTTACAATCACAATAATTGATGACATAATCTGTATGACAGAGAACATAGCACCACTCTATAAGGCGACAATAACTGTCAATTCTTCCAGGCACTCTAGTCGTTTCAGATGCTAACTGACATTACTTCTGAATTTTATATTTTTATCAAATATAAAGCTAATATACCAAAAAACAACAAACTGCCGGTTTAAAACATTCAATGTTGTACCATCTAAAAGGTTTGCATAACATTTAGAGAGTTTTACTTTTTTAAATTCTTTTTAATGAGAAAAAAAAAAGAAATTATGACTCATTTACAGAAAGATTTCCGTGAATGATTAAAATAATCCACAATTTTTGGATGCACGGACTTTGCATTAAAAGTACATTTGTAAATGAGTCATTATGCCCTTTTTTACCTAATTATGAAGAATTGATGTTGCAAAACTTTCCCTAAATGTTATACAAACCTTTTAGCTGGTACCTTGAATGTTTTAAACCAGCAGTTTGTTGTTTTTTGGTATATTAGCTTTATATTTGATGAAAATATAAAATTCAGAAGTAATGTCAGTTAGCATCTGAAACGACGGGTGGTATGACAGATCTCCTAGGTAACCCCAACCAATTTTTGTACGAATATGCTCCATTGCAACTCTAACAATACATACTTATAACTTCCATCATTTTTAAGTTTTTTTGAACGATTGGGGCCATAAAAGGGGGGCTTAACCCCAAAACTGTCTTAAAAACCTCCGCCAAAATTTTCCAATCATTTTTCTCAAGCAATTTAAGCATATCATTGCTGGTAACGTATTTTAAAATGCCCCAAAGTGTTGTTAAATGCCGCAAACTTATTTCAACCTCAAGACTGTCTAATGCAGCCCCATTTTTTTTACTTCTATCGCAAGCCTTAGCAAAAAAGTTATATATTTCGCTTAAAATAGGTTTAATAAACGCCTGATTTTTGGCAAACTCGTTTAAAAACTCGCTGTATAGGTTGATGATGCCAATCTAAAAAACATGCACTAGGTAAAGGGTATAGCCCCCTTTAAAATGTACTTACTTGTTTGCTATAGTTTTCATTGGTCATTTCCTCCATGTCGCTAAACATTTTAGCGATAAAGTTGATGCATAAGGTCGTCATAGCTTCTTTGCACGGTTCATACTTGACAAAAACAGCCAAAAAATCAACCATTTTGCGAATTAAAGCTATTAGATCCTTGTTTTCTTTTAATGTTTTTGCGTCTTGGTCCTTTGCTTCAATTAAAACGACTTCTAAACCAACTTTTACAACCTTGTAAGTTTTAAGAAGCATATTCTGCAGTCCTAGTACCTCCTCCGCGTCTTTTCGTCGCACCAAAAGCGTTTCGTTTAAAGAAAAAGCTTCTAGAACTTTGCTCAAATCGACAACATCACTAACGTTTTCTGTTTTACTTAACGCATGTGTGATTATTTTCATCACCTCCAGACATTGTACTAACAACAGAGTTGTATTATTTCCACATTTTTCACGTAAAACATCAGCAAGTCGCATAATTTCATTTCCTTTTGCGTCTACCTCCATCAAAACGTCATCCATTTTGAATTTTAAACTTTTGAAGTTTCAAACTGACGCCGAGCGTCACTTGTTTTGCAAGGTTGACCAACGTAGCGCGTCAAAAAGCACTAGACATGTGACACTAGATCCCTAGAAGTGACATAACCTCACTGCCGTGTTTAATCAATTTTGTGATTTTTGAGTTTTTCTCGATTTAAAATGTCGATAGACGGTGGATTACCCTCAAACCTTAGCGGGGCACAAAAAGATGAGCTAATGGACCAAGTCAAACAACAAATAGCCGTGGCAAACGCTCAGGAATTGTTAACTGTAAGTTTTTAGTCGGTGAGAAATGTACCCCTTTGGTGTTTACAAGGTTTTTTCTTGCAGAAAATGACTGAAAAATGTTTTAAGAAGTGTATATCCAAACCAGGAACGTCGCTGGATAGCTCAGAACAGGTTAGTCGCCCCAAAATGCCTCTGTAAATTTATTTAAACGTGTATTTTTTAAGAAATGTATTGCTATGTGTATGGACCGATATATGGACTCTTGGAATCTCGTTTCAAGAACTTATGGCAAAAGAATTCAACAAGAACAAGGTCGGATGTAAATCGAATACAAGAAAACCAGAAAATAGTGGAGTTATAGGTAGTTTTTTTCAAGGTAAAATGTATATACGACAAAAACTAAAATGATGGATGCATTTTATAATTACGTAATATTAGGGGGCTATTTGTTTTATTTTAGTCCTCTTATGTATGTAGTATACACTAAATAAATTTTTGTTCCAATTATTGTTAAACGCAATTTTTATTTAAACTCATTTTGCTTTGATTTTTTTTATTTAAAAATTAAGTACACAATAAATTAAAGGGGACTTAAATAGTAACTTAAATACGTTCTATACTTCTAAAAATAATCTCATTTGACAAAAAATACATTATGTGTTAAGTCGTTGGTGTAAGGCACTGTTTTTTAAGTACATTTTTTTTTTATTAAAATAAAAATAGCTATGGCAAAAAGTGTAGAGATCATAAATAAAATAAACTAAAAAGCTACCCAAAAATAGGAATATTAAATAATAAAAATATACATATTTAGCAGTAAATATGCCGCATTTTTTAGACACTACCAAGAAAATTAAAAAAAATGATCTATTTTTAATACTTCTGAAAAAATTTTAAACTTTGTTTGAGACTTTTTAAAAATGTCCACATTTTTGAAAATAATACACAAAATGGCACCTAGGGGCCCTTTTTTGACACCCTAATAAAATGCTACTTTTAATAATTATTACAAAAAGCACAAACAAATACAAAAAGGTCACTTAAAAAATAATAAATAAAAATGGCTTTGTAAAAACCGAGATAAATACTAATAAAAAAACATTTTTTTTTTTAATTTTTGTACATACAGGGTGTCCGCGATCAATGTGCTTTTTTTTTAATGGGAGATAGATGGGAAAAAAACAAGACATTTGGTAAAAACAGTTTTTTGAAAAAGTGCCCCCCTTCGGAAATAACGGCCTTCAAACATGTAGACTAAAAACCCTTAATCGTAAATATTTACCAAACGATTTCACCAACCATCATGAAAGTTGTACTATCAATAAAGGTAATAAAAAGGGTCATTTTAAGACCATTTTGAAATTTGGGGCCTCCTTTAAAATGGGTTAAACACTAGTAGTGTAGATAAAAACTGCATGTAATTTCTTTACCTTTAAGAATTTTATAATTTTATGTATTTTTTTAAATACCCCAATTTAAGTAACAACTTTTTTACCACTTGAAATTTCTGAGAAAGTGTACCTTTTACGAATAAACTACCAAAAACACCTTTGATGTACCCCATATTTTTGCATAAGACTAGACTTTCTTTTGAAATTTGTATGTCACTTACCACTGTCACTACATTGAAGTAAGTTTTTTGTCAAATCAACGCAAAATATGGGGTACATCAAAGGTGTTTTTGGTAGTTTATTCGTAAAAGGTACACTTTCTTAGAAATTTCATGTGGTAAAAAAGTTGTTACTTAAATTGGGGTATTTAAAAAAATACTTAAAATTACAAAATTCTTAAAGATAAAGAAATTACATGCAGTTTTTATCTACACTACTAGTGTTTAACCCATTTTAAAGGGGGCCCCAAATTTCAAAATGGTCTTAAAATGACCCTTTTTATTACCTTTATTGATAGTACAACTTTCATGATGGTTGGTGAAATCGTTTGGTAAATATTTACGATTAAGGGTTTTTAGTCTACATGTTTGAAGGCCATTATTTCCGAAGGGGGGCACTTTTTCAAAAAACTGTTTTTACCAAATGTCTTGGATTTTTCCCAGCTATCTCCCATTAAAAAAAAAGCACATTGATCGCGGACACCCTGTAGTGTCCCAGGATAAATCAATCTCCCCTTTTTTTCGGTTATTACTCGTTATGAATTTTTTAGTTTCGAAGGCAAACTAATCCTTTAAATACATATACAAATTGTTTAGAAAATATGCAGGGTGTTTCCTAAACATGTGAACAAAATAAAATGGGTAGTTTTCAACATAATTAAAAAAAAAAAGTTCATTCATATAAAGCTAGGTCCGAAATACAGGAGGTCAAAATTTTTGATAAAACGTATAAAAATGTCAAACATTTTTGACAAAAATAGAGACATTTGGTACGTAGTAATTATTTATTAGGGGTCATAAAATAATTTAGAAAAAAAATAAAAATGTTAATTCGAGAGGGTACATTTGGTGGTATCATGGGGGTTTTTAGGCACCAACTTTTGGGGGCCCATTTTTTTGCAACTTTTTTAACATAATTAGATACTTCTTTATTCTGGCAACCAAATTTGTCTTGGATTTGTTTTATAATAAAACAAAACATAAAAATAAAGCAAAAAAGCATTATTGGAAAGCTCTAAAAATTCTGCATACTTTAAATGCGTATATTTTTTTACTAAACAAAAATTAGGAGATGTTTGATATGCAGAATTTCTTAACGAGTTTCCATTAAAAAAGATATATCTTTGTAAACAATCTGTATATTTAAAAGCCTATATTTTGTTTGCCTTCGCAATTACAAAAATAACGGATAGTTAAAAAATACGTTTTTTAAAATTTTGTAATAATTTTAAAACAACCAAGAAAAAAAGGGAACACACTGCTCAAAAAATTAAAATGATTTAAAATAAATGTTTTTTTGTTTAATTTTAATTTAAACCTACTAAAAATGGCAGAAAGAAATAAAAAAGCGTATTTGAGCTAAGGATTTGTTTTAGAAAAAGAATCCCCATTTGTAAGAGTTTTTGACTTTAAACTTGCACTTAAGTCAGAGTTACTTAACTCGTGTTTTTCCACCACTTTTTCGGGCGCTCTTACACTTACTTTATCAGATTTATGCGTAAACTCTAAAGATTTGGACTCAGAAATAAAATCTTCCTCATATTCTGCTTCCATATCAAAAAGCTTCTCGAGCTCTTTTTTGTCAAAATCTTTATTATAAAGCGAAGGCAGTATCCCTTTTTGAAGTGGCGGTAAGTCAGATAGGTTATTAAGACTGTTTTTTGGTTTTTGAGGTGTTTTTTGTTTGTCCAAAGGAGAAAATTCGGTTTTTTTTAAAACAGGGCTTGACCTTGGACTAGAAACGGTTAAATCTGATAAATTCTGATTTATCACTTCATAAGTGTTGTTGGCCTTGTCTTTTTCTGTTGAGTTATTTTGCTGAGCATAGTACGTTTCATTAAGAGGGTTTTCCAATGAAGGCAAATCATTATTTTCAGTTATTTTTACAATTTCCTCAGATATGGTTTTTAAAATTGAGTTCTCTGCTATTTTATCAGTATTTTGCGAATCCTCAACTAGACTATTATTATTCTCGTTATTAAAGTTCAAGTTAACCTCAATTTTTTTCTTATTCACTTGAGCAAGCCTCAAAATTTCTATTAAAAGAGGAACATCATTTTTTTCACTTAATCCTAATTCGTTACTTAAAACGTTTCGATTTTTTGTGGTATAGGCACTATTTGCATAAGATTCAGGTTCGTACACTGATAATGTCCAGTCTAAATTGTAAAATTCTAAAAACTCATGCACCAAACTAAACACCCATTGTCCCTCTGTTGTTTCAAGGGCACTTTTCACTTTATTGTTCAATATTGGCCTTTTTTGGCCCATCTACAACAAAAAACCTTATATTTCTTGTTAAAATTTGTTTAAACAGTACCTTTACATCATCGTCAAGGGCCAGAAACACATTGGCTCGTAATTCAGCCTGAAAAAAACGTTAATTTTATACGACCAAAAACTTACAATTTTTTTAACTTACTCTTATTTTTGCTAAACTACCATTTGCGTTTAATGTCTCCATTAACAAGTCCTTAAGCTTAACATCTTCATCAAACGACATTGTTGTTATTTCCTTTGCTAAAACTAAACAACAAACATAAAGAAAATTTGAACTTTTTGTGTCTATTTTCGGATTTTGCTAGGTTATGTTTGTGTCAACATGACAGACATGCTATGCACGGAGTTTTAAGTGTCACGGAGTTTCCTAAGGTCTATGGTTAAAGGTGCGTTTATGCAAAAAACTTCACAGTTTGTATACATAACCTTAAATTATTTCAAAAACTTGCAAAATTTTGCATTTTATTCCGTTTTTGGCAGTTTTTGGGGCGCTAGATGTCTAATTACCCAATCGAAAGAGATGGTGCACAAGCAGCTGCGCCACAGCAACCTAATTTTGGCAAACAAGTGAGTTTTAATGGTTTTTAACACTGAAAGTAAGTACTAAAGTTTTATTTTTAGTACAAATTCACCAAAGAGGAACTGCGTGTGATAAAAGACTGTAACAGGGAGTCATTTTATCAACGATGTCTTCCACTGGGGACGTTTTTAGGCGTTGGGGCTTACCTAGGGGTTAAACAAGGTAATATTGTTGATAAACGCCGGTAAATTTTGCAATTAGTTGTTTTTTACTTTTTCAAGGTTTTATGAAACCAAGCCCCCGTTTAGGGGCTGCACCTAAAGTCATAGTGGGCGTTATAGTAGGGTACTTCGTTGGGAAATTCTCTTACCAGACTAAATGTGCTGAAAAACTAATGCAGTTGCCCAATAGTCAATTGGGGGAGATGTTAAGGCAAAGGCGAAGGGGCAACATTCAAGAGGGGTAAGGGGGTAAAATACAGGATATCCGCTTTTAGTTTGTTTTTGGAAAAAAACCAAGACATTCGGTAAAAACAGTTTTTTTTTTAAAAGTGCCCCGCTTCGAAAATAATGGCCTTTAAGCAGGTAGACTAAAAACACTTAATCGTAAATATTTACCAAATGTTTTGTCCAACTATCATGAAATTTGTACAATCAATAAAGGTAATAAGAAGGGTCATTTTAAACACATTATAAAATTTGGGGCTCCAAATTTCAAATGGATTTAAATCTGATAGTGTTAATAAAAACTGCATGTAAATTCTTTACCTTTAAGAATTTTGTAATTTTGTTTATATTTTTAAATATTCCAATTCAAGTTAAAACTTTATTGCAATTTGAAATTTCTGAGATACTGTACCGTTTACGAATAAACTGCCAAAAGCTCTCTTAATGTACCCCATATTTTTGCATAAAAGTACCTTCTTTTGAAATTTCTATGTCATCGATCACTAAATTAAAGTATGTTTTTGTTAAGTAAAATGCAAAATATGAGGTACATTAGGAGAGTTTTTGGAAGTTATTTTAAAAAGAGTACAGTTTCTCAGAAATGTTAAGTATAAAAAAAGTTTTCACTTGAATTGGGGTATTCAAAAAAATAAACAAAGTTCCAAAATTCTTAAAGGTAAAGAAATCACAAGCAGTTTTTATCAACACTACCAGTGTTTAATCCATTTTAAAAGGGGCCCTAAATTTCAAAATGGGTTTTAAATGACCGTTTTTGCTACCTTTATTGATTGTACAAATTTCATGATGGTTAGACAAATCATTTGGTAAATATTTACGATTACGTGTTTTTAGACTATCTGTTTAAAGGCCATTATTTCCGAAGGGGGGCACTTTTTCAAAAAACTGTGTTTACCAAATGTCTTGGATTTTTCCCAGCTTGCCATATCAAATAAAGCAAACTAAACGCGGACACCCTCTTTGTACAAAAAGTTATGTTTTTAGTATTTAATTGTTATATTTTTTAGAATGGAAACTTTAGGTCCTGCAATGGGTTTGGCCCCTTTTAGTGGGCTAGGAAGCTCCGATACTTATACTGATATTGCCCCCCAAACTAGCAGTCTTGACATTGATATTAATAGGCCCCAATATGCGGGGTTGGATGAATCGCAACGACCTTCGCTTGATTCGGGTAAGTTTTAGTAGTTTTTCCGGCGTAAAATAAGATTTAGAGTCATTTGGGATAATTGTAAGCAGCAAGTAATGTTTTATGAATTAAATAACAAAACTTGTAAACACCTCTAAGAAATTTAAAAGGGGGGATCTTATAAAAATTGACAGTTTAAGGTGTTAGATGGGCATTAATGTAATATAAGGACAGGTGTAATTTTACATATTATCCGAGATATTATCATGATTTTATCCAAAATTAAATTTAAGGCACCAGATAAACACATGTCAAGTTTTAAACATAGGAAATCATAGTGAGGCCCCTGAATATATTTTCGGTTAACAATACCTATTTATCGTTTTTGAACATTATGGCATTGTTGTATCATCCAAATTTCGTGTCTTTTTGCAAATGGAAACACCCCGAAATAAAATGTCTTAAATAATCTTATTTTGAGTTAAATGGAGCCCCTGTCATTTTTTTAAACCAATTTATCATCTGAACTTATAAAGTGGGATCCAAAAAACCTAGGTATTAATTTTTGTGACAATCAAATCAACAGGATGTGTTAAATTATGAACATAACTCAATGGGGCGCAGGGAGGCTCAGATAAAAATTTCGACATGTCTCATCGAGTAGATCGCAGGAATATGTCCTTAAAAGCTCATGTTCCAAATTATAAGGTTTGATTTAACCTGTTACCCCTTTAAATGCACCTTGATGAAAGTGTACTAGGGGACCCTAGGGAGGCCCATGGCAACATTTAAAAATAGTGCGAACCCAAAGTGGTTAATGGACTTTCATAGAAACCCAAATATGAAGAAGTTTAATGAATAAATGTTAATAAATAACGGATTAAAAAAATAAAGTAACTGTTGAAAAAGAAGGGGGCTCCTATCAAAATCTTGAAATGTTTCATCAAGCCATTTTTTTTAAATGTCTTGAAGAGTATAAGTTGTAAGTTTCAGATCGTGAGCACATTTTGCTGATTATTTCTCCTTAACTACTGAACTACAATAATAATGTAATTTAAAATATTGGATTTTTTTTGCAGATCCCATACATATTCAAGAAGAGGATATGCCCCCCATTCAAAAAACAACAACTTCATATGAAGAATTACGTAAACAAAACAGGGAAGAATACCAATCTAGAAGAACAGGAGTAATGAGGTAATCTTTTATTTTTTTTATCGGTTTTTTTTTAATGCGAATATTTTTTTTTTATAATTTTAAAAATGCTTTATTTTTTTTTTAATTTTTTACAATATTAATTAAAGGGGGCTTTCTTTTACAGAGAGTTACAAAAACCAATTTCACCTACTCAGCAACAGCAGCCCCCTTCTGAAATGTCAGTAGATAGCCCCCCTACACAAAGCAAGGGGCCACAAGGTCAAAAAAATAAATATGGTGATGTTTGGGGATAAATTTATTTAAGATTATTATTTAAAACTAACGATATTTAGTAGTCCTTTACAGATTATAAAGTAGTGCAAACGATATTAAATTTTTTTCAAAACAGCTTATTTTTGTTACGTTTGTACAGAGTGTCCAAAAATTTTATTTCACAAAAAAGAGGTACACTGTCAAAATTTGTTAAGGTTATCTCATTACTATATTCATAAAATATGGCAAAGTAACGAAACAACCATCATAAATATGATTAAATTATGGCCAAATTAACGCTAAATTTACCTGAACAAATTAATTATTATTATTATTATTTATCCTAAAAAAACTGAGTTACCCCTTAAATGGCCTAAAATGATTAGGACATTTGGTGGAAAAAATATTTTAAATGGGTATACGGTTCCAGAAATACAGCCCTTTAAGTTAAGTAGACTAGAAATATTCAAAATTCGCTTTAGCAAACCACAATAAAATTTACACAAAAACGGTTATTTTGAACCCATTTTGCAAATTGCGGTCCCCGTTCATATATACATGGTGTCCAAAAAATGGCGCATAAACGAGATTATACGCTCTTGGAGCATTCTCAGGGACCCCTAGAAAATTGTCAAAAAAAATCCATCTGTTATATTCATCGAGGAAAATGCGAACAAAGTTGCATAAATTCGGCAACACAGTTTGTAAAATACATCTTAAAAGCTCCTCTAGATTCTCGAGCATACATTTTTGCATTTACATAGATCACATTGACATTGTTGTCAGCTTCATTTCATGAAATTTTTGTAAAATTAAATTGTTTATAAAAGATAAATAAATGGTAAAATAATTTAAGATAGATTGTGCCTTTGTATTTAGTCATTTCTTTCGTTAATATGTGCAGATATCTTCAAGATAAAATTTTTATTTTTTTTATTTTTTTTTAATTTTATATAAGCGTTTAAAGTTTCGCACTTTGGGACCTCATATCTCCGAGGGTATTTGGGATGGATTTTTTTTAACAATTTTCTGGGACTCCTTAGACATGCCTCAACAACGTACCATCGCGATTATGCGCCATTTTTTAGACACCCTGTAGAACCACCGGTAGTGTGCATAAAAGTTGCCTATAACTTTTTAACCCTTATCTAAAATAACAGTTTTTATTATCTTCATTGATTGTGCAAATTTTATTATGCCTTTAAAAATTTTTTTAATCAAATATCTCTCGGAAACGAAAACTAAAAAAAACTGTAATAAAATCTAAAAAAATACCCCAAATAAACGATTTTATTTAGCAAAAGTATGCATATTAATATTAAATGTTAATTTTAGTATTTCCACCGAGGATTAACTAATTGATTTTGGGCCCCTTTTTTGGGGGTAGTAACCCCATCAGTACAAGTTTTAAAACTATTAGAAGTTTTTCTGGAAGTTCTGGAACTAGTTGGTAGCGAAACAGGACCAGTTTTTCCTATTTTCCCAACCAGACTTTTGGGGGCTCGCTTAACCAAATTTTTTTCAGCTAAAACTTTATTTATTTTATCAACTAATTGTTGAATTTCTATGCTGTTTTCGCTGATAGTATGGTGATACTTTCTTAATGCATTAGGGATTAGATACATATTCTTGGACATAGTTGAAATTGTAAGTGGGACGTTGTTCATTGTTTCTATTTCAGTTTGAGCCATAAGTTCAAATATGTTTTCGTAATTTCCGTATTGTTCGATAACCTCGCATAGGCTGTCCAAAAATTTGAGACTTTCTTGGATAACTACAAAAAAATGAAATTCATTCTTGTTAAGAATTAGGTCTTATTTATTGCATATTAAATTATTAAAGAGGACTTTAAACGCGCAACCTGTTTTTTTTTAAGCAGTGTTGTGTTTTACATCAAAAATGCGATTCGGAAAATAATTTTTTATTTGTTTAAATCATTAACAACAAATTTTATGATATTTTTTTTTTAATTTTGTTAATTTTACAAAGTTTTTGCAAAATAACGAAAGCACTTACAAAAATTCCCTTCTAAGATTTCTGTGTTGGGGAGGCAAAAGTGGATAAGTATATTTGACATTTAAAAAAATGTGTTTTTCGGACACCGAATTTTAATAGAAACATTTAGATATTTACAAATTGGATCAGCCATATACGTACTGTGGAATCTATTTTTTTATGTAGCTTCTCATTACTGCATTAATATTGTTTAATATTTGCAAGAAAATCATTTTTAGAGTGACATGCACAAATGACATTTCTATACTTATCCCCTTTTGCCTCCCTACCACAGATTTGTTTTCTACAGTTTTATTTAGTTTAAAAACATAGTTTCAATTTGTCTAAACTTGTATTTAATTTTTTTAAGGGGTATGGGTCCAAATATTTTTAATTAGCATGACCACAAAGTTTTATTTTCTACTAGCTAGTGCTATCATTAATGCTTATAAAAAACTATACCTGCTGAATTTAGGTCTGGCACTGCAATAATTCCAACGCTTTTAGTATTTTTACCATAATCTTTTAAGGGAAACTTTAAACGCGATATCCGATTTTTTTTAATGTGCTCTAATTTGCGGAAACATTTTTTTTTTTAATTTAAATGCAGATTCGTATTATACAGCCAAAAATTAGTGTACAAAATAAGTTTCATTTAAATCGGAGCCAAAACTGATTATTGCAGAGCTTTTTTGAAATGTTCAAAATTTTATTATTTTTAAAAAGCTCTAGCAAAAAAATGAAACCACTTGAAAAAATACCGATTGCAGATTTGTTTTGTACGACTTCTACTAAGCATAAAAACACATTTTCAGGCAAATCTATTTTTTCAAAATTTACCTCATTTTGAACTAAGGCCGATTTATAGAAACTTTACTTCCGCTTTAATTCGGCGTAACTTTACAGAAAATTAAATAAAATACATGGAAATGTATAAGCAAATTTATACTTCACTTTAGCGCTACTTTGCTGATTCATTTAGCTGTAAGTAGTACTGTCAAAAGCCGAGCTTGGCCGATCATGCGCAAAATTTGCAAAAATGAGATATTCACCCTTATTGTCAAGGGCGGTGATTACGAAATATCGCTTCGTACGAAACCTGCTGGTCTTCTTATGTAGGTTTCGTACGAAGCGATATTCCGTAATTACCGCCCAGGTGTAAATAGTCAGCGAAGTCGCGAGTTCACACATGCGCATACTTGTTCCCAATTTCACGTAACTTTACAATCTATAAATTAAGCAAATTTATTAAGTTACGCGGAAGTGAAGTAACGTTCTATAAATCGCCCTTTAAGGTCAACGATACACAGGGGAAAATACCCCAGACCCCAGATACACTTAATTTTACTTACTTTCATTTTGATGAATCATTATAAACAAATCTGCTTCTGAGGGCATTTCAAAATATTTAGACACCTCAATAGCATCGGGTGGTTGAGCACCGTCCGTAAATGTAAATAAACTTTGTCTACGTTGTGGTTTTCTTTGATCCATCTGTTAAAAACAATATGATTGAATTTACAAAATTATATAAACTTTTTATTTTTTTAGTTACTTTTTTAATTTTTTTACAAATCAAAGCTTTAAAAAAGTTTTTGCTTAATCGGAGTAACACTCACATTAAATATGAAGACCTTTGGTTTATTTTTTAATTTTGGACAATTTGAAGATGTAAAACGGCTCCAAACTGTTTTATACTCAATGGTTGATCCATCTTCCAAAATTATGATACTGTCTTTGTCATTACAAAGCCCCATAAACAGCATTATAAGACAAGATTTGTCTTCTGCATTGTCACAAACTAAATCAAATTTAAAGACCTTTTTATAAAAACTCAAATTAACACAAAAAAAATTAAAAAAAAAACAATTTTTTTAAAAACGGGTTTTTTTTATCAATTTTTATCAAGCGCTACGTCACAGTTTACAAATGGGCATTAAAATACTATCAGTGAAATTTATTTAGGCAACATTACGGGCCAAAGAAAATAGTCATTTTTTTCTTATTCTGTGTTTCCAACATTGGCCTTTTTAAAACATTATTTAAAGAAAAATAAGAGAGTTTTTTAGGTCCCATTGGTGAAAAACTGTTCCTTTATATCTTATTTACGATATTTTAATTTAGAATTACCCGAGAATCTACCGCAAGAATTGAAAAATCCCTTATTAATCTGATGATGATGATCACCCACTAAGATGTCAGCTTTAAACGCAAATTGATTGATAAAGCAACCATATCAAGAGGTATGGTTTGTTCTAGGTAATAGAAAAAAATGTTAATTTTACAATGGTACTTACCAGACTTCTAGATATGGTTGCTTTCTCAAGCAATTTGCGTTTAAAATTCACATCTTGGAGGGTGCACAACATTAACATATAAACTGTATATTATAGAGTTTTACAATGAACTAAACTTGAAATATCGAATTTAAGACATTATAGCACATTTTTGAACCAAAGGGTTCTCTAAGATAATCTTTTATTTTCACAAAATATTGTTCTAAAAAAGTGGCTAAATCTGACAGAATCAAAATTCTACTTCATAGACAGTTTTTTAATCTGAATCTGTGATCTGTGACGTAAGAAGTTGACCGTGTGTATACTCTTTTTACTCACTTTCGTCGAGTTTCCCGTAAATCGTGCTGTCTAAAGGATGTACATTATTTTCTTCAGTAAGAGGAAATTCCAAATCACTCAAAAATTCCATAAATCCACAAGCTGCATCTTTATAATCTAAACTTGCGAAAATATGAACACTTGAAGTTTTATTTTCATTATCATACTCATCTGCTATCAGATCTGCAGATGGTTTGATACTTATTACTTCTTCAGCAAACTGTTCTTGTGTATTAGACATATTTGCACTTTCTACGTTAAATTGTCTAATTTTTTAAAAATATTATTTTGTGTTGACTAAAATTGCAATATCCATGCTTATCTTATTTTTTAATACCTACTAATATCATTCGATCGAGTACCAAATAATCATAAATGATAGGATAAAGATAAATAAATAAATTGAATTTAAATTCTGTAGAAAGTACTCTTCGCAATAATTCTTTAGTATAGGTTTATGGGACACAGGGTATAACACATATTAACATATGGCAAGAGGAGTTTATTCATCAGCCCTTTTCCGTTACTGATATATGGAAAAATAAGTGGCAAAAAATTGATGGTTTAACCAACAAAGAATTGATTGAAGATCCAAGAAAGGTAGTTCCAGGGTTTGATCAGCCCAGAAAAGTTTGGAGTATTGTTAATCGCCTCAAAACGTGTCACGGACGTTGCAATGATATGCTTTATAAATGGAATGCAATACCTAGCCCGCTGTGTGAATGTGGTGCATTTCCAGAAACCATTAAACATATTGTAGAAGAATGTCCAAACACTAAATTTGAGAGTGATTTTCAACAAATACACCAATTAACTCCAGAATCTTTGAAGTGGATATCAACCCTGAAACAGTCGTAACTTTTTAGCTGTGTTTTATTGTACCACCACAATTTTGACTAACACTGGTATGCCTGAGTTCTTGGTTTTTCTCGGCCGCGAAGTAAGGTCACTTGACCCCTATTTACATTTAAAAAAATTAAGTTCATAGTCCCTCTCCCTGATAATTTTTCTAAATTTTTTTGTAAATTTATATCTCAAACCTTTCAAAAGTTAAAACCAAGGGGAAACTTTTGCCTCTCACTGTATATCTTTTACTTTTCAAAAAACATAATAAAATTGTGTTTTGATTTTAATGCATCCCAAATGTGTATCTTCCTAAATTTTGTATGTTATTTTTTCGAAAAGTATATAATTGATATACTTAAGTGCACTTAAATATCGATATAAATTAGATAAATGCACACAAAAACCTGACAAAAAACTTGTTTAGATTTTTTGGAAATAATCATAAGGTTAAATTTTGTTATTTTCTTTGTTTATTATACTTAAGGTGCCCTTGAGGAATATTTTTTTAATGAATAATTAAAAGGCAATGACTTTTTTTGTTCGATTTTTTAAAGATTATTTTGAAGTGGGCTCCTTTTGGCCCCATTAGACAGGGTGTCGTCAGAATTTTTTTGTTTATAAATTTACGCATTTAAATTTTATCATTAATTTCAAATAAAAGTCAAGTTTTGGTAAAAAAAACGCTCTTAAGGAGGTCAAATTTATTTAAAAATTTACACATTTCTTGTATAGTAAAATAACCATTCTATATGGTTACTGGTTAAAAATATGTATTTCAAAAATACTGGCTTTAAAAAAATATATATTTGATCATTTTACTGCAAAAAATTTATTTTGGAAAAAAAGAAAGTTAAAAGTCATAAAAATGTCCATGAGCACCTTAGTGTGAAAACATTATTTTAAAAGAACTTTTTTTTTATGTAATAATTTTTATATTGAACCATTAAAATGGTAGTACCTACTTTGCACCTACAATGATTCATAATTTACTTAAAAATTTAAAAAAGAAATGAATACACAGGGTGTGACAATAACACGGTAAATAGTTCCACCCTTAATGGCACCACTATATGTATATTTTTATACTCGGTTTTATATTTGCGTTCATTAATAAGCACATTAAGAAACCCGAAATTTGGTATTTTAAGGTTGCTAAATTGCTTCCATTATTAAATTCACAATTTTCTTTTATTAGGTTGCTTTTCCAGATGCAAAAAGATGAATTCTTTCCTTGCAATGTACTTTTTATTTACAAATTTTACTATTATATACTATCGGGGGACAACAGTTTTTTGTAGAGGGAATAACTAGAAGAATTGGAGAAACGATATCAACGGTTACATTTTCTCAAAAACACCTATTCATTCAGTGAGTAAAGTTTACAAATGTCATTATTCAATATGTCTAACCTAAATTCTCTTTTTAGTTCAAAATGTCAATGTTATCAATCCAATAAAAATAAAATTTTAAGCTTAGTTTTCAATTCAAGTTATAAATGCTTTTTAATAAATTAAATGATGCAAATATAAAAAATAGTATAAAAAACTCATATTATAAGGCGTTTTTTAGCACTTGTTCTGGACGCGTGCTAAACAACGTTCCTTAAAAAAATTATGTTTTATTACACTATTTAAATTTTCATTTTTCCCTAATTTATACCTCCTAGCCTGTACATTATTTAGGTGCATATTAGATAAGATAAAACATAAACATATGTCGTCTCGTAGGTATTTGAATTAAAACATTTGAGTATTCAAAACTAAGGCAGATACAAATATATATTTTTTGTGATCATTTTTAAAGTTGCAAATCGCAAAAATGGCAGAAAGAAATGTTCAAACCGACGCAAAAATATCTACACCAGCTGATAATACTGCTGTAGTTCCAAAAAAAAATGTTGCAAGAAAATATTCGAGAGAATCAAGTAAGTATTTTTTTTCTAAAATAAAATATACTATCCATTCACTGTTTAAAAAAACCAGTCGTCTATGAAAACCATAGAATCTATTTCTTTGAAAAGTTGAATTTTCGACAAAGGTGGTTTTACATTTCAAATTTACTGTCATTAAAAATTGAAAAATGCCAAAAATAATATGACAGTTACCTAAAACAGGCGTAAACATTATAAAAACAAAGCAATTTTTGCAATATATGTGAGAATTTATAAAGAAAATTGTAGACATTTTTGTAAAAGTGCCAATTTATACTATGCTATGATACCTAAAGGGACTTCTTAACAGTGAGTACTGTTCCTATTTTGTGTAAACTTTTAAATGGTTCAATGATTAGTGCATTATAAAGTAATTTAATAAAAAAATAAATACTTCTGTATATGTTCAGACCATTGTTTTTGATTCAGATGCCCTGAACATGTTTTTAAATGCATTTTTTAGTTTTTTTGACTTTTCTTACATAACCAGAAAACACAAGTGACATTAATGACAATATACAGGGTAAAATCTATCACCCTATGGGTCACTTTTTCTGTTTTTTTTTTTAATTGTGAATAGTAGCTCCTACCTTTTTTTTAGGACAAATCGTGAAGAAGCCTGTAAATATTTTCGGTGAATTTAAAGAAAAAGAGGCCCATCTCACAACTCAAAATGAATATGGCAGACCCGGAAAAGAACCCGGACTAGTCGTCATTTTTAACCAAGAAAATTTTCTAAATACATCTGCCAGAGTGGGCAGCACTAGAGATGCCAATGAAATTATAACAACTTTCTCCAGATTGGCATTTAATATTTTACCCGAATATATTTTTTCGGATTTGACTCGAGACCAGATTTTTACGGAAATTAAAAAAAGTAAGAATTTAAAAAATTTATTTGGTTTGAAGTTTTCTAAAATAAAAGGGATACCCATACTTAGAGAATAAGTTGGTTCAAAATATCTTGGCAGAAACTTTATTTTATTTTTTTTTTTTTTTTAGTTTTAAAAAATGAAGATCTGTTAAGGAAGGTCAACAGCGTAATAGTTTTTTTCTTAACGCATGGAGATTCAGAAAATTTGCTTAGAGCCAAAGATGTATCCTTTAACCTCGAGGATATATTGATGCTTTTTGGAAAAAATAAACATTTGATGGGAAAACCAAAAATGTTTATAATTCAGGTAAAAACTTGTATCAAGTTGTATCGTTCCTTTATTTAAATTTATTGTCATGTTACAAATTTTTACTTATATCCATCTATCGAATTTTGCCATAAACCCTTCGGAATGCAATTACTGCTTGCAGTTTTCTTTTAGAAAACTGCAAACACCTTTCTTTTTAAATAAAACAAACCAAGAAACTTCAACTTTTTTGCGTGGGGTTTCTACTTGGCTAAATCTTACACCCCTTTAACAGTTTTTTATTTAAAAAATGGTTACTTAATTAAAATATTTTAACTTCGCAACTTTGTCATGTGAATAAGCAAAACAAGAAATTTTTGAATGACAATATTTTTGTTTTGGGTCGACAACACTGCGTTTTTTTTAAGTCTTCCCTTAAAATAGACACGGTCAAGGTCTACGTCACAGATCACAGACGTGCATTAAAATACTGTCGGTGATATTTTTTTAGACAACCAACATTACGGACCAAAGTAAATGGTCATTTTTTTCTTATTCTGTGTTTCCAACATTGGTCTTTTTAAAACATTATTTAAAGAAAAATAAGAGAGTTTTTAGGTCCTATTGGTGTAAAAATGTTCCTTAATATCTTATTTACCATATTTTAAGATTTCCAGCATAAATTTTTCACTGTAAGTATTTAAAAAAAATATATTTGAAGATAATGATGAGCCACCCAGATGTCAGCTTTAAACGCAAATTGCTTGAGAAAGCCACCATATCAAGGGGTTTGCTCTGGGTAATACAAAAAAATCTTAATTTTGCAGTGGTACTTTCGTGACCTCTTGATATGGTTGCTTTCTCAAGCAATTTGCGTTTAAAGTTCATATTTTGGAGAGGCAACAAAACAACATTACCAAATATACTGAAATTTTCAAAGTTTTACCATGAACTAAACTTGAAATATCAAATTTAAGACATTTTTGTACCAAGGGTTGTCTAAGAAATCCTTTTATTTTCATAAAATATTGTCTTGAAAAAGGGGTTAATCTGTTCTGACAGAATTAAGATTCTAATTTCACAGACAGTTTTTTAATGTGGATCTGTGATCTGTGACGTAGCTCTTGACCGTGTGTATTGTATTTTTTAGGCTTGCAAAGGAGAAGGCTTTTTGAGTACCACTACTTCAGAAACTAAAACCAAAATTCCAACCGAATCCGAATTGATTCCAATGAAGTTTTTTGAAAACGGAGCCTTTCCAGACATGATTATTGTATGCTCAACCCTAGAAGGTAAAATTGGGGTACACTAAATTCGTATTTTTAGCAATTCAAACTTAAAAAAAAAATAACTTTTTAAAAAAATAATTTTTTAGTGTTTTTTTTTTATAAAAATGAAATCCGTTTTAAAAAACGTTTTTCTAGGAATGGTATCATTTAGAGACCCTTTAAAAGGCACATGGTACATTCAAGAACTTTGCAAAAACCTAACTGCCTATGGAAGGCGAGACCACATTATAACTATCCTTTTAAGAGTGACTAAATGTGTATGCACCAATTATTATAATGAAGATGATACTAATACTTATAAACAATTACCCATATTTATTTCTACGTTAACCAAAAAATTCTACCTCAACAAAAATAAGGATAGAAGTTTTTTGATAGAAGTACAAAATGAGCAGCAAAAAAATATAGCTAAACTTAAAGATTGTTTGGAAAATGTTAAAAAAAGACTGGATTAAGAAATTTTGCCAGTTACTTTAAATATATTTTTGCTCAATTATGTGTATGTAAAAAGCCTAAAAAAATTAATTTAAATAAATAAAAAAAAAAACATTTGTATAGTTCATTTTTTTTATAGAGAAACTCCGACCACACGATAAATGGGTTTTTTGGGTTGCCTATTAGGGGTTTGTTCAGTAATTTTCCTCTTTTTTGTTGTATTTTCGAACAAAGCTCAAAATCTAACGTTTGTCAAAACTGAAAGATTTAAACAAATCTGTCACAAAAAACTAAAATTCAAAATAAATTTAATGTTTTTGTCCATATACACCTATTTCTTAATAAGTAACAAGTTGTTAAAGTGTCTTGTGTGTTGGGTAACGGTTGGGGGTACCATAGAGGCCATAAAGGGGATTCTCAATCATCTTGGAGGTATTAGTTATGTAGAAGCATTAAAGGGGCAAAAAATTATATATAAACGTGAAATGAGAAGCCAAAAAGCCCCCTTTTAATTTAATGCAATTGTGCCACACCGATTCATACTGCTGCAGGATATTTTGGCCATTTTGCAGAAACATCAGACAGCAAAATAAACATCTTTGAGAACAAGCCATTTTGGAAATAAAACAATTTGAGTGTAGCGCAAAAAATATTTACCTTGCAGTGAAAGACTTTTTAGAATATTTGTAAATTATAATATTAGATTCTCAAAGGTTGTACATAAAATAAATTTTAATGAAATAAAATAAATAATTGTTTATGGCACAACTTAGAAGAATCGGTGGATTATTGTAAACTGCAAACTTAAAACAGCGTCATCCGCAAAAATCACCACTTATTAAAACCCCGCTTGTGAAGCATAATGTATACAAAATTTGGCCGCCTTTTTTGCGAAGGGACTTTACTTTAGATCCTGAGAGTTTTCGCGTAAACAAATTCTGCAGTTCATGGTTTAAATTCCAGTCCCATGCTCTTAATTTATTTAAAAGATTCTTAAAGCAGGATCTTCTGAAGCAGCCTAGCTATTAAACACAGGTTTACAATGCACAATCCACATTAACAGCAATTCCAGAAAAATAATCTTTTTGGTAAAGAGGATTTAAAATTTGTTTATGGTGTTATAAAACTAACATTTTCTTTTATAAGAATTTTAACTGGCATGTTGACGTGACAAGATATTAACATTTAAAAAAAATTCAACTGTTCAACTTTTGTTTTGATTGTTATAGTGACACTATAGAAGTTGACGTTAAGCATAACCAAAGATTTTTTTATGCCAAAAAAAACATATGTTTTGTTGCGGCCATTTTAAATTTTTCTAGTGTAAATTCACGGAGCATGCAACCAATCACAGTAACTAATTTTTTTAAGGTAAAGGTAAAAAATTCTCTCTATAAAAAAAATATACTACAGTTAATTATTTACCTAACTTGTAAGTAGCTTTTAAAAATACATATTTTAATAATGATGATTGATGATGCAAACATGCATAAAGAAAGAGAATTAAGAAGTTTTTTTTACTAATAAGGGATGCTTTAAGAAAATGGCGGATGCGACGGGTTAGCATATGTGCTAATTTTCGCGCATTCGCCAATTTATTAAGGTAGAACTGTTTTACACATATTGCCTTTCATTATTTTCGGAGGTAAAGCCAATTATGTTATTTAATGAATAAACAATTATTCTTTTTGTATTCAGTTATAAACATGTTAGTTAACTTTCATTGGGATTAAAAAAAAACGAAAAAAAGGGTTATACAGGTGTGTCCCATCGAGAGGTTTCGCGAATAAAAATATTTTCAGTATGGCGACACTTCCGGTTCTACCGTAAGTTGGCCATTAAACCATATTTGGGCCGACAAACCCCATTTTTTTGTTTAGATTTAAATTTTTTTAGTAATTTTACATTAAGTTTGACAAAAAAAAATTTAAAAAACTTCTACTTTTTTTTAATTTAATTTAGAATTTGTTTTTGCAGTTACAAGCCTTTAGAAAGTATTTTATTTCCTAAGTATTTTTCGTCCATTTTTAAATGGAACATCCTATTTTTTATTATAAATCTAGATGTCATTAGCAGTTTAACAATATGTCGCTTGCTAACCTTAAGTTACTAAATGTTACTCCTTTTAACAGAATTTGTTTCTGTGTTAAAAGTTTGGAATATCGCCTGTAAAATCGTAAATACTTTTCGTAGAAGATTAATTTTTTCGAGGTCCATTTCTATTTTTTTAATACGCATCTGACAAGCATGCATACACTCAACAATACAGGGTGTTTCTCTTTATTAGGAGACCAGACAACTTTCTTATTTTAAAATGGAACGCCCTTTTTTTTATGAATCTAGATGTCATTGGCAGTTCAACAATATGTCGCTTGGTGTTCCATTTAAAATAAAAAAGTTGTAAAGACTCCTAAAAAAGGGAAACACTCTGTATAGTTAAGTGTATGCTCGTTAGATGCGTATTAAAAAAATAGAAATGAACCTCGAAAAAATTAACCTTCTACGAAAAGTATTTACGATTTTACAGGCGATATTCCAAATTTTTTAACAAAGAAACAAATTCTGTTAAAAAGGGTAACATTTAGTAACTTAAAAGGGTAGCAAGCCACATATCGTTGAAGTACTAATGAAATCTAGATTCATAAAAAAAAAAAAATAGGGTGTTCCATTTAAAATAAGAAAGTTGTCCAGTCTTCTGAGAAACTGGGACAGCCTGTATATTTGAATATAGGTTGAAAAGATGCGCATTGAAAAAATAGAAATCGACCTCGAAAAAATCAACCTTTTAGGAAAAGTATTTACGAAATTAGGAGCGATATTCCGAACTTTTTGCACACCCTGTATTAAAGATACATTTTGTATAGTTACTCGTCGTTTTTAACTATCTTTGAGAGAAACATAAAAAGCTATCAAAAACAAAAAATAACGAAAAAAGCGTTATACAGGGTGTCCAAAAAATGGCGCATAAACGCGATGGTACGCTCTTGGGGCATTCTCAACGATCCCTAGAAAATTGTAAAAAAAAATCCATCTGTTATATTCATCGAGAAAAATGCGAACAAAGTTGCATAAATTCGGCAACACAGTCTAGGAAAATACATCTAAAAATCCCATCTATAAGTCTAGAAATCCCATTTATGAGTCTTGATCATACACTTTTGCACTAGATTCTATTGACGTTGTTGTCACCTTCATTTCATGAAATTTTTGTAAAATTAAATTGATTATAAAAATGTAATTCGACCATTTAGAAAATGAACAAATGGTGGAATGGTTAAAGATAGACTAAAATTTTGTATTAAACCATTTGTTTCGTTAATATGTGCTGCTATATTCAAGATATAAGCAAAGTTTCGCACTTTGAGGCAACACATCTCCGAGGGTATATAAGATAGATTTTTTTTAACAATTTTCTGGGGCTCCCAAGACATGCTCCAACAACGTACCATCGCGTTTATGCGCCATTTTTTGGACACCCTGTATTTAAGGAATTCCCCCACAACGTGACAACTCTGCATTCCTGCTGCCACCGAAATAAATCCTGATCCGACAACACTGCCCAACCTGCGGCGGTGAACAGCAGCAACACGCAATGATTCGGCGCCTACTAGATGCGCACAACCACACTAGCTTTGGCTGGGTCAACGTTTACTAGCTGTAACCATCTTGAGTAGGAAAATAGTGCAAACCCAAATGTTTATACTGTTATTTGTGCTATCATAAATAGTGTCAGTGTTCCATCAAGGATGTCTTCTACTAATAACCAGAAATTATCCACTACACAGCGGATGATACAAGGTAATTTCGTAGCTTACTTGGATTGATTTTATATCTTAGAGCGCCATGACTATATCGATTTCGGCAATATTGTCAAATATGATGCTTTTTTACCATTATTTCAGCCCAAACCACTTTCTAATGCCTACCAAACCACCAAAAACACCTCTTAAACCCTAAATTGTTACTTGATACAACTTTTATAAACCCAAATTTGCACGCTTTTGGATGCGGGAGTGTTGCCTTGCTACGGATGTATTTTTTTAGGTTCTAATTTTAAGCAACTTCCGCGAATATTTTACTGTTTTTCTGAACGATACGCGGGCTATTGTTAAATGTGCCCGCCCTTATTTTATGTAGCTTCTGTCTTGAATTTAAAACAGATATATGGGGTAGGGAATGACATTTATTTTTGCACATTCAAGATGTTTAAAGACTGTTTAATTTTAATGCATTAATGCGTTAATTTTTTGCCTTTATAATTAACATGTTTAGTGTTGCTTTTATTAACTTAAATTTATGAAAAAATGCATAAAATTACCTGTCTAAATACCTTTATAAAAATGATTTATAATAGAATTTGAAATAGAATTAATTCTAATACTAGTTTGCCTTTAAAAAAATTGGCCGACTGGCCAAAAAGTCTTCTAAAAGTTACCTAATTAAAATCAATAATTTTTTTTTTACATCTGCATTCTATGTATAATAAGCACATTATAGAACCCGAATTTTCGTTTTTTAAGGTTGGTCAATTGCTTCATTTTAAGTCCAAAATTTTATTTACCAAGTTTGGTTTCGCACATTCAAAAGGATAATTTTCGATGGACAAATGCTTTAAAAAACGCTTTATTTTTTATATTTGCTTTATTTAATTAAAAAAAAAAGCATTTTTAATTTAAATTAAATACTTAATGTAAAATTTTATTTTTATTGGATGGCAACATTGACATTTGGAAGTAAAAAGTTAATTTAGATCAGACATATTGAATAATGACATTTGTAAACTAAACTCACTTAATACTGAATGAATAGGCGTTTTTGAGAAAATGTAACTGTTGATATCGTTTCCCCAATTATTTTAGTTATTCCCTCTAAAAAAAAACTATATTCCCTGATAGTTTATAATTGTAAAATTTGTAAATAAAAAGTACCTTGCAAGGGAAGAATTCATCTTTTTGCATCTGGAAAACCAACCTAATAAAATAAAATTTTGGGTTTAATAGTAAAGCAATTCAGCCGCTTTAAAAACCAAATTTCGGGTTCCATTAAGGATGTCTTTTACTAATAACCAGAAATTATCCACTACACAGCGGATGATACAAGGTAATTTCGTAGCTTACAAGGATTGATTTTATATCTTAGAGCGCCATGACTATATCGATTTCGGCAATATTGTCAAATTTGATGCTTTTTTACCATTATTTTAGCCCAAACCACTTTCTAAAGCCTACCAAACCACCAAAAACACTCTTAAACCCTAAATTGTCACTTGATACAACTTTTATAAGCCCAAATTTGCACGCTTTTGGATGCGGGAGTGTTGCCTTGCTGCGGATGTATTTTTTTGGGTTCTAATTTTAAGCAACTTCCGCGAATATTTTGCTGTTTTTCTTTACGATACGCGGGCTATTGTTAAATGTGCCCGCCCTTACTTTATGTAGCTTCTGTCTTAAATTTAAAACAGATATATGGGGTAGGGAATGACATTTATTTTTGCACATTCAAGATGTTTAAAAACTGTTTAATTTTAACGCATTAATGCGTTAATTTTTTCTCTTTATCATTAACATGTTTAGTGTTGCTTTTATAAACCTTAAAGTTAGCAAAAAATCCATAAAATTAACTGTCTGAATAGCTTTATAAAAATGCTTTACAATAGGTTTCAAAATAGAATAAATTATAATACTTGCTTTAAAAAAAATAGACCAACTGGCCAAAAAGTCTTTTAAAGGTTACCTTATTATTAAATTGTAAAATCAATATTTTTTTTTATATTTGCGTTCTATAATAGGTCCATTAGAAAACCCGAAATTTTGTATTTTAAAATTGGTAAATTGAGTTGAGTTGATTTTTTTAATCAAGTTGAAAACGCGTTTTAATAAACTAAACAAAGCAAATATAAAAAATAGTATACAAAACTTGTTTTATAAGACGTTTTTCAGCACTTGTCATTTAATAGTATAATTAAAACATAGGGTTTTATAAGAAACGTTTTTTAGCACGCGTCCAGGTTTGGAAAACGAACCGCGCAGTGGCGAGTTTTCCAATGGACAAGTGCTACAAAACGCCTTATAAAACGAGTTTTTTATACTATTGTTTAAGTTTGCTTCACTTAATTTATTAAAAAGCATTTTTAGTTTGAATTAAAAACTTAACTCAAAATTTTATTTTTATTGGATGGCAACATTAACATTTTGAAGTAAAATGTAAATTTAGGTCAGACATATTGAAGAATGACATTTGCGAACTTTACTCACTTAATACTGAATGAATAGGCGTTTTTGAGAAAATGTTACCGTTGATATCCTTTTTCCAATTCTTCTAGTTATTCCCTTTACAAAAAAAACTAAGCCCCCGATAGTTTATAATGGCAAAATTTGTAAATAAAAAATACCTTGCGAGGGAAGAATTCATCTTTTTGCATCTGGAAAACCAACCTAATAAAATAAAATTTTGGGTTTAATAATGAAGCAATTCAGCAACCTTAAAAATCCGAATTTCGGGTTTTATAATGTGCTTATTGTAGAACGCAAATATAAAGACAATTTTTAGAAACACCCTGTACAGCGTGCTACATTCTTGAACATAATTTAATTCGGAAGAACATATACTTAGGTACTAAACATTTAACCACAACATTATAAACGATTATAAGTTTATTTTTGTTTAGGTATGTTGATAAGTTTTTTTATTGACGTAAAATATCTTATCTTAATTTTATATTAATTTGGTAAAACAAGAATTATATTCTGTGTTTTGTTAAATAGTTTATTTATTTGTTTTAACAACTTAAAAAATTATTGCCCCGTTTATACAGTGTACAGGATGTTCAAAAATTGGTACATAAACGCGATGGTACGTTATTGGGGTATAGTAGGTCTAGGAATCTTTAAAAGAATGTTAAAAAAAACCATCTTATATATCCTTGCAGATGTAAGGTCCCAAAGTGCAAAACTTCAAACGCTCATACCTTGAAAACTAGAAATGGGTTAGATCAGTGGGTGGGTTAGGTCAGTGAATTGGTTAGATAAGTGAGCCTGTTAGAGTTTTTTTTATAAAATGCTGACATTAAATAGGATACTCCTCGCAGTAATCAGAAAACATAAAATTTATATGAACAATAATTTTTTAAAATTACAAAAAAAAATCTGCGAAGAGGTTATACTATTAACTTTTCTATAAAAAAAAAGAATTATTAGCGAAAAGCATAAATGCGTATTAATTCTGACACTGACGTTTAAGATTTAATTTGTCTTAGAAAGGTGCTTTTGTTTCAATTTTTTTTTGCAAAGCCACCTTGACCGAGCCTAGACTTAAGTGACTTAGAGCTTTTTTATCACTAAAAACATATTTTTTTTACCATTTTGTCTTAAAAACACCACAAAAAAAAAACAAAAATATATTTTGATACAGAATTTAATTTCCTATCATTTTTATTACCTACGTTTTTTTTGTAAATTGAAAAATAACAAAGATACGGCTTTTTTTTAAATTGGGGGGCTTATGTGGGGCCGGACAAAAAAAACTTCAAAATACTTTCAGTATAGAATTTAAATGGCTTTAAGGTTAGCAGAAAAAAAATTCTGTAATTTTTATGATGACTGAAATATGAATTTTTTCTCACTTGGGGGGTGCCGCAGCCCCCTTTATTATTTTCCGATTTCTTTCAAAAATAATAGGGATCTAGATTTTAATGAGAACGATTTTTCCTGAAAATTTGAACTTGATGGGATCTTTAGTACTCAAGTTAGAGTGTCTACAAAAAACGTGACAGACGGACAGACGGACGGACAGACGGACGGACAGACGGACGGACAGACAGACGGACGGACGGATTTTTTGAAAGTTGTTCAAAATTCGATGAAATGCACGAATCTGCAAGAATTTTTGCTCTACGACGATTTTTAACGATTTTAGAATTTTCAAAACAATCACAATATACTCCTCGTTTTTGACTTTGTCTGCGAGGAGTATAATAACAGCACAAATTAACAAAAGAAATAATTTAATACAAAGCTACAGTCTATCTTAAATAATTTCACCATTTGTTTATCGTTTAAATGGTCAAATTACATTTTTATAATCAAATTAATTCTACAAAATTTTTATGAAATGAAGCTGACAACAATGTCAATAAAATCTAATGCAAAAGACTCATAGATGGGATTTTTAGATGTATTTTCCTAGACTGTGTTGCCAAATTTATGTAATTTTGTTCGCATTTTCCTTAATGAAAATAATAAATGATTTTTTTTTCACAAATTTTCCAGGAATCCCTACACATGCCCCAACAACGTACCAATTTTTGGAATCTCAGTAAAACTGCGCCACTGTAATATGTAATTATTAAGGGTCATGAAAAATCCATTGGAAATAAATGAATAAAATAATTAATCATAGAAATTAAATAGTGGAAAATTGCTAATAAATTATTATTTGACATCTTCTTTAAACTACCTTGTAGAAATTACTTATAAGTATGTATAGTTTAACTCGTAGTTTAATAGCGAGGGGAAATTCAATGAAAGAATTAGTGTACATTTTTTTAAGAATATGTTAAGAATTTGTTGGAAATTTGTAGAATTTGTAAAGAATTTGTTAAGAATTTGTAGAATTTGTTAAGAATTGGTAGAATTTGTTGAGAATTTGTAGAATTTGTTGAGAATTTGCTAAGAATTTGTTGCGAATTTGTTAGGAATTAGTGCACACAATTTGTCAATCTGATTTGCCCCTCGTTTAATAATTAGTATGTCGGCGTTAAATGGAAAATTAATAATTGTAATAATTATTTAACATGATTATTAAACGCTAACCAAGATGCTCACTGTAGGTATAATTTAAAAAAAAAAGTTAAACATTTCTTTTTATACCGTTTCTTTCCATTCCAAGTTTCTTTTATTTGCAAATAAATTAAAACATGGAATGTAAAGTTAATAGTAGTTTTCTTATCGAGTTTTATAAGCACGATTCTTTATTCACGAGTTTGTTAAAACAAGAGCGCAAGCGAGGGTTTTATAGACAAAGTAAATAAAGACATTTATAAAACGTGTTACGAACTATACCTTTCGAACGACCTCAAAATCAAACAATATCAGACTTTTTAAAAGAAAAAAATTTCCACTTGAAGAAAAGTTAGGTTAGAAAATACATTTTAGAAGTAGAAATTAAGATACATGTTGTAATATTCAATAAACGGTTATATTAGATCAAAATCCTATCTCTGCTACACTAAATACTGCTTAAAATTATAAAAATACTCCAAAAACAACTCGCGGTTTTAGCTTCAACGCGTTTTTCTAGCAAACTGGTTGACATTCGTAAAAACTAACACTAATAACATTTGCAATGGCTTTAATTTTTAAGAAATGTAAACATATTCCTAATTTTTACTGTAACTTTCTTTAGAATTCATTTTTATTAAAAGAAGACACAAAATAATACGTTTTTAAACGTAAATGCTATTACCCACGGCTTGCAAGACAATGCTAAAGGATTGTTTTAGGTTCAATCAAGTCGTGCGATAAGTGTCACTTTAAATACGGAAGTAGAAAAACTATTATTAGTTTATCAATTATCCCAAATACTTATACTTATTTTCAACTCATTTATGACGTTTTAAATTTTAAGTACGTCAAGCGAATATACAATTTATGGTCATTTCATAAACAAACGTAAATATTTTACGAAAAAAAAGTTGTGCGATATTTCGTAAATCTATGACGTTCTCTTTTTGGTAAATAAACAAGGTTTCTTTCATTAATACAAAACGGTAAAACACAATCGAATGTATACAGGGTGTCCAAAAATTGACGCATAAACCCTATGGTACTATCGTGGACATGGAATTTAAAACGATTTTTTTATCAGCCACCTTTGATTTTTTGAATTTTACTCTATTGTGAATGGGGTTTTTCATGTTAGTTTTCGAATGTTATTTTGACAACAAATGCGTCAAATGTATTTTATTAAAATAAATTATGTAAAATGTGCTGCCGGCGAGAAAAGTAGTAAGAAGATATTTCCTTTTTTAAATAATTCTGTTTTAGGATAACAATAAGGCTCTAATCTTCGTAAAACATCAGAGAAATGTTTCTTGTTAATATCGCTTCGCATAAAGCTTGAGATGTTTAAGCCACTATTTTGACCATATTTACAATGCAAAAATTGATCGTTTTAAATTCTATGTCCACGATAGCACCATAGAAGCGATGTGCCAATTTTGGGACACCCTGTATTTGTGTACTTGTTCTAAAAACAAACAATTTTTTATACGTCAATTTTTTTTCATGCACGTCCGAGTAATGTTATAAAAACAGTCGTCAAAACATGAGTCGCGTATTTGTCTAGAATAGGAAATTGAAATTGGGTTTTTTTAGGTCAAATTAGAAGGCGACGCCGACGCCAGACGTCCGTCCGTCCGGACGTTTCTTGACTAAAACAATATCATTTGGTCAACTTAAATATATCATAATAAAAACAGATTTTATTTTTTACACTTCTCGCGAATAAAGTCGAAAACTTAACCAATGGATAGGTTCTATGAAAAAAACGCCTTATGAAACAAGTTTTTTATATTTGCTTTATTAAATCTATCATAGGAATATTATAAAATCTATTAGCGAGCATTTTTAATTTGAATTTAAAACTTAACGTCAAACTTTATATTTATTGGATTGGTAACATTGACATTTTGACATAAAAAGTAATTTTAGGTCAGACATATTGAATAATGACATTTATAATAGTAAAATTTGTAAATAAAAAGAACATTGCAAGGGAAGGATTCATATTTTTGTATCTGGAAAACCAACGTGATAAAATAATATTTTGGGTTTTATAATGAAGCAATTCAGCAACCTTAAAAAGCAAAATTTCAAGTTCTGTAATGAGCTTATTATAGAACGCAAATATAAAAGTTATTTATGCTTTAGGACTTATGGTGCATTTAAGAAATTTTTATTTAAAAAATTAAACTAAACTAAAAATTAATCTAAGAAATTTGCGGCAGTTCCATCTGACATATTGACAAATGAGAAACTTCAATGTTAATGTCAGATGAGCCAATGAGCAGCCGTAATTTTCTTAAATTAATTCCTAATTTAGTCTAATTATTTAAATAAAAACTTCTTGAATGCAGCTTTATTCCTTATTATTAACGTTACATACTATCGTGGACATGGAATTTAAAACGATTTTTTATCAGCCACCTTTGATTTTTTGAATTTTACTCCATTGTGAATGGGGTTTTTTATGTCAGTTTTCGAATGTTATTTTGACAACAAATGCGTCAAATGTATTTTATTAAAATAAATTATGTTAAATGTGCTGCCGGCAAGATAAATAGTAAGAAGATATTTCCTATTTTAAATAATTTTGTTTTAGGATACCAATAAGGCTCTAATCTATGTAAAACATCAGAGAAATGTTTCTTGTTAATGTCAACTTTGCATAAAACTTGATATGTTTAAGCCACTATTTTGACCATATTTACAATGCAAAAATTGATCGTTTTAAATCACATGTCCACCATAGTACCTTAATGCGGCAAAATGCAGCAGCTGTATCATTTCAAATTAGGGATTAAGTTGTCCAATGCTTGCTTACAACTTGTAATCTGCCCCTAATACACTTCATTATTGATACCTGCTGACCTATGCAGATAATGCAAATTAAACTTGAACTTGATAAACAGTTATAATTGTCTCCCTACCCATTTCTCTTTATGTATTTATAGCCCAGGAAAACGTATCCACGAAAATCCATCGTCATCTTAATACCGTTTAAAAAAAGTGCACAATTACTCATTTACAAAGGAAGTTCCATATGTATAAAATCATCGATAACATACATAAAGATATTCAGAAGCTGGGTTTTATTGGATGCACAAAAAGGAGCTCTAGTACAGTCAATCTGTCATAAATTATGAGGGTACATCGACAAAATTCCTGGTAGGGCCGCCTTTTTTATATGATGTAACTGGATGTCCAAAGAGTAAAACCCCAAATTGGCGTATGTCTACCTGCTTCAGAAACGGTGTTATGTCCCCCCAAGGGACCCCCTTCAATTCGTAATTTAGTATCACAGTGAAACTACACCAAATTTTGAAAATAGATGTCAAATAAGATGTTTTAAAAAGATTTCTATAAAAAAAGAAAGTTTAAAAATATTCCTTTACCCCTTAAATTACCCCAAAGGGCCCCCTTCAATTCATCACGGTGAAGCTGCATCAAATGTTGCAAAATGATGTCAACTAAGGTTTTAAAAAGATTTTTACAAAAAAAAAATTCTTAAAAAATTCCTTTACCCCCTAAATAGCCCCCAAAGAGTAATAACCAATCACGTAGGATTTACACCAAATTTTGCAGATAAATGCAAAATAAGGTGCTTAAAAATATTTCCTTATAACTTTTTTTCAAAAAATAACTCCTTTGCCCCATAAACGAAGGGGGCTATTAAGGAGGGCATAGATTTTTTTTTTTAAATGTTATTAATAAATATTTTTTAGCATCTCATTTTACATTTATCTGCAAAATTTGGTGTAAATCCAACGTGATTGGTTATTACTCTTTGAGGGCTATTTAGGGGGTAAAAATTTTTTTTCAGAGGTAATGTTTTTACAAAAATCTTTTTAAAACCTTAGTTGACACCTATTTGCAAAATTTGATGCAGTTCCACCGTGATGAATTAAAGGGGGCTCTTTGGGGGGCCATAACTCCGTTTCTGCAATAGGTAGATATACGCCAATTTGGGGTTTTTCTCTTTGGACATTACATAAAAAAGGCGGCCCTACCCGGAATTTTGTTAATGTCCAAATACGGATTGACTGTACTATAACCTTAGTTTCCTATACTAAAAGATGAATTGAATCAATTGCTTAAGTTAAATATGGTTAAATAAAACGTAATAATAATTCCTAATCGAGTTTTCTAATGAAGTACTTTACTCTTGACCTATCCAACAAACACATTAAAATAAGTATGTTTTCATGCCAATTATCTCCAATGATTGTGTACCTACCTACATTATTTTATAAATAGACATCTTTTTTTTTGTCAATATTTGCATTGGTACACATTTTTCGTAAACAAAGCCAAAGAAATTTATCTTTCGACGGTTTGACAAAATTCAAATGTATTTTCATAAAATTATCAATAAGTTGATTAAGGCCCGGCCTTTAATTGTAACGCAATAGATGTTACGTAACAACATACAATGTAAAAATTGTTTTTTTGTATTTTAATTTAAGAAATTTATTATTTATTGCCTTAGTGTTTAAATTTTTGAAACTAAATCAATTAATTAATTTCATTATTTAATGTCCAGTTAAAAAACTTTTCTAAGAATCATTTAAAGTAACAAAATTAAGGCAGATGATTATGGAGAAACGATATGAATGGTTACATTTTCTCAAAAACGCCTATTCATTCAGTATTAAATGAGTAAAGTTTACAAATGTCATTATTCAATATGTCTAACTTTAATTTATTTTTCACTTCAAAATGTCAATGTTATGCTATAAGGTTGGTCATAAAAACAAAATTTTATCTTAAGTTATTAATTCAAATTAAAAATGCTTTTTAATGAATAAAATGATGCAAATATAAAAAATTGTATAAAAAACTCGTTTTATAAGGCGTTTTTTATCACTTGTCCATTGGAAAACTCGCCGTTGCGCGGCTCTTTTTCCAAACCTGAACGCGTGCTAAAAAACGTTCCTTATAAAACTCTATGTTTTAATATACTATTTATATTTGCGTTCTATAATAAGCACATTATGAAACCTGAAATTTGGTTTTTAAAAGTTGTTGAATTGCCCCATTATTAAAACCAATATTTTATTTTATTATGTGGTTTTCCAGATGCAAAAAGATGAATTTTTCCTTGCAAGGGTCTTATTTACAAATTTTACTATTATAAACTATACGATTTCAGCGATTATATTTTCTTAAAAACGCTATATTCATTCAGTATTAAGTGAGTAAAGTTTACAATGTCGTTATTCAATATGTCTTACTTTTTACATCAAAATATCAATGTTGCCAATCCAATAAAAATAAAATTTTATGTTAAGTTTTTCATTCAAATTAAAAATGCTTTTTTATAAATTGAATGAAGCAAATATAAAAAATAGTATAAAAGACTCGTTTTATAAGGCGTTTTTTAGCACTTGTCCAAACCTGGACGCTTGCTATAAAGCGTTTCTTATAAAACTCTATCTTTTAATATACTATTCTTTAAGTGATTCTTACTTTAAATGATTCTTAGATAAAAGTTTATGAACTGGGCATGTTCAAAAAGTAACTATAGTATATTTTTTTTATAGAGAGAATTTTTTACCTTTACCTTAAAAAAATTAGTTACTCTGATTGGTTGCATGCTCCGTGAATTTACACTAGAAAAATTCAAAATGGTCGCAGCAAAACATATGTTTTTTTTGGCATAAAAAAAACTTTGGTTATGCTTAACGTCAACTTCTATAGTGTCACTATAACAATCAAAACAAAAGTTGAACAGTTGAATTTTTTTTTAAATGTCAATATCTTGTCACGTCAACATGCCACTTAAAATTCTTATAAAAGAAATTGTTAGTTTTATAACACCATAAACAAATTTTAAATCCTCTTTAACAAAAAGATTATTTTTGGAATTGCTGTTAATGTGGATTGTGCATTGTAAACCTGTGTTTAATAGCTAGGCTGCTTCGGAAGATCCTGCTTTAAAAATCTTTTAAATAAATTAAGAGCATGAGACCGAAAGGGGGACTGGAATTTAAACCATGAACTGCAGAATTTGTTTATGCGAAAACTCTCAGGATCTAAACTAAAGTCCTTTCGCAAAAAAGGCGGCCAAATTTTGTATACATTATGCTTCACAAGCGGGGTTTTAATAGTGGTGATTTTTGCGGATGACGCTGTTTTAATAGTGCTTAAACGGAGCTTATCTGTTCTGCAATTTTATAAGTTTGCCGATTGAATAGTTTACAATAATCCACCGATTCTTCTAAGTTGTGCCACTAAACAATTATTTATTTTATTTCATTAAAATTTATTTTATGTACAACCTTTGAGAATCTAATATTATAATTTACAAATATTCTAAAAAGTCTTTCACTGCAAGTTAAATATTTTTTCCGCTACACTCAAATTGGCTTGTTCTCAAAGCTGTTTATTTTGCCGTCTGATGTTTCTGCAAAATGGCCAAAATATACTGCTGCAGTATGAATCGGTGTGGCTCAATTGCATTGAATTAAAAGGGGGCTTTTTGGCTTCTCATTTCACGTTTATATATAATTTGTTGCCCCTTTAATGCTTCTACATAACTAATACCTCCAAGATGATTGAGAATCCCCTTTATGGCCTCTATGGTACCCCAACCGTTACCCAACACACAAGACACTTTAACAACTTGTTACTCATTAAGAAATAGGTGTATGTGGACAAAAACATTAAATTTGTTTTGAATTTTAGTTTTTTGTGACAGATTTGTTTAAATCTTTCAGTTTTGACAAACGTTAGATTTTGAGCTTTGTTCGAAAATACAACAAAAAAGAGGAAAATTACTGAACAAACCCCTAACAGGCAACCCAAAAAACACATTTATCGTGTGGTCGGAGTTTCTCTCTATAAAAAAAATGAACTATAACTACCGAAAATATTAAAAATCAATTTAAGTTTTTAAATTATTTTATTAAGTTACTTATTAAAAGTAAAACAGAAGTTTGTATTTATATTTCGTGAACAATTTAATTTCTCATTTAACTTTTTAAACGTTTAATCTTCAAGATATCGCTTGCCACAAGGTAGAACCTTCGGTCTCGGGAATTTTACTAAAATATACAGTTGTTCCGGAAAAATTTGATGCCCTAGGGATATTAAGTATGATTAAATAAAGCAAATACAAAAAAAGATATACTATTGACAATTCCAACAAGAGAAATGTCACATTTTTTAGCAGACAAAAAGTGATTCGAAGCAAGGCATACTTCATTTTATCAGGCCGGCGCACTCTTATGTTGATTTTTTTGAATCCTGGAGGTCTTATTTTCTAGAAGGTCCAGTGTTCTGAAGTCACAAAAATTAGTTTGGCTACTCGCTAACGGTATCGCTTTCTTTAGTCAGCAATAAATGTGAATCCAATTACATTTAAAAAAAAAACCAGAGTAGCCGAGCTATATGGTGACAGATTTTACCCTGTATATTGTCATTAATGTCACTTGTGTTTGCTGGTTATGTAAGAAAAGTCAATAAAATTTAAAATTGCATTTAAAAACATGTTCAGGGCATCCGAATCGAAAACAATGGTCTCATCGTATACAGAAGTGATATAAAATGGTGGAATCTAAGATTCACTGTCGACCCTGGCGGGACGCCAAGTTATAAAAGAAGTCGTTCTTTATTTCTTTAAAGTATGCACCTACCAAACCTGAAGTGATTGACAGCTGTTTCGCCCTATTGGGGCTCATCAGAATCACGTATCAGGGATAGTCGATGCATAACCTCACATCTCAAGCAAAAATTGTTTCTTTTTTTAAATTTTTGCGCCTGTTTTATGTAACTTTTCAACATTTTTGAATTTTTAGTAACAGTAAATTAGAAATGTAATGCCAACTTTGTGGAAAATTCAACTTTTCAAAGAAAAAGGTTCTAGTTTTCATAGGTGACTGCGGTTTTTCAAATGTGAATGAGTAGTATAAAAATCTCGATTCATAAGGCGTTTTTAGTGCTAGTGCATGATTTTTTTGTGGCACTGCTAACTAATTTTGTTCCACAATAAAATAAATTAAGTATATTTTTCTTCTAATACTGTAAACACTAAAAATAACTAACAAAACAAAACTAAAATTTTACGCAAATTTGTATAAACATGTTATTGTTACAGGCAAAATTATCATAAGAATGTATTTTTTATGTTAAGTTTTAGTACTTAAAAATTCTTAGAAAAAGCACTCATTTAAAAAAAATTAAAAATTGTGTACGAAACAAAAATGAATGATTTGGGTAATTTTTAAATAAGTAAAATTATTTTATTTTTATTCCATTACGCCTATATATTTTTGGTGTCTTATAGCAATACTTTTTTTTTAACTTCCTACCTTATAAAATTATTAAAAAAAATGTTTAGTGCCACCTTCAAGTTATTTAGAATCAAATCAAAAGTAATGAAAGCATTTATTTATAGCATCTAAAGTTTAAAAACAAATATTGTAGGTATTGGCCCACTGCCACTGTTGCGAACATTTTGATTTTCATGGGACACGATTCAATTCATTTTTGTTTTAGATTATTTCATTTTTGTACAATTATTTTGCCTCTTTTTAGATGACACTATTTATTTATTATTCGTATCCCAGCACACATTTTTACCTAAAAATAAGTTTTCCATTTCACCTTTAAAATGACACTTATCACACGACTTTATTAAACCTAAAACAATCATTTAGCCATTATTTTGCAATCCGTGAGTAATAGCATTTTTATCCATGGGTGAAGTTGCAACAAGCTCTTTACCCACGGGCCGAAGATAGCGTCGCTTGCAAAAATGGAAAGATGACATTTTTAATATTTATTTTAATTGTCTAAAACATTTAATTTTGTGTTTATTATAAATAAAAATAAATTTTAATAAAAAAGAAAAATCTGACTTTTAAAATTATTATAATATTTTTGTTTTTTGAAATCAGATTTTGACAAAAAGAAATATTGAGGTCCTAATATAGATGTGCTATTTAGTAGTTATACGAGTATCTAAGAGCACAGATCTTTAAATCTGTGAATTTGAATCTATAGCCATAATGAAAAATAAATGTTTTTTTTAAGACTATGGTTTCAAATTCACAGATCTTCTAATCTGTGCTTCTAGAAGCTCGTATAAGTCATCTCCGTTGAGCTCCCGTCAATTCTACTAAATAGCACATCAACATGAGGGCCCCATCGTATATTAAAACTAAATGTAGTTTTGAAACTACAAAAATCGGGCTACAAACCTATTATGGTTTCATTTAAAACGATTATTTCTTTGTGTAGAAAATCTGACTTCAAAAATCATTGTACTATTTTTGTTTTTTTTTTTCGACTACTGATACATTTTTTGGGCTATATACATTACGTGGTCATGCCAAACCATAATACGTTAATTTACCATGTTTTTTTAGACTTGTAAATGATTAAAATTGCAACACGTTATTCCCTAATTAAGATGTGCTTGTTCAAAGATTTCAATGTAGAAAGAAAAACATCAAAAGTACTATTTTATATTTGCGTTCTATAATATGCACATTATGAAACCCGAAATTTGGTTTTTTAAAGTTTCTGCATTGCTTCATTATTAAACCCAAAATTTTATTTTATTGGTTGGTTTTCCTGATGCAAAAAAAAAAATTCTTCTCTTGCAAGGTACCTTTTTATTTACAAATTTTACTATAATAATCAATCGAGAGACATAGTTTTTGTGTAGAGGGAATAACTAGAAGAATTGGAGAAACGATATCAATGGTTACATTTTCTCAAAAACGCCTATTCATTCAGTATTAAATGAGTAAAATTTACAAATGCCATTATTCAATATGTCTGACTTAAATTTATTTTTTACTTCAAAATGTCAATTTTATGCTATAAGGTTGGTCATAAAAACAAAATTTCATTTTGAATTTTTAATTTAAGTTAAAAATGCTTTTAAATGAATTAAAAAAGCAAATATAAAAAATAGTATAAAAAACCGGTTTTATAAGGCGTTTTTTATCACTTGTCCATTGGAAAACTCGCCGCTGTGTGGCTCTTTTTCCAAACCTGGACGCGTGCTAAAAAACGTTCCTTATAAAACTCTATGTTTTAATATACTAAATTAGTAATTTTACCATATTTTTATTATTTCTTGCACTCAGTACCACTTCTCTGTATCACAAACACTACCCTAAATATTTTTAATCATAGTTATTGATGTATTACTCCGTATTTTTACATATTTTGTTGAAATTTCGAAAAATAGCTGACATTCAGAGAGATGACTTTTACGAACTTTGAGCGCACAGAACATCTCATTTATGAGTTTGCATTTAGAGTCTTAAGAATTTTCTTTTTAAGTTTTTTCTAATGCTGTTTTCTTTTTTGCAGCCGTACCTTTCCCGCCGAGTCATAAGCTAACGATAGCCGAAGTTTTCGACCAACGGACGTCGAAACCGCGACCGGAAGTTCTCAAGCAACATTTCATACTCGAAGGACGGATAGATGAACCTGCCGCATTACGGATTATCAATGAAGGAGCACAACTTCTTCGCAGTGAGAAAACTATGATAGATATAGAAGCTCCCGTTACAGGTTAGTCAAATTATTTTATTAAGTACTATCGTGGACATGGAATTTTTTATCAGCCACCTTTGATTTTTTGAATTTTACTCCATTGTGAATGTGGTTTTTTATGTCAGTTTTCGAATGTTATTTTGACAACAAATGCGTCAAATGTATTTTATTAAAATAAATTATGTAACATATGCTGCAGGCGAGAACAATAGTGAGAAGATATTTCCTATTTTAAATAATTTTGTTTTAGGATAACAATAAGGCTCTAATCTTTGTAAAACCTTAGAGAAATGTTTCTTATTAATGTCCACTTCGCATATAACTTAAGATGTTTAAGCCACTATTTTAACCATGTTTACAATGCAAAAATTGATCGTTTTAAATTCCATGTCCACGATGGTACTGGCTATTAAACAAGTCCTGGTTGTTCGCACTTTAAGCATGTCGTCTTTCTGTCTCTAGGTTAATAATATTTCATTACAATGCAATTGAATATCGCGAAGACAAATAATAGTAGTTTTTCTACTTCCACCTTTAAAATGACACTTATCGCACGACTTGATTAAACCTAAAACAATCCTTAGCTACGTCTTGCAAACCGTTAGTAAAATGGCACTTTACCCACAGGGTGAAGTTGCAACAAGCTCTTTAGCCACAGGCCGAAGTTAGCGTTACTAGCAGAAACTGACAGATGAAATTTTTGTATTTATTTTAATTGTCAAAAACGTATAATTTGGTGTCTTCTTTTAATAAAAATAAATTATAATTAAAGTTACAGGGATAAATTAACTATACCTATGTTTACATTTCTTAAAAATTAAAGCCATTGCAAATGATGTTAGTGTTAGTTTTTACGGATGTCAACAAGTCTGCTAGAAAAACGCGTTGACAACCGATAGTTGTCTTTGGAGTATTTTTATAATTTTAGACAGTATTTAGTGTAGCTGAGATAAAATTTGAAATTAACATAACCGTTTATCCTCTACTACACTAAATACTGTCTAAAATTATAAAAATACTGCAAAAACAACTCACGGTTTTAGCTTCATCGCGTTTTTCTAGCAGACTTGTTGACACCCCTTAAAACTAACACATACAACATTTGCAATGGCTTTAATTTTTAGAAAATGTAAACATATACATAGTTAATTAGTCACTATAACTTTAATTAGAATTCATTTTTATTAAAAGAAGACACTAAATTATACGTTTTTGACAACTAAAATAAATACAAAAAATGTCATCTGTCTTTTTCTGCTAGTAACGCTAACTTCAGCCCGCGGGTAAAGAACTTGTTGCAACTTCACTCCGTGGCTAAAATGCTATTACTCACGACTCACGACTTGTTAAACAATGGCTAAAGTATTGTTTTAGGTTTAGTCAAGTCGTGCAATAAGTGTAATTTTAAAGATGGAAGTAGTAAAATGTCCTGTTTGTTAAAATACTGTAAGCTATGCTAATACCTAACTTACTCATTAGTTGATGTACTTGTATTTCCTACGTAATATTTCTTAGTTAAATACCGATGTGTCATGAACTTTGACATTATTAAGCTCGAATAAACCAACTGAAGCCGACTAAAAGAGTTAATTATTGGTCTCGATAAGGTTTCAGGAAAATAAAATATTACACTATGTTGCGCCAATGTGATTATAATTCGGTTAAACCTTATTTTTAGTAGTAGTAGCTTGTTAAATAACATCACAGAATAATAAAACTTAAAAACACAATCTGTACAAAATTTAATGCTATAATTTTGGTCATAACTCCAAATAGCATTAGACGCATAGAAAAATAGTTATTGGCCAAAAACGGTTTTTCGTGACCTTTGACTCCGACAAAAAAGTTTAGCTCACACGGGATCAATGAGGACTTTTGAGACTACTTTTTTAATGTTAAAACAAAGGCGTATGCAAAAATTCAGCTTGTTATCTCAAATTCCGAGATTGAATGTTTTATTTTGGGGTATTTGTACAATCAATAAAATAAAGGTAATAAAAACGGTCATTCAAAATACATTTTAAAAATTTTGGGCCCCTTTAAAAATGGGTTTAACAGTGTTAAGTAACAGTAAAAACTGCATGTAAATTCTTTACTTTTAAGAACTTAGTAATACCGTTTATTTTTTTAAATATCCAAATTTAAGTTATAACTTTTTTATCACTTGAAATTTCTGAGAAACTGTACCGTTTACGAATAAACTGCCAAAAACACTCTTCATGTACCCCATATTTTTGCATAAGACTAGACTTTCTTTTGAAATTTCTACATCACTGACCACTGTCACTAAATTGAATTAAGTTTCTTGTCAAGATAAATGCAAAATATGAGTTACATTAAGAGACTTTTGGAAGTTTATTTAAAAACGGTGAGGTATTTCTCAGAAATTTTAAGTATAAAAAAAGATTTCAATTGAATTGGGGTATTCAAAAAAATAAACAAAATTACAAAATTCTTAAAGGTAAAGAAATTACATGCAGATTTTATCAACACTACCAGTGTTTTACACATTTTAAAAGCGTCCCCAAATTTCAAAATGCGTTTCAAATGACCGTTTTTATAACCTTTATTGATTGTACAGATTTCATGATGGTTAGAGAAATCATTTGGTAAATATATACGATCACGTGTTTGTAGTCTACCTGCTTAAAGACCATTATTTCCGAAGGGGGGCACTTTTTCAAAAAACTATTTTGCCGAATGTCTTGGATTTTTTCCAGCTATTTGCCATATCAAAAAAAGCAAACTAAACGCAGACACCCTGTATGTGATATACGAACGATATCTTGGAAGGGCCTGCAAAAAGAGGCCTCGGTTAAACGGCGAGGCAGGGTGAATGCTAAAAAGCAGCAAGGCTAGAAAAGTCCTGCGGGAATTAGGGATAGACATCAATTCTGATTAAATATGCTTCTTGCAATTCCACTTCTTAATTACACAGTGAATGGCCCTTCTTCCCCGTCTAGCTGTAATTTCGTTTGGATTTTAACTTCATTTTCATTTAATGATTTATTGCGACCGACCCGACATAAACTTTTGCAATTCATGAAATCATTTTGGGATGGAAACCCGATTTAACAGGAACAATGAATTTTCGGGCGGTTAATTTACGTTAAAATTAAAATTGTGGCTGTGCTAAAATTTAGTGCAATGTCGTTTTACGAAAGCATTTTCAAAAAAGTAGTTTTCGTATAGTACGAGAGCTGGCAACCAAAAACACATATCACCGAACGTTGTCATGATTTTTTGTGCATTACATTATATTTAATATTTCTTAACTTTTGTCCAATTCACTGGCAGCGCTAACAGGTAGCGTTTTTTTTTTAAACATCATAAGTGGGACACTTTTTTTAAGAAATAAAATAATATGTGCAAATATGAGCCTTAACACTGCCAGACATTTATGAAGTGAACATTTTTAATTTTGTGTAATCTGTAGACTTTTATGCATAAAATAAGAAATTTTTATTACAAGGTTTTCTGTCCTTGGAAAGCACATTTGAAAAGTGATTAAACCATCATAAAGGGTTGGCAGGGTTATAGCTCGAAGGTGCAAAAATAAATTTTGTTGTACGAAGAAATCGATTCCACTTATGATGTTTTTACCTTAAATAAAAACGCTGCCTGTTTGGTCTGTCATTTTGTTGGATTAAGAAAAATAATATTTAATATTATGTAACATCAAAAAATCATGACAACGTTAATGATGCGGATTTTCATGTTGATAGCTCCTATACTACATGGTTTAATAAGAGGAAGAATAAGGAAATCATTTTTTTTTTATAAAACACGCCCATTGTTCCTCAAAGCTCTGTGGCATACACCCTGTATAGCTGTAACCTATTGTATAGCGTGTACAGTTGTAGAGGTGGTAGGCTAATAGTAAATTAAGCAATTCTTATAATGAGTAATCAGTCAGTAATTAACATCGACACTTGAATGTATTTATCGGAAGTTCCCTAAAATAAATACCTTGTACCTGATGACGACTTATAATTTAACGCCCTAAATACCAAATCCTTTACATGGCGATCCTGCCAGGATTGATTCTGCATCGTAGTGATTCTGTATCGTGGTGATTATGCATTGAATTGATCCTGTCTAAATTAAGTGCGACATAATGGGTTCCAAATCATCTAAGCAAGCAGAGGTTACCGACACGGGCGTGGTAAACTCAAATTTCATAGTCCAAGAACAGGCCCTCTTCCCCATGACGTAAGAGTTTTAATGTACGTCCTTACCGTATCGGTCCTGATTTTGGTGTTTCTCAAGATCAAAAAAGCTCATCGCCGAGGGTTGAAAAGAGACTTAACCAGAAGCGTAGTGTTTAGAACGCAATCTGGCGATCTTAAATAGAGTGCAAAGTGCAAAACACCAAGGGCCCTGAGAATTTTTACTCGGGTCATATCCTATCGTTCAATTGGAATTGGATTTGGAATTGGAATTGGATTTGGATTTGGAATTGGATTTGGATTTGGAATTGGATTTGGAATTGGATTTGGAATAGCTGCTGACGAGTCAACGCCACACCCAGGTTATACGTAAGAGGTTCAACGGCACCACGGGTATGTTACTTTACATATACTTTTTGCTGACGCGGTTAGTGCAACGAACACATACTTTTGCTGACATTTCGATTTAGTTTTATTTGTTATTTCATAATTTTAAAAGAGCGTATTAAAAATTTTAAAATGCAATGTTTTTTTTTGCAAACAATTTTTTATAATTTAAGAATTTGTACATATGTCTGTAGTTGTAAGAAGGGAAGAGATCCTTCAAGCACTAAATAGGTACAAGCAAACTATTACCAACGAATCTAAACGCGTTCTTAAAAGAAATGTACCAAAATCTCAACAAGTAAGAGACGAGGTCAGAGACAACTTGGTTACCTATTATAACAAATTCACTAATCTCTTAGCAAAAGCTTGGGCTTCCTTAAACGAAGATTCGCTAAATATAGCTAAAAAATTATTTACTAGCATAAGAGATAAAGTGATTAGGGCATTTCAGGTACTAGGCGTTGTTTATAAGGTTCCATCGTCGTGCTTACAAGGGATAAATTCTGAGATCATTGACGAAAATCTTATTCTTAGTGAGGAAGAAGAAGAAGAAGAAAAAGTTCCTCAAGAACCAAAAACCGAACTCCCTACAACAATGGCATTAACAAAAATAGAATTTTTTAATTTTGCCAGCAAGATTTTGCCCAACGAGTTTGATGGATCGGCAGATAGGTTGCAATCCTTTGTTGATGCTCTCGTTTTATTAGATGCTAACTCAGACGGTCACGAGGACAATGCTAAAGCATATGCCAGAACAAAGCTGACAGGAAAAGCACGTGACCTTATCTCAGATGGAGATACACTTGTACAAATTATCAACAAACTTAAAACGGGCTTGAAAACCGAAAGCTCACAATTAGTTTCGGCCAAACTTTTAGCCGTTAAGCAAGGCAATAAAGATGCTAGTAAATATGCAGGAGAGGTAGAATTACTAGCATCAAGCCTTAAAAGGGCTTTTATTAACGAAGGAGTACCAGTAGCCACCGCAGAGACCTTCACTACAAATGCAACAGTGAAAACTCTGGTGAAAAATTCTGCCTCTGAGAGGACCAAGTTGGTTATGGAGGCAGGACAGTTCTCAAATAGCCAAGAGGCGCTAACCAAGTTTATAGGCGTTAGCGCGGAGCACAATGAGGCTACAGTCCTCTTCGCGGGACAAAGTAATTATCGTGGATTTCGCGGGGGATCAAGAAACTACGGTCGAGGTAGGCAGTACAACTCACAATACAACAACAATAATGATAACTACAATCATTATAACCAAAGAGGTCACAATCAGGTCAGCTCATCTAACCGAGGGCAAAACCGCAGACACAGAAACAGGGATAACAATCGCGGTAATAATCCGAGAAGATTCGTGGGAGCCTACGAGTCTGAGAGTCCTCAGGGAAACGAGAGGGACCCCCAACAAGGTCCATTGGGGGCTCAGTAAATATTTTTAATTTGGATCTTGCACTTTCTAATTTTATTTCTGTCCACACCAAAATGACAGATCATCACAAGATTTTGCTGCTTGTAGACACCGGTGCGGATATATCTTTGTTCAAAAGAACCAAAATAAATCACAACCAAATTGTAGACCGTGGTCAAGTAAGTACAATCAAGGGCGTAACAGAGGGCGTTACAAGATCAATAGCAACGACAAATACTGTGATCTATATGGAAGAGGCTGCAATTCAGCACACATTTCACATAGTTGCTGAAGATTTCCCGATCCCTGCTGATGGTATCCTAGGAAGAGATTTTATCTCAAGATACCAATGCCGCTTAGACTATGCTTACTGGACAATGACCATAAGGAATGGTCGCAAAGAATTAACCATTCCCATCTACAATAGTCCCGAAGAGAATGTCCTTATTATTCCACCCCGTTGTGAAGTAATAAGATACGTCGACAAGCTTAAAAACCTCACGGAAGACGTTGTTATAAAGAATAAGGAATTAGCACCAGGAATATTTGTCGCAGGAACAATAACATCAGGCAGTAACCCACTTGTGAAAATAATAAACACAACATTAGAAAGTGTAGCAATAAAAACATCTGATCTTGAAACTGTAAGATTATCAAATTTTTCAGTATTTCATGTAGAGCATAATAAAAGTAACAGTAATAAAGATATTATGCAACAATTAACAACTGATATTCCTGCACTTGTAAAGGAAGAGATGTCTAATCTATGCAGAGAGTATAAAGATATTTTTGGAGATAAATCTGAACAACTCACAACAAATAATTTTTATCAGCAGAAACTTCGCCTAAACGACCACACACCAGTTTATATAAAGAACTATCGAACGCCGAACGCTCAAAAATCGGAAATCAACAAACAAATCAAGAAAATGATCGAAGATGAAATAATTGAACCGTCGGTTTCAGAATATAACAGTCCCATTCTATTAGTGCCAAAGAAATCTACAAACGATGAAAAGAAGTGGCGTCTTGTCATCGATTTTAGGCAATTAAACAAAAAATTAGTTGCAGATAAGTTTCCTTTACCAAGAATAGACGACATTTTAGATCAGTTAGGTCGAGCCAAGTGGTTTTCTGTTCTAGATCTAATGTCAGGCTTTCATCAAATACCATTAGAAGAAAATTCCAGAGATGTAACATCTTTTAGTGTAGATTCTGGATCTTATAGGTTTACTAGACTACCTTTTGGTTTAAAGATCAGCCCGAACAGCTTTCAACGAATGATGTCCATCGCATTTTCAGGTATAACACCCGAGAAAGCATTCCTTTATATGGATGATCTAATAGTCATCGGATGTTCTACAGAACATCACCTCAATAATCTCAGAAAAGTGTTTAATACTTGCAGAAAATATAATTTAAAACTAAATCCGGAAAAATGCAAATTTTTTAAAAATGAGGTCACGTATCTAGGTCACAAAATCACTGACAAAGGTATTTTACCAGATGAGTCGAAATACGAGATCATAAACAAGTATCCTATGCCAACAGACGCTGACTCAGTTAAGCGCTTTGTTGCATTCTGCAATTACTACCGGAGATTTATTGCGAATTTTGCAGAAATAGCGAAACCACTTAACAAATTGTCCAAAAAAGGAGCTAAATTTGTTTGGACAGAAGAATGTCAACAGTCCTTCATTAAGTTAAAAAATTCACTGTTATCTCCACAAATTTTACAGTATCCAGATTTTAGTAAAGAATTCATTTTAACTACCGATGCATCAAAAGAAGCTTGCGGGGCAGTATTAGCTCAAACACACGGTGACATAGAACTTCCCGTCGCATTTGCATCTAGATCGTTTACAAAAGGAGAGGCCAACAAGTCAACTATCGAAAAGGAATTGGCAGCTATACATTGGGCCATCAAGTACTTCAGACCCTATGTATATGGAAAGAAATTTTTGGTAAAATCTGATCACAGAAGTCTTATCTATTTGTTTTCCATGAAAGATCCTTCCTCAAAGCTCACAAGAATGAGACTAGATCTGGAAGAGTACAATTTTGAAATTCAGTATATTAAAGGCCGAGATAATGTAGGCGCTGATGCTCTCTCAAGAATTAGCATAGACGATTTAAAGAAAATCTCTACTAAGACAAGTCAAATACTTGCCGTAACCAGATCAATGTCCAAAAAAGTTCAGAACGACACAATCCAATCAAGCAGTACTACTCAGGTTGTAAGTACAAATAAGCCAAAAATTTACGAATGTGGTAACAACTTTAAGATAAATAAATTACCGTTAGCACAATTTGAAATCAAGCCCAAATATTTAAGGATATTTTTATGGGATAAATTTAAACTCAGCGCTGAAGAAAAAATAACCATCACTAACGACAAATTTTCATTAGAGAAAATTTTGTCTAAGCTTGATAAAATGGCTGGTGATAACAATTTTGAAAGAGTAATATTACGAAAATATAGCTCTATATTTACATTGTGCACAATCAACGAGTTGAAAACGGTAGGAGAAATGACATTAAAAAATTTAAGAATAATCATAGTCGAGGATCCTCAAGTTATCAAGAAGCCAGATAATATCGCTGGAGTATTGAATAAATATCATGATGACCCCATGACAGGAGGTCACTGCGGTCAAAAGAAACTGCTAAAAAAGCTCAGACTGCAATATAGATGGAAAGGCATGTCTCGAGATGTAGCTAACTATGTTAAGGTTTGCAAACAATGTCAACTCAACAAAATTAAGGCAAAAACCATCGAACCAATGGTTATTACGCCAACACCTCAAAAAGCCTTTGATATAACTTGTATAGACACGATCGGACCTTTTATAAAAACGTCAAACGGAAATTCGTATGCAGTTACGATACAGTGTGAATTAACAAAATATGTAGTGATTGTGCCAATTCCAAATAAAGAAGCAAAAACCATCGCAAAAGCCATCTTTGAAAATTTTATTTTGGTATACGGGCCTATGGCAGAAATCAGAACTGACATGGGTACGGAGTACAAAAACGAAGTTTTAGATAACCTTTCTAAATTATTAAACATCAATCGCAAAATTTCAACAGCTTATCACAGTCAAAGCATTGGCGGTTGCGAAAGAAACCATCGGGTTTTAAACGAGTACATGAGAATGTACATTAATGAATCTCAAACAGATTGGGATGACTGGCTCAGGTACTACAGTTTTTGTTATAATACAACACCCAGCGAGTATCATAACTACACACCATTCGAGTTAATTTATTCCAAAAGGCCGGAAATGCCTGAATCACTTTTAGGTATTTCAATTGATCCAGTGTATAACATGGACATGTATCATAACGAGGTTAAGTTTAGGCTTCAATTAGCAAACAATCGTGCCAAGGGATTCTTGGAAAAAGCTAAGGAGAAACGTAAAATTGCCTATGATAGGGAAGCCAAGTCCATGACCGTTAACCCGGGAGATTTAGTACTTATCACTAATGAAAATAGAAATAAATTTGATCCGTGGTTTAAGGGTCCCTTCCCTGTTATTAGTTGTGATGGTGTTAATTGCACCATAAAGGACAATAAATCAAAAGAAGTGACAGTGCATAAAAATAGAGTGCGACCTTTTCATCGCTAAAAAACTTCGCGAAGTGTATTAAAAACTCTCAATGAAAATAATTTAACCGCGCGGTACCGCTAATATAAGTTATTTTTATAAAATAGTAATAGGATATAGGTCACACATGCAACGACCTACATCAACTTTGTAGTAGCAGTATAGGTACTTCACTTACCTACACAATTACTATCATATTTTTTTATGTAGAACAACTTAGTAACAGGATATCTCACTAAACCAAGAATAGTTTACTTAAATTTAATAACCTAAAGCAGATAGTACACTTTATTTTTTAGTATTTCCTCTTTAATTTAAAAACTTCTTTAAACTAAAAGAGTAAATTCTTCTAGGGGTTGGTGGAGACCTTAATAATTTACTGACGCATAACGTCAAATTATTTAATCATATATTTATTTGGGTTTTTTAGTAATATTAAGTTTCATCTGTCATTTATAGGTTTAGTTCGCAAGTTAAAAAATTTCAGTTACATTTACAACTTCAAAATATTTTAGTCACAATTTTTATTCCTACAATAATTTATCACCAAAATATTAAATGAATGTTCTTCGTCAATGGCCATGTATGAAGTCCATTCTTTTAAAGAAGGAAGGTGTGGCATACACCCTGTATAGCTGTAACCTATTGTATAGCGTGTACAGTTGTAGAGGTGGTAGGCTAATAGTAAATTAAGCAATTCTTATAATGAGTAATCAGTCAGTAATTAACATCGACACTTGAATGTATTTATCGGAAGTTCCCTAAAATAAATACCTTGTACCTGATGACGACTTATAATTTAACGCCCTAAATACCAAATCCTTTACAGCTCCAAAAAATCGGGTCATAATCGTTCGAGAGCCTCTTTGTAAATATTTGATCCCGATTTATTAAATGTTTGGTCATAGAATAGATTCAATAGAGAGCTCGTTTGTTAGCAGTAGGTACTTAGTTAATGAGCCAAGGTAAATTTCTTATCTTTAAAAACAATACCTAATTATATGGAAGCATAAAACTGGTGACATTTTATTATTGACTACGCGTTTTTTAAATACCTATTTTCATAACAAACAAAAAAGTTCAAACACAGGGTGTTTGCTCTTTATTATACAGGGCGTCCAAAAATGGCGCATAAACGCGATGGGGCATTCACAGGGATCCCTAGAAAATTATCAAAAACAATTGTGTTTTATATTCATCGAAAAAAATGCGAACACAGTGGCATAAGTTCGGCAACACAGTTTGTAAAATACATCTCAAAAACTCATCTAGATTTTTGATAATACATTTTTTTATTAGATCATATGGACACTGCAATTTGACCATTTAAAGGATAAACAAATGGTAAAATAATTTTAGATAGATTGTGCCATTCTGTTTATTCATTTCTTTCTTTAATATGTGCTGTTATCTTCAAGATATATGCGTTTAAAGTTTCGCACTTTAGGACCTCATATCTCCAAGGGGATTTAAGATCAATTTTTTAAAAAAAAATTCTGGGGCGCCCTAACAACGTTCCATTGCGCTTATGCGCCATTTTTTGGACACCCTGTGTAGGGTGACCTCGAAAAAATGTCTTTATCCCTTTTCAGAAAAGGGCTTTTGTCAAAAAAAAAAGTATGAAGTAAAAGTTTTTTAGAACCTTATTTGGCATCTATTTGCAAAGTTTGGTGTAAATCCAAGTTTGAATATTACGTACTTTTCGGGAGTCATTTAGGGGAAGATTTTTTTTTTTTTTCGAATAGTAGGTTTCAGTAGAATTTTGATTCTGTCAGATTTAGCCACTTTTTTAGAACAATATTTTGTGAAAATAAAAGGTTTTCTTAGAAAACTCTTGGTATAAAAATGTGCTATAATGTCTTAAATTCGATATTTCAAGTTTAGTTCATTATAAAACTCCACAATATACAGTTTATGTGTTAATGTTGTGCACCTCCAAGATGTGAATTTTAAACGCAAATTGCTTGGAAAAGCAACCATATCAAGAGGTCTAGTAAGTACCATTGTAAAATTTAAAAAAAATTCTATTACCTAGAACAAACCATACCCCTTGATATGGTTGTTTTCTCAAGCAATTCGCGTTTAAAGCTGACATCTTGATGGGTAATCATCATCATCCAGATTAATAAGGAATTTTTTAATTCTTGTGGTAGAGTCTCGGGTAATTTTAAATTAAAATATCGTAAATAAGATATTAAGGATCATTTTTACACCAATGGGACCTTAAAAACTCTCTTATTTTTCTTTAAATAATGTTTTAAAAAGACCAATGTTGGAAACAAAAAGTATACAAAAAAAATATCCATTTTTTGTGCTCCGTAATGTTGGTTGCCTAAAAAAATTCCACAGATAGTATTTTAATGCACTTCTGTGACGTAGGGCTTGACCGTGTCTATTGATTATAAAAAATGAATGCATTTTTTGATTAACAATTTTTATTAACAAAGATAATTTATTGTACACGCCACGAAAAACAACGTTTACATGCTAAATTTACGGTAAAAAATGAAAAGAAAATAGGGCACATAAAAAAAACAATATAAAAGACGGTCCATGTAGGTAATTTTTCGTAAAACCGGTAAAAATGGAAGACGCTCTTGATTTAACTTGCTTCATTTTTATATTATCCATGTGTCTATGTCCAAGTGGCCTTCTTACTAGGAAATTTAATACGCTGGGGCGTAGTTGTTTTTGGAGGTGGATTTGTAGGGGCTGGGGCTCGCGTAGGCTTCGTATGTGGTGGCTTATCTTGGGCGTTTGTAACACTAATCAACATGATGAACAGACATAATAATTTTAAGATGGAGTACATTTTTTTCGGAAACATTATTAAAAAATTTGACGAGAAAAAATAATCACGAGAAAAAATAAACACAAGTTTGACTTTTAGTTATTTTTTTGTTTGAAATTGACACCAATGACCAAAGCATTCTTCGATAACCAGAAATTAAATTTTCCAAATGATTTGTCTTCTTTGGAGCTAAATAGGGCCCCTGTCATTTTTTGCAACAAATTTATGATTAGAAATGGTAAAGTAGGATCCAAAAATCTTATATACAGTGAGAGGCAAAAGTCCCCCCCCCTGGCTTTAACTTTTGAACGGTTCGAGATATTGATTTCCAAAAAATTTTAAATTAATTTACACAAAAAAAACTACCTTTTGACAATTTTGGATTAATAAAAAGTAATAACCCCCAGATGGGGGGACTCTGAACTTATTTTTTTTAATGTAAAGAGGGGTCAAGTGACCCCTCATCTGAAAGGTATTTTATTTTCTAACACAATGGTGTTTACCAATTTAAGATATATTTATTATTTTTTTTGCTAGGAGCTTCTCAATAAAAAGAACGATTTTCCTAATAAATGCAACAGTGAAAAAATAAAACTATTTAAAATTAGGTAAGGGTGCATGTTTTTCTTTAATTTAAAAAAATATGTAATATATTTTGTTAAAATGTGTTATACCCTGTGTCTCAACATAAAATACAAAAAAACAAAAACGTATGCTTTTAAATATTTTTTTTTTAATTAATTATATTTTTTAACCCTATTATACTCGTTTTTTTGAAAAAAAAATAATTCTGGTAAGTAATTTTAAAACATTTATTATAAAACATACTAACAAAAAAAAAATTATTAATATTTTTAAATAAAAAGAAACATACACCCCTACTTACTTTGGAGTCACTTAAGTCTTTTATTGTTGCATTTATTACGTAAAACAGGGTTTTTGTACTTTATTTTAAAACGCACACTACAAGAGAACTACTGAATTAATCTTATTGTCATTGTTTTTTTCTTTTTTTATTAACTTATTTTACATTGGTCTGTTTCTGCAACTGTGGCTTAATACCGATGCTCTGAGTGAGACTACCCCCAACCGAGAAATTTTGTCGTATCCCTTCCTCTCTCAAAGATGGGTAGAGCTCTTTTACGTGCACATGTGCACACGGGACCGCATTTGTTACTTCGTCTTCCGAGCGAAGGTATCACTAGAAACATTTATCCCACCAGTAAATGTTACCAGCAGACTTTTTTCATTTTTGGATCACTCCCGGGTTCGAACCCGGGTCACTTTGGTGAGAGGCAGTGATACTTACCTCGACACCAGGCCTGCTGGCATAAATGTCATTGTCTTGGAAATAAAAATAGCTTTCAAATGAGGGGTCACTTGACCCCTCTTTACATTTAAAAAAATTCAGTTGATAGTCCCCCAATGTGGGGGTTATTATTTAAAAAAAAAACAATTTCGTCAAAAGGTAGTTTTTTTAGTGCAAATTTGTCAGGATTTTTTATATCTCAAACCGTTCAAAAGTTAAGGTGGGGGGGGGCGGACTTTTGCCTCGCACTGTATTGGGGCGCAGGGGGGTTACGACAATAATTTCGACAAGCCTCCAGCAATTGATCGCTAAAGTATGATTTTTAAAGCTTACGTTTTAAATTATAAGGTTAAATTCAACTGGATACCTTTGTAAATGCTTCTAAAAGAAAGTGTACTAGTGAGCTCTAGGGGGGCCCATGGAAACATTTGAAGGTATTGCAAATTAAAAGCAGTTAATGGACCTTCTTAGGAATCCAAATATGAAGTTTCATGTAAAAATGTTAAAATGCAAAGGTGTAAAAAATAATGTAAAAATAAAAAAAGAAAGAGCCCCAGTGGGGCTCCTATGAAAATTTCGAGCGGGCTCCAGCAACCAATTCTTTTCAAATGTTGTAAAGATCATATGTTGTTAATTTCAGACCTCGGTCACATTTTGCAGATAGATTCCCCTTAAAGACCTAGCTACAATTCAATTTCAGAAAAGAAACAAATACAATCTAATTTTTTCGAAATTAAAATGGTTCTTTCTGAAATTAATTTGATGATTTCTGAATTACAATTCGTGTTTTCTGAAATTCAATTGATGGTTTCTGATTATAAAATGGTACATTCTGAATTAAATCTAGAAAAGGTGTAGTGTCACCTTTTTATTTTATTAGTCTTATTTTAAAACTATACAATCGTTTGCCACCTTACATTATTTTTCAATTCATTTTTTACCATGTATGATAATTAGAATCGTTAATAAAAAAGTAACAAAAACGTCCTTGCAAATAGAACAAGCTTTTGATTCTTTAAGTCTTTTGTCTGGACATTTGCGGGGGCAGGGTTTGGCAGTGGATTTTTCATTGTTTGGAGATTCCCTGTTGGTCCTTGGTAATGCACTAGTCAAGGTAGTAGCTCTTGCAGTGGTCGGAGTAGTAGTTCTTGCAGTAATTAAGGTAGTAGTTTTTGCGGTAGTAGTTCTTGTGGTAGTCGTAGGAGTTGTTTTTGCAGTAGTAGAAGTAGTAGTTCTTGTGGTAGTCGTTGGAGTTGTTTTTGCAGTAGTAGTAGTTCTTGTGGTAGTCGTAGGAGTTGTTTTTGCAGTAGTAGTAGTTCTTGTGGTAGTCGTAGGAGTTGTTTTTGCAGTAGTAGTAGTTCTTGTGGTAGTCGTTGGAGTAGTTCTTTTTGTTGGTTCCTGCGCAAATATAGAATAAACTAATATGCTAAAAAGTAGAAGACAAAACTGCAATCTTTCGTTTGAGAACATTATCTTTCGCTCTGGCAAAAATCAGAAAATTGTCATTAAACTTTTAAGTCAATTTGACTTATAACTATGGAGAAAATTTCGTTTCTCTATGGGTCAAAATTAAGAGTATGGTCCCAATCGCAACCAATGGTTTGGTTGCGGTAACGTCAGGTTTTCTACCCACTTATTCTTACTCTCAATATTTCCAAGATAGATAATACCCCGGCCCCAGGTGCCCCATTTTGTGGGCATATAAATAAACATTCAGTACACAAAATTATTTGCAAATTAAATTCAATAAAAATGTTTACTAAAGGGGGGGTCCTGCGGGACGCATAGTTCTTTTTGGGTTCGCATGGTATCTAAATACAGGGTGGTCCAAGCAAAAGTTTCCACCCCCATTATTTCCTGAACGAATTTGTTCTGGAGGAACTGCCGCGACACGTCATTTTTTTTTTAGAGGGGGACATCTAATTAGGGTATTTTTTAATTTTTTTATTCAACCCTCCAAGCGGGGTGATTACCCTATCAAAAATTTCAAATGGCACTACGGATCAAGTGGGTCTTAATTTGTCTTATTTGAAAGGTACAATTTTTCTCTTTTCAAAAAAAAAATTTTCAAAATCGGGCCAAAATTTTTAAAATTTTTTATTTTTTTGAATTTTAAATTTAATCATATTTTACGCTTCTTAAGAAGAAAATGCTAAGACAGGTCGATTTACTTTTGGAGAAGAACATCTAACAACATATTTCTTAATTTTTTTCTTCAACCCCCCAAGCGGGGTAACAACCCCATCAATAGTCTTTAATGGCCAATCTGGGTAAGTGGGGCCTTATTTGAAAGCTACAATTTTTCTCTTTTTAACAAAGTAAAAAAATTTAAAATCGGACAAATATTTTTCGAAATTTTGTTGTTTTTTTTAATTTTAAATCTAAAAGTAAATATACACACCTAAAAATTTTGATTTTTTAAAAAATTATTCTTGAAATAACATTTTTAATTTTTTTTAAGAATAATTTCTTAAAAAATCAAAATTTTTAGGTGTGTATATTTACTTTTAGATATAAAATTAAAAAAAACAACAAAATTTCCAAAAATATTTGTCCGATTTTAAATTTTTTTACTTTGTTAAAAAGAGAAAAATTGTAGCTTTCAAATAAGGCCCCACTTACCCAGATTGGCCATTAAAGATTATTGATGGAGTTGTTACCCCGCTTGGGGAATTGAAGAAAAAAATTAAGAAATATGTTGTTGGATGTTCTTTTTCAAAAGAAAATCGACCTGTCTAAGCATTTTCTTCTTAAGAAGCGTTAAATATTATTAAATTTAAAATTCAAAAAAATAGAAATTTTGAAAAATTTTTGCCCCATTTTGAAAATTTTTTTTTTTTGAAAAGAGAAAAATTGTAGCTTTCAAATAAGACTCCACTTGACCCGTAGTGCCATTTGAAATTTTTGATGGGGTAATCACCCCGCTTGGAGGGTTGAACAAAAAAATTAAAAAATACCCTAATTAGATGTCCCCCTCTAAAAAAAAAATGACGTGTCGCGGCAGTTCCTCCAGAACAAGTTCGTTCAGGAAATAATGGGGGTGGAAACTTTTGCTTGGACCACCCTGTATGTGTAAGGTAGTCTTGAGTTATTCATTCCAAATTTCATGCTTCAATTACAAAAAATACAGAATATCACCTTAATAATTTAAAAAATAGTCAAATTATGCTCATTACCCACGGAGTGAAGTTAGCGTTTCTCGCTAGAAATAACAGATGATATTTTTTTTCTTGGCACTTTCTAGTGCCTACTTCTTATTTTATTGGTCTTATTTTAAAACTATACAATCATTTGCCACCTTAACTTAGATAATACTAAAAAAATACACTATTTTTCATTTCATCTTTTACCGTGTAAGATAATTAAAATCGTTAATAAAAAAGTAACAAAAACGTCCTTGCAAATAGAACAAGCTTTTGATTCTTTAAGTCTTCTTTCTGGACATATGCAGACGCAGGGAGTGGTAGTGAAACTTTCATTGTTTGGAGATTCCCTGTTAGTTCTTGGTGATCCGCTAGTCAAGGTAGTAGTTCTCGCATGGGTCGAAGTAGTAGTTTTTGCGGTAGTTGAGATAGTAGTTCTTGCGGTAGTTAAAGCAGTAGTACTTGCGGTAGTTGTTGGAGTTGTTTTTGCAGTAGTAGAGGTAGTAGTTCTTGCGGTAGTCGTTGGAGTTGTTTTTGCAGTAGTAGTAGTTCTTGTGGTAGTCGTTGGAGTTGTTTTTGCAGTAGTAGAAGTAGTAGTTCTTGTGGTAGTCGTTGGAGTTGTTTTTGCAGTAGTAGAGGTAGTCGTTCTTGTGGTAGTCTTGGGAGTAGTTCTTCTTGTCGGTTCCTGCGCAAATATAGAATAAACTAATATGCTAAAAAGTAGAAGACAAAACTGCAATCTTTCGTTGGAGAACATTATTTTTTGCTTTGGCAAAAATCATGAACTTGTCATAAAATTCTTAAGTCAATTTGACTAAAAACTATGTAGAAAGTTACGTTTCTCTATGGGTCATAGCTAAGAGACCGTTTACATGTAATCGGCCAAGATAAGTAATTTTTTATCTTGCAAAAAATATTATAATTACAGCCAGATTTTCTATACAGTAAGAGGCAAAAGTCCCCCTCCCTGGTCTTGACTTTTGAACGGTTCGAGATATTGATTTACAAAAAATTCTAGGCAAATTTGCACTTAAAAAAACTACCTTTTGACAAAATTGGATTTTTAAAAAATAATAGCCTCCACACGGAGTGACTATTAACTTAATTTTTTTAAATAAAAAGAGGAGTCCACTGACCCCTCATTTGAAAAGTATATTAATTTTTAACACAATGACAAATTTAAGAATATGTATTTATTAGTTATTTTGCAAAGAGCTTCCCAGTGAAAAGAACAATTTACTTAATAAATGCAACTAGTGAAAAAATTAAACTATTTAAAATTGTATACCGATGTCAATCCAAAATTTAAAATAAAATTATTTTTTATTTCTCTTTCGGCTGAATACTTTGGCATTAAATAGAAATGCTCGACAAAAAACATAAAATTAGATTAAAATCGATTTATTTTTATGGTGTTATCAAAATTGACTCGACGTTTATTTTCCCTATAAAATGTTTTATGTTGCCAAAGCATTGGAAATAAAAGTTATAAATATACAGGGTGTGTCTCAAAAATGTGGCCAACCTTAGAAACTAAGATTTCTTCCAAAAACTGCATTTTTGAAGCAAATATTTTTTTCAAAAAAATGCATGGGATATTTTTGATTATTTAAGTCCGTGAAAAGGTGTAAACGTTTGAAAAAAATATTGTTATATTTGGGTTCTATAATAAGCACATTGTAAAACCCAAGATTTGGTTTCTTAAGGTTGCTGAATTGCTTCATTATTAAACCCAAAATTTTATTTTATTAGGTTGGTTTTCCAGAAGCAAAAAGCTGATTTTTTCCCTTGCGAGGTACTTTTTATTTACAAATTTTACTATTATAAACTATCGGGGGACATGTTTTTTTTGTGGAGAAATAACTAGAATAATTGGAGAAACAATATCAACATCAGTTGCATTTTCTCAAAAACGTCTATTCATTCAGTATTAAGTAAATTAAGTTTACAAATGTCATTATTTAATATGTCTGACCTAAATTTACTTTTTACTTCAAAATGTCAATCTTGCAAATCCAATAAAAATAAAATTTTAAGTTAAGTTTCTAATTCAAATTAAAAATGCTTTTTAATAAATGAAATGAAGCAAATATAAAAAATAGTATAAAAAACTCGTTTTATAAGGGGTTTTTAGCACTTGTTCTTTGGAAAATGTTCCTTATAAAATTTTATGTTTTAATATAATATTATAGTGACGAGATTTTGGAGACTCCCTGTATAATAAAATATATTTTAAAGCAAAATAAAACATTTTTAAATTACGGTTTTATTTCATAATTTTAATGACCGCTGCTTTTATTTAATATTCAAATTTCATTGAGTACTTAAAAGATTCATTACGCTTAAATTTTTTAATAAATAGTAATTACCCATTAAATATTAAATTGCTCCTATTGCTTTTTTGGAAATATAGTTTTACTGCTAATAAAATAAATATTACTGCATATGAGTAAGCTGTGTCCCAGAATTGACGCATCACCTGTATGGTACGTTGCCCCAAGCATGCCTAGGGATCCCCGAAAAATTAAAAAAAAAATTATTTTATATACCTTTGAAGAAATGAGACCTCAAAGTGCGTAACTTTAAACCCTAGAAAATTGTCAAAAAAATCTATCTGTTATATTCATCGATAAAAATGCGAACAAAGTTGCATAAGTTCGGCAACACAGTTTGTAAAATGCATCTTCAAAACTCATCTAGATTCTTGAGCATACATTTTTGCATTAGATCATATTGACATTGTTGTCAGCTTCATTTCATAAAATTTTTGCAAAATTGATTATAAAAATGTAATTTAACCATTTAAAAGATAAACAAATGGTTAAATAATTTTAGATAGATTGTGCCTTTGTATTTAGCCATTTCTTTCGTTAATACGTGCTGTTATCTTTAAGATATAAGCGTTTAAAAATTCGCACTTGGGGGCCTCATATCTGCGAGGGTATATGTGATAGATTTTTTTAACAATTTTCTGGGGTTCCCTAGACATGCCCCAACAAAGTACCATCGCGTTTATGCGACATTTTTTGGACACTCTGTAGCTTAAAAACAACATAAACAAAATGGCCAAATACAAAATCACACAGTCTACCCAAAAATATTTTATCATTTCTTTATTATACTCTTCGCAAGACTAGGTCCGAAGAGTATATTGCAATCGATCAGAAAATCCTAAAATCGTCAATTTTCGTCGTAGAGCAAAAATTTTTGCAGATTCGTGCGTTTCATGACTTTTTAAGATTTTCATTTTTTGTCCGTCCGTCTGTCTGTCTGTCTGTCGGTCACGTTTCTTGTGGTCACGCTATCTCAAAAACCAAAAGTGATATCAAATTTAATTTTTTAGGAAAAATCTACCTCTATAAGAGGAAGAACCCTATTGTTTTTGGCAAGAATCTGAAAACTACAAAGCCCCCTTTTGTGCCCCCCAAATGAAAAAAAAATCGTAGCTCAACTATTATTAAATTTACAAAAAAAATTATTCGACATAAAACATAGGAAATTTAATTCTTTACAAAAAAGTATTCTTAAGTTTTTTTTGTCCGACCCCCCAATTACCCCTCAGTTTAAAAAAACCCTCTATCTCCGTTATTATTCAATCTACAGAAAAAATATTTTTTACAAATTTAAAGAAAATTTAATTTTCCATTAAAAATGTTGATTCATTATTTGTTAAGTTAACTAGTAAGGTTGAAAAAACAATAAAATAAACTATTTCAGTAGCAAAAAACTTCTAAGTCCGAAAAGTGTCACGCGTCATTCAAGTAGGCCATGCCAAAAATATTTTAAACTAAGAAACAAAAGCAGCTGTCAGAACAAATAACCTCAAATATGTTAAACGTCAGAACTGACGTTTATCTTCTTCGTTAACGAAATTTTTCGTGTTTTCTGTTAATAGTTTGCACTCTTCGCAGAATAAAAAAAAAAGTTTCATTAAAAAAAACAACCATTATCCCATAATAGTTTTCTTGCGAAGAGTATAGTATAGAATGTGTAGCAATTATATAAAATGATGATTAAAAAAATATAAAATTACACTTCTACCGAATCCGAATTCTACTCGAGCTACTCATTTGCGAAGAGTAACTTTTACGCGTTTCGACTTCTACCCGTTTCGATTTCTACCCATTCTAGTTTTTATTATATTTATTATAATGGTGTATTCAGGAAGTTTTTATTTAAATTAAGAATTAATTCAAGAAATTTACGGAGTTCATTAGTCCATTTGACATAAAAAAATTAAAAAATTCAATGTCAAGTGGACCAATGAGCAGCCGTGGTTTTCTTAAATTAATTCGTAATTTACTTTAATTTTTTCATTGACATTTATAATAACCTAGATTGCTAACTTGCCTCATTTGGTTGACCAGAAAGGGAAGCTTCAATTTTCACAGATTTTCTTTAATTTGACACTTTGGTGGGCAAACTTCTAATTTTGATTGGCGTGATTTCTCTGTGTTTTGGCCCACCAAAATGTCAAATTTTTGGCTTGAAATCCTGTTATCAATCTAGTTTATTAAGTATGAATTTTTTTAAATAAAAATTTCCTGGATGCACCATTTTGTGCTTTTAAATACTAGAAATATTTCTTTATTTGTAAAATTTTGAAAAAAGTGTTTTTAGTAGTGATCCTTGAGGTGCTGTTAGTTTAAAAAAATTAAACACAAGTTTATATGGTCTTTTTTTTCTTAAACTGGATCCTGAAATCACCCCCTGAATTTTTTCTACGACATTGGGAAACCCAGTATCACAGAAAATCCAATTTTTGTCGGTTCTTTTTTTGTTCACCTGATATAAGTTTTATTCGTAAATAGGCATGTGATTGTACATTTAAACAAACGCAAATTAAATCGGATATGTAAAGTAAAGGGTAATTATGGATCACGTAGGTGTACAGCCTTTTGTTAGTTGAGCATTCCAGCTTTGTGGCAATCCTGCCGGGTTAAACTAGGCGGTAGGTAGGTGCATGCAGTGCGTGTGAGTTAAAATATCGACTTACGCATTAACTATGCCACAGGATACCGTCCCTGGACGTAGAAAAATTTACAAGGGCGATTTAGTTATAACTAAAAAAACAACAAGAAATGAACTAGATCAGTAAACGGGTTAAGCTTGATTTATAGATAAATTAAAGTATCGCGACTGAAATAAATTATACGAAAGATGAAATCGCATTTACACATCCAATTAACTTAACTTGACTAGTACTTAAGGTTCTATTTCTTAATTTTGGTTAATTTTAGCTAATTCAATGTAGAGTAAGCCTCTTCACTAGAGCCATCTACCGGCTACTAGACCAAATTTTTAAAATTACAAAGATAATCGAAGAATTTCAGATGAATTTCTGTAAATAACACGATTCTAACATTTACCGATAGATGGCGTTTACTAAATTAGCGTGTTGTAAATTAACGTGTAAATTTATATTATAAATGCCTTAATTTAGTCGCGTCAAGTTAAGTGGAGTAAAGTAGCTTTGAGTGGCGTTGAGTTAATTTAATTTAACTATAAATCACAATTTAGAAGATACTCTTTGCAAAGGTTAAATTTTTAGTTTTTTTTATAAAAGTTAACATTTTATAAGATACTCTTTGCAGTAATAATTTAATGCATTATTGTCTGCAAGAAAGATTCGCAATTTTTATTTTATTAAAAATAATTAAAATTTGACTTTTTTTCAAACGGATGGCGATATAAAAAATTGTAAAATGCATTTTGATACATAAATGTAAGGTCATATTCCATGATGAATTTATTGAATTTCTTTTATAAAATTAATATTAGCCAAAATATGAACATATTTTAATTTTGGGTTTTTTTTACTCCCTATTTATTGTTCGATTTATTCCAACAAAAATAATAGACGTTTTTCTTTAAATAAGATTAATTTTTGTATCAAATTTCACGTGTCAATCCGATAAACCGTTCTTAGGTTATTAGGGTAACATTTCTAGTCTACTCGCCATATAGGAGGAGTTAAACTTTTTTTTGGACCCACTGGCACACCAAGCTTAATCGAAAGAGCTTTTTTTTTACTACCGAAAAAACTTGGTGTCCCAAGCCAAATCATGGGCCTAACTGCGGTAGACCCTTTTAAAGATGATATTTTAGTGACATTTTCACATTTAAATACAATTAATTGTCAAAAACTGTCGTCTTCCAGTTTTGGGGCAAAAAAAGGCTGTTTTCAGTGGAAAATAGTGAATTCTTTTAACAGTATTTAATATGAACCAACCAACTAAAGGGATACATAATATAAAAATGGGACAGCTCCTTATTTTTACCAAACAATGAATTATAGAGCAAATGTGAAGATCTATCTTTAATTACAGCGAAAAAAGATTAAAACAAATGTTAATCCCAAGATTTTAGCTTACAATAAGTGTTCGTGTTAAAAAAAACACGAAAAAAGTCGTCCGTACTAAAAAACGTAAGCATAACTCAAGCGGAGATTTAAGAACTAATATTGGGTGGTAAAAAGTTTTTGTGCTATTTTTGGAAAGGTATTTAGATGCTTCTTTAAATACTGTCAAAAAAATTCAGTATTTTTCTCTGTAAAATGCCTTTTTATCGCCCCAAAATTGGAAGACGTCAGTTTTGACAATTAATTTCAATTGATAATTTTGTGAGCCCCATTGGGCCAATTTGGACGGTAAAAATATCATTTAAAAGATAGAAGTACTCCTAACAGTCCCAATTTACACAGAGTTCACCTTATGCCTGTATTTGCCCAAAATTAAATGTGAAAATGTCACTAAAATATCATCTTTAAAAGGGGCTACCGCAGTTAGGCCCATGATTTGGCTTGGGACACCAAGTTTTTTCGGTATTAAAAAAAAAGCTCTTTCGATTAAGCTTGGTGTGCCAGTGGGTCCAAAAAAAAGTTTAACTCCTCCTATATGGCGAGTAGACTATTCATGACAGACAGACGCACAAGAAAAAAGTCTTAAAAGGTCATGAAACGAACGAATTTGCAAAGATTTTTGCTCTTTAACACTTGTTTGCAAAGCAGGGCCTTACCAATCCCACCCACACAGAGGCTTTTTAAAGGAGCCCCTAAAATCCCAAAAAGAGCAGTTTTCTTTAGTTATCCCTAAAATTTTTCTTTTTTTTGATATTAAAACAAAAACCCGCAATTTTTTTAGCAAAATTTGTGGCCTTTTAAAAAATCCTAAAAAACGACCCAACAGCGGGTTAGATAAATGAATAATGATATGATACTCTTCGCAGTAGATTATTAAAAAGGTGCATTTTTTATTTTATGAAAAAAAACGTAAAACTTATTTTTTTTTGTAAAACAACAAAAAAATTACTATGTAGATGCATTTTTATAGGAAAAAATAGTATCTTTAATTTTATTAAGAATATTTTTTTTCGTAAAATTGACATTAGCCGAAATATGAATTTTGGTTAACTTTGGGGGTGGTTTCAACCCTCTATTTATTATTTGATTTTTTTCAAAAACAATAGGGTTCTTTCCCTAAACGAGATTGATTTTTGTACCAAATCTCAAGTCACTTGAATAAACCGTTCTTCAGTTATCGTGATAACAAGTTTCGTTACAGACAGACGGACAGACAAAAAATAAAAGTCTTAAAAAGTCATGAAACGAACGAATCTGCAAAAATGTTTAGTCTAGGATGCATATTAACGATTTTAGAGAAGGTCGGATCAAATGCAATATACTCTTCGACTTTGTCTGCGAAGAATATAATAAACTAGAAATGGGTAGGAGTCGAAACGCGTAGAAATTACTCTACACAGATAAGTAGCTCGAGTAGAATTCGGAATCGGTAGAAGTGTAATTTTGTAAATCAAAGTTTAGTCTATTTTTTATATAATTGCTACACATTCTATGGTATACTCTTCGCAAGAAAACTATTATAGGATAATTAATAGTCTAATATTAAAAAAAATTATGTAAAGAAAATCTGCGAAGAGTGCAAACTATTAACAGAAAACACGACGAATTTAGTTAACGAAGAGGATAAACGTCAGTTCTGACATTAAATGTCAGAATATTTGAGGTTATTTGTTCTGACAAGTGGTTTTGTTTCTTTGTTTAAAATATTTTTGGCATGGCCTTCTTGACCGACACGTGACGTGATTTGGACTTGGAAGTTTTTTGCTATTGAAAAAGTTGTTTTTTTATTTTTTTAACCTTACTGGCTAACTTTACAAAGAATGAACCAACATTTTTAATAGAAAATTAAATTTTTATTAATTTTGTGACAAAGATTTTTTTTGTTAATTGAATAATAACGGAGATAGGAGGTTTTTTTGTGGTGGGGGGTAACGGGGGGGTCTGACAAAAAAAACCAACGAATACTTTTTTATAGAGAATTAAATTTCCTATGTTTTATGTCGAATAATTTTTTTTGTAAATTTAATAATAATTGAGTTACGATTTTTTTTTCACTTGGGGGGCTGAAAAGGGGGCTTTATAGTACTCAGATTTTTGTCAAAAACAATAGGGTTCTTCCTCTTATAGGGATCGATTTTTCCTTAAAATTTGAATAGGGTTGGAAGTTTGGTTCTTAAGATAGCGTGTTTACAAGAAACGTGACATCCCACAGACCGACCGACTGACCGACTGACCGACTGACCGACCGACTACCGACGGACGGACAAAAAATGAAAATCTTAAAAAGTCATGAAACGCACGAATCTGCAAAAATTTTTGCTCTACGACCAAAATTGACGATTTTAGGATTTTCTGATCAATTGCAATATACTCTTGTGAAGAGTATAATAAGTAGTGTATTTAGGAAGTACCTAAGTAGATAGCTCGTCTCGACTTATTGGCGACTGCAGACATGTACAGAAGCAATGGATGGCGCTCAGTTGTCTTGTAGCAAAGAATGGCCTCAGGATGGCCCCATTTCGTGCCGCATTACCAAAAGCGAACTTTGGAAAGTGCATTACACTACCACTAACAAATTATCATTATGATTTAGATTTATGGTCGGGACCCGCCATGCCACCGACGCTGCGCATTATAACTTTATATGTATAGTGTAGGAGCTATCAAAAATAAAAATCCACATTATTAACGTTGTCATGATTTTTTGGTATTACATAATATTTAATATTACTTTTCTTAATCCAACAAAATGACAGGCCAAACAGGTAGCGTTTTTTTTAAGGTAAAAACATCATAAGTGGGATCGTAGTCTTCGTACAACAAAATTGATTTTTGCACCTTCGAACTATAACCCTGCCAACCCTTTATAATGGGTTAATCGCTTTTCAAATGTGCTTTCCAAGGACATAAAACCCTGTAATAAAAATTTCTTATTTTACGCATAAAAGTCAACAGATTACACAAAATTAAAAAATTTTACTTTATAAATGTCTGGCAGTGTTAAGGTTCATATTTGCACATATTATTATACTCCTCGCAGACAAAGTCGAAAACGAGGAGTATATTGTGATTGTTTTGAAAATTCTAAAATCGTCAAAAATCGTCGTAGAGCAAAAATTCTTGCAGATTCGTGCGTTTCATCGAATTTTGAACAACTTTCAAAAAATCCGTCCGTCCGTCTGTCTGTCTGTCTGTCCGTCCGTCCGTCCGTCCGTCCGTCCGTCCGTCTGTCACGTTTTTTGTAGACACTCTAACTTGAGAACCAAAGTTCTCATCAAGTTCAAATTTTCAGGAAAAATCGTTCTCATTAAAATCTAGATCCCTATTGTTTTTGAAAGAAATCGAAAAATAATAAGGGGGGCTGCGGCACCCCCCAAGTGAGAAAAAATTCATATTTCAGTTATTATCAAATTTACAGAATTTTTTTTCTGGTAACTTTAAAGCCCTTTTAATTCTCTACTAAAAGTATATTTAAGTTTTTTTTGTCCGGCCCCACGTAAGCCCCCCAATTAAAAAAAAAGCCGTATCTTCGTTATTTTTTAATTTACAAAAAAAACTTAAGTCATAAAAATCAAAGAAAATTAAATTCTGTATTAAAATATATTTTTTGTTTTTTTTTTGTGAAGTTTTTAAGACAAAAAAGGTCAAAAAAATAGTTTTTAAGTGATAAAAAAGTCACATAAGTCTAGGTTCGGTCAGGGTGGCTTTGCAAAAAAAAAAATAAAACAAGTGCATCTTTCTAAAGCCAAATTAAATCCTAAACGTCAGTGACAGAATTACTACGCATTTATGCTTTTCGCTAATAAATCGTTTTTTTTATAGAAAAGTTAATAATAACCTCTTCGCAGATTTTTCTGGTAATTTTAAAAAATTATTGTTTATTTTAATTTTATTGTTTACTGATTACTGCGAGGAGTATCCTATTAAATGTCGGCATTTTATAAAAAAACTCTAACAGGCTCACTAATCTAACCTATAGACACTGTAATAATAATAATCTAACATATTCACTGACCTAACCCATCACTAGTTTTATTTCTTTAAAAAAAAAAATATCTTACTTATGATGTTTAAAAAAAATGCTACCTGTTAGCGCGGGCATATACGAGGTGGCCGCGCTATAAAATTTAATGAGGGTTGATTTGGTGGAGGTGGCCGCATTTTACTGCATGGGTCATGGTGGAGGTGGCCGCGGTACCTTTTTTACCTGCTTCCATGTTTAGCAGGTAGAAAAGGAGAATTTTGTGGAAACATGAGTATGAACACCAAACGAATTTTATTTTGATAAAATAACAACGATAACTATCAATATTTTATTGAAAAAATGATTTACATTGCAGTTTGGTGACAAGCACATCTGTTTAAATATTCTTTTTAGCAGCAAAACTTACCCTAACCTACCTAACCTAGTCTCCCCCAGTGCTTTTAAAAAAGTCTGTCGGTAACAATAAAACTTAAAAACACATGCATTGAGTTCCTTTAACGTTGCTGGCTTGTTTTAATGATAATAAAAGTCTGTATATTATCCAAAGAATTCTCTGTTTTATAATTATCTAATATCATAACTCAATAAAACATCGGATACAGAAAAATAAATCTAGGTAAAAGAAAGTTAATTAGACGCGGCCACTACGACCAAACCAGAAATATCGCGCAGCCACTTCGACCATGCACCCTGCAATTAGGCGCGGCCAGGTAGTAGTCTTTTCAGGTAGATGCGGCCACTTCGTATTCTTCCGTTAGCGCTGCCAGTGTATTGGACAAAAGTTAAGAAATATTAAATATGATGTAATGCACAAAAAATCATGACAACGTTCGATGATGTGTGTAAGGTTGCCAGCTCTCGTACTAATACAACACTACACTCCCTGTAGGTACCCACTTTGCAGTTTTCTATAAGAATTATAGTCTAGAATGGCCATTAGATCATATTTGAGACAATCAGCGCTATTCTTACTTTGCTATGAACGATCTCAACAATAACTTTACAATAAGTGGGAGTGAAGAGTGGGAAAAGATAAGAAATTGGTCGTACAATACATGTATATGCAGTAGTTCAATGTAGCATTTGGTCTCTTTAATTGAATTTGCTATACAGGGTATTTCCTGAACATGTGCACAAAATGAAATGGATGACCACATTTTAAGAAAAAAAGTCCATATAAAGCTAATCTTCGTATAAAACATCAAAGAAATGTATCTTGCTAATGTCTCTAACTTGAGATGTTTAGGCCACTATTTTGACCATATTTACAATGCAAAAAAAGGATCGTTTTAAATTGAATGTGCACGATAGTACATCTTTACTTCATTTTTTCATTCCTTACTTAAAAAAAGTAGGAAAACAATGGTTTGTTTGAAATGTGTGGGTGTTCTTCGGAATTTATGATGTATACCTACGTTCAACATTCAGAAACTAACTTGGAATCAAATAGGAAACAATTAAAGACCGGAACAATTAGGTATTGTAAACTTCGCATTTGTTTCGCAGTTTATTCGGAATTATTCGAAAATGTATCAATTAGTATCGGATATTACCAATCAATTACTTTTTTGTAGGATCATTATACTATTTGACAAATGAATATCGTTTTAGGAAAAGCAAATTTTTCATGTTTTCCAGTTATCATTGAATTTCTAGTTTAATTTATTTTTTCGTACATCGCTTATTAAAGACATGTATTAACGCCCTCCAAATCGTTGATTACTGACCCCTATTAAGGCATGGATACGAGAGCCCATAGTAACGCTCTTCTACCTATGTTTAAAATTACTATCTATGTTTCTACATTACAAATGTCAAAGTAGCTTTAATTACGGTTCAAGCAAGACAACCCAAAAGAAATTAAATATTTATTGTTGAAAAGAATGAGAAGCAGATCCTTTTACCACATTTTAAGGAAAAACCATTCATTTTCTATTCAAAATTAATAAAAGTTCGGTGACAGCTCTTCTTTTTCTTCAACTTATTTAAATTTGATAGGGCGACGCATTGTTTCTGTTAGTTGGTGAAATATCTGTTTTATTTTATAATTTATTATTATTATAATGATCTACGATGTGCGAAAAAGCATTGTAACCAGTTCGTATGTTAAATGGCGATTAATAAACTTACTTATTAACAAGCTCACTGGTCGCTCGCTTGTTAAAACCGCTCGTTTAATAATCGCCTTTATTAACACACTTACTGGTTAAATAGCTATTATTTGTTGGTAGTCCATAAAACAATAAATTTTAGCTGAATCAAAACAATGTTGCCTATCATCAAATTGGTCGATGGTCAAATACCATCAGCTGATTAATGGACTATTAACAAATTACAGACGATGTAACAATTTGTGTGTGTTATTTTATAGCACTTATAATAAATGGGTACAAGCAAAATCCCTTTTCTACACCATATTTAAAGTCATAGGTACCAATGTTTTATTTGGTGGGAAACTACCCACTAACATGTGAATTCAATCAAATATATTTTTTTTTAATTTTTGTTTTGAAGTCTTTAATCTCCTACCTTTAAAAATCTAAATAAAAATGTGGCATTTCGGCTATTTGGCTGTAACGTTAATGTTATTCAGAGGATGTTTTTGAAACTTAGAAATTATGCATTTTTTGCCTGCAATCAAATTCTGGTCAAAAAGAATTCCTATATACAGGATGCCCAAGTATGGCGCATAAACGCATTATTAAAAAATCTGACTGTATATTTTTGTAAGAATTGCTACGTATTTTTGCTAACTATTTTGGCCAATAGATACATATTTTGTTTGAAATTTGAATTTATTTCCTTTTTTTGTCCAAAAATAAACAAAGCATTTGAAAAGCTTGTCACAAAATTCATTTAAAATCAGTTTATTCGCTTAGCTTAGAGTGGTGATTTTTATTAGGTAAAATAAAATAATAACTTATAAAGCGTGGGCAGGTCTAGTTAAAACTTAAATATTAGAGCAATTTATAAAGTTACATTTCGTAACATAGCACAAAACGCAATAGTAGTTTTTCCACCTTAAAAAAGACACTTATCGCTCTACTTATAATTAAACTTAAAATAATCATTTGGCCATTGTTGCAAGCCGTGAGTAATGGCACTTTACCAACGGGGTGAAGTTGCAACAAACTCATTATCCACGGGCCGAAGTTAGCTTTGCTCGCGAAAATTACAGATGACATTCTTCGCAGACAAAGTCGAAGAGTATATTGCGATTACTCGGACCTTCTCTAAAATCGCTAATATTCATCCTAGAGCAAAAAAAAATTTTTTTTGCAGATTTGTTTGTTTCATGATTTTTTAAGACTTTTATTTTTTGTCCGTCTGTCTGTCTGTAACGAAATTTGTGACCACCATAACTCAAGAACGGTTTATCGGATCGACTTGAGATTTAACACAAAAATCAATTCTATTTAGAGGAAGAGCCCTATTGTTTTTGGAAAAAATCAAGTAATAAATAGAGGGTTAAAATCACCCCCAAAGTAGAATAAAATTCATATTTTTGTTAATATCAACAAAAATATTCTTAATAAAATTAGAGATTGTATTTTTCCCTATGAAAAAGCATCTGGTAATTTTTTTGTATCCCCACCCGTTTAGAAAAAAAATCAGTTTTACGTTTCTTTTAATAAAATAAAAAATACACCTTTTTAATCATCTACTGCGAAGAGTATCATATAGAATGTGTAACAATTATATAAAAATAAAAAAATAGTCATAAAAAATGAGCTATCTGCGAAGTTTAACTTTTTAAATGATCTATCCCTCTCACTGATCTAACCCGCTCTTGTTGAATATTACAACATGTTCAGCATTTTTACTTCCAAAATATTTTTGTTATGTTTTGGTGTAGCATTATTGCAAATTATGCGAAGAGTACTTCCTATAAATTCCCACTTGTTACAATCTCTAGGGTGAAATTATAAATCATACTTAATATCTACCTAGCTATCATGCAGTGTCGCTCGGACCCACAAATTAAAGTCAATGTTGTTCAAAAGTGTGCCAAATAGATCTAAGTAATTTTTGGATCACAAAAACATTTAATGTGTAGTTTAACTTTGGACAGCTATAATCTTTTATTAGATGGTGACTTAGAATATCACGTGAACTTGATCTACTCTTCGCAAGAATTAGATTCCTTCTTTTTTTAACTTTTTAAAATCACTTTTAAGGCTATAGATTTAAATTTATAAATGGGATGTTCTGTGCACTCAAAAGTTCGTAAAAGTCATCTCCCTGAATGTCAGTTATTTTCGAAATTTCAACAAAATATGTAAAAATACGGAGTAATACATCAATAACTATGATTAAAAATATCTAGGTTGATGTTTGTGATACATAGAAGTGGTACTCAGTGCAAGAAATAATAGAAATATGGTAAAATAGTACTTTTGGTGTTTTTCTTTCTACATTGAAACATTTGAACAAGCAATCTTTATTAGCGAAAAACGTTGCAATTTTAATTATTTACAAGCTTAAAAAACCATGATAAATTAACGTATTATGGTTTGGCATAGACCACGTAATGTATATAAACCAAAAAATGTAGTAAAAAAAAAATAGTATAATGAATTTTGAAGTCAGATTTTCGACACAAAGAAATAACCGATTTAAATGAAATCATAATACGTTTGTAGCCTTATTTTTCTATTTTTTAAAACTCCATTTAAAATATATTTAGTTAGTTTTAATAGGCGATAGGGCCCTCATGTAGATGTGCTATTTGGTAGAATTGGCGGGAGCTCAACGGAGATGACTTAAACAAAAGCTTTTAGGAACACAGATTAGAAGATCTATGAAATTGAATCTCAAGCCTTAAAGAAGATAGACTAAGAAAAGTGTCGCTAATTTAAGGGTCATCTTAAGAGATACAAGATCGGCTAAACGATGTCAAAGTTGCCTATTTTAATGCCTATTAACCTCCCGCAAGCAGAACTTCATTATCTCTAACCGTTTTTGATATAGATGTTCTACACCTGTTCAGGAAGCTAAATCGACACAAATAAGAGTTTAGGGTTTTATTTAGGCTTCCTGAATAATTAGATGTTTTAACACATACGTACTATCGTGGACATGGAATTTCAAACGATCAATTTTTGCATTGTAAATATGGTCAAAATAGTGGCTTAAACATCTCAAGTTTTATGCAAAGTTGACATTAACAAGAAACATTTCTCTGAGGTTTTACGAAGATTAGAGCCTTATTGTTATCCTAAAACAAAATTATTTAAAAAAGGAAATATCTTCTTACTATTTTTCTCGCCGGCAGCACATTTTACATCATTTTTTTAAATAAAATACATTTAACGCATTTGTTGTCAAAATAACATTAAAAAACTGACATAAAAAACCCCATTCACAATAGGGTAAAATTCAAAACATCAAAGGTGGCTGATAAAAAATCGTTTTAAATTCCATGACAGTATAAAAAATCTGACTGTTGATGTATATTTTTCGAAAGTTAAAAAATTATCTATCTTTGCCTAACCTTTTATTCCTGTATTTTTACAAGTAATCTTATTGCACTCTGCAAGTCTGTGAAACTGTGTTATAAACTTGGTTGAATATATTGATACGTATTTACTGGGAAGCTTGTACACAGTTCAAACGAAATGAAAGCGAATCGATTTTTAGTAAAGATGCTCAACAAGAAAAGCCGTTCAGTTTTCCTACACAACCGGAACATAAACATAACATTGCATCTACGTTACTCGGTTACTATAGAAGTTAGTTTTGACTTATGGGAACTATTATTCAACTATTGTTGTTATCAAGACAATAATAGTGCGTTAGGGTACAAAATAGTTTTTAGTTTTGCCAGTTACGAGAAGGATTGTCTGTATCTGAAAAGTTTCCAAAAGGTAAATTTATATAGAGGATGTCCAAAAAATGGCGCATAAACGCGATGGTACGCTTGGGGCATTCTCAGGGATCCCTAGAAAATTATCAAAAAAAATCAATCTGTTATATTCATCGAGAAAAATGCAAACAAAATTCGGCAACACAGTCTAGGAAAATAAATCTAAAAATCCCATGCATAAGTCTAAAAATTCCATCTATGAGTCTTGATCATACATTTTTGCACTAGATTTTATTGACGTTGTTATAAGCTTCATTTCATGAAAATTTTGTAAATTTAAATTGATTATAAAAATGTAATTCGACCATTTAATAAATAAACAAATGGTTGAATGGTTTAAGCTACACTGTAGCTTTGTGTTAAACCATTTGTTTCGTTAATATGTGCTGTTATATTCAAGATATACACATTTAAAGTTTCGCACTTTGGGGCAACTTGAGGGTATATACGATAGATTTTTTTTAACAATTATCTGGGGCTCTCTAGACATGCCCCAACAACGTACCATCGCGTTTATGCGCCATTTTTTGGACACCCTGTATACAGGGTGAGTAACAAGTAACGCATATCACTTTTAACAGCGTTAATATTTTTCATAGAGCCTTAATTTTTTAGGTCGATTCCTAACTTTTTCTTGCGCATTTGATGAAACTAAATTTAAATAAACAGGTTGTGCCAGTTCTGATTAATGAAAAGCAACTTTGTTATTTTAAATGGGACACCCCATTTTTTTATTTTTTTCCAAATCTATGACAAATTTGGAGTTTAATGATATAGGTTTTGCTAATACCCCTCACCCGCAAAAAGGTTGTCAACTGCAAAAATAAACTTATTATTTAACGCTTATGGGCATCTTTCTTTGTTGACTTTGACACAAAGGATTTATTTTATGAATTCCAAGATATTTTCGAAAAATTACTGGTATTTTTTGGAAATTAAAGATATTTTTAAGGAGTTGAAGAGATTTTCGGAGAATTGAAAGTATTTTTTGGGAATTGAAGGTATTTTCGAAAAATGTAGGGTATTTTTGGGAAATTAAAGGTATTAAAAAAAAATAAAAATTTTTAAGACATTTTAATAAGTGTAAGGCATTTTTTTGGAAAGTGGAGGTGTTTTTTGAAAAATCCAACCAGAATAGAAGCACAAAAACCTTTTTTTTTTTAAAACAAAACTGGAATTATATTTTAAATTGGCTGCTTAAATACAAAAAACACGAGGGGCAAATCAGATGGACAAATTGAGTACACTAATTCCTAACAACTAACTAATTCTCAACAAATTCTAAACAAATTCTACTAACTCTCAACAAATTCTGCAAATTTTTAACAAAATCTTTACAAATTCTCAACAAATTCTTAACAAATTCTACAAATTCTTAATAAATTCTTAACAAATTCTTTAAAAAATGTACACTAATTCTTTCAATGAAAAACCATTTGTTCCTGCTGAATAAGAAAGGTATACACACTAAGGGTATGTCTTTCGGTTAGAGAGCTCGTGCTCAATTTTTAGATTTTACGACTGTCGGTCCGTTTCAGAGCTGAAAAGCAATAACGCGAAAAGGACGCGGTATATCAAGAGCTGTCTTATTTTAAAGCTATTTTCCAAGGTCTGCGTGAAATAATCAACCACCTAAGAAATAAAAACGACGAATAGAGAAGATGAGATAAATTAATTAAAACAATGAGTAAGATCAGTAATAGTCTAGTTTTTTTATCAAGTTTTATAAAGGAGTCGTTATTCACGAGTTTGTTAAAACACGAGCGCAAGCAAGGGTTTTATAAACGAGTGAATAAAGACGTTTATAATATGTGTTACGAGATATACTTTTTCTACGACCCCAAAATTAAACAATATCGCAGTTTTTAAAAGAAAAAAATGTTGACTTGAAGAAAAGTTAGGTTAGAAAAAAACATCCTAGAAGTAGAAATGCAGTTTTATGTTGTAATATGCAATAAACGGTTATGTTAAATCCAAATCCTACCTCTGCTGCACTAAATACTGTCTAAAATTATAAAAATACTCCAAAAACAACTCACTGTTTTAGCTTCAACGCGTTTTTTAGCAGACTTGTTAACACCCGTAAAAACTAACACTAACTACATTTGCAATGGCTTTAATTTTTAAGAAATGTAAACATATACTTTATTTTTCACTTCTACTTTAATTAGAATTTATTTTTATTAAGAGAAGACACCAAATTATACGTTTGACAACTAATATAAATACGAAAAATGTCATCTGTTATTTTCTGCGAGTAACGCTAACTTTGGCCCGTGGGTAAAGAGCTTGTTGCAACTTCGCCCTGTGGGTAAAGTGCCCTTTTACTCACGGCTTGCAAGATATAGCAAAAGGATTGTTTTAGGTTTAATTAGGTCATGCGATAAGTGTCATTTTAAAGGTGGAAGTAAAAAAACTTAATTTTCTCTATAACTTTTATTAGAATTTATTTTTGTCAAAAGAACACACCAAATTATACGTTTTTGACAACTAAAATAAATACAAAAATGTCATCTGTCATTTTCTGCGAGTAACTCTAACTTCGGCCCGTGGGTAAAGAGCTTGTTGCAACTTCGCCCCGTGGGTAAAGTGCCATTTTACTCACGACTTGCAAGACATAGCTAAAGGATTGTTTTATGTTTAATCATGTCGTGCGTGTCATTTTAAAAGAAAAAATGTTAATATTTTTTTGGTTTTACAAAGCCCAAATATTTTATTGGATACTTTTTGCAGCTGCATCATTTTTAATGTGCTATCGTGGACATGGAAGTTAAAACGATTTTTTATCAGCCACCTTTGATTTTTTGAATTTTACTCTATTGTGAATGTGGTTTTTTATGTCAGTTTTCGAATGTTATTTTGACAACAAATGCATTTTATTAAAATAAATTATGTTAAATGTGCTGCCGGCGAGAAAAATAGTAAGAAGATATTTTCTTTTTTAAATAATTTTGTTTTAGGATAACAATAAGGCTCTCCTCTTCGTACAACATCAAAGAAATGTTTCTTGTTAATGTCCACTTTGCATAAAACTTGAGATGATTAAGCCACTATTTTGACCATATTTACAATGCAAAAATTGATTGTTTTAAATTCCATGTCCACGATAGTACTTTTTGTAGCTGCATCATTTTTAAAGTGCAAAGTCGTAATGGTTTACAAACCTTCATTCGGTTAAAATGTATAACAAGAAGCTTAAGGATGAAGTATACCTAGATTTAGTAGTTGGAAAAAACGCGAGATGGCGCGCAACAATTTTTGCGTATCTAGGGAACACACCTTTTGGAAATAGATTTCTTCTTAGTAGTTTTTACCTGCAGAAAAGTAAAGGGTAGAAAACTTAGTAGACTATTTTTGTGTATTTAAACGGAATCTAAAAGTGTATTAAACAGGAATTGTAAAAATTTTCAGACGATTAGAATCTATGGTGATTATTTCCTGCAAATTTTAAAATTAAACTCAGTCTAATCACGAACTACTCGTGTTTATAAATATTATGCACGAATTTACTAAAACGATTACTTATCAGTTAATAATGGAAATTAAATATGCAATATTTACTGCATTATTATACTCTTCGCAAGACTAGGTCCGAAGAGTATATTGCAATCGATCAGAAAATCCTAAAATCGTCAATTTTCGTCGTAGAGCAAAAATTTTTGCAGATTCGTGCGTTTCATGACTTTTTAAGATTTTCATTTTTTGTCCGTCCGTCTGTCTGTCTGTCTGTCTGTCGGTCACGTTTCTTGTGGTCACGCTATCTCAAAAACCAAGAGTGATATCAAACTCATTTTTTTAGGAAAAATCAACCTCTATAAGAGGAAGAACCCTATTGTTTTTGACAAGAATCTGATAACTTCAAAGCCCCCTTTTGCGCCCCCCAAATGAAAAAAAAAATCGTAGCTCAACTATTATAATATTTACAAAAAAAATTATTCGACATTAAACATAGGAAATTTAATTCTTTACAAAAAAGTATTCTTAAGTTTTTTTTGTCCGACCCCCCAATTACCCCTCAGCTCAAAAAAACCCTCTATCTTCGTTATTATTCAATCTACAGATAAAATATTTTTTACAAAATTAAAGAAAATTTAATTTTTTATTAAAAATGTTGATTCATTATTTGTTAAGTTAACTAGTAAGGCTAAAAAACAAAAAAATAAACTATTTCAGTAGCAAAAAACTTCTAAGTCCGAATAGTGTCAAGCGTCATTCAAGTAGGTCATGCCAAAAATATTTTAAACTAAGAAACAAAAGCAGCTGTCAGAACAAATAACCTTTAAATATGTTAAACGTCAGAACTGACGTTTATCTTCTTCGTTAACGAAATTTTTCGTGTTTTCTGTTAATAGTATGCACTCTTCGCAGATATATTAAAAAAAAATATTATCTCATAATAGTTTTCTTGCGAAGAGTATAGTATAGAATGTGTAGCAATTATATAAAATGTTGATTTAGCTTTAATTTAAAAAAATATACAATTACACTTCTACCGAATCCGAATTCTACACGAGCTACTCATTTGCGAAGAGTAACTTTTACGCGTTTCGACTTCTACCCGTTTCGATTTCTACCCGTTTCGATTTCTACCCATTCTAGTTTATTTCTCTTAATTATTATTTATTATTCAACACCCACCGTTTGATATTACCCCTAAGGATCTTTTACAATCAACATAAATTAGGCAAATAAAAAGTAACACATGAGAAAATTTTTCAAATGTATTTTTTATGAAATAATTTTTTTTTTGAAATTGTTCATTTTTTTTCTTTGTTTCAGTATGTGGAGATATACATGGTCAATTTTATGACCTTATGAAATTATTTGAAGTGGGTGGCCCTCCTGCTAGTACAAAATATCTTTTTCTTGGTGATTATGTCGATAGAGGCTATTTTAGTATAGAGGTAAGTCACAAATCGAAAAAAAAATGTTTCCCCAATGATGAGAGAATTAAATAGACATAATATACACCTAAATTACTTGGTAAACTGATAAACAAACCTTTTGAGCGGTTAAGGAAAAGTGTTTCTTTTTACCTTATTTCTGATAAGAATCAAAGCAGCAACTGGTAATTTTTTTTAATTCTGTATTTTTTATGATATTGTTGGGTGTTTATCAGATACCCAAATATTGTGTCTACAGTGTCGACGTATTTAAATGATGCTTCATCTATTTAATTCTCTTATCGTTGGTTACGCCAATGTTTATGGTTCATTAATATGGAAGTGCCATTTTTTAAATTTATGTGTTAAGGCGTCATATGCTAATAATTGTTCAAGGAAATTCTTCTTTTGTTTATAGCCGAACATTTAGTAATTTTATTTTAGAACCGAGTTTAGAACTAAAAATTAAAAATTTTTTTTTACCGGGAAAATTAAAACAAGGTAGTGTTTTGCTAGGTTTATTTATTTAAAAAAGAGGCATGATTATCTTATCGCTAGGTTACGTAGGTAATATGGTGTTAAAATTATTATAATTAGCCTGTCCATATTTAAAATTGGCTGACCCAAGTTCAGTGGCGTAGTTAAATTTTTTTATAGTTTTCACGATTTTTTTTTCATTTTAAATTAATAAATAAACTAGGGCGGGTTAGGTCAGTGGATAGGTTAGATCAGTGAGCCTGTTAGAGTTTTTTTTATAAAATGACGACATTAAATAGGATACTCCTCGCAGAGAATAATAAAATTAAAAAAAACAATAATTTTTTAATATTATCAAAAAAAATCTGCAAAGAGGTTTAACTATTAACTCTTCTATAGAAAGAATATTTATTTGCTAAATGCATAAATAGGTGTCGATTCTGACACTGACGTTTAGGATTTAATTTGACTTTGGAAAGATGTTTTTGTTTCAATTTTTTTTGCAAGGCCACCTTGACCGAGCCTAAACTTACGTTTTTTTTTTTTCACTAAAAACCTTTCTTTTGGCCATTTTTGTTTTAAAAATTTGGCAAAAAAAAACAAAAATATTTTTTAACACAGAATTTAATTTCCTTTCATTTTTATGACTAAACTTTTTTTTGTGAATTGATAAATAACGAAGATACGCCGTTTTTTTTAAATGGGGGGCTTAGGTGGGACCGGTCAAAAAAAACTTAAATATACTTTTTGTAAAGAATTAAAAGAGTTTTAACATTATCAAAAAAAAAATTCGGTAAATTGTATAATAACTGAAACATGATTTTTTCTCCAGTTGGGGGGCGCAGGAACCCCCTTTGCTGTCACCCGATTTTTACCAACAACGAACTTGACCTAGATTTTAATAAGAACGATTTTTCCTGGAAATTTGAAGTTGATGGGACCTTTGGTTCTTAAATTAGAGTGTCTACAAAAAACGTGACAGACGGACGAACGGACGGATTTTTTGAAAGTTGTTCAAAATTCGATGAAACGCACGAATCTGCAAGAATTTTTGCTCTAGGATAATTTTTGACGATTTTAGAATTTTCAAAACAATCACAATATGTATACTCCTCGTTTTTGACTTTGTCTGCGAGGAGTATAATAAATGGCTTTCTGAGTGATGTTTTTTTTTTTTTTCAGTGTGTTTTGTACCTGTGGGCATTAAAGCTCGTTTACCCTACCACGTTATTCCTTTTAAGAGGCAACCATGAGTGTCGACATTTAACAGAATATTTCACCTTTAAACAAGAATGTAAGTTTTAAAAAAATTCCTTAATTTTACACTTTATACAGAATAAAAAAACGAATTTTAACTTTTTTTTAATTAAATAAAAAATACGCATTTTCTTGTAAATAATAATGAGTTGGATTATTACTGCAAAGAATATCTGATAATATGTTGGTTTTAAAAAGTTTTTAAACAATTAACCTCCGTAAAGAGTATTTTTTAAAACATTTACGTATCTCTATATCCTAAATTATTAAAAATGTATGAATTTAATTTTTGCAACTTACGTTTGCTGGTTTAAAAACAAACACTACCCTTGAGCTAATTTGTTCCATAAAAATGTTTTTTAACAATTATTATGTAACCTTTATTAAAAATTTAACAAAGCCATTAGCCCCAGTTGGATTAAGTTAGAAAAGTGAATTTAATATTTTATTTACTTAAAACATTTCTGAATACTGTTGCGTCCGACGTATGAGCAACAAAATACAAAAAGATAATTAAGGAAAAACTTGGAATATACGAATAGTTCGAGGGGAAATCCGGTGAAGGAATTGGTGTACAAACTCAGAAAATACAGGGTATCCAAAAAATGGCGCATAAAGGCGATGGAACGTTGTTGGGGTATGTCTAGGGACCCCTAGAAAATTTAAAAAAAAATCATATATACCCTTGGAGATATGAGGCCCCAAAGTGCGAATTTTTAAACACTTATATGAAATGAAATGACATCTTAAAGCTAACAGCACATATTGACGAAAAAATGGCTAAATACAAAGGCATTATCTAAAATTATTTTACCATTTGTTTATCTTTTAAATGGTCAAATTTAATTTTTATAACCAATTTAGCTTTACAAAAATTTCATGATATGAAGCTGACAACAATGTCAATATGATCTAAATGCAAAAATGTATGCTCAAGAATTTAGATGCGCTTTTAAGATGTATTTTGCAAGCTGTGTTTTTATGCAACTTTAATCGCATTTTTCTTGATGAATATAACAGATGGATTTTGTTTAACAATTTTCTAGGAATCCCTGATAGTGCCCCAATAGCGTACCATCGCGTTTATGCGCAATTTTTTGAGATGGATTTCTTTAAACATTTTTCTAGGGTACGTACGAGATTTTTCTAGTTTAAATGTATCAGAAACCCCTCGTAGTTGCCTTGTCTGCGATAAATTTATCTGGGTATGTAAGTCTCGACCCTCAAAGTTTTTAATGCATTGGAACTAATTGCGCAATTATCAGAATGGAACAGTCTTGAATAATTTAACAGTATAGGGAAATAGAGGCAAATTTCCGAGTAAATTTGACGTTACCCAACATGAGTTTTAAAGAGCTTAGGGTCTACCAAAGATATAAGGTTACTAGATACAAAATTTATACAGGGTGTCCAAAAAATGGCGCATAAACGCGATGGTCCGTTGTTGGGGCATGTCTAGGGAGCCCGAGAAAATTGTTAAAAAAAATCTATCTCATATACCCTCGTAGATATGTTGCCCCAAAGTGCGAAACTTTAAATGCTTATATCTTAAATATTACAGCACATATTAACGAAACAAATGATTTAATACAAAGCTTTAGTCTATTTTAAACCATTCCACCATTAGTTCATTTTTTAAATGGTCGAATTACATTTTTATAATCAATTTAATTTTACAAAATTTTCATGAAATGAAGCTGACAACAACGTCAATAAAATCTAGTGCAAAAGTGTATGATCAAGACTCATAAATGAGATTTTTAGACTTATAGATGGGATTTTAAGATGTATTTTCCTAGACTGTGTTGCCGAATTTATGCAACTTTGTTCCCATTTTTCTCGATGAATATAACAGATGGATTTTTTTTAACAATTTTCTATTGATCCATGAGAATGCCCCAAGAGCGTACCATCGCGTTTATGCGCCATTTTTTGGACACCCTGTATAAAAAAAAGTTGGTGATTATTTTTGGGAATTTAAATAATTGAATGCTACAACTTTTCCTGAAACTACTTTTACAACAACGGTTTTGTCACTTTTTAACATCATATTAAATATTTTATTTCTATATCTGACACAAAACTGTCCTACATAAAACAGTCAAAGATAGCCGATTTTATGATTTTTTGATAGATAAGCGTACCTAATGAGACCGTGTCCTCTTAGGTTAAGTTTTGCTGCTAAAATGAAAATATAAACTCTAGCTATGTCGGTGTCTAGCAGTGCGTCCAAAATTGTGTGCATTACACTGAGGGACATATTACTAGGTGTTGTTCTCTGTGTTGTTATGTGAAAAATGTATCAACACATTATCAGAAAGCATTGTAGTTTAAAATTATTTGATCTTTATATTAAATAAAAGGATAAAATATTGTTACTAACTTTTGCACATAAACATCTCAAATTAAAGGATAATCCTTTTCTTACTGCAGGTAATCGGATTAACTCTAAACTCTTACTTAATGACAATGTCTGCAAATTTGAGAGTATTTTTGAATGTCCGCATATTGGATGTCCGCAAATAAGAGAGCTTCAATAATACCATGGTTCTGGATATCTTTATGTATTGCATCTATGCCTGTTTTAAATTTCTATTATTTGCAATCTGGGAAACTACCTGTACGAGTACGATTATGACCTATGACCTATCTGGTAGTTTATAATCTTTGGGGTCTAAAGTAACTTTTGAGGGTAGGCACCTATTTCGCTTTGCAGGTTTCCTTTTGTTCTAATTTAATTAGGTTGATACAATCTAGACAACTAATAAACTTGTTTGTTTTTGTTTACTGTTTTGGCTGTACTAAGGGGTAAACCGCTGGTCGAAATCTGTAAACTAATTTTCTTAATATAAAACAAAGATTCTCTCCAAACCACACTTTATTTAGAAAAATCTGAATACGTATTTCGACAGCTAAGCTGTCATCTTCAGCAGAAGATAGAATGATTACAATAACACCTAAATTACCTTATATACTAAAAATAGTTCCACTTGACTAGATACAAAAAGTTATGCTTGACGGTTTAACAATCTAAACCGTAGGTAGTCAAGCATAACTTTTTGTATCTAGTCAAGTGGAACTATTTTTAGTATATAAGGTAATTTAGGTGTTATTGTAATCATTCTATCTTCTGCTGAAGATGACAGCTTAGCTGTCGAAATACGTATTCAGATTTTTCTAAATAAAGTGTGGTTTGGAGAGAATCTTTGTTTTATATTAAACATTCGCCACAGAAATCATCAAATATCCATTTATAATTTTCTTAAAATAAAATAAATTTTATCAAATTCCTCCCAATTTCCAATTAATTTATCTAGTTTTCTAAAAGTAAACAATGGTTAGAAAAGGTGTCTAATGACAAAATTTAAAATCTTGAACTTTTTGGGGCAAGTATTATTGGCGCGAACTTGATATGTATTATTTTTGGCGCGAATTTGAAATTTTTTAAATTTGTAAAAAATCCTGAAAATAACTATTCCAGCCAGAAAATGTATTAAAAAATAAGTCAAACTTTTAGCACGTCTCAGACAATTTCTTGCCGTTAAACGAAGAATTAAAACCTGCAGTAGACCACTGTACGCTTGAAGGTATGAATAATTACTGTATTTTTTGCAAGAAATTTTCTTAATTTTTCTAATAAATTCCCTTTAAATTTCCTTATAAGGTTATCGAAAAAATGGCACATAAACGCGATGGTACGCTCTTGGGGCATTCTCAGGGATTCCCAGAAAATTGTCAAACAAATTCGACAACACAGTTTGTAAAATACATCTTAAAAACTCATCTAGATTCTTAAGCATACAGTTTTGCATTAGATAATCATCGCATTTTTCTTAATGAATATAACAGATGGATTTTTTTTATCAATTTTTTAGGAATCCTTAGGCATGCCCCAACAACGTACCATCGCGTTTATGCGCGAAATTTTGGACATTCTGTATAAATCGGGCTAAAATCCTGTATACCATTTTCCTACTACGGATCGATATGTGCAAAATTGGACATAGACCTTTTATTTTAAACATTTGAATGGGAATACAAATGTTTAAAAATTTCTCACGAGAGACAAACTAAACTTTTCTGTGCCAACTTTTTCACAACTGTTTTTCCAATTAGGTAAAGCAACTTTTGCGTTTAACAGCGCGGTTTTAAAAACTACAAAGTACAATGCTTTACTATACCGCTGCCGCCGGAGCTCATTGTACGTTTTTGTTTTTATTTAAAACAATTGCCCTGTTTTGAAAGCAAAACGGTTCAGAAAACCAATTAACATTGTCGTTTTAAGCTTTAAAAGCCCAACTCTTCTTCTGGCAGACCTTTGTTCCTTGTTCGTTTAGTCTAGAAAAACAAGTTCAATACCTACTTTGGGGAACTATAAAATTAGCGCTACAGTGTAATTGTTGGAAGCTTTTCTTATAAAAGAAAATAGATTTGAAAAAAGCCTTTCTTAGACTGACTGTTAGGTATTTCTACCGAGCGCCTAACTTATTAATTGCCGTACAGGCTGTCCGTCTATAGTTTGTTTTTTTTTATATGGCAAATAGCTGGGAAAAATCCAAGACATTCGGTAAAAACAGTTTTTTTAAAAAGTGTCCCCCTTCGGAAATAATGGCCTTTAAGCATGTAGACTTAAAACACGTAATCGTAAAGATTTACCAAATGGTTTGTCTAACCATCATGAAATTGGTACAATTAATAAGGGTAATAAAACGGTTTTGAAATTTGGGACCCCTCTTAAAATGGGTTAAATACTGGTAGATTTTTATAGATAATTCAGATTTTTATAAATACTATCCATTCACCATTTATTTAAACCAGAGTAGGCGAGCCTCAGGGTGACAGATTTTACCCTGTATATTGTCATTAATGTCACTTGTGTTTCCTGGATATGTAAGAAAAGTCAAAAAAATTAAAAAATGCATTTAAAAACATGTTCAGCGCATCTGAATCAAAAACAATGGTCTTAACATATACAGAAGTATTTATTTTTTAATTAAAATTACTTTTTATATTTGCGTTCTATAATATGCACATTATGAAACCCGAAATTTGGTTTTTTAAAGTTTCTGAATTGCTTCATTATTAAACCCAAAATTTTATTTTATTGGTTGGTTATCCTGATGCTAAAAGATGAATTCTTTTCTTGCAAGGTACTTTTTATTTACAAATTTTACTATTATAATCAATCGGGGGACATAGTTTTGTTGTAGAGGGAAGAACTAGAAGAATTGGAGAAACGATATCAATGGTTACATTTTCTCAAAAACTCCTATTATTTCAGTATTTAATGAGTAAAGTTTGCAAATGTCATTATTCAATATGTCTAACTTTAATTTATTTTTTACTTCAAAATGTCAATGTTATGCTATAAGGGTGGTCATAAAAAACAGAATTTCATCTTAAGTTTTTAATTCAAATTAAAAATGCTTTTTAATGAATTAAATGAAGCAAATATAAAAAATAGTATAAAAAACTCGTTTTATAAGGCGTTTTTTATCACTTGTCCATTGAAAAACTCGCCGCTGCGCGGCTCTTTTTTCAGACCTGGACACTTGCTAAAAAACGTTCCTTATAAAACTCTATGTTTTAATATACTATTATAATGCCCTAATCTTTAAAGCATCTAAAAGTTTGCACAAAATAGGAGTTATTTATATTATGTAAGTACTCACTGAAGTCATTTAAGGTATCATAGGATAAATTAGCACTTTTACAAAAATTTCTATAATTTTCTTTATAAATTCTCACATCTCAAGCAGAAATCGATTCTTTTTTCCAATTTTTACGCCTGTTTTATGTAACTGTCATATTAATTTTGGCATTTTTGAATTTTTAGTGTCAGTAAATTAAAAATGTAATGCCACCTTTGTGAAAAATTTAACTTTTCAAAGAAAAAGGTTCTAGTTTTCATAGGTGACTGCGGTTTTTTTAAAACATGAATGGATAGTATTAAAGTGGTTAGTTTGTTTTCCGGAAAATGTGCATTTAAAGGACAGCCCAAGGGACATCCTCAATTTGAAATTATTTTCTTGTGATAATTGACGCTGTAAATCTTCATGGCGGCCAACTATTTACCACAATTTGTAGGGGTTAAATTCAGCAGTGCAAAGCACTCAGCTTTCTGACAGCTAAGGAAAATATACAGCCTATGTTGATTAAAGCTAATTTCCGAAATGGTTTAATTATGTGGTTAAAATTGCAAATTATCTAGGTACATTTCAAACCGAGGCCAGGTTTTCACATTTCCGAATTTAATATCCGTGCCATGCTCATAAGTACCCACCACCTAAAAACATGTTAAGCCACAAAATTATGATTATGTAATTATGTATACAGTGTGTCCTTAAAACGAGTGCATATTTTAAGAAGGTAGAAAGATCATTCTGCTGAAGATGACAGCTTAGCTATCGAAATACGTATCCAGATTTTTCTAAATAAAGTGTGGTTTGGAGGGAATCTTTTTTTTATATTAAACATTCGCCACAGAAATCATCAAATCTCCACAAATTACTTTAGTTAAAAAGAAAGATATAAAATGGTGCAATCTAAGATTCACTGTCGACCCTAGAGGCGGGACGCCAAGTTATAAAAGAAGTCCTTCTTTATTTCTTAAAAGTATGCACCTACCAAACCTGAAGTGATTGACAGCTGTTTCGCCCTATTGGGGCTTATCAGAATCACGTATCACGGATAGTCGATGCATAACTTTAAGAAACTAAGATACTTGTGTATTTTAACAAATATCAAAAGAAGGACTTGAGATGTTACCGCCATCTGCCGAAGCAGAAGTGACTCACACTAAGGCAGCCTACTTATTTCCGGCTATGCAGGCACTATGAGTAGGTCAGCTCAATGATAATAGGTGGCTAGCCGCCAGTGTCCACGGTAAACAACAGCCGCGTGAACGGTCAAGATCTGATATAAAATGGTGGAATCTAAGATTCACTGTCGACCCTAGAGGCGGGACGCCTTATTTTATAAAACGGAAAGACAATTTATTGGTAGGAATCAGTGTAGGTACATTTGCGTTGTGAATCTTAGATTCCACCATTTTTATATTAAAAGCCTATAGACATTTCTAATACTTTTTTTTTATTTTAGGTAAAATAAAATATTCGGAGCGAGTGTACGATGCTTGCATGGATGCCTTCGACTGTCTCCCTCTAGCTGCGCTGATGAATCAACAGTTCCTCTGTGTACACGGTGGTCTTTCACCTGAAATTCATAATCTAGATGATATTCGAAAGGTAAGTCCTAAATAGTAAAAACTTCAATAAGTGGGACACAAGATAACACACATAAATAGACAGAAGAGTATACGAGTTATTTTGCTCAGGAAATACGACGGTTGTCTTTTATATTTTGCATATAGACAAATAGGGGGCGCCACCAACGGCACAACAAGTGCCTATGAAACCCATTAAGTTTATCAGGACTATACCGAAAGTTTTGTTAAGATACGATAAGTGGTTTTGCCACAGTACATTTTTTAGTTAATCTCGCAAGCTGCATGAAAACGTATACCTCGTTTTGCCTTATTTTCTAAATGAAACACCCTAGAAGCTTATTGTCGGTTATTTTCAATTTTTTTTATGTAAAATCATGATTGGTCATTATTCGCGGTTTTGTATGCGATTTATAAAATTTCACCGAACAGACTCAAAATTCTGGATCACTAATTAAAGCCAGTCTACTTTTGTGCTCCCTAAAAAATTGTGCTGTCCAACAGAAAATGTTTTTCACATTCAACTGTTTATGTAAGATTCGTTGAATTGGATTCATTTAATTGCCTTAGAATGTCCTTATCTTGCGGTGTGTCACTTTTGCATTTTTGGGTTTTAGCTGACGCAAAGCATCAATGTATTTCCGGGACACTCCTGTTTATGGTAGAGCTTTCTTAGGATGGGCGCTAAGACTGGTGGGTCCATGTATGAATTTCAAGAATCAGCAGGAAATAGTCTATTGATGTGGTGCATCGACACCAAAAGTAAAAATCAACTCGGCAAGACATTGTTGTTGAGATAATATTCTTTGAAAGTAGTAGTCAACAAATTTTGCATACACAATTCCATTTTTTTAAAAACTCTCCAACTTAAAAAAATCATTGTGGCTAAATTACTTGTCGTATCCTAACAAAATTTGGTATAGTCCTAATACACTTGAAGGTTTTGTTTGGCACTTGTGGTGACGTTGGTAGCGCTCCCTATTTGTCTATATGCAAAATATAAAAAACAACCCTCGTATAATGGTTAACTCATTGTACTATCGTGGACATGGAATTTAAAACGAAATTTTATCAGCCACCTTTGATTTTTTGAATTTTACTTCATTGTGAATGGGTTTTTTTTATGTCAGTTTTGCAATGTTATTTTGACAACAAATGCGTAAAATTAATTAAAAAAAATTATGTAAAATGTGCTGCCGGCGAGAAAAATAGTAAGAAGATATTTGTTTTTTTAAATAATTTTGTTCTAGGATAACAATAATAAGGCTCTAATCTTCGTAAAACATCAGAGAAATGTTTCTTGTTAATGTCCACTTTGCATAAAACTTGAAATGTTTGAGCCACTATTTTGACCATATTTACAATGCAAAAATTGATTGTTTTAAATTCCATGTCCACGATAGTACTGTAACAACGGGACACCCTGTACCTATTTGTGCATTGTGCAAAGGTATTTAAAATGATTTTTTCTTGAATTTACAACCTCTACTCTACATCATCTCAAAGTTTTATGATTATTGTCGCCCACTGCTTTATACATTTTATTATGCAGATTAAAAGTTGTGACTAAATTTCCAACATTCTTTTTGCTGCGCTATTTTTAACTTTTATGAAGATTGCATAATTTCAAGAAGCAAAATAACGTTGTGTCCCTCTGCTGTGTGTTTCTTGTTAAAAGCATTACCATCTGGAAAATCTTATTATATTTCAATTTCATAATAGAGTGCATCTTTGTTGAAACGAGAGAAGAGAAGAAACTTCTTTCCTGGAACGACTTTTATGTGAAATGTCTGACTTTAGTCATTTGTTAGAAGTTACTCCTTGTTTTGCATTCTTTTGCTTTGCATATAAATTTTTATCAATTTATCTGAGGGAAAACAAAAGGGCTGTCCACCTTAAAATATGAATGCTAAAACTACATTTTTTGAGCTAAACAAGCGTGCTACCTGTATGGCCATTTTTTTGTGCATACTTTCCTAGAAAAACAGTAATAGTATAATAATAATTATTCTAATTAAAATTTGTAGGTTTCTTAGAAAAAAATCCCAATCAAGATCTGCATATGCAGGATTGTAGGCACTATACCCCCAGGAATATAAAAGTGAAAAATTCCCACAAAATTTTCGTGACGTTTAGCTCCCATCTTGCATAGAAGTGAGGAGTTAGTTTTTTGTTAATACCTAAACTATTCGGCACTTTTGAAAAAAGTTTTAGAATTCTTTAGGAACTTTATTTTATTAGGAACACAATTATTTAAAAAAAAATAATAAATCACCAATATACTATTCTATAGCTCTTTAAAAATCACCTTATTTCATCATAATCGTCTATCTTAGTCATAGAGTCCTGGAGCATAGATTGCAGCGTTCTCTGTAGGACCAAATTAGCACATTTTCAAAGTGCTATAAAATCGTTTATATTGGTGATTTATTATTTTTTTAAAAATGATTGTATTCTTATTAAAATAATGTTCCTAAAAATTTTTTAAACTTTTTTTAAAAGTGCCAAATAGTTTAGGTATTAACAAAAAACTAACTCCTCACTTCTATGCAAGATGGGGGCTAAACGTCACGGAAATTTTGTGGGAATATTTTACTTTTATGTTCCTGGGGATAGTGGCTACAAACCTGCATAAGCAGATCTTGGTTGGGATTTTTTTCTGGGGGCATTATTAGAATGATTGGACTAGTAAGACGCGTTTCATTATGCGAGGAAAATAGTAGTTTTCGTATCAAGTTTTATAAACGAGCCTTTATCCACGAGTTTGTTAAATCACGAGCGCAAGCGAGAGTTTTATAAACGAGTAAATAAAGACCTTCATAAAACGTGTTACGAACTATACTTTTTCTACGACTTTCTTAAAAGAATAAATTTAACACAGAAGAAAAGTTAAATTTAAAAAAACATTCTAGAAGTAAAAATGAAGATACATGTTGTAATATGCAATAAACGGTTATGTTAAATCAAAATCCTACCTCTGCTACACTAAATACTGTCTAAAATTATAAAAATACTCCAAAAACAACTCATGGTTTTAGCTTCAACGCGTTTTTTAGCGGACTTCTTGACTACAGTAAAAACTAACACTAACAACATTTTTAAGAAACACATACCTAATTTTTCACTGTAATTTTAATTACAATTAACTTTTATCAAAAGAACACACCAAATTATACGTTTTTGACAACTAAAATAAATACAAACAATGTCATCTGTCTTTTTCTGCGAGTAACGCTAACTTCGGCCCGTGAGTAAAGAGCTTGTTGCAACTTCACCCCGTGGGTAAAGTGCCATTTTACCCACGGCTTGCAATACAGAGCTAAAGGACGGTTTTAGGTATAAATAAGTCGTGCGATAAGTGTCATTTTAAAGGTGGAAGTACAAAAAACATATTTTATGTGGCAATAATATGAAATTTTCATTTCTTTTAATTTAAAACGCATTTTAAAATTGAATCATTATGCCACCCACTTCTTTAATTGTGATTTTTATTACTTACTAAAGTACGACGCCCGTATTAAAAAATCAATAAAATCCGTCTGAAATCTATTTAATTCTGTAAAAGCGTTTTATACAGGATGTCACCCTAAAAAATGTGTGCTTTTTTTACAAGTTTAAAGACTTAAAAAGAGAGTAGAAGTTTTTTTGCGACGCATTGTAGCGATTTCGCGATTTATAATCCAAGCATGTCTGTCTTGAGAACGAGGGGAATGCCACTTTAAATTATGGACTACATTTAACAAGTTTTATGTGAAATTTTGTTTTAGCAAAAATTCGTCTTGTGCAAAAAAACGTTCCTTATAAAAGTCTATGTTTAAATACATTGTTATTGTATAATTTTGGATAGTGCAGGTTAATAAAAAACTGAAATCTAAGGCAAAAAATTAATGAATCCTTTAACCGACTTTACAGTCTTACACTCTTACTTACAATTTCAGAAATCGCTGAAAAATTTGCATTTTATTATGTTTAGTTTTTCAAATTCCTTTTATTTGCGTTAAGTATCGGCATTAAAATGTTGTTACAAATGAAACATTGCAATAAAATCCAACAATACGAAACATTAGTAAATAAAATTAAGAAAATTATTGTTAGTTTTCAGAAACAATGTAGCTTATTTTCAGTTATTAAAATGGCCAAATGCAATTAATTTAGTAGTAAAGATTTAACAAAATACTACCAGGTCAAGGTAGGATAATTTTTTCCCTTTTAAAAAATATATAACAACCAGATTTTTATATGTGTTAATAATACATCTATTCAGGAAGCTAAATCCACAAAATGCACACAAATAAGAGTTTAATGTTGGCGTAGTAGCCCTCCAAAAAGCTCCCTTTAGATTGCAACATTAGATCATGATGGATCTGCACCTAATTTTACAAATAGGTGCTAAGTAAATAGGATTTTTAAAAGATTTTTGCAAAAATGATGCCTGTAAAAAAAATTATTCACCCCCCAAATGACCCCAGAAGAAGATATTCTCCAAACTTTGCAAATAGATGCAAAATAAAGTTCTAATTAACTTAATACTTTTAATAATTTAAAAAAAAAAGTACTTTATTGCAATTGAGAAAGAGGCCTTTAGAGGGGTAGTTTTTTGCAAAAAAAAGTATTACCTGAATATAATTTTTTTAGAATCTTATTTTGCATCGATTTGCAAAGTTTTTAAATCCAACATGATTTTAGAGGAATCATTTTTCCGAAAGTCTTTTTAAAATTTTATTTAGAACTTATTTGTAAAATTTAGTGGAGATCTTTCGCGATCAAATGTTGCAAATTAAAGGGGGCTTTTTGGGGGCTACAACGTCAACCCAAAACTCTTATTTGTGTACATTTTGGATTTAGCTTCCTGAATAGATGTTCTATTTTAACACATATACAAAATATGACTGTTGTATAGTTTTTGTAGAATTTCTATGATTTTTTACTAACTATCTAGGCCTACTTACACAAATTAAAAACGCCTACTTTATGTACAGGGTGGTCTATAATGTATTTTTGTTTCAGTTGGATCGATTTAAGGAGCCCCCTGCTTTCGGTCCAATGTGCGACCTTCTTTGGTCGGATCCTTTAGAAGACTTTGGAAGTGAAAATAATTCAGAACATTTTTCACATAACTCCGTAAGGGGTTGCTCATATTTCTACAGGTAATTTTTTCAATTAGAGAGAAAAAATGAAAATACTTTGAAAAATGTTTGCTAATAATTTTTTAATTTTTTTAGCTATGCTGCTTGTTGCGACTTCCTACAAAATAACAACTTACTATCAATCATAAGGGCGCACGAAGCCCAGGATGCAGGGTGAGTACCTACCCCTATTTTTCACCAACCCCTAAAATGAAAAATATGTCTCGAATCATAGAAACTGTGCTTATGTAATGTTGGTTGCCTAAAATCAACAAAAAACAGCACTTTCTGGTCATTGCTCAGTGGGTTTATAAGAGTTAATTTTAATTAAAAATTGTGCTTACCACCAACATAACTAAACAAAGCACAAGTTGACATACTCTGAAGGTCCATCAATAAGCGTTTAAATACAGAATTTTGGCAATGTAAAATACAAAAAAAATAGTGCTTCTAAATTGCCAAAATTCTGTATTTAAACGCTTATTGATGGACCTTTAGAATATGTCAACTTGTGCTTTGTTTATTTATGTTGCTGGTAAGCAACATTTTTAATTAAAATTAACTCTTACAAACCCACTGAGCAATGACTGTGCTGTTTTTGTTGATTTTAGGCAACCAACATTACATAACTACAGTTAATATGCTTCGCAACATTTCCCGTTAAGTAAAAAAATATGAACCACAAATTTTGACAAATGATTTATTTTAAACCTAGTTTCACTTTTTCTTATTTGAAATCTTTTGAAAGGTCTAATTTTTGTTTAATCAGTTCTCTTTTTCGCCCGTCTTTTGTTTATTTTAAATAGGTAAGAAAGTTTCCTAATGGGTAAAACGTGTTTCTTAAAAAAAGTTAGCTACTTTGACTTGTGAAAATCAAACTACTTACTCCTAGTTTTACGTGCCTTTAGCTAAAACTGTTTGTTTTCTTTGTTTTTGGGAACTGCGCGAAACATACTTGAATTTTAAAAGGCGCTTTGCAGATAAGTTGATTTTTGTTTTATACCACTGGTGGATCATTTGTACGTACGTACGTTGGGGCATCCTTGGAAAATTGTAGTATCCCAATTATTCTAATTAAAATTTGTAGGTTCCTTAGAAAAAAATGCCTACCAAGATCTGCTTATGCAGGATTGTAGGCACTACCCCCAGGAATATAAAAGTGAAAAATTCCCACAAAATTTCCGTGACGTTTAGCCCCCATCTTGCATAGAAGTGAGGAATTAGTTTTTTGTTAATAACTAAACTATTCGGCACTTTTGAAAAAAAGTTTAAAAGTTTTTAGGAACATTATTTTAAGAAGAATACAATCATTTTTAAAAAAATAATAAATCACCAATATTAACGATTCTATAGCTCTTTGAAAATCACCTTATTTCATTATAATCGTCTATCTTAGTCATAGAGTCCTGAAGCATAGATTGCAGCGTTCTCTGTAGGACCAAATAAGCACATTTTCAAAGTGCTTTAAAATCGTTCATATTGGTGATTTATTATTTTTTTTTAAATGATTGTATTTCTATTAAAATAATGTTCCTAAAACTTTTTTCAAAAGTGGCAAATAGTTAAGGTATTAACAAAAAACTAACTCCTCACTTCTATGCAAGATGGGGGCTAAACGTCACGGAAATTTTGTGGAAATTTTTCACTTTTATGTTCCTGGGGGTAGTGGCTACAAACCTGCATAAGCAGATATTGGTTGGCATTTTTTTCTGGGGGCATTATTAGAATGATTTTCTAATCTTTGAGGAAAATACGGTTAATGTTCTATAAGTTGGCCAATTTGGTAAAATACATCGCCAAAGATAGCCGATTTTATGATTCTTGGAAACGCAGGTTTCCTTCGGGATAACCTACTTTTTGCGCACCTAATAAAACCCTGGTTTTGGATATCTTTATGTATTTTATCTATGAATTCTAAATATTTAAGTACTTATTTTTTATTTTATTTAAATCGCTTTGACAGCTTGACAATGACTTTTAAAGTTGTTGAATATAATGTATGTTATTTTAAAAAGCGTAAGCATATGCTTTTTTACTCCCTCTTTTATGTGTCTGAAGATTATAAAGGAATCTAAAACGTATAAATGGTGTTACCAAATAACTAGGGAGTAATTCCTGGACATATTTAAAGTAAAAAAGTTTATATAAATATATGTCCGAAAATCCTTCGTTTCTGAGATACAGGGTGCCAAAGTTTCTAAAAAAAAACTTTTTTTTTAAGATTACCAAGAAACTAAACCAGATAATTATTTGAAACTTAGCACGAGTAATTTTTTTGCCTTTAGGCATAAAGTGCGGTAGAAAAAAAATAAAAATTATAATTGGAAGGGGCACATTTGGGGGTACCATGAGAATTGTTCACCCCCAACTTTTTTTGTGTTACTTTTTTGGTATTTTCATCAAATAATTAGAAGCTAGTTAACAATGAAGGGTTAATTTATTTCTTTTTTTTATTATTATTTCAAATAAATGTCTGGTTTAGTTTTTTAGTAATCTTAAAATTAAATTTTTTTTTGAGAAACTTTGACACCCTGTATCTCAGAAACGAAGGATTTTTGGACACATGTTTATATGAACTTTTTTTTTTAAAATGGGTTCAGGAATTACCCCCTGAATCCTAGTTATTTGGTAACACCCTGTATAACAAACTCTTTATCCCGTAACAAAATAAAATAACTAAAATGAGGTCAAATCTAAAACAAGATAAAAAAAAGTTTAGTTGGCATAACAATTTATTTAAAAAATGTCTAGGGAATATAGCAACCTACCTACCCTTAACTGTAGGGTGGTTAACTACTTTAGAATTTATCACATGGCACAAGCAACGTATTATAACAACTATGTTATCACGTCAAATCTGCAGTTTAACATGCAAAATATGCCCTGCCCTTATAAAATAAAAAGTTAAAGGCATTTTACCTAGCTTTGTTTATTAACATATTATCAGAGAAACTTACAGCAAAGCGCAGCTTTAGGAATGGCCAACTTTGTTAACAATTCTAAACACGAACGTTCTTATTTTTATACTCTTTGCAGACACTTTACACTTAAATAAAATTATATTTGGTCGAACTAGTGTTAGTGAAAATTAGAAAAAGAGTTCGGTCACTTAAAGGATGGCGTTAACGGAAGACTCTTGCCAACTTGCTGTTGTCAAGGTTTAAAAGTTGGTCCGGAAATCTTTTACAAAAAATCTGCCAAATTTTTTGATATACAGGGTGTTTTTTTGTATACTTTACTAGCGTTTTGGATAGCGATGTGCAATTTAATTTTTATAAATATTTCTGGTAATATTTATTTTGTTTTCAAAAAATCTGTAGGTATTATTATACTCTTCGCAAGACTATGTCCGAAGAGTATATTGCAATCGATCAGAAAATCCTAAAATCGTCAATTTTCGTCGTAGAGCAAAAATTTTTGCAGATTCGTGCGTTTCATGACTTTTTAAGATTTTCATTTTTTGTCCGTCCGTCTGTCTGTCTGTCTGTCTGTCGGTCACGTTTCTTGTGGTCACGCTATCTCAAAAACCAAAAGTGATATCAAATTCAATTTTTTAGGAAAAATCTACCTCTATAAGAGGAAGAACCCTATTGTTTTTGGCAAGAATCTGAAAACTACAAAGCCCCCTTTTGGGCCCCCCAAATGAAAAAAAAATCGTAGCTCAACTATTATTAAATTTACAAAAAAAATTATTCGACATAAAACATAGGAAATTTAATTCTTTACAAAAAAGTATTCCTAAGTTTTTTTTGTCCGACCCCCCAATTACCCCTCAGTTCAAAAAAACCCTCTATCTGCGTTATTATTCAATCTACAGAAAAAATATTTACAAAATTAAAGAAAATTTAATTTTCTATTAAAAATGTTGATTCATTATTTGTTAAGTTAACTAGTAAGGTTAAAAAAACAATAAAATAAACTATTTCAGTAGCAAAAAACTTCTAAGTCCGAATAGTGTCACGCGTCATTCAAGTAGGTCATGACAAAAATATTTTAAACTAAGAAACAAAAGCAGCTGTCAGAACAAATAACCTCAAATATGTTAAACGTCTTCTTCGTTAACGAAATTTTTGTGTTTTCTGTTAATAGTTTGCACTCTTCGCAGAATAAAAAAAAAGTTTCTTTAAAAAAAAAAACTATTATCCCATAATAGTTTTCTTGCGAAGAGTATAGTATAGAATGTGTAGCAATTATATAAAATGTTGATTTAGCTTTGATTTAAAAAATATAAAATTACACTTCTACCGAATCCGAATTCTACTCGAGCTATTCATTTGCGAAGAGTAACTTTCACGCGTTTCGACTTCTACTGGGCTCGATTTCTACCCATTCTAGTTTTACATTTAATTCAGTTTTTACATTTTAATTAAGAATCTCCGTTGTTTTAGAGTATTATATTCATAGTTTCATAAATACATACTATCCATTCGCCTTTTTAAAAAACCGCAGTCACCTATGAAAACTAGTACCTTTTTCTTTGAAAAGTTGAATTTTCCACAAAGTTGGCATTACTTTTCTAATTTTCTGACACTAAAAATTGGAAAATGCCAAAATTAATATGACAGTTACAGAAAAAAGGCGTAAAAATTGAAAAAAAGAAACAGTTTTTGCTTGAGATGTGAGAATTTATGAAGAATATTGTAGACATTTTTGTAAAGGTGCTAATTTATCCTATGATATCTAAAAGGACTTCTTAACAGTGAGTACTTACATAAATAATTTCTATTTTTGCGTAAACTTTCAAATGGCTTAAAGATTAGTGCATTATAAAGTAATTTAATAATAAAATAAATACTTCTGTATATCTTAAAACCATTGTTTTTAATTAAGATGCCCTGAACATGTTTTTAAATGCATTTTTTAATTTTTTTGACTTTTCTCACATAACCAGCAAACAGAAGTGACATTAATGACAATATACAGGATAAAATTTGTCACCCTATGGCTCGCCTACTCTGTTTTAAATAAATGGTGAATGGAAATGGATAGTATTTTTTCAATGTATTTCTGTGGAAAGTGGCCGAACTCCTTCCTATCCACTAACAATACCTTTAAGACCAATTGCGCTCAATGTTGATTGCCTAAAATCAACGATCGTTTTTATTATACTCTTCGTTTTTGATTTTCAAGTACCTATAAATGTCCAGGTTTTTATAAAACAATTTATGGTTTGATTTAAAATCATTGTTGTTCTTTTAAAGTGAACTTAGGTAACCTAGAACACGTTGTTTAAACTTTAGGGCGACACAAACTTTGTTTATCTTTGAAAACTACACTCATTATAGTTTCATGTGAAAAGTTCGGACCCAAATAAAGTAGCTGCAAGTAGTCTGCATTTATTTCAAATTTAAACCCATAGATAGACATTTTCTAGCAGTAACTGAATGTATTAAGGAAACTTTTTCATTTACCTAAGTGATATTTGAGAGTTTATAAAATGCTTCGTAAAATAAAAACATCAATTTATTTATTACCAAGCTTTTCAATAAAATAAGCAATTTGGAAATAAAAAAAACTAGAATAGATTAAATCTAATAAAATGCTGGCATTTAATAAGATACTTATCGCGGTAATAACAAAAAAATAAACCTTTTTTGTAATTAATAATAAAAGTGCAAAGGAAGCAGACTACAAACATTTCCAAAGAAATGAACTTTTAATGCAAAGTCCGTGCATAAAGCAAAATTCGGATTATTTTACACATCTATGGAAGTTGCTTTGTAAATGAATCATTACGCGCTTTCTTGTCTTAATAGCCCAAGATAGTTAGTAAAAAAAACATAGCAATAATTTCTTACAAAAGCAGTACAAGCCAGACTTTTTAATGTGTTAGAACATCTATTTAGGAAGCTAAATCAACAAAATGCATACAAATAAGAGTTTAAGGTTGGCGTAGTAGCCCCTCAAAAAGCCCCCTTTAAATTGCAACATTAGATTCGATGGATCTGTCCCAAATTTTAGAAATAGGAGCTAAATAAGATTTCAAAAAGAGTTTTGGAAAAATTACTCCTCTAAAAAATTTCTTCTCCCCCTAAGTAACCCGTGAAGATTAATATTTAATTAAGTTGGATTCACAACAAACTTTGAAAATAGATGCAAAATATCGTTCTAAAAAATGTATAAATACCTATTCGTTTTTTTTCTAAGAAAAAGTCCCTTCATCCATCCCCCAACATGATCTCTCTTTGGGGGTCATTTAGGGGAAGAATAAATTTTTTAGAGAAATCATTTTGGCAAAAATGGTTTTCAAATCTTATTGAGCACCTATTTGTAAAAATTGATGCAAATCCATCATGATCTAATGTCGCAAATTAAAGGGAGCTTTTGAGGGGGCCCACCCCTTAACTCTTATTTGTGTGCATTTTGTGGATTTACCTTTCTGAATATGAGTGTACCTTAAAAACAACGGCACATATTAAAGAAAAATGTGGCACACAGTCTATGTTAAACTATTTTACCATTTATTATACTCTTCGCAAGACTAGGTCCGAAGAGTATATTGCAATCGATACGAAAATCCTAAAATCGTCAATTTTCATCTTAGAGCAAAAATTTTTGCAGATTCGTGTTTTTCATCGAATTTTGAACAACTTTGAAAAAATCCGTCCGTCGGTCGGTCGGTCGGTCGGTCGGTCGGTCTGTATGTATGTCACGTTTCTTGTAAACACGCTATCTTAAGAACCAAAACTCCAATCCAATTCAAATTTTAAGGAAAAATCGATCCCTATAAGAGGAAGAACCCTATTGTTTTTGACGAGAATCCGAAAACTGCAACGCCCCCTTTTCAGCCCCCCAAATGAAAAAAAAATCGTAGCTCGACTATTATTGAATTTACAAAAAAAATTATTCGACATAAAATATAGATAATTTAATTCTTCACCAAAAAGTATTCTTTAGTTTTTCTGTCCGACCCCCCAATTACCCCCCAACACAAAAAAAACCTCCTATCTCCGTTATTATTCAATCTAAAAAAAAAAATATTTTTTACAAAATTAATAAAAATCTAATTTTCTATTAAAAATGTTACTTCATTTTTTGTAAAATTAGCCAGTAAGGTTAAAAAAACAAAAACTAAAATATTTCAGTAGCAAAAAACTTCTAAGTCCGAATAGCGTCACGCGTCGGTCAAGAAGGCCATGCCAAAAATATTTCAAACAAAGAAACAAAGCCAGCTGTCAGAAAAAATAACCTCAAATATCTTAAACGTCAGAACTGACGTTTATCCTCTTCGTTAAGTAAATTCTTCGTGTTTTCTGCTAATAGTTTGCACTCTTCGCAAATTTTATTTCTTTATTTATAAGAAACTATTATTTATCCTGTAATAATTTTCTTGCGAAGAGTATACCATAGAATGTGTAGCAATTATATAGAAAATAGATTTAGCTTTGATTTACAAAATATAAAACTACACTTCTACCGATTCCGAATTCTATTCGAGCTACTTATTTGCGAAGAGTAACTTCTACGCGTTTCGACTTCTACCCATTCCGACTTCTACCCATTCTAGTTTGTCTTTAAAAATGGTTAAATAACATTTTTACAATTAATTTAATTTCATAAAATTTTCATGAAATTAAGCTGACAACAATGTCAATATAATCCATGCAAAAAGGTATGCTCAAAAATCATAGATGGGTTTTATAGTGCCCTTTTCTTAACAGAGTTGCCAAATTTACCGAACTTTAACCGTATTTTCCTCATAGATACCAAACAGGTGGTGCGCCAATTCTGTGACATCCTGTATAGTTAATTTTCAAACAGATAAAATTTTACTTGACAAAATTTTATTCATTGTCACGGAGAGTTATTTTAGAGACCCTCGCACATAGTAAAGTGTAATTCAATAAGTTTGGGTCCACACCTAGGGTAGAAAAGGTAGTCTAGGTAAAACAAACTACATTTATTATTAAACTAAGAAGGTAAAGTTAATAACAGTGTTCTTGTTTCACTGTTTCAGTGTGCACTTTCGGGGCTTTTGGGAGTCATTTTGACCGAATATCTTATTTAACACGATGTTAAATTTAATACATTGCATATAGACACTATCCATTACAAACTTAATAACATATTTATGCTTTGCAACAGCTCCCCTATGAGGAATTCACCCTATCGTTAAAGTTGAATTTTATACGCCATTTGTTTTAAAAACTTTTAGTTTTAAGTTTGATACTAAAGAAGATGGATCTGCATTATAAGTTAAGAGAAATTACCCAAATTAACGCTAAATATTTTGTTTCAGATATCGAATGTATAGAAAAAGTCAAACGACTGGATTTCCCTCCCTTATTACTATTTTCTCAGCCCCTAATTATTTGGACGTTTACAATAACAAGGTTTGTATTTTTTCATTAATTTTTGAAGGTAATATCATTAGAAGAAAGAAGATTGCCGACAATCATAAATTTTTGACGAAAACTTCGTCCGTAGGACGAGTGATTTTTTCTATTGATGTGACGAACAAAATTGCTTAATGCCAACGAAGTTTGAGTAAATTAAAATTTAAGATTGTAGTGCAAAATTTTTTCCTCTTATGATATTTGGAAGACTATTTCGTGACTAAAAAATTCATGTTTTTTTCAAAATTTATTGCACTTGCGTTCCAAATTCACAAATCTTCTAATCTGTGCTCCTAGAAGGTCGTATAAATCATTTCCGTTGAGTTGCCGTCAATTCTACTAAATACAACTAAATAGCACACCTGCATGAGGGCCCCATCCTATATTTAAACTAAATGTAGCTATGAAAACTACAAAAATAGGGCTACAAACCTATTATGGTTTCATTTAAATCGGTTATTTTTTTGTGTCGAAAATCTGACTTTTTTTTTACTACGGATACATTTATTAGTTTATAAACATAACGTGGTCTATGCCAAACCATAATTCATTACTTAATTTGTCATGTTTTTTTTAAGCTTATAAATGATTAAAATTGCAACTTACGTTTTTTCCTAATATGTATAGATGTGCTCGTTCAATGATTTCAATTTAGAAAGAAAAACACCAAAAGTATTATTTTGCCACATTTTTCTTATTTCTTGCACTCAGTACCACTTCTATGTATCACAAACATTATCCTAAATATTTTTAATCATAGTTATTGATGTATTTCTTCGTATCTTTACTTGTCTTGTTGATATTTCTAAAATAACTGACATTCAGGGAGATGGCTTTTACGAACTTTTGAGTGCACAGAAAATCCCATTTATGAATTTGAATCTATAGCCTTAAAAAACAAATTTCGGGTTTCATAATGTGCTTATTATAGAACGCAAATATACTATCGTGGACATGGAATTCAAAAGGATCAATTTTTGCATTGTAAATATGGTCAAAATAAACATCTCAAGTTTTATGCGAAGTGGATATTAACAAGAAACATTTCTCTGATGTTTTACGAAGATTAGAGCCTTATTCTTATCCTAAAACAAAATTATTTAAAATAGGAAATATCTTCTTACTATTTTTCTGGCCGGCAGCACCTTTTACATAATTTATTTTAATAAAATACATTTGACGCATTTGTTGTCAAAATAACATTCGAAAACTGACATAAAAAACCCAATTCACAATAGAGTAAAATTCAAAAAATCAAAGGTGGCTGATAAAAAATCGTTTTAAATTTTATAAGCACGATAGTACTTTTTCTAAATTATGTTATCTTTTAGGCTGCTGTGCTAAAATACGAAAACAACGTGATGAACATTCGACAATTCAATTGTTCGACACATCCTTATTGGTTACCCAACTTTATGGATGTGTTCACATGGTCATTACCTTTCGTCGGTGAGAAAGTCACGGAAATGCTTGTCAACGTACTCAATATCTGCACGGATGACGAACTCGTCTCAGATGGAGACGATGCTCTTGAAGAAGGTATGTTTTCTTTTTTTAAATTACCAGAAACATTTTTGTTTATAAGGAAATTAGGAGAAGATATGAAAATTTTAATTAATTTTTTAATATGAGGGTTGACAATGGGAATCTTGGATTTATTAGATTCGTAATTTATCGTACAATGTACGTACAGTGTGTCCCAGGATAAATTGATCCCGTATTTTCTTGGTTATTTAAAACTTATTGAATAAATTTTAACTTATTTTTTTTTAATTCGTTATGAATTTTTTAACTAAAAAGGCAAACAAAACAATATGGCTTTTAAACGTACAAGTTAAAAAATGATAAGATATTTTCTAAATGGTACCTTCCTCCCAATAGGTACATTTTTGATTCTTAAGAAAGCCCTAAACATTCTGCATGAAAAACACCCCTTAGTTTTTGTTTAGAATAAAAAATAATAAAAATATAGGCATCTAAAATATTTAATGCAAATCATGGTCCACCCACAGATCGACAAACAAAGGATTTACCTAACTTCAAGCTAACTTAATGTCAAAAAACTACACAGTGATTATGATTTTGATTAAAAGTTCAAACTTTTAGATGCTAATACTTTGATTATTTTTTTGTTCTAATAAAAATTAAGGGATGTTCTGTGTGCAGAATATCCAATAAATTAAAAATATATTAGAATTATATTAAAGCATACAGTTTTAAAAGGAACGTTTTTCAGCACGCGTCCAGGTTTTCCAATGAACAAGTGCTAAAAATCGCCTAATAAAACGAGTTTTTTATACTATTTTTTATATTTGTTTCATTTAATTTGTTAAAAACTCAAGATGAAATTTTGTTTTTATGAGGTTGGTAGCATTGACATTTTGAAGTAACAAGTAAATTTAGGTCAGACATATTGAATAATGACATTTGTAAACTTTACTCACTTAATACTGAATAAATAGGCGTTTTTGAGAAAATGTAACGTTGATATCGTTTCTCCAATTCTTCTAGTTATTCCCTCAAAAAAACTATGTCCCTCGATAGTTTATAATAGTAAAATTTGCAAATAAAAAGTACCTTCCAAGGAAAGAATTCATCTTTTTGCATCTGGAAAACCAACCTAATAAAATAAAATTTTGGGTTCAATAATGGAAGCAATTCAGCAACCTTCAAAAAACCAAATTTCGGGTTTCATAATGTGCTTATTATAAAATGCAAATATAGAAACCTAGAATAGGGGGATCAATTTATCCTGGGACACACTGTACATATTTCTTGTGTTAAAAAAAAACTTAAAAATTTTCATATCTTATGTTTTTCTAATAGAAAATATTTTACACACATCACAAAGTATTTTTAGCTTTTGTAAATAATCTAAACTTTACCTATACAAGATTTGAAATTGGAGATTTCTTTTCTGTTACTTTTTACGGAAAAAAAAAACTTCTTAATTTCGTTAATGTTGTAAATCTAGTTTATTTAAAAATGTTTAAAATCTGTCTTAATTATTACAAAAATTAACCTACATTTTTTTATGCATCTTTGGAATAGCTGATGGTAAGACTCATTTTATTGTGCTTTTAATTTATAAATGGCTTTAAATATCGTAGTAATTACATTTAGAAATGCCTGAAAGACTTAGATTTATTTTATTTTAGTCTTTATAAGTTACATTTTTATTATTTCAAAGTTATAATTTTTTTAAATCAGATCAAAATTTTTTATTTTTGTTTTTTAATTTTTTAAACATTAGGCTAAAACCCTGTGTAAAAAAACTATTTTTTTTATTATTATTATTATGGATTATTGTTACGTATTAGCTAGAAATTGGCCCCTCACCCCTTCACAAAACACCCCTAATAGCATTTGTGATGTTGTTTTTTTATTCAAGATAGGAATTTTATTAAGCACCTTTTGGATGAATTTTTACGCACTTTTTTATACTTCTTTTTTATTCGAACTCGGTAAATATTTTAGGATCTTAAACTTAAAACTTACATTTAAACATTTTGCCTCAGATCTAAAATTTATAACAACAACAAAATTTAATTCTTTTGATAGGTTACAACAAATAATTTTATAAAAAATGATTCTAATAAAAAATTTATCATTGTTAACAGTTTGCCAATTAAATTATTCATTATATTTAGCTAAAAATTAGCGAAAAAAGTAGTGCATATCATAGATAAAATAAATAAAGATATCCAAAAGCAGAGTATTATTGGGTGCGCTCCAAAGAAAATCTGCGTCTTCCTTATTATACTCCTCGCAGACAAAGTCAAAAACGAGGAGTATATTGTGATTGTTTTGAAAGTTCTAAAATTGTCAAAAATCATCCTAGAGCAAAAATTCCTGCAAGATTCGTGCGTTTTATCGAATTTTGAACAAGTTTCAAAAAATTCGTCCGTCCGTCTGTCACGTTTTTTGTAGACACTCTAACTGGAGAACCAAAGGTCCCATCAAGTTCAAATTTTCAGGAAAAATCCTTCTTATTAAAATCTAGGTCATGTTCGTTGTTGGTAAAAATCGGATGATAAAAAAGGGGGCTCCTGCGCCCCCAAACTCGAGAAAAAATCATGTTTCAGGTATTTTACAATTTACTGAATTTTTTTTTGATAATATTAAAACCCTTTTAATTCTTTACAAAAAGTATATTCCAGTTTTTTTTGTCCGGCTCCACCTAAGCCCCCTATTTAAAAAAAAAACCGTGTCTTCATTATTTATCAATTCCCAAAAAAAAGTCAAGTCATAAAAAAATGTAAGAAAATTAAATTCTGTGTTAAAAAATATTTTTGTTTTTTTTGTCAAATTTTTAAAACAAAAAAGGCCAACAGAAAGGTTTTCACTGATGAAAAAGTTTTAAGTCACGTAAGTCTAGACTCGGTCAAGGTGGCTTTGCAAAAAAAATGCAAAACAAAAGCATCTTTCTAAAGCAAAATTAAATCCTAAACGTCAGTGTCAGAGTCGATACTTAATATGCTTTTAGCTGATAAATTTTTTTTATAGAAGAGTTTATAGTTTTACCTCTTCGCAGATATTTTTGATAATTTTAAAAAATTTCTGTTTATATTTAATTTTATTATTTTCTGATTACTGTGAGGAGTATCCTATTAAATGTCGGCATTTTATAAAAAAACTCTAACATGCTCACTGATCTAACCTATCCACTGACCTAACCCACTCTAGTTTTTTTATTTGCATTTATGATCCACATTTTTGCTGACAAAAGTGACAGTTAATGCAAAATTTTATAACCTTCAAAATCAAAGACATATCAACACTGCCTTCTGCGATTAAAAAAAACGCACCCAATAAAACTCTTGTTATGCTTATCTATGTATACTTGATCAATGGTCATATGTGCGCTTTTTAAGCCCTAATGTTATACCTTTTTTTTCTTTTTTGATTCTAATTTTAAGTTTGAGGCAAAATGTTTTAAATATAGTCCAATCAAAATAGAAACACACAAAACACTTTTTCTTAATTTTTTATAATTAGTGTCTTTTTAAATTTACCTAAACAAAAACCAAAAAATCTAAACTAAACTATTTTTGCTTTATATTTTTCTCCTATATTTCTGACACTTCTTTTTCACTATTGTCCCTCTACCTACTTAAATTTGGCTTGGAATCCGCGTCCCATAAGTAGCAGGAAAACACAAAATTGTTATAAAACAACCTGGTAAGTCTCATCGTAAAACCATTCAAGCTTGGACAGAGATGACTTTTTATAACAATATTAATTACTGATATTGATTTTTTATACAATTAATAATTCATATTGCGAAATTTTATCTAGTTAGTTTTCTATCTACATTAATTGTCTATGCTCTTAAAATTGCAGTTGGTTTTTTTATTCAACCGAAAAACTTCTAGAACTAGACATAAAAAATATTCATCACAAAAAAAGACTAAAAATCTAAAAATTAAGACAATTTTTCGTTTTGTTAAACTAAAAAGCTACCCTTTTTTGATTAAGGCTTGGGATTCGAATTCACAGATTCGAAGATCTGTGCTCCTAGAAGCTTCTATCATCTTCGTTGAGCTTTCGTCAATTCTACTAAATAGCACATCTATTTAAGGGCCCCCTCGTATATCAAAAGTAAATTTAGTTTTGAAAATTAGAAAAATAGGGCTACAAACGTATTATAGTTTTATTTAAATCGGTTATTTCTACACATTTAAAAGAACTATATAAAGCAAGAGAGAGGTCAAACAGTTGCAAAAAGTGGAGTCGCTATGTTTGGTTAACGGAGACTATAAGTGTCAAAATTCAGGCCTGCCAAATAAAAATTTTGAAGATTATGAATAAAGTCCCTAGATTTTTAAGGGGTCTAGGAGAATTCACCGCCCACAATTCACCGCCGACAATTCATCGCCCACAATTCACCGATCCACAGTTCATCGACAAGACAATTCATCGACAAGTCAATTCATCGCCACACAATTGTTCGATGGAAGAATTCATCGCCTAGTATGAATATTAAATGAAATGATTTTAAACCACAATGCTTTCTGATAATGTGTTGATACATTTTTAGCATAACAACACCGAGAACAACACCTAGTAATATGTCCCTCAGTGTAATGCACACAATTTTGGACGCACTGCTAGGCACCGACATAGCTAGAGTTTATATTTTCGTTTTAGCAGCAAAACTTAACCTAACCTACCTAACCTAATGTCCCCCAGTGAAATGTGTCCCCCAGGGCTTTCATATAAGTCAGTCTAAAATCCTGAAATTAAAAAAAAAAGTATGCATATTGGATTTTACCCAGGTAAAAAAATTCCATTACCTCTATCCTTTTCGTTTTTGACCATTTAAGTCTGCAAATTGGGTATGTCTGCAAATTGGCTGTCTGCAAATAAGAGGACACGGGCAATATTCTAGGTAAATAAATTTTCAAGAAATTTCAATAAAATCATTAGGTAATTATTATCTATAATTATTTTGGTGGCAGGCAATATTCTAGGTAAATAAATTTCTGTTATTTATTTTGTTCATTAAATAAACTAATATTCATACTAGGCGGTGAATTCTCCCATCGAACAATTGTGTGGCGATGAATTGACTTGTCGATGAATTGTCTTATCGATGAACTGTGGATCGGTGAATTGTGGGCGATGAATTGTCGGCGGTGAATTGTGGGCGGTGAATTCTCCGGATACCATTTTTAAGATACATAGGGGCAATTACTTTTTACAATTTTTACATTTTTTTTAAGGTCGCTTCATTGTGTTTTTCACTTACACAAAACGTAAAGGCAACCTTAAATTCTTTAAAAAACAGTTTTCTTACTAAAGAAACAAATAAATGGAAAATTAATAACCCCAATTTGAAATATTAACTGACACATATGGTCTCCAATGGCCTAATTTTCCATCTCGTTCTACTGCATGTGCAGTATCCTGCGCTCATGGTTCAAAATTCATATAGTTCTTTTAAATGCAGGGTGTCCAAAAAATGGCGCATAAACGCGATGGTACGCTCTTAGGGCATTCTCAGGAATCCCTAGAAAATTGTCGAAAAAATCCATCTGTTATATTCATCGAGAAAAACGCGAACAAAGTTGCATAAATTCGACAACACAATCTAGGAAAATACATCTAAAAATCCCATCTATGAATCTAAAAATCCCATCTAGGAGTCTTGATTATACACTTTTGCATTAGATTTTATTGACGTTGTTGTCAGATTCATTTCATGAAAATTTTGTAAAATTAAATTGATTATAAAAATGTAATTCGACCATTTAATAAATTTTAAGATAGACCGTAGCTTTGTATTAAACAAGTTGTTTCGTAAATATGTGATGTTATATTCAAGATATAAGCATTTAAAGTTTCGCACTTTGGGGCAACATATCTTCGAGGGTATATGAGGGTATATGAACGTACCATCAAGTTTATGCGCCATTTTTGGGACACTCTGTATGTGGTTATTTCTTTGTGTCAAAAATCTGACTTAAAATTATTGTAATATTTCTGCTTTTTAGAGTCAGATTTTCGTCAAAAAGATAAAACCGATTTAAATGAAACCAATACCTATTTTTCTAGTTTTTAACACGAGCTTTTAAAAGCACAGATCTTTGAATATGTGAATTTGAATCTCTAGCCTTAATGCTAATTAAGAGGTTTTTAGAAAAATATTGCTTACAAATTAATTTTTTTTCAACTTTTTCAGAAGCTCTAGAAGTATTTCTGTTGAATTAAAAAACCAAAACAAAAAAGGAAGGTTTTTTATAAAATACGTCCCTGTTTAAAAATTTTAAATTCAAATTTTTGTATGAATAAAAGATGGGACGACCAAATTTGACCTCTCCTAAAAATAACTTTAACCTTTAAACCAAAAAAATTATTCAAAATAATTTTTTGTTTCCACATTTTAAGAAATATTAGACACAAAACCTGGCTACGTTATATCATTCCTATTTTTTTATTTATTTTTATTTCTGAATTATATTTTGGTCCACTTTTTTGTCAACATTCTCCATCAGTAGTTTAGTTTACTGTAATTTTCGTTTTTCTGATTTTTTCTATATTTTAGAATATTATTTTACATTTTACTTGTTTGCCTCATAGAATCGGCATGCTGCATTTGATTATGTGTTAAAGTTTTTATATAAATAGTTATAAACATTGTTTGTACGGGGTGTCCAAAAGAAAAAAAATCGCTAAAGTTGAATTTCTGCAAAATAATGATTTTAAAATATTTTCAAAAAAAATTCATTTTATAAAAATGAACTAAACAGGGAGTAAAAACTTTTTAAACACCCTGTTTAGTTTCATAAATTAACCAATAAATATAATTTTTTCATGAAACAAAAAACAGAAGTTCATGCAATAATTTAAAAAATCTCGAAAATTTTCTGTGGACACTAGGTATTTAAAAATATAAAAGTTTCTTAGGGTGCAAATTTTGCTTTGTTTTTTGTGACTGCGCTTTCTTTCAGGTTTTTTTGGCGTTTTTTATACAGGCCAAGATAGTTAGTAAAAAAAACTTAGCAATTCTTACAAAAAATATATACTATCCTTTCACATTAAAAAAAAACAGAGTAGGCGAGCCTTAGGGTGACAGATTTTATTCTGTATATTGTCATTAATGTCACTTGTGTTTGCTGGTTATGTAAGAAAAGTCAAAAAAATTTAAAAATGCTTTTAAAAACATGTTCAGGGCATCTGAATCAAAAACATGGTCTCAACATATACAGAAGTATTTATATTTTTATTAAATTACTTTATAATGCACTAATCATTAAACCATTTAAAAGTTTACACAAAATAGGAATTATTTATGTAAGTACTCACTGTTTAAAAGACCTTTTAGGTATCATAGGATAAATTAGCCCTTTTACAAAAATGTCTACAATTTTCTTTATAAATTCTCACAACTCAAACAAAAATTGTTTTTTTTTTAATTTTTACGTCTGTTTTATGTAACTGTCATATTAATTTTGGCATTTTTCAATTATTAATGACAGTAAATTTGAAATGTAATACCAATTTTGTGAAAAATTCAACTTTTCAAAGAAAAAGGTTCTAATTTTCATAGGTGACTCTGGTTTTTTTTAAACAGTGAATGGATAGTAACAGTCAGATTTTTTGCAAGGTTAAAAATTATCCATCTTGGCCTAAAAGCCTTACAGGGCACTTATAAAAAATTACGATACTTTTTTTAAATGCAGTTTCCTGTAATTTTTAAATTAAATTTATCGTATTTTTTTAATGAAACATAAAACTTGAGTGCCCTGTATAAATTATTTTTTGCAATTATTAACATTTGTTTAACAAAATAATATTTTTTGATAATTTTTAAGTCACGCCTAAAAGAAAAATTGTTTAAATTAATTAAACAATATTTCTTTTGTAAAATACACTGTGTGTATTTTTTTTATTAAAAATATTGCAATGTGCAAATATTTTTTTATTTTTGAAAACTGCAATTTCTATAAGCACCGTTTTTTGTTTGTTTTTTTCTATACTTCGCCACGCCACCATCTTTGATCTGAATTTGATGCTGTTTACAAAAAAATGTCATCAATTTTATGGATTTTTGCTAATCTACAAATCAAAAATTTTGGTAAGTTATATGGGCAAAGTAGAGTAAAATGGACCATATTAAAAGAAAATTTGGTTGAGATTTTTATAAATATGTCATACAACACGTCGTTCAAGATGCCAACCGACACAACGTCATTACTAAACTTTTATCAAAGAAAACGCTAATATACCAAAAAACAACAAGCAGCCGTTTTAAAACATTCAATGTACCAACTAACAGATTTTTTTTGCACATTGTTTATCAAAGACATTCATTAACACACTCCAAATCGTTGATTAATGACCCCTATTAATGCATGGATACGAGCCTATAGCAACGCTCTTCTATGTTTAAAATTACTATCTATATTTCTACATTACAAATGTTAAAGTAGCTTTAATTACGGTTCAAACAACAAAAACCAAAAGAAATTAAACATTTACCATTGGAAAGAATGGGAAGCAGATCCTTTTACCACATTTAAGAGACTAACATTCATTTTCTATTCACAATTAATAAATGTTCGGTGACAGCTCGACTTCTTCTTCAACTTTAATAAAGTTGAATGACCAACGCATTGTTTTTGTTTGTTGGTGAAATAACTGTTTTATTTTATAATTTATTTAATAATGATCTACGATGTGCGATGCAGCATTGTAACCAGTTCGCATATTAAATAGCGATTAATAAACTCACTTATTAACAAGTTCGCTCATCGCTCATTTGTTAAAACCACTCGTTTATTAATGGCGTTTATTAACACACTTACTGGTTAAATAACTATACATCGAGTGCTTGTTGTTTTTTGGTATATTAGCGTTGTATGATAAAAATATGAAAGTAATGACGTTATGTCAACATCTTAAAAGACGGGTGGTATAACACATATTCATGAAAACCCCAACCAGATATTGTTCTAATATGGTCCATAAGTAGTAATTATGAAGTTTTATCACTCCATTTTTTAAACGTTGATGGTGCACAAACTATCGATGTTATAATTTTGATGGAGATGGAATCAAAAACTGATTTTTAAATTTTGTTTTTGTTTAAAAAAAAACACATTCTGCTGAAGCACACCTTTTGGTCACCATTTTTTTTTGCTGCAGATGTGCCACTTTATTTTATTTAAAAAACCACAGACAGAATTTTATAATTTTTATTAAGAATAAGTAATTTTTTTTTTTAAATTACCCAACGAAGAAATCTTTTGTAGCATACATTTTTACTTTACGAAGAAAATTTATTTAAATTAGATTGATCAACCAAAAGTGTAGTTAGTTAAAATTCTAGCAAATTTCGTTTTTTAGAATTTATTTTAATTTTCAGAATTTATTAATTTTTTTTTAATCTTTAGGAAATGCAGCAAATCTTCGGAAGGAAGTTATTCGAAACAAAATTCGTGCTATTGGAAAAATGGCCCGAGTATTCTCAGTCTTACGGTAAGTTTTTTTTTTTTCCTAAAATAAAAAAAATAATTTTCCAAAAATAAAAAATATATTTTTTAAAAATAAAAACATTATTTTACATTTTTTTTTCTTCTAGGGAGGAAAGCGAATCTGTACTGCAACTTAAGGGGCTTACACCAACAGGAGCATTGCCCCTTGGAGCCCTATCAGGTGGAAAAACTAGTCTTAAAAACGGTAAGTAAAAAAAGCCCCCCATTCTGCAATTTTTTTTATTATAAAAATTAAAAAACTACCAAATATCATTTTAAATGGGACTAAACAATTATATTTATTAAAAACCTTAACTTTCTTATGGTTTAAATTTGTTTAGTACCCCCTTTTAGCTTACATTTTTTTTAAAAAGCCCCCCAAAATTCTTCTAAAATGTTTATTTCTTCTTTTTAGCTCTGCAAGGATTTTCTCCCAATCACAAGATAACAAGCTTCGCGGAAGCAAAGGGTCTGGACGCTATAAATGAGCGTATGCCCCCCAGAAAAGATGCCCCCCCTTCCCCGGCGGAGGAGCCCCCCCAGGACCATAATCACACTCAGTCTAATGCGCATTCGTGAGCTAGGGTTCATTAAGTCTTTCAAATTTCATCAAACCTCCTCCCTTCTACCTTTAAGGTAAGAAATAAACACAAAGAAAAGAAAAATTGTTGAGTCAGTTGGGGTCATTGAAAACGCTTTTGACAACTTTGATTTTGAAATAACATATTTCTTTTAAATGATCCAATTTAAATACGGTAAATTTGGTATTTTGTCGTTTATTTTTTGCTATTATCAAGTTTAATTTTGGTTTTGCAAGTTTTAAATTTTATGGTAGTGTTTTCATTTACCCCTTTTTACAATTGACCCTATGTCTGCAGTCCTGTGACACTAGAGTGCCTTGATGATTTTGACAGTTATTGTCGCCTTATAGAGTGACGCCATGCATCATTCTTTCTCTGTCATACAGATAACGTCATCAACGTTATAGCCAAAGTGACAACAATTACAACTTACAATCATAATTAATGACGTTATCTGTATGACAGAGAAGGAATTATGCATGTCGCCACTCTATAAGGCGACAATAACTGTCAAAATCATGAAGGCACTCTATGGGACACAGAACTTGACGGGGTCTATTATTTCTGTTTTCAACTAAATGAGCAATAAAACATTATTTTCAATTATGTGATTATGTCAGTGAACATGAAAGAGTTCGTCCACCTAATAGATGGCGATTACGGAAATCTCATGCTAATTTGCTGTTTAAAAGTTGGTCTAAAAATCTTAGACATATAATATCTGCCAAATTTTTTGATATATGTTATGTAACGCATTAAAATAATGCATTTGCGGAGTATAAAAAACTTATATTAAAGAAAATAACAGTATTAACATCCTTAAAGTAGCTGATAACGTTATTCTAATAATGCTCCCAATTCTTCGTTTGATTTACCTATTTTTTTAAAAACCCTGCTGCGCATTTGGAAAGAGTTAAATTTGTGTTTTTTATTTTATTTTAATATGTTGGATTTTTAGAAATTGTACAGCTTAGTTTTTCATTGTAAATGCTCTTAACGGGGAATGTCTTAAGCATAGAAACTGTGGTTATGTAATGTTGGCTACCTAAAATCAACAAAAAACATCACTTTCTGGTCATTGCTCAGTGGGTTTATAAGAGTTAATTTTAATTAAAAATTTTACTTACCAGCAACATAAACAAAGCACTAGTTGACATATTCTAAAGGTCCACCAATAGGCGTTTAAATACAGAGTTTTGGCAATTTAAAATGCAAAAAATAGTGCTTCTAAATTGCCAAAATGTTGTATTTAAACGCTTATTGATGGACCTTTAGAATATGTCAACTTGTGCTTTGTTTATTTATGTTGCTGGTAAGCACAATTTTTAATTAAAATTTACTCTTATAAATCCGCTGAGCAATGACCAGAAAGTGCAGTTTTTTGTTGATTTTAGGCAACCAACATTACATAACCACAGTTTCTATGCTTCGAGACATTCCCCCTTAATACTAATTATACTCCTCGCAGACAAAGTCGAAAACGAGGAGTATATTGTGATTGTTTTGAAAATTCTAAAATCGTCAAAAATCGTCGTAGAGCAAAAATTCTTGCAGATTCGTGCGTTTCATCGAATTTTGAACAACTTTCAAAAAATCCGTCCGTCCGTCTGTCTGTCTGTCTGTCCGTCCGTCCGTCCGTCTGTCACGTTTTTTGTAGACACTCTAACTTGAGAACCAAAGTTCTCATCAAGTTCAAATTTTTAGGAAAAATCGTTCTCATTAAAATCTAGATCCCTATTGTTTTTGAAAGAAATCGAAAAATAATAAGGGGGGCTGCGGCACCCCCCAAGTGAGAAAAAATTAATATTTCAGTTATTATCAAATTTACAGAATTTTTTTTCTGGTAACTTTAAAGCCCTTTTAATTCTCTACTAAAAGTATATTTAAGTTTTTTTGTCCGGCCCCACGTAAGCCCCCCAATTTAAAAAAAAGCCGTATCTTCGTTATTTTTTAATTTATAAAAAAAACTTAAGTCATAAAAATCAAAGAAAATTAAATTCTGTATTAAAATATATTTTTTGTTTTTTTTTGTGAAGTTTTTAAGACAAAAAAGGTCAAAAAAATAGTTTTTAAGTGATAAAAAAGCTCTAAGTCACATAAGTCTAGGTTCGGTCAAGGTGGCTTTGCAAAAAAAAAAATAAAACAAGTGCATCTTTCTAAAGCCAAATTAAATCCTAAACGTCAGTGACAGAATTACTACGCATTTATGCTTTTCGCTAATAAATCTTTTTTTTTATAGAAAAGTTAATAGTATAACCTCTTCGCAGATTTTTTTTGTAATTTTAAAAAATTATTGTTCATTTTAATTTTATTGTTTTCTGATTACTGCGAGGAGTATCCTATTAAATGTCGGCATTTTATAAAAAAACTCTAACAGGCTCACTAATCTAACCTATTCACTGACCTAACCCATCACTAGTTCAATATAAATTTAGCTATATTTGTGTAATATTTATTTGAACAACAACTTCTGTTTGGGATTAAAATAATTCACATTTTTTATGCTTTGCCATATTTTCTGAATATACAGGGTGTCCCAGAATTGGCGCACCACCTGTATGGTACGCTGCTGGGGCATGCCTGGGGATTCCGGGAAAATTGTTAAAAGAAATCCATCTGTTATTTTCATTGAGGAAAATGCGAACAAAGTTGCATAAATTTGGCAACACAGTCTAGGAAAATACTACACAGTCTTGGTAAATAAATCTAAAAATCCCATCTATAAGTCTTTAATTATACACTTTAGCCTAAAATTTTATTGACATTGTTGTCAGCTTATTTCAAGAAAATTTTGTAAAATTAAATTAATTATAAAAATGTTACTTGACCATTTAAAAGAAGAAAAATTGGTGAAATGGTTTAAGATAGACAGCAGCTTTGTATTAAACCATATTTTTCGTTAATACGTGCTGTTGTTTTTAAGATATATGCGTTTAAAGTTTTGCACTTTGGGGCCTCATATCTTCGAGGGTGTATGAGATGGATTTTTTTTGACAATTTTCTGGGGATCCCTGGGCATGCCCCAACAACGTACGATACAGGTGGTGCGCCAATTCTGGGACACCCTGTAGTAATGAGATAATCGTAAATTAAGAAATTTATGCCAAATTTACCAAAACAAATTTTTACAAATTGTGACAGTGTACCTCTTTTTTGTGAAATCGAATCTACATGCTATTTTTTCATTTTATTTTATTTTTGTGAAAGGTGGCCAAACTCTTTCATATTTGCTAACACTAAATTACCCAATTGCATGATTGTGTTAACACAGTATTTTTGCAGGTCCTCTTCATCCAGTCATAATTGTAAAGTCCAACGGTTGGTGATGTACCACTATCAATATTTTTCACTAAATGTTAGGAACATTTTTCCATAATGATGAGTATAAAATGCGTGAACGACAGGATCGTTTATCGGTTCCATACTCACAGCTGGTCTGTCCGTCTTTCTCTATCTCACATGTGTTTATAAACTCCTTTACAATGTTGCCACATCTCCGTAGCTTCCCGTGAAGCTTGGCAACACTGCTGCCCACTGAGAAGACAACATACTTTGACAGATGTCAACCTGGACTTTTTAGCACGTTTAAAATGTGATACAATACGCGTGCCATATTTTTATTCTTCTAAAACCTTGTCCTATATCCATTCAACCGCGAGATTTAATAATAATTACCAACTATACAGGGTGTCGAGAATTTTAGAGCAACCTTTGGGAGCTGGCTTATCTTAAGAGGTACAAGATCAGTTAAATGAAAGCAAAGTTGCCTATTTTAATGCCCATTAACCTCCCGCAAGCAGAACTTGATTATCTCTTACCGTTTGTTTGTTATCTTTAAAAAACGAAAAAAAGTGCATTTTGGTTTTTTGGCTGTAACGTTTTTGTGTTTTAAAGGATGTTTTTGAAACTTTGACATTATTCAGGGACTTTTTTTGTCTGCAATCAGATTTTGTTAAAACCCGCAACGTTTCGTTCCCTTAAAATTATCATCATGCTCTTTTTTTCTTATGGGAGATCAATTAGATTTCTATGTAAACAGTTGATTAAAAAAGGCAATTTTCTAATGTTAATTATTAAAACAATAAAACCAGAATCTAATTACAAAATGTTTGTGCAATGTTCAGTTTTTAATATTTTCTTTAAATAAAAATTTAGTTACTCCCATAGGAAAAAAGAGCATGATGATAATTTTTAGGTAACGAAACGTAGTAGAAGTTTTTATTAACTAGAATTCAATTGCAGGCAAAATAGTGTCTTTATAATGTTAAATTTTTATAACCCCCCTTTAAAAATAAAATGTTTACTTAGAAATCTAATTGATCTCCCTTAAAGGGGAATGTCCCGAAGCATAGAAACTGTGGTTATGTAATACTGGTTGCCTAAAATCAACAAAAAACAGCACTTTCTGGTCATTGCTCAGTGGGTTTATAAAAGTTAATTTGAATAAAAAATTGTGCTTACCAGCAACATAAAAATAAAAACAAAGCACCAGTTGACATATTTTGAAGATCCATTTATAAGCGTTTAAATACAGAATTTTGATAATTTAAAATGCAAATAAATGGTGCTTCTAAATTGCCAAAATTCTTTATTTAAACGCTTATTGATGGACCTTTAGAATTATGTCAACATGTACATTGTTTATTTATGTTGCTGATGGTAAGCACAATTTTTAATTAAAATTAGTTCTTATAAACCCACTGAGCAATGACAAGAAAGTGCTTCTTTTTGTTGATTTTTGGCAACCAACATAACATAACCACAGTTTCTATGTTTCACGACATTCCTTCTTAATAAAATGCGCAGAGCATGATGATACTTTTTAGGGAACGTAACGTAGCAAAATTTTTTTTATAACCAGAATCTGATTTCCGAAAAAAAAGTGTTAGAGCTTTAAAAAAATACCCTTAACCGAAAAACGGTTAGAGATAATCAAGTTCTGCTTTCGGGAGATTAATAAGCATTCAAATCGGCAACTTTACCCCACTAAACAGATCTGGTATCTTTTAAGATAAGCGAAATTCCAATGGTGGCTCTTAAATTCGCGACACCCTGTATAACAGTTGTACAGGCTGCTTTATTCAAAATGGTCTGTATGAACTTGTCATGTCTCGTAATCCTTTCGATCACTATTAATAATAATTCATATGTGTGTTTAAATTAATTTACATTTAAAAAAGATATTGCTAAATAATATATAACTGAATGTGCGAATTAATATAGAATTTTACCTCTCTATTCATTAAATATAAGCTTTTTTGAGGTTATGTTTGTTTACTATTGGCGGTTGATGTGAAACAGCATTTTATTAACGCGAAAACTATCATAAGAATGATATTTTACACAATTAAAATCATGAGAAAAAAAAAACTCTCAAACGTCAAAATTTTCTTTGGACTATCAATTTGACATTAATACCACTTTCGGCAAGACATACTGCATAGCCCAATTATTATAATTAAACTTTGTAGATTCCTTAGAAAAAAATCCCAACCAAGATCTGCTTATGCAGGATTGTAGGCACTACCCCCCAGGAATATAAAAGTGAAAAATTCTCACAAAATTTCTGCGACGTTTAGCCCCCATCTTGCATAGAAGTGAGGAGTTAGTGTTTTGTTAATACCTAAACTATTCGGCACTTTTGAAAATTTTTAGGAACATTATTTTAATAATACAATCATTTGTAAAAAACTAATAAATCACCAATATTAACGATTCTATAGCTCTTTGAAAATTACCTTATTTTATAATCGTTTATCTTAGTCATATAGTCCTGTAGCATAGTTTGCAGCGTTCTCTGTAGGAACAAATTAGCACATTTTCAAAGTGCTATAAAATCGTTCATATCAGTGATTTATTATTTTTTTTAAAATGATTGTATTCTTATTAAAATGATGCTCCTAAAAATTTTTAAAACTTTTTTTAAAAGTGCCAAATAGTTTAGGTATTAACAAAAAACTAACTCCGTACTTCTATGCAAGATGGGGGCTAAACGTCACGGAAATTTTGTGGGAATTTTTCACTTTTATGTTCCTGGGGATAGTGCCTACAATCCTGCATAAGCAGATCTTGGTTGGGATTTTTTTTCTGAGGGCATTATTAGAATGATTGGGCTAGCATTCAAAACTTAAGCACCATAAAAAGTTTTTAAAAACACTTAGCCGTTAAAAAAGACGAATAGTTTCAACATAACCTCAAATACGGGCAAAAAAATCTTGAATATTGTACTTATTTTTATTTGTACAAAAATGTGTTATATCGTTATTCGCGCCTGATGTCTCATGATGTACATATTTATCAAAAATAACTGTGTTAGTTAATCTCAAATAATAAACACGTTCTAAATTACCGTCAGCACCTACTTAAAACTATCTGTTACATTTATTTTTTGTTTTTTTGGAGCATAAAATGAAGCGTATTCGTACAAAAATTGGTTGGGGTTATCTAGGAGATCTGTCATACCACCCGTCGTTCCATATGCTAACTGACATTACTTCTGAATTTTATATTTTTATCAAGTATTACGCTAATATACCAAAAAACTACAAACTGCCGGTTTAAAACATTCTACGTACCAGCTAAAAGGTTTGTATAATATTTACGAAGTGTTTTACAACTTCAATTCTTCATAATTAGGTAAAATAGGGCATGAATCATTTACAGGCACTTTTAATGCTAAATCCGTGCATCCAAAAAAGTGCGGGTTATTTTAAACATTCATGGAAATCCTTTAGTAAATGAGTCATAATTTTCTGTTTTTTATCTAATTATTATATAATATATTAAATATAAATAATATATTAAAGATATAAAACACTCTGTAAATGTAATACAAACCTTTTAAATGGTACATTAAATGTTTTAAACCGGCAGTTTGTTGCTTTTTGGTATATTAGCGTTATATTTGATAAAAATATAAAATTCGGAAGTAATGTCAGTTAGCACCTGAAACGACAGGTGAAATGACAGATCTCTTAGGTTACCCCAACCAATTTTTGTACGAATACGCTTCATTGAGTTGTACCTGTCAAAATGTTATGCAACAAAATAATCTTTGTTGATCAAATAATATTGACAGTTGTTACGTATTTTGTGACTCCAATAAATTGGCGCGCCATTTAAAAAATGTCCGCCGCCGCCATTTTGTTTTGCGTGCTATAAATATTTATTAAAATAATTAAACTAAAAAAATTGTATATCTCTTTATGAAATTCTAATGTAAATTCTACATATTATAAATATTTAAATATAATTTTCATAGGGTTAACTCAATTTTATCGGATTTAGCAAAAATTAAAATATCAAAAAGTCTTATAACCTTATTACAATTTTATACATTTATTGCTTACATTTTTTAAAACATATCGTACATTTTTACAAGAAAACCTAACCTAGAAAAAACCCAACGTTTTTTAAAGTGGGTCCAAAAATCGCAGTTTTGAACTATCTACACTTTTACCGATCTATGATTTTGTTAATCTATGATTTCTAAATGTACCAAGAAACTTCAAGACCAAAAAGAGCAATTTTAAAACATATTCCAATCAATTTTTCACAACATTAAAAAACATTTTATTTCAAAATGTGACCTTATATTAAAAAAAATTAAAATGTACGATATTTTATAAAAAAAACTTGCATTAAACAAATATAAAATATGTATTTAGTTTTAGCATTAGGAATCACGTTTAATGTCATCGAATTGTAAAACGCACTTGTAAGATAATTTTCTTACAACAAGTAGCGTCCAAAAAAATGTACTTTTTGTTCTTATACAGTATGTCCGAAAATTGGCGCATCAGCCTGTATGATACGTCATTATTTGTTGAAAAATTAAAGAAAATACAATATTAAAAGCCGTTATTTGTTGTCTAAAAATTTTCTGCTTTAAAACCTTGTAATAACCACAATTCTATTAAAGGAGAATGTCGCGATACATAGAAACTGTGGTTATGTAATGTTGCTTGCCTAAAATCAACAAAAAACAGCACTTTCTGGTCATTGCTCAGTGGGATTATAAGAGTTAATTTTAATTAAAAATTGTGCTTACCGGCAACATAATAAACAAACCACAAGTTGGCATATTCTAAAGGTCCATCAATAAGCGTTTAAATACAGAATTTTGTTAATTTAAAATGCAAAAAAATATTGCTTCTAAATAGCCAAAATGTTTTATTTTAACTCTTATTAATGGACCTTTAGAATATGTCAACTTGCGTTTTGTTTATTTATGTTGCTGGTAAGCACAATTAATTAAAATTAACTCTTATAAACTCACTGAGCAATGACCAGAAAGTGCTGTTTTTTTGTTGTTTTTAAGCAACCAACATTACATAACCACAGTTTTTATGCTTCGCGACATTTCGCGTTATAGACAAGAATAATTTACAATATAAAGCATCAACAAGATAAAGCAGATTATATAAAATCGGCTGTACTAATTTGACAATGATTCTATTTCTTACCAAAACAAAAAAATGATTTCTAAGTAAAAAAAGATTAAAAACTATTTTTAAAGGCAAATTTTTATCACAAAGAATTACCCGATTTTAATGAAACTAGGACAGTTTGTAGACACATCTTTCTAGTTTTTAAAACTGTCTTTAATTTTAAAATACGATATGGCCTTTTTTAGATGTGAGCCTTTACAAAAATGAATGCAGTTGATGCGACAAAATTTGGACAAATTGTATATTTAAAATTGTTGTAAAGTTTCGTATGTTTAAAAACCTTCAAATTGAAAAACATGTTTTTTGTCTTTCAAAGATTCATTTTTGTGATTTTTAAAATACGAAACTTTACTATAATTTTAGTAAAGTACTGGACGCTACCAAAAACAAAACTGTAAATATCTATTACCCTATAATTTTTCAACCTAAATACTTATCGTTTCGCTTCTAGTTGTTTTTATTTAATAAAATGTTATTTCTAGTAATAGTAACAAACTTACTCTGAGCAATAAAATTTTCTAACATACTTACAAATTTTAAAAATTAGTAGCAATTTTTTTTAATGTTGGTACTAATTTTGGAATTACGTTGGTATAATACCTGATCAATCAATGTGAAAAAGGTGGAACTATAAAATCAGTGATTACTAAGCTTAACTAAATATATTTTTTACATTTTCAAAATTTCTCAACTTTGAAAAAAACTTGCAGGATCAAAAATTTTCAAACTGCTTGTTGATGTTTAAAAAATCATTGTGTGCAAAATTTAATAAATTATTAACGCTAAGTCATAAAAAATGCAATTTGGAAATAGTTTTAATTTATAAAAAACACAATTTAAAGGGCAATGTCGCGAAGCATAGAAACTATGGTTATGTAATGTTGGTTGTCTAAATTCAACAAAAAAAGCACTTTCTGGTCATTGCTCAGTGGATTTATGATAGTTAATTTTAATTAAAAATTGTGCTTACCAGCATCATAAATAAACAGCACAAGTTGACATATTCTAGGTCCATCAATAAGCGTTTAAATACGACATTTAAAATGCAAAAAAATGATGCCTTTAAATTGGCAAAATTCTGTATTTAAACGCTTATTGATGGACCTTTAGAATATGTCAACTTGTGCTGTTTATTTATGTTGCTGGTAAGCACAATTTTTAATTAAAATAAACTCGTAAAAACCCACTGTGCGATGACCAGAAAGTGCTGTTTTTTGTTGATTTTAGGCAACCAACATTACATAACCACAGTTTCTATGCTTGGCGACATTATTCGTTGAGGAATTTTTTGTGTTTTTTTATTTATAAAAACATTTCAAACGACTTCAGCTTAACATGCAGTATTACAATATTAATAAAAACCAAAAAAAAAAAATGATTGTTGCCCCCTTATTAATTTTATTTTATTTTTTTTTGTAAATATCTGAGTAGTGTTGTATTTTTTTTTTTGTTATTTTTCTAAATGTACTAAAATCATTATTATTTATAATAAAAAACTGAGGTGTATTTTATTTTGTTTTTTTTTTGGGAGGGGGGACGTTTTAAATTTTGGATTTGGAAGTTTTTTTGCCGTTTTAAAACAGGTAAGGTATTTTTGTTCCTGCAAGAAAATTTAAATTCATAAGAAAAATCATTTTTTGTATTTCTACCTGAAAATTTTCTCTTTGAAGTCGACATGACTTACAGCTAAGTTTTTGTGATAGCTTTCTATTTTTTTAAATGCTTTCTTGTATTTGGTGTAATAATTCTGTAATTTTAATCGCAAACTGACAAAAATACGATTTTTTTGTTTGATTTTTAAATTTCTCGTTAAATTTTTTTGCAACCAAATAGTGAAAATTGTTAAAAATATGTTTAATTAGAAATGGAATAACTTAATTTTTGAATGGGATTTGGAACACCTCTTAAATGTTAAGGTAAGTTTACTATTAAGGAGGAATGTCGCGAAGCATAGAAACTGTGCTTATGTAATGTTGGTTGCCTAAAATCAACAAAAAACAGCACTTTCTGGTCATTGTTCAGTGGGTTTATAAGAGTTAATTTTAATTAAAAATTGTGCTTACCAGCAACATAAATAAACAAAGCACAAGTTGACATATTCTAAAGGTCCATCAATAAGCGTTTGAATACAGAATTTTAGCAATTTCAAATGCAAAAAAAATAGTGCTTCTAAATTGCAAAAATTCTGTATTAAAACGCTTATTGATGGACCTTTAGAATATTATTTTAACTTGTGCTTTTTTTATTTATGTTGTTGGTAAGCACAATTTTTAATTAAAATTAACTCTTATAAACCCACTGAGCACTGATTTAAAATGCGATTAAAATTTCAGAATTTTTATACACAATACGATGGTTAAAATGAATTTAAAAATTTGTAAAAAGATTAAAAACTATCTATGCCTTTATACTTCCTAATCTATTATATAAATACTTATATGCACTGAAGTATTGGGAATAATTTTTAATAACGTGTCACCCTTGAGGGAAATGGACCTTTTAATATTTAATAACAATTTGCCCTTGAAAATTTGCACTGAAAATTAAAAACAGATTTAACAAAATACCAAAAGTTACACCCTTAAAAACGATTAGCGTCAAAAATTTACACAAAAGACAAATATCTTAATTTGAAGATAAAAATAAAAAAGTGGTATACCTAAAATGGACAAAAGTGGTAAAAACCGTAAAAGTGTAAATTTCCAAGTGCTTTAGTAATAGTTAAATGTTTTTAAGTACTACTTGAATATAAATTATAAATATTTATGGGTTATTGATATTCATATCAATCGAAATGTGCAATTTACGATGGAAATTACGGTGTGAGTAGCAAAATACGGGGTGTTTGACAAAAGTAATCGTTTTTAAAACAAAACATATTTAAAAAAAAACAATTTTTTAATAGTATATTAAAAAATAGTTTTATAAGGAACGTTTTTCAATGGACAAGTGCTAAAAAAACGCCTTATAAAACGAGTTTTTTATACTATTTTTTTATATCTGCTTCATTTAATTTATTAAAAAGCATATTTAATTTGGATTAAAAACTTAACTCAAAATTTTATTTGTATTGGATTGGCAACATTGACATTTTAAAGTAAAAAGTAAACTTAGGTCAGACATATTGAATAATGACATTTGCAAACTTTACTCATAGTGGCGTCAAACTAGCATGAAAAACCTTAAAATCTCTAACTTTGGGGAAACTCAATGGATTGACTTCATTTTTTTTGTAAAACGTTTAGAATTAAATATAAATCACTAATAAAAACTAAAATGGCGCCGCTAGTCCTTCCTGAATTTTTTATACTCTTCGCAAACTATATCTCGCTTATTATTAAGTCCACTGAAAAAATCATTCTTATAAAAATTAAAGAGAATAAAATTTTGTAATAAAAAAAATATTGCCCGCCCCCCTCCGAGCTCTGCCCCCTTTTAACCCCCCAAATTTTAAGTAATTTTTTTTTATGCTTATTTTTTAAGGAACAAAGTCAACATTCATTATTTACCAAATTAAAAAAAATTTTGATATAAATGTTTAATAATAAGCGAGATACAAATTTTTCCAAGTTGGGGGGGCATAGTGGGGGAGCATTTTTTTTTTAATTTAGTAAATAATTAACGTTTTCTCTGTTTCTTAAAAAATAAGCATGAAAAAAAAATATTTAAAATTTGGGGGGCTATAATGGGGCGGAGCTCGGAAGGGGGCGGGCAATATGTTTTTTATTACAAAATTTTATTCTCTTTAATTTTCATAAGAATGATTTTTTCTGTAGATTTAATAATAAGCAAGTTACAGTTTGCGAAGAGTATAAAAAATTCAGGAAGGACTAGCGGCGCAATTTTAGTTTTTATTAGTGATTTAAATTTATTTCTGAATGTTTTGCAAAAAAAATGAAGTCAATCCATTGAGTTTCCCCAAAGTTAGAGGTGAAATGCTAGTTTGACGCGACTATCACGTAATACCGAATGAATAGGCGTTTTTGAGAAAATGTAACCAATGATATCGTTTCTACAATTCTTCTAGTTATTCCCTCTACAAAAAACGATGTCCCCCGATAGTTTATAATAGTAAAATTTGTAAACAAAAAGTACCTTGCAAGGAAAGAATTCATCTTTTTGCATCTGGAAAACCAACCTAATAAAAAAAGTCTTTGGGTTTAATAATGAAGCAATTCAGTAACCTTAAAAAACCAAATTTCGGGTTTCATAATGTGATTATTATAGAACGAAAATATAAAAAAAAATTGCAAAACAACAATAAGAGGAATTAATTAAGCAAATACAAAATTTTAATAAAACACGTTTTTTAAAAGACTTCAAAGTAAAAATTCAGGATTTGCAAAACGACCACTTTTTTTAAACACACTGTATATTTTGTGAGATTCACTCAGTATTCTAAAACTTCTAAAAATACAAAGTAATGCATGTTAAATTTGACAGTAATCTGTGATGCGATTAATTTTTTTGCCAATCTTTAAGCCGCCAATTTGAATTAAAAAATGTGTTGTTTTTTTTTGGCATTTTGTTTTTTTCATTTTTGCTATTACTCATGTCTTCTACAGAAGTGAGACATCGAACTCCTTTTTTGTATTAAAATAAGATGTATTAAATAATATTAACTTCTACAACTTTTTATTTAAATCCGAATTAATTTTTCTTTTAATTTTCCATTTATTTGTAATGTTGTTAAAAATCCCGATCTCGAAATAAGCATATTTTTTATCTTGAGATGTCTTACTCTGTAAAAAAGCAAAGCCCAATTTTCATACTGTATGAAGCAAAAAAAAATGTTATGTGTTAGTTAATTAATAATTTCTTTGAATGTTAAATAAAAATAATAAATATTAAAAATAAGTAAAGTTCAATCTATTTCTATTGTACGTACAGGATCGATATTTTATTGATTTGTGTTCTTACTAAAATATACATCATTGAAAATATAACACCGCAGTTTTATTATACAGGCTGTCCCATTGATACACTACCACATATTTTACAACATCGGCCTGTATCTGTGATTTTTAGCAACACATTTAAAGGACCTATATTAGTACGAGAGCTGGCAACCAAAAAACACACATCATCGAACGGCATCATGATTTTTTTGTGCATTACATTATATTTAATATTTCTTAATTTTTGTCCAATACACTGGCAGCGCTAACAAGTAGCATTTTTTTTTAAACATCATAAGTGGGATATTTATTTTTGAAGAAATAAAACTAGAATGGGTAGAAGTCGGAATGGGTAAAAGTCGAAACGCGTAGAAGTTACTCTTCGCAAATAAGTAGCTCGAGTAGAATTCGGAAAGGGTAGAAGTGTAGTATTATATTTTTCAAATCAAAGCTAAATCAATTTTTTATATAATTGCTACACATTCTATGGTATACTCTTCGCAAGAAAACTATTATAAAATAATTAATAATTTTTTATAAAAAGAAAATTACGCAAATAAAATAAAAAGAGTGTAAACTATTAACAGAAAACACGAAGAATTTAGTTAACGAAGAGGATAAACGTCAGTTCTGACGTTTAAGATATTTGAGGTTATTTGTTCTGACAGCTGGCTTTGTTTCTTTGTTTGAAATATTTTTGGCATGGCCTTCTTGACCGACCGTGACGCGTTTTGAACTTAAAAGTTTTTTGCTACTAAAATCTTTTAGTTTTTGTATTTTTAACCTTACTGGCTAATTTTACAAAAAATGAAGTAACATTTTCAATAGAAAATTAAATTTTTATTAATTTTTTAAAGAATATTTTTTTTTGTAAATTGAATAATAACGGAGCTAGGAGGTTTTTTTGTGCTAGGGGGTAATTGGGGGGTCGGACAAAAAAACTAAAAAATACTTTTTGGTGAAGAATTAAATTGTCTATATTTTATGTCGAATATTTTTTTTTGCAAATTCAATAATAGTCGAGCTACGATTTTTTTTTCATTTGGGGGGCTGGAAAGGGGGCTTTGCAGTTCTCGGATTTTCGTCAAAAACAATAGGGTTCTTCCTCTTATAGGGATCGATTTTTCCTTAAAATTTGAGTCGGATTGGAGTTTTGGTTCTTAAGATAGCGTGTTTACAAGAAACGTGACATCCCACAGACCGACCGACCGACCGACCGACCGACCGACCGACGGACGGACAAAAAATGAAAATCTTAAAAAGTCATGAAACGCACGAATCTGCAAAAATTTTTGCTCTACGACGAAAATTGACGATTTTAGGATTTTCTGATCGATTGCAATATACTCTTGTGAAGAGTATAATAATATGTGCAAATATGAGCCTTAACACTGCCGGACATTAATGAAGTGAAAATTTTTAATTTTGTGTAATCTGTAGACTTTTATGCTAAAATAAGAAATTTTTATTATAGGGTTATCTGTCCTTGGAAATCACATTTAAAAAGCGATTTACCCATCATAAAGGGTTAGCAGGGTTATAGCTCTAAGGTGCAAAAATCAATTTTGTTGTACGAAGAAAACGATCTCACTTATGATGTTTTTACCTTTAAAAAAAAAACGCTACTTGTTTGGCCTGCCAGTTTGTTGAATTAAGAAAAGTAATATTAAATATTATGTAATGTCAAAAAATCATGACACCGTTAATGATGTGGATTTTCATGTTGATAGCTCCTATACTACAGGGTGTCCGCGATCAATGTGCTTTTTTTTTAATGGGAGATAGCTGGGAAAAAACCAAGACATTTGGTAAAAACAGTTTTATGAAAAAGTGCCCCCCTTCGGAAATAACGGCCTTCAAACATGTAGACTAAAAACCCTTAATCGTAAATATTTACCAAACGATTTCACCAACCATCATGAAAGTTGTACTATCAATAAATGTAATAAAAAGGGTCATTTTAAACCCATTTTAAAATTTGGGGCCCCCTTTAAAATGGGTTAAACACTAGTAGTGTAGATAAAAACTGCATGTAATTTCTTTACCTTTAAGAATTTTTTAATTTTATGTATTTTTTTAAATACTCCAATTTAAGTAACAACTTTTTTCCCACTTGAAATTTCTGAGAAAGTGTACCTTTTACGAATAAACTACCAAAAACACCTTTGATGTACCCCATATTTTTGCATATGACTAGACTTTCTTTTGAAATTTGTATGTCACTTACCACTGTCACTACATTAAAGTAAGTTTTTTGTCAAATCAACGCAAAATATGGGGTACATCAAAGGTGTTTTTGGTAGTTTATTCGTAAAAAGTACACTTTCTCAGAAATTTCAAGTGGTAAAAAAGTTGTTACTTAAATTGGTGTATTTAAAAAAATACATAAAATTACAAAATTCTTAAAGGTAAAGAAATTACATTCAGTTTTTATCTACACTACCAGTTTAACCCATTTTAAAGGGGGCCCCAAATTTCAAAATGGGTTTAAAATTACCCTTTTTATTACATTTATTGATAGTACAACTTTCATGATGGTTGGTGAAATCGTTTGGTAAATATTTACGATTAAGGGTTTTTACTCTACATGTTTGAAGGCCGTTATTTCCGAAGGGGGGCACTTTTTCAAAAAACTGTTTTTACCAAATGTCTTGGATTTTTCCCAGCTATCTCCCATTAAAAAAAAAGCACATTGATCGCGGACATCCTGTATATAAAGCAAGAGAGAGGTCAAACAGTTGCAAAAAGTGGGGCCGCCATGTTTGGTAAACGGAGACTGTAGATGTCAAAATTCAGGCCTGCCAACTCAAAATTATGAAGATTATGAATAAAGTCCCTAAATTCTTAAGATACATAGGGGCAATGACATTTTACAATTTTTAAATTTTTTTAACGCACGCTTTTTTAAGTTTTTCACGAGGTTTTTCACTTACACAAAACGTAAAGACAAGCTTAAATTCTTTAAGAAACAGTTTCTTTTACCAAAGAAACAAATAAATGGGAAGTTAATAATCCCACTTTGAAATGTAAACTGACACATATGGTCTCCAATGGCCTAATTTTCCATCTCGTTCTAATGCATGTTCGCTTATGGTTACAAATTCATATACAGGGTGTCCCAGAAGTGGCGCACCACCTGTATAATACGTTGTTGGGGCATGCCCAGGGATCCCCAGAAAATTGTCAAAAAAAATCCATCTCATACACCCTCGAAGATATGAGGCCCCAAAGTGCAAAACTTTAAACGCATATACCTAAAAACAATAGCACGTACTAACGAAAAATATGGTTTAATACAAAGCTGCTGTCTATCTTAAACCATTTCACCAATTTTTCTTCCAATGGTAAAATAACATTTTCATAATTAATTTAATTTTACAAAATTTTCTTGAAATAAGCTGACAACAATGTCAATAAAATTTTAGGCTAAAGTGTATAATTAAAGACTCATAGATGGGATTTTTAGATTTATTTACCTAGACTGTGTAGTATTTTCCTAAACTGTGTGCCAAATTTATGCAACTTTGTTCGCATTTTCCTCAATGAATATAACAGATGGATTTTTTTTAACAATTTTCCTGGAATCCCCAGGCTATATATGTCCTAACAGCGTACCATACAGGTGGTGTGCCAATTCTGGGACACCCTGTATTTAGTCTTTTAAATATGTGGATTTCGCTAGCAGATTTTAATTTACTATCCATTCACCATTTTTTTAAACCAGAGTAGGCGAGCCTTAGGGTGACAGATTTTACCCTGTATATTGTCATTAATGTCACTTCTGTTTGCTGGTTATGTAAGAAAAGTCAAAAAAATTAAAAAATGCATTTAGAAACATGTTCAGAGCATCTGAATTAAAAACAATGGTCTTAAAATATACAGAAGTATTTATTTTTTTATAAAATTACTTTATAATGCACTTATCTTTAAACCATTAAAAAGTTTACACAAAATAGGAATTATTTATGTAAGTACTCACTGTTTAGAAGTCCTTTTAGATATCATAGGATAAATTAGCACTTTTACAAAAAAGCCTACAATTTTCTTTATAAATTCTCACATCTCAAACAAAAATTCCAATTTTTCCGCCTGTTTTATGTAACTGTGATATTAATTTTGGCATTTTTGAATTTTTAGTGTCAGTAAATTAGAAATGTAATGCCAACTTTGTGGAAAATTCAACTTTTCAAAGAAAAAGGTTCTAGTTTTCATAGGTGACTGCGTTTTTTTTTTAAACATGAATGGATAGTATCTAGTATTTTAAATATGCGGATTTCGCTGGCAGATTTTAATTAAATTAAGTAAGTAGGTGGGTAAGTAAAAAAACTGTAGTCTAAGTTTTTTTTATTTGAATCCTTAAGACTTAGAACACACTACAAGTTTTAGCATTAGACTAAAACACCTTAACTTACAAAAAAATAAAATTACAACTTTCAGAAAAAAAAGAGATGCAGATTTTTTTAAAACATGAAAAAAAAAATGATCATAAATTTAAGAAAAATTGTAAATCTTTATAATTATTGCAGAAAGAAAGCTCCGGAATCCAAGCTTACTCTGTTAAAAACAAAAACAAAAATTTAGACTACAACCAAATTTGACATGGTTGCCACATTTGAGGCCAATTAGACGAAAAATGAAACTTGACAACACTGTAATTATTTAATTATATAACCAATGGTGTAAATACATTAAAGTGATGGTTAAAATATCTTAAAACGAACTGGGAGGAATCTTAAAACGTTAAAAATTTGTTTTACCAAAAAAAATTATTTTTTTTGAAACTTCGTGAATTTTTTTTGTGTCAGCCAATTTTTTTACTTACGTGGCTTCTTGCTCTTAGGCCCGGCGCCATTACGAACGTTTGTGGCGCGTTTTGGACGTCCTGGGCTTGCATTTTCTGGTTCATTTGTCGATTCATCATTAGCTAAGTCAACTTCAGTATGTAGTTGAGAAATATCGACGTCTTCAGTTTTTGAAGTGGAAGTGGAAGTAGAATTGGCAACACCGTTAGTTTCAGCCTCTGGTTTGTCATCTTCAACTTCTTCTACTTCGTCTTGGCCTTCGGCTTTGTCGTCAGAAGGGTTTTCTGGGTCGTATGTGTCCTCTACTGTAAAAAAAAAGGATTGTTTTAGACTCCTAAACTTAGGCTCTTAGATAACTTCTAAAACTTAAGTCTTGGTCGCGATTTTAAGATTCTAAAGATAGTAAGTGTGTAATGTATTGTTGCTTTTATTGTTGTTTTAAGTTTTGGGCGCATGAACTTTCCGACATCTGCCAATACAGTTAATTTTAGTTGTGTAAAAAGAAAGTATTTTTTTCTGTTGGTATGCCTAGTTTTAATTTCTGATAGACAAAGAACCCTGTCAAATAGTAAACGTTATTTTAATGGAACGTATTCGTACAAAAATTGATTGAGGTTACCTAGGAGATCTGTCATATCACCCGTCGTTCAAGATGTTAACTGACATTACTTCTGAATTTTATATTTTTATCAAATATAACGCTAATATACCAAAAAACAACAAACTGCCAGTTTAAAACATTCTACTTACCAGCTAAAAGGTTTGTATAACATTTAGAAACTGCTTTACATCTTTCATACTTCATAATTAGGTAAAAAAGGAAATTATGATTCATTTACAAAAGAATTTCCATGAATGTTTAAAATAATCCGCATTTTTTGGATGCACGGGTTTTGCATTAAAAGTACATTTTTATATTTGCGTTCTATAATATGCACATTATGAAACCCGAAATTTGGTTTTTTAAAGTTTCTGAATTGCTTCATTATTAAACCCAAAATTTTATTTTATTGGTTGGTTTTCCTGATGCAAAAAGATGAATTCTTTTCTTGCAATGTACTTTTTATTTACAAATTTTACTATTATAAACTATCGGGGGACATTGTTTTTTTGTAGAGGGAATAACTAGAAGAATTGGAGAAACGATATCAATGGTTACATTTTCTTAAAAACTCCTATTCATTTAGTATTAAATGAGTAAAGTTTACAAATGTCATTATTCAATATGTCTAACTTTAATTTATTTTTTACTTCAAAATGTCAATGTTATGCTATAAGGTTGGTCATAAAAACAAAATTTCATCTTAAGTTTTTAATTCAAATTAAAAATGCTTTTTTATGAATTAAATGATGCAAATATAAAAAATAGTATAAAAAACTCGTTTTATAAGGCGTTTTTTATCACTTGTCCATTGGAAAACTCGCCGCTGCGCGGCTCTTTTTCCAGTCCTGGACGCGTGCTAAAAACCTTCCTTATAAAACTCAATGTTTTAATATAGTATTGTAAATGGGTCTTTATGCCCTTTTTTACCTTATTATAAAGAATTGAAGTTATAAAACACTCAGTAAATGTTATACAAACTTTTTAGCTGGTACATTGAATGTTTTAAACCGGCAGTTTGTTGTTTTTTGGTATATTAGCTTTATATTTAATAAAAATATAAAATTCAGAAATAATGTCAGTTAGCATCTGAAACGACGGGTGGTATGACAGATCTCCTAGGTTACCCCAACCAATTTTTGTACGAATACGCTGCGCTGTACTGTTGCCAAAGATCTAATTAAGACCAGAAATACAGTCATAGATAACCAAAAAGTTTGATTTATCTGTTTCTGAAGATTGAAATTCTCAAAAAGATAAAAATGTTAAGAAATTCCATTAAAAAACAGTGTTTGCTGCTTTAAAAAGTTATTGTTTATTTTAAAAAATAAAAAAATTTAGTATTCATTTGTCTTTAAAAAATTTCGACTTATAAAGTTTGAAAATTTGACATCCTTTTACGTTTTAGATAGGGTAAACAAAAAAAATTTAGAATGTGTAAAATTTATTAGAAAACTACATTGTTCTATTATTAATATAAGAATGAATAATATTTATGCGTTAAACAAAAAAGACATAACAAAAAAATATTCGTCAAAAAAAAATAACTAAAATAAAAATATAAAAAATAAAAATGAATTGAAAAAAAATGGTCACAAGACATGTCTTCATATTTCATTTTTTTCATTCCGAAATTATAAAAAGATCTACCACGTCACGTAAGTAAGCCCTGTAATAAATACAAAGTGGTAGTATAACTTTTATTCGAGATTTTATTTGAATTAAGGTAGCGGCGGAGAGAAGTAAATTTTAACCGCTATTTTTCTGTCAAAAAACGACGCAAAAGATTTTGACCAAATATTGCATTTTGACTAAATAGGTACCTGGATGGAATACGGATATTTTAATTTGTTGAAGTCAGCCACTATTTGAAAGTAATTTTTAAACTTTGGAGTATCTCAAACACCCCCTACTACTTTTTAGGGTACTAGCTGACGTCACAAACTTGATTATATTAGCACTTTTGTGGTTTGAAACCTTAAGCTAATTTTTGCGTTCCTTAACCGTATAACCATAGTTATATCAGACAAAGACTGATAAATACGTTACTCTTACAAAAAAGAGAGACAGCAAATAACTTTGGTTTTATAAGGCAACTACATTTGCTAGAAACTACGTTTCTATAGAAACGAAGTTTCTAGCAAATGTAGTTGCCTTATGGTTTTATGGTTATTGACGCCAAAAAATCCCTCTTGTTTCAAACATAGTTTGACATTTAAAAAAAATTAGTTTAAATTTTGCATTTTTAAATATTTTTATTTCTTGTTACCGTTTTTGAGGCGTGTTATAAAATTGCCTAATTGGATAAGTGCAGTGTTACCAATTGCGAGTAGTTGAGGTGTGATTTAATGTGTGCATTTTTACTTGGCGCCTTTTTGCACTTAAAAACGAAATAAAAAATTATGACGACTAGTTGAACCCTTGCAGTAGGATAATTGTAAAAACTAAAAACATGTACTTGATTTTGCAGATTTTACTAATTTCACCGATTTGACATTAGATTTTTGTTGACGTTTGCCAAAGTAGTAAAAGTTTATTTTGCAAAAAAAAAAGTTAATTTCTGTTAATTTTTCATATTTTTGCTAGGGTAGTTATTCAATGTTATTAAAAATCACACAGCTTTTGCAGGCACTCACCTTCTTTCATGGTAACATCCCCAGACACATCAAAGTCATCCTTAACCCCACTTTCCTTATCCGTATCCTCCTTAACATCCTTAACCTTATCCTCCTTCTCCTTCCGTTCCTTATCCTCACTCTGCCTCTGGAACTTCTCCTTGGCCGCCTCTACAAACTTATGATAATGCAACGTGGACTTGGCATGCGTCTGGGCTTTAGCCTCCGACATGAAGGTGCGGTTACACAGGGTGCACATGACCCCGGTGAAGGGTTGCAAGGCCTTGAAGCCGACGCCGCGGTTCTTGCGGAAGGCCGGCACGCGGTTCTGTAGGTTGGATAAGTCGTCGTCTAGCTCTAGGATGGGGTTCTCGCATTCTAGTTCCGTGGTCTCGTCCATCAGGGGTTCTAGATCGAGATCTTGGTCCACTTTGTATTATCATAAGTTTGTAGAAGCGGCCAAGAAGAAGTTCCAGAGGCAGAGTGAGAATAAGGAACGGAAGGAGAAGGTTAATAAAGTGAAGAATGTTAAGAAGGATGATAAGGAAAGTGGTTGTTCAGCCTTTAAATGGTCGCCATTTTTATAGTCAATTTAATTTTACAAAATTTTGATAAAAACAAGCTGACAACAATGTCAATAAAATCTAATGCAAAAGTGTATGATCAAGACTCATAGATGGGATTCTAAGATGTATTTTCCTAGACTGTGTTGCCGAATTTATACAACTTTGTTTGCATTTTCCTCAATGATTAATAACAGATGGATTTTTTTTAACATTTCTCTAGGGATTCGAACAAATGCCCTAAGAACGTACCATAGCGTTTATGCGCCTTTTTTGGACACCTCTATGTACTAAAAATGTGTTTAATGTTTTTTGTCTGCTAAAAAATTGTCCCTGAATGTGGGATAGAGGGGTCTAGGAGAATTCACCGCCCACAATTCACCGCCGACAATTCATCGCCCACAATTCACCGATCCACAGTTCATCGATAAGACAATTCAACAACACCTGGTAATATGTCCCTCAGTGTAATGCACACAATTTTGGACGCACTGCTAGGCACCAGCATAGCTAGAGTTTATATTTTCGTTTAAGCAGCAAAACTTAACCTAACCTACCTAACCTAATGTCCCCCAGTGAAATGTGTCCCCCAGGGCTTTCATATAAGTCAGTCTAAAATCCTGAAATTAAAAAAAAAGTATGCATATTGGATTTTACCCAGGTAAAAAAATTCCATTACCTCTATCCTTTTCGTTTTTGACCATTTAAGTCTGCAAATTGGGTATGTCTGCAAATTGGGTGTCTGCAAATAAGAGGACACGGGCAATATTCTAGGTAAATAAATTTTCAAGAAATTTCAATAAAATCATTAGGTAATTATTATCTATAATTATTTTGGTGGCAGGCAATATTCTAGGTAAATAAATTTCTGTTATTTATTTTGTTCATTAAATAAACTAATATTCATACTAGGCGGTGAATTCTCCCATCGAACAATTGTGTGGCGATGAATTGACTTGTCGATGAATTGTCTTATCGATGAACTGTGGATCGGTGAATTGTGGGCGATGAATTGTCGGCGGTGAATTGTGGGCGGTGAATTCTCCGGATATCGGGATAGAGTATTTTACAGTTGACTTAACAATATTATTATAGTTTTTATCATTATGAACTCTTATCATAACCTAACAGTTTAACCTACGAAGTTACAATGTCATTTCTTTTACGCATTTCTTTTAAAAAGTTTGACGAAACTTGTGTTTCGTTTTGAAGGATCAGATCAAAAATGACATTAATGTTACAGCCGCCTTGATCAGAAAAACAGTAACGCTGATAGATACAATAAAATAATTAAAAAACGGATCTTTTGATCCATTTTTCTCAGTAACTAGACGGTAACTTTTTTTCTAAAATATATATGATTTATTTCCAGGTCTTTCCTTGTTGTATATAAAATTAAAAAAAAAATTATCAGAAAGGGCCTGAGTTCTGATTTAAAGTATCTCAAGAAACAGAGTAAAATATGGCTAAAACGCTTAAAACTGCTTACAATTTGTAAATTTTAAAATGTGATAAAAAGAGAACTAGACGGTAGAAATTGCTAAAACTTTCACAAAAGTTGCATACAATTATTATAAAACTATAGTGCTAATTTAAAAAACATCTATCAGAGAATGCTTACTCGATAGAAAAACCTTAAATCAAGAAAACAACTCACCTTCTTTCATGGTAACATCCCCAGACACATCAAGGTCATCCTTAACCCCACTGTCCTTATCCGTATCCTCCTTAACATCCTTCACCTTATCCTCCTTCTCCTTGCGTTCCTTATCCTCACTCTGCCTCTGGAACTTCTCCTTGGCCGCCTCTACAAACTTATGATAATGCAACGTGGACTTGGCATGCGTCTGGGCTTTAGCCTCCGACATGAAGGTGCGGTTACACAGGGTGCACATGACCCCGGTGAAGGGTTGCAAGGCCTTGAAGCCGACGCCGCGGTTCTTGCGGAAGGCCGGCACGCGGTTCTGTAGGTTGGATAAGTCATCGTCTAGCTCTAGGATGGGGTTCTCGCATTCTAGTTCTGTGGTCTCGTCCATTAGGGGTTCTAGATCAAGGTCTTGGTCCACGTTGTATTATCATAAGTTTGTGGAGGCGGCCAAGGAGAAGTTCCAGAGGCAGAGTGAGGATAAGAAATGGAAGAAGAAGGAATATAAGGTGAAGGATGTTAAGAAGGATGATAAGGAAAGTGGTTGTTCACCTTTTAAATGGTCGCATTACATTTTAATAGCCAATTTAATTTTACATAATTTTGATGAAATGAAGCTAACAACAATGTCAATAAAATCTAATGCAAAAGTGTATGCTCAAGACTCATAGATAGGATTTTAAGATGTATTTTCCTATACTGTGTTGTTGAATTTATGCAACTTTGTTCGCATTTTCCTCAATAAACATAACATATGATTTTTTTTTAACATTTTTCTAGGAATCCCAGCAAATTCCCCAAGAACGTACCATAGCATTTATGCGCCATTTTTTGGACACCCTGTATGTACTAAAAGAGTGTTTAATGTTTTTTTGTCTACTAAAAAAGTGTCCCTGAATGTGGGATAGAGTATTTTACAGTTGACTTAACAATACTATTGTAGATTTTATCATTATGCACTCTTATCATGACCTAACAGTTTAACCTACGAAGTTTCTATGTAATTTCTATTATGTTTTGTTTTAAAAGGTCAGATCAAAAATGACATTAATTAATGTTACAGCCGCCTTGATCAGAAAAACAGTAACGCTGAAAAAAACAATGAAAATATTTAAAAAACGGATCTTTTGGTTCATTTTTCTCAGTAACTAGACGGTAACTTTTTTTCTAAAATATATATGTTTTATGTCCAGGTCTTTTATTGTTGTATATAAAATTAAAAAAAAATTATTAAAAAGGACCTGAGTTCTGATAAAAAGTATCTTAAGAAACAGGGTATAATATGGCTAAAACGTGCTACAGTCTGCTTAAAATTTGCAAATTTTAAAATGTGATAAAAAGAGAACTAGACGGTAGAAATTACTAAAACTTTCACAAAAGTTGCATACAATTATTATAAAACTATGGTGCAAATTTAATAAAAATCTATCACACAATGCTCACTCGATAGAAAAACCTTAAATCAAACAAACAACTCACCTTCTTTCATGGTAACATCCCCAGAGACATCAAGGTCATCCTTAACCCCACTGTCCTTATCCGTATCCTCCTTAACATCCTTCACCTTATCCTCCTTCTCCTTCCGTTCCTTATCCTCACTCTGCCTCTGGAACTTCTCCTTGGCCGTCTCTACAAACTTATGATAATGCACCGTGGACTTGGCATGGGTCTGGGCTTTAGCCTCCGACATGAAGGTGCGGTTACACAGGGTGCACATGACCCCGGTGAAGGGTTGCAAGGCCTTGAAGCCGACGCCGCGGTTCTTGCGGAAGGCCGGCACGCGGTTCTGTAGGTTGGATAAGTCGTCGTCTAGCTCTAGGATGGGGTTCTCGCATTCTAGTTCTGTGGTCTCGTCCATCAGGGGTTCTAGATCGTGGTCTTGGTAGTCATTGCATTATCATAAGTTTGTAGAGGCGACTAAGGAGAAGTTCCAGAGGCAGAGTGAGAATAAAAAACGGAAGAAGAAGGAAAATAAGGTAAAGAATGTTAAGGACGATGATAAGAAAAGTGGTTGTTCACCTTTTAAATGGTCGCATTACATTTTTATAGTCAATTTAATTTTACAAAAGTTTCATGAAATGAAGCTGACAACAACGTCAATAAAATCTAATGCAAAAACGTGTGATCAAGACTCATAGATGGGATTTTTAGATGTATTTTCCTAGACTGTGTTGCCGAATTTATGCAACTTTGTTCACATTTTCCTTTATGAATATATCAGATGGATTTTTTTTTAACATTTTTCTAAGGATTCCAACAAATGCCCTAAGAACGTACCATATCGTTTATGCGCCATTTTTTGCACATTCTGTATGTTCTAAAAAAGTGTTTAATGTATTTTGTCTACTAAAAAAAGTGTTCCTTAATGTGGGATAGAGTATTTTACAGTTGACTTAACAATACTATTGTAGATTTTATCATTATGCACTCTTATCATGACCTAACAGTTTAACCTACGAAGTTTTTATGTCATTTCTTGTACGCATTTCTTTAAAAAAGTTTGACGAAACTTGTGTTTCGTTTTGAAAGATTAGATCAAAAATGACATTAATGTTACAGCCGCCTTGATCAGAAAAAACAGTAACGCTGATAAGAACAATAAAAATAATTAAAAAACGGGTCTTTTGGTCCATATTTCTCAGTAACTAGACGGTAACTTTTTTTCTAAAATATATATGTTTTATGTCCAGGTCTTTCCTTGTTGTATATAAAATTAAAAAAAAAATTATCAGAAAGGACCTGAGTTCTGATAAAAAGTATCTTAAGAAACAGGGTATAATATGGCTAAAACGGCCCTACGTTGCAGTCTGCTTAAAATTTGCAAATTTTAAAATGTGATAAAAAGAGAACTAGACGGTAGAAATTGCTAAAACTTTCACAAAAGGTGCATAAAATTATTATAAAACTATGGTGCAAATTTAATAAAAATCTATCACAGAAGGCTTACTTGATAGAAAATCCTTAAATCAAGAAAACAACTCACCTTCTTTCATGGTAACGTCCCCAGAAACATCAAGGTCATCCTTAACCCCACTGTCCTTATCCGTATCCTCCTTAACATCCTTCACCTTATCCTCCTTCTCCTTCCGTTCCTTATCCTCACTCTGCCTCTGGAACTTCTCCTTGGCCGCCTCTACAAACTTATGATAATGCAACGTGGACTTGGCATGCGTCTGGGCTTTAGCCTCCGACATGAAGGTGCGGTTACACAGGGTGCACATGACCCCGGTGAAGGGTTGCAAGGCCTTGAACCCCACGCCGCGGTTCTTGCGGAAGGCCGGCACGCGGTTCTGTAGGTTGGACAAGTCGTCGTCTAGCTCTAGGATGGGGTTCTCGCATTCTAGTTCTGTGGTCTCGTCCATTAGGGGTTCTAGATCGAGATCTTGGTCTTCTTCTGCCACTAGTTTTGCGCCGCCTGGAAGGAATATGGTGGTTTGTTAAGATGAAGTGAAAAAATGGGAAGAATATTAAAGAGTTGGGATAGATACCTGGGTCACAAGAAACAATGTAAAAAGTGCGATAAAAAAATATATAAGATGTCTTAAGGCTGGAGATTCAAATTTACAAACTCGAAGGTCTGCACTACTAAAACGTCGTATAAGTCATCTCCGTTGAGCTACCGTCAATTTTACTAAATAGCACATCTGCATGGTGGCCCCATCGTATATTGAAACTAAAAGTAGTTTTGAAAACTACAAAAATAGGGCTACAAACGTATTATGGTTTCCTTTAAATTGTTTATTTTTTTGTGTCGGAAATCTTCAAAAATTATCATAATATTTTTGTTTTTTGAAGTCAGATTTTCGACACTCAACAGAGATGACTTATACGAGCTTCTAGGAGCACAGATCTTCGAGTCTCTTAATTCAAATCTCTAGCCTTAATTAAATATAAAAGAAAACCCGTAGCTTGGAACTTATTTTAATTAAAACAAAAAATAAACATGAAAGTGCACCGGCCTGATAAAATGAAGTATGCCCTGCTACAAATCACTTTTTGTCTGCCAAAAAATGTGACATTTCTCTTGTTGGAATTGTCAATAGATTAGATTAACAAGAATTCAGACACTCTCATTTAACAATCGTGTTTCATAAAAATGTTTATTTGCTCAATTTCTTTCAATAAACTATACGCTAAATAAGTATCTCTAGTGGCGCCCCCAAAAACGAACTATCGATAGTCAAGTTCATAGAAAGTGACGAAACTGTTCTATGATCTTAAGATAAACTTCTGTCGTTCAAATGTCATTTATTTAAAATTTAAATAAAATGTCGAAAAAAAGAAAATGTTGTCGCAATTGTTGCCTTCCAGATTGCAAATCTCGGGGCTGTGGTAAAAATATTGCATTTTACTACTACCCAAAAAAGCCCTGGGAAAAAGATCGGCGACATAAATGGATAAATAATGCTGAGGGACGAACACTGTAAGTATATGATATGTTTTTCTTTATGTTAATTACAAAATTCTTATTTACTTCGACGTACTACTGATGTGGTTATTTTTAGTAAAAATGGAAATCCTTGGAAACATTCACAGATTCACACTCTGAAAATGGCTTATTATTTTAACGTTTATGTTAACAGACATTTTTCAGTTTAAAAGTTTGAAATTTTAGTTTTGACAACCTTACGTCAACGCGTAGTCAAGTGTGCGATGCGGAACTATCGATAGTCACGTAGGTGGCGCGCACATCGATAAAATGAGATACTTACTTAGCGTATGGTGTTTTGTAAGTTTTTAGATCACACAAATCTCTATTTTCGAGAAAAAAAACACATAAAATTTGAAAATAGCGTTAAATTGGATCAGCCATTTTTTCCCTTTCACCTTCTTGAATCTATTTTTTTACTTCAATGTCAAAGTAACATTACCTATTTTAAGGGTATAGTCCGTAAGTCATTTTGGTAAACCAAAGTGACAGAAAACGACTTGTTACACAATTCGTTGTCATAGAAAATGATTGTTACAACTGTCACTCTGGTTAACCAAAATGACTTACGGACCATACCCTAAGTAAAACACTTACATTTTAGGTGTTTATTATTAACGCCACGATAAATAAATCAAAATTATAATAAAATGATAAAACAATTTCATAAAATCGAAAAATTCATACAATATGTCAAATTTACGAAGCAAGAAAATGTTATAAACTTCAAATGCTATTATTGTAAATGTCGTACGACCACCTGCTTCCCTTATAAAAGGGTATTTATACAAATCAAGCCCATGTATTTATACCAGTTTTAAGTAAAAAATAATTCTGTAAAAGACACGAGTTGAGAATTACTGTGACCATGTTTTTGATCAAAAAAATTTCACTAAACTTTGGAAGCAAAAAAATCTTGTAAGGAAACCGAAGCTATAATTGTGAATGTGTTACTATACCATCCGTTTATCATTTAAACCGGTATTTATACTAGTTTTAAGGTAAAAAACATTCTATAAAAGACACGAGTTTCGAAAAACCAACACCATGCTAGAAAATTGTAAGTCCATTCATTGCATGCCACATTGTACTTTTTAACGCACTCTTAATTTAAAAAATTACAATTACAATTACAATTACCTTCTTTGTCGTCCTTATTTTCCAAACTCTTGGTCAATTCTCTTAAATGCTCAGGAGTCAAACGGTGGTCAACCCATTCCATACGAGATGGAAATTCTTTTTTGCAGCATTTGCAATTTGGATGCAAAAATCTCTTTAGACGTTGATGACCAGCCGTTCTGAAAAAAAAAACAAGATTGTTAACAAACACTTTAAAACAGAAAGTTAATACGAAACACTCAAAAAACATAAATTTTTTAAGACTATTTTGTGTATTTTTAAGAATTTGAAACTATAAGTAAGTGAAGTATAAATAATTTTTCGATAAGATGCTAAAAATTAGGATTGCAAGAAAAAAGTACTAAATACGTTTTTATTAAGGATTAAAGATACCTACTTTCTATGGGATAGAATCTTTCCCAAAAATTTAAAATCACACATATTGCAATGACTTTCAATGTCGCCCATTCTGTTGCCCCTTCCTCTGTTTAAGCGTTGCATTCTGTTCAACTCGATGTGTCTCTTTTCTTCTGCTAAACGCATATTTTCACGAAGAATGTTGACGGTTATCTGGAAACTTTCTTCTAGGGAGTCCAACATTTGTTTGTGAGCCCGACCTGAAAAACAACAATTTTTTAATTTTTTAGATATCACATTGTATTTTTTGGGAAAACTAAAAAAATTTTGAGTTTATTTTTGTTTTAAATGTTAAATTTAGCTGCCGAGCAATAAAAAAGTTACACTATTTTACTGTTTTATACACTCTTCGCCAAAAGCCACTGGGGCAAAACATAAGTCTTAATCATGATTTTTTATATTGTGACCCCACCAAAGATTGTAGTTCAAACCCCTCATTTTTAAAGTTTCCCGATTTGTTTAATTTACATATTTTGTAAAAAATGATGAAACTTCTTTGTGGTTTTGTGTAAATAAATGAAAAATATAGTTTCAATAGGAAACTCAAACACTCGTTGCATTCAAAAGCAGCAAAAAGTAAACCGGCAAGAAATGTGTGATTTGTGGTATTTTTAAAAGTAACTATGTAGGTTAACAATGGAGTGTATTCGTACAAAAATTGGTTTCTGTTATACCATCCGTCGTTCCAAATGTTAAGTGACATTACTTTTGAATTTTATAGTTTTATCAAATATAACCCTAATACCAAAAAACAACAAACTGCCGGTTTAAACATTCAATGTACCAGCTAAAAGGTTTGTATAACATTTACGAAAGGTTTTACAACTTCAATTCTTCATAATTAGGTAAAAAAGCGCATGACTCATTTACAATGGTACTTTTAATACAAAATCCGTGCATCCAAAAAAAAAAGCCACCAACGTCACCACAAGTGCCAAACAAGCGTTAGTTTATTACTTTATTAGCAGTGCGTTTTTTTTGCAATGGAAATAACTTCCAGAAGTTGCAAAATGTCATTCTGTCTCATTTTACCTCATTCAATAAAAAGAGACAAAATGACATTTTACAACTTGTAGAAGTTACTTCCTTTGCCAAAAAAGAACGCACTGTAGGACCATACCAAAAGTTCTGTTAGGATAAGACTAAGATTTTAGCCACATCCATAATAATATTTTTAAGTTGAAGAGTGTTAAAAAAAGTGAAATTGTGCCGAGAAAATTTGTATGCAAGAATGTTTGACTGTACTTTCAAAGAAAATTATCTTAACAACAATTTTTACTTTTGGCGACGATGCAGCACATCAATATACTATTTCCTGCTGCCTCTTAAAATTCAAACATGGACCCACCAGTCTTAGCGCCCATCCTAAGACAGCTCTTCCAAAAACAGGAGTGTCCCGGAAAAACATGGATGCTTTGCGCCAGTTAACACCCGAAAATGCACAAGTGACACACCGCAAGATTAAGACATTCTAAGGCAATTAAATGACTTCAATTCAATAAAAAATAGTTAAATGTGAGAAAAGTTATTTACTGTTGGACAGCCCAATTTTTTAGAGAGGCACAAATATTAGACTGGCTTAAATTAGTTACCCAGAATGTTGCGTCTGTTCGGCAGTGGAATTTCATAAATCACATACAAAACTGCGAATGATGACTAATCATAAATTAACATAGAAAAACTTTAATATAACCGACAATAAGCTTCTAGGGGGTTTCATGTAAAGAATAAGCGAAAAAGAGGTATACGTTTCCTTGCAGCTCAAGAGGTTAACTACAAAATTTACTACCAAAAACAGGAGTGTCCTGGAAATACATGGATGCTTTGCGCTAGTTAAAACCCTCAAATACACAAGTAACACACCGCAAGATAAAGACATTCTAAGGCAATAAAATGTCGTTGACATGGAAATTTTAGCAAAACTAACCTCTGACATGTTTCTGGAAAGATTCCCCATCCCACATAGACTTGCTGCAAACAAAGCAATGCAAGAAATGCGCAGGCACGCCATAGTATTTGCCATCCTTGGGGTTGGCACCTTCTTCTTTAGCATCGGCATCTTCAGCGTCGTCATCTCCATCGTCATGTTTACCAGCTTCTGAGGAAGTATTTTTCTTTTCAGCCTTCCAGTCGCGCTTGGATTCTGTTTCCTCTTCCTTGGTCTCGTCTGTTATTGACAGGTCGATGAGTTCTTCTGATTTCTCACTGTAACAACACAATGGTTTTATATTTGCGTTCTATGATAAGCACATATGAACCCCGAAATTTGGTTTTTTAAGGTTGCTGAATTGCTTCATTATTAAACCCAATATTTTATTTTATTAGGTTGGTTTTCCAGATGCAAAAAGATGAATTCTTCCCTTACAAGGTACTTTTTATTTACAAGTTTTATAAACTATCGAGGGACATAGTTTTTTGTAGAGGGGATAACTAGAAGAATTGAAGAAACGATATCAACGATTACATTATCTCAAAAACGCCTATTTATTCAGTATTAAGTGAGTAACGTTTACAAATGTCATGCTTCAATATGTCTGACATAAGTTTACTTTTTACTTCAAAATGTCACTCAAATAAAATTTGAGGTCAAGTTTTTAATTTAAATATGCTTTTTAATAGCTTAAGGCTGTTCTTCGATTCCACGATGACGTAAAGCCGAAAATTTTAGTTTTTATTATAATTAATCATTTCGATATAAATGAAGCTTTTATGAAAGAGAATTTTAATTTTACCTTTTACCGCAAAATCGCACAAAAGCATAAAAAAAAGTATTTATTAAGATTAATTCAAAACAACAATATTATAATAAATTATCCTACCTTTTGGTTTGTAGAGTTAATCGTAAAAAGTATTACTTTTTAATTTTTATGCATTTGTACAATGTTTACATGAGAGCTAAGATTACATTTCTCTTGATTCAAAGCTTTATTTGTATTGAAATTAGTCCATACACTTTTAATTTCATAAAAATTATTTTTTTTTTGACATATGTTAGCTATGAATCAAAGCGCATTCTTTAATAAACCAAACATAAAAAATAGTATAAAAATTTCGTTTTGTAAGTCGATTTTTAGCATTTGTCCATATTGGAAAATTCGCCACTGCGCGGCTCATTTTTTAACTCTGGACGCGTGCTAAAAAAACGTTGCTTCATTGTTAGACTCAAAATTTTTATATTTATTAGGTTGGTTACTTAGATGCAAGAAGATTTTTCCCTTGCACGATACTTTTTATTTAAATTTTACTGCTATAAACACTACTAAAAATTTTGAGAAGGCATCGTTTTTCTGTAGATGGAGTAACTAGAAGAATTAGAGAACCCATATCAAGGGCTACATTTCCTCCAAATCATCTATTCATTTAATTTTCTTAAGTGAATAAAGTTTAGAAATGTCATTATTCTGACCTAATTTACTTTTTATTTAAAAATGTTACCAATCCAATCCAATAAAAAATAAATTTAAAAAATATTCTAAAAAAGTCCATGGCGCGGCTTAATTTTTAAACCTGGACGTTTTAATATACATTTTTCAATATTTTCATTATTTTCTAACTTTACTGCAAGCCAAAAATGTATTCTTTATTTTTTTAAAAAGTACATTACGCTCTGTAACTGTACTACACGGTTGCTAAGTTTTCTCTGCTACAAAATTACCCTCTACGTCGCACAAACATTGCCCCCTTTCCTTAGTCAAAAAATACCCCCAAAAAAACAAAACTTACACTTTATCAGCAGTAACTTTAGGTTCATCTTTCTTCACCTCGGTTTTCTTAGGGGTGTCTTTCTTAGTATCGCTCCTGCGGGGTGGTGAAGAACGCCTACGGTTCCTGTCGTTCCCGCCATCACGTCTGTTATTACCGCCGCGGTCATTACGGTTGCCTCCTCGTGGAGAATCATTGACCTGGCGCCAACCTCCTCCTGGGTTACTATTGCGTCCCTAAATATTGGAAAAGAATGTTATATACACTGTAGGGAGCGTGGAAAATTATTGTGTGTAAAAAGGGAAAAATCACAATTCAAAAAATCGTTGAATCGATAATTTTTTACCTTGCATAAAATATATAACAGTCAGATTTTTTGTGTTAGAACATTTATTTCCAAGTTCCTATAAATAGGTACTTTAATTTATTTAGGAAGGTAAGTCCACAAAATGAACACTAATAAGAGTTTAGGGTTAGCATGGTAGCCTCCCAAAAAGCCCCCTATAATTTGCAACATTAGATCACTAAGAATTTGTATCAAATTTTACAAATAGGTGCTAAATAACTTAAATAAGATTTTAAAAAGATATTTGAAAAAATAATTTCTCCACAAAAATTCCTTCTACCCCTAAAGGGACCTCAACCCTAAATTCTTATTCGTGTGCATTTTGTGAATTCAGCACACATATACAAAATTTGGCTGTTTATACAGGATGTCCGCGTATACATAGTTTGCTTTTTTTGATATGGCAAATAGCGGGGAAAAATCCAAGACATTCGATAAAAACAGTTTTTTGAAAAAGTGCCCCCTTCGGAAATAATGGCCTTTAAGCAGGTAAAAACACGTAATCGTAAATATTTACGAAATCTTTTGTCCAACCATTCTGACATTTGTACAATCAATAAAGGGAATAAAAAGGTTCATTTTAAACCAATTTTAAAATTTTGGGGCCCTTTTTATAATGGGTTTAACACTGGTAGTGTTCATAAAAACTGCATGAAAATTCTTTATCTTTAAGAACTTTGTAATTTTGATTATTTTTTTAAATACCCCAATTCAAGTCAAGACATTTTTTACCACTTGAAATTTCTGAGAAACTGTACCGTTTACGAATAAACTGCCAAAAACTCTCTTAATGTACCCCATATTTTTGCATAAGACTAGACTTTCTTTTGAAATTTCTATGTCACTAACCACTGTCACTAAATTAAAGTGTTTTGTCACGATAAATGCTAAATATGGGGTACATGAAGAGAGTTTTTGAAAGTTTAATCAAAAACGGTACAGTTTCTCAGAAATTAAAGGCATAAAAAAGTTTTCACTTGAATTGGGGTATTCAAAAAAATAAACAAAATTACAAAATTCCTAAAGGTAATGAAATTATATGCAGTTTTTTCCACACTACCAGAGTTTAACCCATTTTAAAAGGAGCCCCAAATTTCAAAATGAGTTTCGAATGACCGATTTTATTACCTTTATTAATTGTACAAATTTCATAATAGTTAGACAAATCATTCGGTAAATATTTACGGCTACATTTGTTTAGTCTACCTGCATAAAGGCCATTATTTAAAGGGGGGCACTTTTTCCAAAAACTGTTTTTACCGAATGTCTTGGATTTTTCCCAGCTATTTGCCATATCAAAAAAAAAGCAAACTATACGCGGACACCCTGTACATTTTTTGCAAGGTAAAAAATTATCTATCTTGAATTAGAATTATAGTTTCCCCCTTAAGAATACAAAAATACTTACCATTAAAAACCATTCTTAGAAATTAAAACCTGTTAGGATAATCTACAAATCTTGTGCAAAATCATTTTTGTAATAATTTTTAAAGAATATTTAATAAGACAGAAATGTTTTTTTCGCATAAAGTCGTAATTTGAAGCTGCGCCCCTTTTTCTGGGGTATTTTTTTGTACTACAGCACAGAAATGTTATACTTCCCCAAATAATGATTTTAAAACATTTGAAAAAAAAATTAAAGACTAGCTAAATACGTGCAGAATTTTACACATTTTAATAACAATTCTAGAAGATGAAAATTGTGTTAATTCTGTTTGGTATATATCAGAAAAGCCTCTCGCTCAGGGGGTAAAAGAAAAAAATGTAAAAGAGTTGCTTTACCTTATTGTAAGGTTCGTGTCGCCTGAAATCAGTGCGGCCCCTATTACCGAACTGTCGGTCTCTATCTTGGTTAGAAAAAGGGGGAGTAGTATTCAAAGAAAGCAATGAAGTGGGGCCGCCATGGTTCATTGGCGAAGACTGCGACTGCTGCTGGAGCAAACTCGTAAGCGCTAAAGCTAGCTGCTGAGGGTTGGATAACTGATTGAGCAGCCCCTGAGTTTGGGGGCCCTGATTCCCCCCGCCGCCGCCCCCCCCTTGCCAAGGGTTTACATTCCCCTGCTGAAAGTTCGGCTGGGGCTGAGAAAAACGATTGGAAAACCCTCGATTATTCATATTATTATTCATCATTCCTGGTCTTCTATTTGCCATTTTGGAGAACTAGCACAGCAAGAAAGTAAAATTATTATAATGGAAATTAAACACACAGAAAAGACGCCATCTCCGCTAAACCAAAATGTCGGCACGGCTGTTCTATCTTCCAAGCTATATTAATCAACAAATACCATTTAAACAGACTTACCCTTAATAGAAACAACTTTAGAATGCACTTGGACACGAAATATAACACTTCCAAACTTTGGAAACACAATAAACAACAATATTTATAATATGCAAAAATCTACACCAAATACAACGTAGATACAAGTCATACGCAAATGTCATGTGACGCCAACTTCACGAACATCCGGTGCCGGTAGCGACGCCATGTTGTTGCTACGTCGTCGGATCAGGAAAAGTTTCAAACTTTTTTAATTTTACCATTTTAACACCTCTCTCGCTACAAGGACATGAATAAACCTAAATAAACGATTATTTTTCATTGTTTGGGTATATTTAAGGCGTTATTTGGCTCTAATTTGCCAAAATACTTTCGTTCGCGTTTCTGTTTTCGTGTTGGCAGGCTTGTTTAAGCAACAAAAATAGAGCAAAGCTAACGTCACGCACTTGAAGTTTATACGACTTTCTGCTATTTACGTTTTATTTCACACGCAAAAAATCAACAAAAACCGAAAATGTCTGATTGGGATACTGTAACCGTATTAAAAAAGAGGCCCCCAAAGGCATCGACAATGAAGTCCGAGCAAGCTGTTAATGCTGCTAGACGACAAGGAGTCGCAGTGGATACACAAATGAAATGTAAGACCTCATTTGTGTTCGAGAAAGTTCCAAATGTTCACACTTCTGGGTTTTTCAGGGGGCGCAGGCAGCAACAAGCAACACGCTGCGACGAAAAACACAGCAAAACTAGACAGGGAAACAGAGGAACTGAAACATGAACACGTTTCTTTGGATTTAGGCAAATTGATCCAACAAGGGCGCCAGGCTAAAAACATGTCGCAAAAAGACTTGGCTACCAAAATTAACGAGAAGCCAAACATCATCACGGAATATGAGTCCGGGCGCGGGATTCCAAACAACATCATTATCGGTAAGATTGAGAGGGCACTTGGAATAAAATTACGCGGAAAAGACAAAGGCAAAGCTCTGTTGCCCCCCGGCGAGAAGCACTAAGCGCTGGGGGGTTCAACGCGTCGATGGGACTTAGATATAGCTCGCATTTTAAGGTAATGCATGTAAAATCACTCCATTTAATAAAATAGTCGTTTAAACTAATGGTAGGGCAACCTTAATGTAGGGCTTCCCCCTTTTTTGGGGCCTTACCATCAGATTCAACGCAAATGAGCATTATTAAAATTGTTTTTACGTTAAGTTGGGTATTGACTATTGATTTTTGTTTTGATTTTAATTTTTGGTAGACCAAAATATTCCACTTTACTTAATAAAAAAAGAACTTGTTTTTTTTCTTCAATAGTTTAGTAATTTTATACTTCTTATATAATGTACTAAACTTAACTTAAGGTGGATATAAATCTGCTTATTTTGTTGTAAATTAAAAGCATTTAAATAATATTAAATCTTTGAAATTTTGGTGTTTATGCTATGGTATATTTATCTAAACTAAATGTTTTTCTTTTTCTCAATAAAATACTACTCAAAACATTTTTGTTTGTCTTATTTAGTAAGAATTTAAGAACGTTACGTTACTTACAGGGTGCCCGCGTATAGTTTTTTTTTTGATATGACAAATAGCAGGGAAAAATCCAAGACATTCGATAAAAACAGTTTTTTGAAAAAGTGTCCCCTTCGGAAATAATGGCCTTTAAGCAGGTAGACTAAAACACGTAATCGTAAATATTTATCAAATGTTTTGTCCAACCATCCTGAAATTTGTACAATTAATAAAGGTAATAAAAACGGTAATTTTAAACCCATTTTAATGGGGCTCCTTTTAACATGGGTTTAACACTGGTAGTGTTGATAAAAACTGCATGTAATTTCTTTACCTTTAAAAATTTTGTAATTTCGTTTATTTTTTTAAATACCCCAATTTAAGTAAAAACTTTTTTACCACCTAAACTTTCCGAGAAACTGTACCTTTTGTGAATAAACTGCCAAAATCTCTCTTAATGATGTTCCTCATATTTTGCATTTATCTTGACAAAAAACTTACTTCAATTTAGTGACAGTGGTAAGTGACATAAAAATCTCAAAAGAAAGTCTAGTCTTATGCAAAAATATGGGGTACATTAAGAGTGTTTTCGGCAGTTTATTCGTAAACGGTGCAGTTTCTTAAAAATTTCAAATGGTAAAAAAGTTTCAATTTAAATTGGGGTATTTAAAAAAAGAAACAAAATTACAAAATTCTTAAAGGTAAAGAAATTATATACAGTTTTTATCCACACTACCAGTGTTAAACCCATTTTAAAAAGGGCCTATATATATATTAATTCGTATGATTATTAATAAACATTACAAGTCATAGTAGGTATAAGGGTTGGTATGTGACAAATATGAACATTCAAGAATATAATAAAGTTGTAAATAATATAAAAAAGTACAAATAAATAAAGGGTCTTAAATTTCAAAATGGGTTTTAAATTACCGTTTATTACCTTTATTGATTGTACAAATTTCCTGATGGTTAGACAAATCATTTGGTAAATATTTACGATTACGTGTTTTTACTCTAGCTGTTTAATAAAGGCCATTATTTCCGAAGAGGGGCATTTTTTTAAAAAACTGTTTTTACCAAATGTTTTGGATTTTTTCCAGCTATTTGCCATATGTAAAATAAGCAAATTATACGCGGACATCCTGTATTATCGATCCAATATTTTTAGTAAAGTAGATTTAAAGGGGTGTAGTTTTTAAACGGTGCCCCCTAACCTAGGACATTTCGAGTTTATTTATCTATTTTTTCGTCCTCTATCTTTCCTTTTATGTAAAAGATGCACTCGTTACATAATTAAAAAAAAAATTATTTTAAAGCATTTATTTTTATTATTACAAAAAAAAAAACATCAAAACCTTATTATAGAAATTAAATCGACAAAAAAAATTAATCCTTCCTCAGCTCAAACTTCTCCTCACGTAACCCATCTTTAGTAATAATATTAATAACAATACTATCACCAGTATAAATATCTCTTTCAGCAGCACTTATAAAAGTATCTTTCAAAATATTAAGAGCTTTCTCAATAGGGATTTTGGTATCTTTAACGTTATCCATGTTCTTAAACCCAATCTGATTGTCCAAAAGTGGCTGTAGTAGAGCCCCAGCAGACCCTCCAGCTCTGTAGTTGGACCTTTCGCAATGCCCGATGGGGTCATAAGAGAAAATACAACCCTTACCTTGCGTATCGAGTCCCACTAAAACGTTTGACACGTAATAAGGGAAAAAACGCTTGTAGTACATCATAGTGGACAACATTTGGGCGCAAGCTGGTGTCGACATCGTTTTATTATGCTCTTGTTCGTACATCTGCATGCGGGCCCCCAAAATGCGCGTTAAAGTCAGAGTATCGCACCAACAACCGGAACTACCAAGAACCGTAGTATCGCTCAGTTGGAACAGCTTTCTCTGGTCCCTCGTGTAGATCGAGAAGCCGCTACTGAGACGTGTATCAGCCCCAATAATCGCATAATCATCCCCAGCAATCGCTACGATGCTCCTGAAACGCAAAAGCAATTTATTAGAAATAATCTAAGTTGACAACATTTCTAGGTTATCAAAAGTTAAGTTTTTTACCCTCCGTTGTCAGCATAAGGGCTGAAATGATGTTGCACAGGTGCGGTAGCGTAGTCCGGGTGGTATGGTTTTGGGTTTTGAGCAGATAAAGCCATAATTACTTGGGAAATTGCACGAAAATGCGGTTTTTTTACTTGTAACGATGATGACAAACAAATTTATGTTTTTGACGTTTGAGGTTGTTAGCACTGACGTTGCTCAGTACTACCAACACAAAATAGTAGTGTGAAGTTAGCGATAATTTGTGACGTGCAGAAAAAAATCTATGAAAACTGTGGGGCATGGCAAGTTGGACCAATTTTTGTATAATAATTTGCAAATAATGTTCTTAGTTTTTTTTATTAGACCAGTTTTACTGCAGGAAAATGAAAATTACATATTTTTTTGTCCTATTTGTTCTATTTTTTTGCAAAAATAATCTTAAGAATCTATTTAAATAAGGTTTGTTTAAAAAAATATTTCTTAATGGTCCAACTCGCAACGCCCAATTTTCTAAGAATTTTTCACCACGTCAATTGTAGCTAACTTCACATTCATGACGTCTTGCGTCAAAACATATAAGTGAGGTTAGAAACCCAATTAAAAGTGTTATTTCCACCAAATTCACGTTTATTTCACGTTCTAAAACGTTTTAAAGCCATGGCGACGCTGCTAAAAGACATCAAAATCAACGAGAACGCCCCCAAGGAAGTCCTATTCGCGAAACATGAGGAATTTTTGCGAGAATACGGCCAGAAAGAAGATAGTTTTGAGTTTGCCGTAAGTGACTATTTGCGAATGTCTGGCATGTACTGGTGCCTCACAGCGCTTGAGTTAATTAACAAGAATCATTCCATACCCAAGGATGAGATCGTGGACTTCATAATAAAGTGCCAGGATGCAGAAAGTGGTGGAATAAGCGCTTGTATTGGTCACGATCCGTGTTTGCTTCATACGTTAAGTGCAGTGCAGATTTTGTGCACATACGATCGTTTAGACGCTATAGATGTTGATGGAGTTGTTAAGTACGTTTCGGGGCTACAGCAAGAGGATGGCAGCTTCACAGGGGACCAGTGGGGCGAAGTAGACACCCGTTTTTCATTCTGTGCAGTAGCGACGCTTTCTTTACTCAAACGCCTTGACAGCGTAAACCTGGACAAAGCTGTTAAATTCGTGCAGAGCTGCATGAACTTTGATGGGGGCTTCGGTAGCCGCCCTTTATCCGAAAGCCACGCAGGGCTTATTTATTGCTGTGTCGGTTTTTTGTCAATAGTCAATCGTTTGGATATTATTGATCGTGATACTTTAGCCTGGTGGTTATGTGAGCGTCAGCTTCCTTCAGGGGGGCTCAACGGGCGCCCCGAGAAGCTCCCTGATGTCTGCTATTCCTGGTGGGTGCTCTCCTCTCTTACGATTATTGGGCGACTTAACTGGATTTCTTCAAGCGAGCTTAAAAGATTTATTTTGGCGTGTCAGGATATAGAATCAGGGGGCTTTTCTGATCGGCCTGGAGACATGCCTGATCCGTATCATACCTGTTTCGGCCTAGCTGCGTTAAGTTTGCTTCAACATGATAATTTAGAAAAAGTTAACCCCACTTTTTGTATGCCGCAAAGTGTTATCGATAAATTGGGATTAAAACCGCAGGTTTTACATTAATTTAGCTTTATTGTACAGTATCTTAAGACCAAAAAGCATTTTATAATTTATTTACATAATAAAATTACGTTTATTTACCCAATTTTGGTATTTTTGTACAAAAAACTGCAGAAATGCTTCAAAAGTTTTAAATTTGGCGCGCTTTTCATAAACCAAGCTTAATTCCATAGATCTAACTCCGTGATCAGGCGTACCAACTGCGCCCATGACATATGTCTGTTTACTTCAAAAAATGGCGGACACAGCTTTACCTGCCGGTTGGGAAAAACGTTTAAGCCGCTCTACTGGTAATTATTTCCCCTAAAATTAGCACAAAATTAGAAACAGCAAGTGTTCAGCTACGTCTGTAGTAATTTTCATACATCTAACATTTGTACTTTTGGAGAAAATCCAACTTTTATAACTAAGTGTTTGGGGTTCTTTTAGGGCAGCATTATTACTTAAACATCTACACAAAGGAGTCACAATGGGACGCACCAGACAAACCAGCGGAACCTGCATCAACTAACGGTCCGGAACAAGTTCAGTGCTCGCATTTATTGGTCAAACACAAGGATTCTAGAAGACCGTCTTCATGGAAAGATTCTAACATAACCAGGACAAAAGATGAGGCCTACGAGCTAGTAAAAGGTACGTTACACCATTTAATGCCAAAAAAGGGGTCTTAAGATTGTGTTTTTATAGGATATCGAGAGCAAATCGCTTCAGGAAAATCACAATTCTCAGAATTAGCGTCAAAACACTCAGACTGTTCTTCGGCAAAACGGGGCGGCGATTTGGGGCCCTTTCAACGCGGGGCTATGCAAAAACCCTTCGAGGAAGCCTCCTTTGCGTTAAAAGTCGGAGAATTGTCCGACCCTGTCGTTACTGATTCAGGAGTTCACATAATTTTACGCACTGCTTGAATGTAAAAAAATGTCGAAAAACGGTACATTTCTGTAATTTTAGTGGTTGAAATACCATTTCGTGTTCAAAAATTACTTAAAACAATCATTTTAATATTTTTAATGCATAATTAGAGATATATTTTTGGTTTGCTCAAACATTTTGTTTAGTTTTACTAATTTAACTTACGAAATAGGTTTAAGATCTATTGAATTTGTTTACTTTTTTATTTATAATACCTAATTATTGTAATTGTATCATAATAAAATCTAATTTCGTTTATTTTGCCTAAAACCAAGGACCATGGTTTCTCGTCGGTGCTAAAACATAACTATTTTATTTGAATTTGGCGCCAAATCAAAACCATAGATCAAAAATCTGTGCGCGCCGCTTCATTACAACAAAAAGTGAGGTTATGTCCCCAAAATAACTCAAATTTCGCTATTTTACCACAAACTAAAGCCCCAAAATGTTAAAAACAATAACTAAAGAGCTTCTACAACTCCGAAGCAACAAATTTCTCAAGCTACAACCGCTATCAACAGCCCCACAAGTTTTAAAAGACGAAAGACTGCAAAGCTTCCGTACTAACGAAGCTGACCCCCAAAAACACAACGACAGCCATTTAGCCCAGTATTACAAACTAGCCTCAGATGAAAAGAAAATAATTTTTGGTCTAGGGGGGCTGCCCAAGTCCTTCGAAACCCAAACCAAGACGTTTAACGAGAGTTGTTTGATGATTAGAACGCCTTCGGTTGATGTTATAAATTGCTTGAAGAACGTTGATTACAGCAGGCCCCCGGTGAAGTTTTGTTTGTTTGGGAAAAAGGGAAGTGGTAAATCGTTAAGTTTGGCGCATATTCTGCATTACGGGTACAAAGCAGGCTTTTTGTTGATGCATATTCCCTGGGTTGGGAGTTGGATGCGTCGATGCAAAGAATTCAGCAATTCGGAAAAAAGGGAAGGTTTTGTGGATATTAATCTGGATGCTGCAGCATGGTTAATTCATTTTAAGACACAGAATGCGCACTTGTTGAGTAATCCTGAGTTTTTGGTTAGTAATGATTATGTTTGGAGTAAAAGAGAAACTACTGCAAAAGGGAGCCACATTAATGAATTAATTGAGTTGGGTAAGTAAAACAGGGCGTAAAATTGTCTTAAATTCAAGGGGCTTCTC